>OV049855.1:24587649-25787649 GCA_920104075.1 Melanargia galathea
ATCTCGATCTCCCTGTTCTAGCCCAACACTTTAAGCAGTTTTCAAAGAATTACCTTGAGAAAGCTGCCCGCCATACTTTGACGTGAATCCCTTCCTCTGTTACGGGGACGTATGGATTAGTCTATTGCAAAACTAGCATTCCAACGTCACGTAAGCCGAGTTTCGAGACGCACAGGAGACGCCTTTAAGACGATGTTCTCCTCGATTTTTTTCGAGCCCTTGGGCTCTAGCTCCGCTGGCAGAGTTTCTGCGCTCGCTTCCCCCTAAGGGCCTAAACATTCCGAAATAAATCATTTTTATTTAAAAATATCAATTTGTTTAGAAAGTTTTGTTTTTAGTTCCTTTCTTTGAAGTACAATAAAAATATTAGTATTTTTGCCCATATTTGACAATATTTTCAACTATTCCAAAGACAATATCATTGCAGCAATTACCATCCAAACTTCAAACCTCGATTACTCAGAATAACTTTTTATGGGTTGGGTCATTTCTACTAAGCTATGTCCAGTTGACTGTCAATTTCTCGTAGGGTAAACGGCAAGTATTAACGACCCCCTTAAGATAATTTTAAAATCGATACCAATTATTAACAGTAGTATATTACTAAGTAAATTACAAAATAGCACTAGCTTTCACATTTTTATTTGTTGTTTATGTTATTTTATGTTACTTACATATTCTATAGTTTATTTGCACTACCAATTAATGCTTTTAAATATAAGATTACCGTATAATAAATATCCATATGCCTATTTTTAGGTACTAACTATAACATGTACTAATTAAAAAGCGGTGATAGCCATCATTTGCTGTAACAGTGAAGAAAAACCTGCATGCCTGAGACTCTGCATAATGTTCTCAAAGGCTACCAATCCACACTTGGTCAGCATGGTGTACTACGGCATAAACCTTTCTCATTCTGAGACGAGACTCGTGCCCTGTAGTGGGCCCTTAAGGCGTTGATAATGATGATGATGAATTATAACGTGTCTGAGAAGTAGTCTTTAATAGAATCATATCGCGTTTGAGCATTAGTGAAACTTAACCGCGTGTTATTCTCTCATAATACACCTATTCGACTTTCACAGCGAAGCTGCATAAACCGTGACTAATTAAAAAAGGGATTGTCAGATAAAAAATTTCGCACAACAAAGCACTTAGAATTTAAAAAATTACAAAATAACGTAATTTGACTTAGTTGTGTGGATGCTCTATAAGTCGGCAGTTTAACGTCTGTGTCACGTTTAAAAATTCGTAGACATGTCAAACGAAGTAATTTCAGTACAATATTTTTTCTTCTAATACTTGATTCTTTTGACTTTTTGAGTCAACTAATAGTATTTGCTTTTTGTATAAAGAAGTAATTTTTAATTTATTTAAAAAATAAGTACTAATTTGCCTAAGCTCGGCACCTTTGTGCCTTTTTCCAGCATTTGTGTCCTCAAAGTCGGCCCTCACGTATCTGAAAGAAAATCATATTTTACCCGCGACTTCGTCCGCGTAAATTAATGTTTTTCTTAATATTTATAGGAACTCTTTTCTCGTTTTCATTTTATTTTATTTTCCCGCCAAATAAATACCCTTCTCCAAAATTAATAGAACTTTTGAAGAAATGGATAGAATTTTTTTCAACAATCAGACAATTTTTTGTATAGACAACATCCAATCATTTTGTAACATCAACCAACAACATCCAATTTTGTATAAACAATCCAATATTGGACAATATTTATCCAATAGGATAAACAGGATACCTCACAATAGGATACCTTAGAAATAACCCAAATTCTAAAAGGTGGCACCCCCTGCCGACCCCAGGTACCTCATATTACTGGTTTTCCTTAGTCCACCACCCTTGTTTTTCTTTAAATACGTAAAATAATCGTGTTATACTACTATTACAAGACATCAAATATTATGACAAATTAAATTGCAACAACAAGTTTTAAATATTATTCATACGTAATTTATATTTTGTCAAACGACGCTTGGAAAGCAGAAATTTTATAAGAAATTAAGCGATTTACGCACTTGCACTCGTTCTAAGCGATAATTGAGGGATAGGGATGCAAAAAATGCTGCCTTATTTTAAAACTATTTTCCCATTAGAGCAAGCTATATGTACACATAAAATACTCAGTGTGCCTAAGCGGCACCAAAATGTTAATATTTACAAACATAGAACTGAGTGCCGACTTTTGCTGGGCGGCTTTAGGAGCATCCACCCTATCACCAGACGGTTAGCAAAATACAAATTTCTTATCAATCTGTCTTTCAAGATGACACTGAAATTATATTGCGATCTTTTTTTGGACAGTGCATATTGTCGTAAGCAAAAACGAAAGATATAATAACTATTTCTTCGTTTTAAATACGCGGGGTCTAGGAAGAAGAAGAAGACTGATACTTTGTCTTAGGTCTACGCATTGTCATGAAATTTTCGAAATTTCGGGAAATTTTCATTTTTCATTTCCACCACTTTTCTTTGCTTTTCGTTGTTCTCATCACAGGTTCTCAATTATCATCAGTGAGGTGATCATCATGGTGTTTTTTGTGATATTTCCCGACGACTTGGCTTTGTTAAATGGATTTTGGTGGCGATCATATTGACTTGTACTTTGTTTTGGACTACGGAAACTCTGTTTTACATTTGACTCTGGCTACGTTTTATGGACTACGATTTGCTATATTAGCAGCAGAAAAAAGCGTTGAATTTTGTGTAAGTATTTTGCTGATTTGCTGAGTTGAAATCCAAATTCTCTGCTGTTGTTTGATACAGAAGTGCGATTGTGTAAGGTTTGAACCATGATGGTTATTTTAGACGATCGGTCATTGATGGTCAAGAAAAATTCGAATTGCGTAAAACTGTCCATCAAATGAAGAGCGAAAAGTGACCGGAAGCTTAAAAACGTATCATGGAATTGAGTTTTATTATACAAATAGCATCAGTGAAACTCAATTTTTTATGTTTTTAACAATTATGTCGGACACAAAAACAATGGAACTTATTACGATAGCATATTAATTTCATAATGAAAATTAACTTTCATAACTTCAAACATAGAATTCCAACGTTAATATCTATATGCAAATTATGTAACAAAACGCAGACCAGTGAATTATGATCGAGCTTACTAATTCTGAACAATAGTTGGCGTTAGTGGACTTGTTTTGTTATCTGTATAATGGTTAATTATGACATCAAGTGTCAATGTAAGTGTCAATGTCAATGTATTTATGACAGTTTAGTGTTTATTTACTCAATGTTATTTACGAATTAATAAATTTTCGTAAATTTTTCAACAAAAAATAAAGAAGGACAGCCACAAATCAAATATAGCTCTATATGTGAATGTGGTTTGGATGAAGGGTCTTCTTCTCTTATCCTCTTCTGCCCAAACTTCTCCATAGGCTCTAACGGGTGTTAGTGTATTATTAGTGTTTAGTCCCTATGTAAAACTTTTGTGTATTTTATTCTAATTAATATTATAAACGGCAAAGTTTGTATGTATGGATGTTTGTTACTCTTTCACGCAAAAACTGCTGAACGGATTTGGCTGTTTGGAACGGCGATAGATTATACTCTGAATTAACACAAGCAAGTAACTTTTTATCGCGGAAAATAAAGGAGTTCCCGCGGGAACCTCAGTGAGGTGGAATAAACCTCAATCCACGCAGACGAAGTCAGGCCCGCGGTCATCATCTAGTTACCTATATCTAACAAAATGAAATTGTAAAAATATTATGTAGTGGGTATATTTTATAGATTTACGTAAGATTATTATTTATGTTTACGTAAATGTATGTTTAATGTTTCTTATTGTGATGTTTTAGGTTATCAACTCTCAAGTACTTACAATAACTTCACTATTTTATCCTGAATATGGAAAATTCAGTGTCAGCAGTAGATTGTGTTCTTGTGTTTTCTCCAAGCTACTCAATACTGGTGAAGTGAATTGTGCTGTGTTACTACACAACTAAAAGCCATACTACAAATAAAGAATAACAACAACCAAGTAAGCTTTAGGACCATAATTCATAATTTTCCTACAAAAAATAAATATTATTCATATTTTATTATCTTCATAACAACCATCTCTTGTTTCAGGCAAGTGTGGTGACTCCTAACAGCAAAAACGCCACAATCCGCAGTCGAACGAGCTAACCACTAGAGTAGTTTCTTGACCTTTTTCTAGTCATGGACCTCTCTCAAAATATGAAAGAGCCGACTGATCCTTTCCGAAAAGATAAAAAATGAGGTTTAGCGTTTACCAGCTTCTATTATTTGCTGTTGCTTATGCTGGATTGGAACATCAAATTGTACACAGTACTTACTCAGTGGCGGGGCAAGACCTAAATTTTATGTGGGCAAGATATATTTTCCGAGGCCCTCTGAAATTTTTATTCATACAAAATCATAGTAGGCACCTACTATACTACGTGAGTAACCTCCAGGGCGCGAGGCCGTGGGCCTGGGCCCACGACGCCCACGCCTTCCGCCGCCTCTGTATTTACTCACAACATAATTACTGTATACCAATTTTCATACTAATGCATTATGTTAGGTAGGCTTGCCGTAGACTCAGTGTTAGTTCCATGGCCTTACTTGTAACTACTTGTAACTTAAGAAACACTGCAATAGACCAATGAGGCAGTTAAACACTGCAATAGAGAGATGCAACACATGATATGACTATGCATAGAATTCATGTTAAACTTATTACTTATTTATGTGTAAAATTTAAATAAATAAAGTGATTAGAAACACTGACTCGTTATCATCTCAAGAAAACAAGACTGCTTTTGGTCATAATATGGTTGTCTACACTAATTGTACATGTTTTTTTTAATAAACTAAGACATTTTGTCGAAGTTAAAAGTTTTTTTTATAAAAGTACCTATTTAAGCTTATTGAAAAATCTTATTACATGTACAAAACTACTTTGATGACAAAAACCTTGGGAATGTTTTTCTATTATAGCTAATAGTTCTCATACTTAATTAAAGTGATAAGTAGGATATACTTGGTTGAGTTTGTATCTCACTTTAATATAATATCTAGTTGTATTTGTTTGCCATTCAATGACTGTACTGTGGTAAATAATTAAACTGTTTCTGTAGATAATAACAAACCCTATTTTGTACAGTGGCTAGTTAGGGTTGCTGCCACATTCACCCAAAAGTCGTCCACATGCTGGTTGGCCAAGGCATCCCCCAGCATATTACGTTCTCCTGCCCATACCCACATTGACTTCCAGGAGGCCTAATAGAGCCTTCACTTGTGTAAGTGACACTGCCTTGCCTTGGGCATGGTAGTGATAAAGATAATAAAAGTGGCTGTTCTTATGTAATTTTTGGTTAAAATGTAACAACCATGCTAATAGTAGGTACTAAGTTGGCTGTGATTGACATTTTAAATTATTTAGCATGTAAGTAGGTTAATTACCTACCAATGTAGGAGGAACTTGTAAATTATATTAAGTTAAAAGTTCCTATATAATATACATATAGGTAAATTATTTACCTACTTACATAGGAACTTTTAACTTAAGTATATAAATATTCCTATGTAGTAGGTAAGATTAGATTAAAATGTAAATTTATTTATTGTTTTTCTTTTGTTTGGGCAGAGCACTCTAGAACACTACAGTTCCAGTGTAACCTGCCATGAATAATCAGAAATAAAAAAGATATATGTATATTCATACAGGTTTTATTTAATCATTACACATTAAGTATTTAACCTCATTATATCAATTTACATAATATCGGCGGCGGCGGCGATAAGGAGTTAAGGAGCTAAGTAAGTCACGCTCTCTTTAAACATTTCTGTGGTGGTGTCGTGTGGTGCGGGTTGTTACGTTCCCTCAAATATGGTTGAGCAAAGCAATGGCTGTATCATGGGTCATGCTCGTGACACCGGGTGCCACCGTCGGAAATGGATTACTTTAGTCTGCCCTTCTTAACATGTGTAGAATTGTAAGCACCATTCCGAACCAGTGATAGATTCATTTGTCGATTCAAAAGCACTTGTAAAAGTTTATCTGAATAAAAAATATGTCTTAGTCTTGCCTTTACACAAGTTTAAGAACTCTATTAAAAGTATGCTCATAAAAAAAGCATATTATACAATTGAAGATTATATAAATGATAAAAAAGCATGGATTTAATCTTGTTCCAGCAATGCACGAGACAGCATTTCAATCATGTACATAAATTGTTGTATTGTTATTTTTTAAAAGAGCAACCGCCGAGTTTCTTACTGGTTCTTCTCGGTTGGAACGGCATTACGAACCAGTGGTAGATTCAATTGATGATTCAAAAGTACTTGTAAAAGTTTATTTGAATAAAAAACTTTTCTATTCTATTCTATTCATAATCTGTGGGGATAATATTAGGACTTTCAAAATAAGATTGAATAGGTAGGTAGGTGTAGAATAGCTTATAGGCAAGCGCATTCCACCTTAGGCTGCTATTAAAGATAGTCTCAGGAACTACTGGACCAATTTCAAAAATTATTTCACAGTTGGATATGTACGTGATCCCTGAGTGCTATAGGCTATATATATATTATATACCATGGGCGAAGCTGGGGCGGACCGCTAGTTTTCTCATAAAGGTGGGGCCATATGATAGCAATGTGGGTACGATCCACACATTCCACGCTACTGGGAAGCCAAATTATGTCCAAGAATCTAAAAAATATTTATTATTATACTATCCTAGTAGGTATTTGATGATTTGTACTATAGGATAAAAAAGTATAACATGCTGCTTTTACCCCTTCATAACAGCCCTTCTCTCTTGAATGTTACTGGGGAATTTTATGGGCTGCTGCAACATTTGTGGCTGGTTGAGGGCATCAGTCACTTAGGCCACACACTTGTTGTACTAAGAGTACCTAGCTGGGGTGCCTAGCAAAACGGGTAAGGGTGGTGAAAACTGCAGATAGTGTTCGTAGCCTACCTATCTAGTACCTAATAGATACCCAGTAGGTCATATCATAAATATTAAAATATACCTACCTATAGAGAAGACCATATAAGTACAATAAATTAAATAAAACTTTCCATATTATATGATATGAATAGATTTAATAGCAAAAAGATTGTCACCAAATATTTACTTACAAGGTTTAAACTATGATGAAACAGAAAACTTAAAACATAGCAATTAATTACATAAAACTGTAACAAGGTAGGTACCTAACTGATTAAACTGGCATGGCCAATCAAACAAAATTACTTAGGTACTTAGGTATGTACCTACTTAATATTGTACTAATGAATCTATTGACACTATTTATCAACATCGACTCCGTAGGGTAGGCACTACGGTGGAACATACCTATTTAAACACAAACACCTAGGTACCTACTTATTCTTCTTTGTTCGTTCGCTCTTAGTAGAGCGGTCGTGGTCATCCAGAAGTGACATCTTTAAGGGCAGATGTTATACGCCTCACGAGCATTCGCCACTTTTCGCTGCTGGCCGACAGCCTGGTGCCTTCATACAAGGGAGCGCCCACACGATTTAATTTAGTCGGTCTATCGCATGGGCGACCTTCCTTGCCGTCTGGTGTCCTCAACTTCGCCCTGCACGGCAAGGCGCTCGATGGAGTCGTGTCCTAAGAACTTCACGAAATACGACTCTGTACTAACGTCGAAACATGCTGTTTGATGCCGAGTTCTTGGAGTATAGAGATGTTGGTGCGAAATTCGGTCCATGAGATTCCCAACATTCGCCTTCAGCACCACATCTCCAGAGCATCGATTTTTTTCTTCTTGACTTGTCGCAAAGTCCGTCTCTTTGCCGTAGTCGAATTAAAAGTTATATTTACTGCGGTGTTTATTAAGGAATTTGTTTTAAAAAGTTAGAAAATTAGATTTTAATCAATTCAATACACATAAGCCATCAAATGATTAACGATAATCATGGCCCGAGACTCACCGCTATTATTTGACATAGGCGATGATCTCAAAAAAGTTAGACAATTCGAATTAGCTGTCAAATCGTATGAAATCATTCACTCATCGTCTAAAATAACGATCCATGACATTCATGATAGCCATGCAATCGTCAACCATCTATGAACTCCGTACACAATTCGAATTGGCCGTTTGACAGCTGAAAACGTACGTTTAAGCTGTCAAATGAATACAATTTTCATGGTCTAAAGTTAGACAATCGCACTGCAGGACAAACTGTGCTACTTTAGAGATCACGATACGAGTACGATACGATACGAATACGATATACGAATCGATCGTCATGGGACTAAGTGTTGTGTCGGTACTTGCTACTCAACATCTAAGACTTCTAAGTTTGCCGAAGAACGATAGTGTAAGGTGGATGTCCTACCTAGTACCTACCAACTCTCTCCCCATCGAACTGCTATGTGTGTGGATATGTCTGTCGCACTGTAGCTCTTAAACGGGTGAACCGATTTGAATGCGGGTTTTTTATAGTTAGATTTGTCTCGATGAATAGGTACTTGGTAGACACTTCATAGTAATAAAGGTTCTGATGGTTAGAGCAGGACGTTGGGATGTCATGATTCCCACAGGTTGGGGATTATTAAAATTTTGAATTTACAGTTATCTTGCATTTTTATACTGTTAAATACTTGCAATGTTTTTGGATTAGATAAACCCCTATCATAAAAAAATTACAAGTACCATCAACCTACGTACTTTACTCACCTACCTATATTTAATAATTTTCAGATAATTTTCACACTGGAAGCAGCAACATCAGTATGGAGACTACAGCAAGCAGGAAGATGAAGGGATGGAACATGCACAAGTCGGACCTTGTTTTCAATCACAATCTTATCTACTTCATAGGAATGAGAATGTCGCAAGTAGTTAAAATGCAATGCTCGGCATGTATGCGTTATGTTACATGTATTGCATGTATGTATGTTACATTGTATACATAGCCAGAATGCACCCATAGGATTCTGCTTATGTACACATTGTGGCCAATTCTGTTGTACACAATTCTCTAAACTAAACTGAATTGACAGGTTTAAAAATAGTGCTATCCTTTTCCGCAGGTATCACTGTAAAAGAGATAAGAATTTATTTAGTCCTGTCATTTTAGTTTAGTTTATGTTGGATTCATGTGTCTAACAAAAAAACCAATGTAAGAGTCGCATAAAGGCAAGCAGCTATATGGATGCTGATATTTATTCATTTAAAAAATATATAGAGACTATGAAATGTTAAATAATAATAATTTAGTATATTATCCTAATGAAAATTTTCTAATTACATACATACTATTGTATACAGGGATGCAAGCACTTTTATGTATTACCTTAATGAAAATGGTTATAAGACAAATATTGGTAGCAATTTAAACACTGTTTAAGGTTTTCTTGGTTTGAGTTTTTGAAAAAATTGTTTTTAATAATTAATAAATGTGTATTTGAAAAATAAATAATTTAGATTAAGAAATAAAGATTTGAATAAATAAGTTTGAAATAAATTTATCTTGTTTGAATTTAATTATAAGGTCTCTTATTAACACGCCGTGAAAACTCACGTTTTGTATGGATATCCATACAAAACGTGAGTTTTCACGGCGTGTTAACAAGAGACCTTAATAAGAAAACCCTGTTATTTGGTTATCGATAAAACGAGTCCATCACTAGTATCGATAAAAAATCATCGACTCAGGCAAGCCCTAGCCGCAAAGCTACAGTGGCGCCAAAACGCATTAAATGGCGTAAATGGAAATAGCCCGAAGAAAAGTCACTGTCGCATCTGTTACGTAGTAACTAATACCTAATCTGTGGTTCACAGAAAGTATATTGAATATAACTGCCTTAGAGTGATCAGTCTACAGCTCCCATAAACGCCATCTATTGAGCAACGTTCAAACTACATCATCTATTATATATATAATATACCTATCCCTATTATACGTACCGTACCTATAGTATACCTACGTATCTATATTATATACATATAGGTTTAAAAATTTTTAGGTTTCATTTAACTTTAATAAAACACACAAATGAGTTAATAATCATTTATTTTTTCCATATAATAAAATAAATAAAAGCTTCTTCTTGAATGTTGTCTTGCAAGTCAGTCTTTGCATTACTAACACCTTTATGCAACAAGCTATAATTTAAAAATTAAAAAAACCCGACTGCCATGCTAAAAACGAACTAAAAAATTAATAAACTACCACCGTACCACTTACAGTGTAGTTGTTATTTATTTTGTTTTTCATGATTTGTCACTCCAAATTGATTTAAAACATATAGATTGTTTACATTTTTGTACTCGCCTTTTAAAGCCCTTTATTTTGATACCCCATTCGAGGGTCTTGAAGAAAAAAATTTTTTTCAGCCCGCACATTAAAGTGCATAACATTCGCCATTTTGATTTTTTATGAATTTTATGTACTCAGTAACATTTGCGCCGTCAAGACAAATCTAATGACGTATAATTTATCAAAATAGGTTGAGCCGTTAAGTAGTTACGAACTGACATAGGAAACGGTCCTTTTCTACGATTTATCACTCCAAATTGTTTCCAAATATATAAATTTATACATTTTCGTATTTGCCTTTTGAATCCCTTTATTTTGATACCCCACTCGAGGGTCTTGAAGAAAAAATTTTTTTTCAGCTCGCGCATAAAGTCCGCCATTTAGATTTTTTTTAAATTTAGGTATCCTATAACACTCGCGTCATTGAGACAAATCTAATGACGTATCATTTATCAAAATCCGTTGAGCCGTTGATTAGTTACACGCGGACATAGGAATGGACATACATACACACAGGTGAAACACATAACCCAGTCGGGTAAAAAGTCACACAACACTTTTCTTCTGCCGTTGTTTAGTCTTAAAAACTTAGCCGAAGTCAAATTATAAAGAGTTCAAAACAAATCACAGTTCAATAGAATGTACAAAAGAGCTCCCAAAATCCATAATTATCAAAGCCAAAGCCAAGTCGGGAACACGGAACACTTTAACACTAAGTCACTAAAAGTCACAAGAAAAAACATCATGAGAACAATGGAATAGCTCAGAAAGCAAGAAACACTTTAAAACACGAAAAACTTAAAAAAGTAAACAATGAAAATCACGCCATGAAATTATGAAAATCACAGAATGAAAATGAATGTCATACCACAGACTAGGAAAGGAATAACTAGTGGACCATAGACCACGAAAAATATGTATAGTGCGAACAACATTTCTGTGAAATGGCGAAAAATGGAACTATATTGGAATCATTAATTCACTGGAGTAAATTGACATTTCCAGTGTTGACAGTTTTTAATGAAAAAAAAATTGTGTTGTGACTCAATCGACATCAATAAGTCGACATCAATTTTAAACTTAATTCAGGATTCCCGACACGTGTAAATTAGAGATAAGTTTTTATGAATAAATTTTCATTTCATTTCATTTCATTTCATCAATGGGTCACTCATAACGTCGTGAATCCAAACACATATTTTTTTATTACTTAGAAATTTCCCAATTGTATTTACTATAATCGATATAAAAACAATTTAAATAAATAGTATTGATGATCATACGGGAAATTTTCGTAATGATCTCGTTAATATACTGAGATAAAATAAGTTTTAGTACTTAAAATATTCATTTTAAAAATACTATAATATTATAGTGCAATAAGTTATTAATAGTTATTATCTATTGACACTTAAATATCTTTAAAGAATTATTATAAATGTTAGATATTTTCTTATTACCTTTGTGTCGGTGACCTGAATCACTACTAAACTGGAACATCACTAGTACAATAAATATGGAAACATTATTTTACAAAGTGACATTAGCAACTGTCTGCTTACTCCTGAATTAATGATTACAGTATACGGCCGCCATCTCATATCCGAATTACTAATTCCGTGGAATTCTGACGTTTCGTAATGTTACCAGAGATAAAACAATTCCCACAAAAAAGATAAAAATACAAATCAACTGCCGCATGTAGATATGACAAATGCCTGACAGACACTTCATGGTGATAGTGTCATTCGACATCCATTTTTTAATAAAATTTTTCAGGCTCTGATCATTTCATGAAATCAAATATACAAGCGAGTATCTACCGGTATAGGTCAATGTTATCAAGTACAACCGGTTTGCGATCTGTTAAAAACAATTTAAAACTAAATTTACCATCAGTATATCTACGTAATAGGTATGTAAAATATAAACATTATAGTAATGCGTCTTGGCGGGAACGCATGTGATGCGATGAGTCGCAACTTGCAGTAAGTCCCAGATTGGGATAACTAGTCGCGGGCGACTTGTCGCATCTCATACGTACTGCTATGGAATTTCCGTAAATTTGTCAAATAAACGATTGCATGGCAACACTTAAGCGACACTAACGACCTCCCTCAGTTCACAGATAGATTGGTCGCACTGTAGTGGAATACCTAGGTATCTGTTTACGGTTGTGGACCACAATATTTTTTTTTACTTTTTGTTCATCGGCCTGGATGCTGTTTTTTCAACGCCAACACACTTGATTATGATGTGATTGGATAAAAATATCTAACTGAACGTTAAATTTACTAAAAAATAATATGATATATTAGAAGCATTAAAAGTTATAATTTTATCTGGGTTAACAGATATTTAAAATTCACAACTGAAGTTTGTTACCTAGTTTTACGTTACTTAAAATTGTAAAAACTTGTAAACTTATTTATCTAAACTTTTTAACTTAACTTTCATTACTAAACTAATAGATGAAACTTTTCTTTTATTTTTCTTCACTTTTCACTCAACTAAAGTTTGATAATAATTTTTTAGTTGTTATACCTACGTTAAAAAATATTTTTTTCTACCAAAATTCGAAGTAAATTTAATGCTAATAATGTATTATTAAACGTTATAACGTTTAATCAAGTAGAGGTGAGGATTAAACTTTATAACGTTAAATCTTCACGTCTACTTGATTTATGGCTGTCCACAGAATATAATTACTATGTGTCACATTAGTTGATTACGAGTAGTGCCATCTGTCGAGCTACGTCCGAGTTAACCCTTAAACTGGTCCACTGGCGATTTTGTACTGCAAGTTAAAATGTATGAAGCAGCGTGACCACATGTGGTAGATTTCTACTTTTTTGGTAGATTTAAGGCTTGTTGTGGTAGTTAAAAATTGTTGGGTAGATTTTGGTATAATTACACATTTTTGATTTTTTCTGCGATAGATTTGGTAGATTTTGGATCAAGTATATGGCAACCTTCTGTTTAGTAAGATTCAGTAAGATTTTTGGAGCGGGGTTTCTCCATACATAACAGGTCATAGCTAGTCTTGTTTTATTAATCTTCTTTGCCCGTTCGCAAGTAGGCACGTCTACCTAAACTTTTAACTTAATGTACCTACTTATATGTATGACTTAATACAAGATTACGAGTACTATGAGCTGAAGAGCACATATAGCGATTTCTTTGTTTTGTAATTTAATTTATCGCCATGAAAAGAAAATACGGAAGGCAATATCGTACGGAGTGGGAGCAAAACTCTTTATTTTCAAAGTGGTTGACTAAATCTACATCTCTAATCTCATCTAATCTACATCAAATCTACTAAATCTACTAAAAAGAAGACAATGCCTTCTGTAAAGCCTACAATTGCAATATTCTTCCACGTCAACAATCTTATTTAAAATTATCGGCATTATAAGATTTTCTACTTTCGTTGGCCAGACTCTAATGAAATATGTACTTATAGTTTTATTTCATGATTCATCTCTATTTTATCATATTAGTGAGGTAGATTTGTGGTAGTTTTTACCAAAACTGTGGTATATTTCGGTGGTTTTTTAAAGCTGCAAAAGTAGATTGACCAATTTAAATGTGGTCACACTGGTATGAAGTGAAATGACCCTGGTGGTTCACTTTACAACTTTGCTCCGGTGTTGCTGACGTAAACTTTTTAGAATAATTAGAATATTGTTTTGTATCGAATAAATTAACTGAAAATCATGTCTGTAGCAGTAAAAGGTATGTAAATATTTCACTGTCTCACGTGTTTAAAATAAATTTATTCAAAAACATTATCGGCAAAAATTATCTCTCCGTGGGGTCAAATTCCAGTTTTCTTTAAAACAGTAGTTTTTGATATATTTTTAAAAAGCTGCTAATAAGTAGGTATTTCAGTTCAAATTATAAAATGAACACCTTTATCTACTTACTTATTAATATTAGTTATATTATAATTTAATTGGTTTACATTAACTTAAGTATCTCCCCGCCAATAATTAACTTATTTTGTTTACGTCTAGCACAGTCTGTCTACTGCTAGACTTGAAGGTCAATAACAAGAGTCAAGATTTGGTAAAAGTGCATTGACCTTTGATATGAAATCCAATGCTGCCTGTTAACTATTTTACCCCATTTTAAAGTAAATTTTTTGAATTTCGTAGAATTTACGAATAATAGGTAACTAGCTTACAATCTTATAACATCACAAATGTGGCCAATTCTGTTGTACACAATCTCTAAACCTAAACTAAAATGACAGGTCTAAATTTATTCCTATCTCTTTCACAGTGCTCACTGCAGAAAAGGATAGCAATAGATTTAGGCCTGTCATTTTAGTTTAGTTTAGAGATTTGTGTACAACAGAATTAGCCACAATGTGGCTAATTCTGTTGTACACAAATCTCTAAACCTAAACTAAATTGACAGGTTTAAAAATAGTGCTATCCCCTTCAGCAGGGACGATTGTGAAAGAGACAGGAATATATATAGACCTGTCATTTTAGTTTAGATTTAGAGATTGTGTACAACAGAATCGACCACAATGCCTACCTAGCTGAGTATTTTGTGGGCGTAATTTTTTAACGTTTTTGTTTTCTAGCAGAAAATATGCGTTTATTTATTTAGTTGTCGGTTTATCGGTTATCTCGTTATTACCGAACCACTCATTAGATTTACATAAAATACCTATAAGGTATGTTTGTCTTTGTATTAGCTGTCTGAGTGTTGTAGACTTTATGACGTCATGAAAAATTCAATATGGCAGATTTGACAGTTAAAAGCCAGAACGTAGAAAAATCATCATCATCATTAACCATCCATTACTGGCCCACTACACTACACGGACGGGCACGGATTTCCTCTCAGAATGAGAAAGGTTTAAGCCGTAGTCCACCACACTGACCAAGTGCAGATTGGTAGACTTCATACGCCTTTGGGAATATTATGGAGAACTCTCTGGCATTGAACCGACTTCGGTCCAGCATTCTGAGAGAAAACATCGTGAGAAATGAGAAAAAACTTCGTACATAAGAATTATAACTAGTTGTGTTAGATATGTACTAAAACCTTTCTGAAGGTTTGTAGATAACGATAGTTTTTAAAAAAACCTTCAAAATCGGTTTATTAGATTTTGAAATAATCGCCAACATTCATACATACTTACATACATACGGGTCGACATACAGAACTTCCTTTTTTTGAAGTCGGTCAACAAATTCCTCCGCAGGTATATTCATCGTTGGCGCCAAACGCACGGCGTTCGGCACGTTCGGCGGCGTGTTCAAGAACACCTCAGCAACGGAGCTGCAGACGGTAGCGGCGGTTGCAGCGCTCAAGGAAGCGGGCGTGGCGCCTGATCAAGTCGACTCGGTGGTCGTTGGTCAGGTTATGTCGGTAAGTACTTTCGGCACGTTCGACGGCGTATTCAAGACCACCTCAGCGACGGAGCTGTAGATGGTAGCGGCGATTGCAGCGCTCAAGGAAGCGGGCGTGGCGCCTGATCAAGTCGACTCGGTGGTCGTTGGTCAGGTTATGTCGGTGAGTACTTTCGGCACTTTCGGCGGCGTGTTCAAGCACACCTCAGTGCTGCACTATTCCTTATCAAATAAATAAAACTCTTATAAAAATTGAAATACATTAATAATATATTGTAGCAGTAAGGTATATTATGACTAATAGTAGTTTCCCATGAGTGGTTGGAAAGTTCGCGAGCTCGTGGGTTCTTAAGTAGGTACAGTGTACACTCATCCGGGTTCCAGTGTTCCTTCAACGACGCAACTCAACTTTCGGGTGTGTCGTCCAAACTCGGAGTCGAACCTAACCCGGAGTAGAGGGCACGGTAACGAGCCCCGCTCAGCGGTCAAGCTCCAATCAGAGAGGTAGGTACAAAAACCCTGAAACCACAAAACCAGACATTTCACCAATTGTCTGATTTTGCGACTCGACTGCAACATCAATACTGACTATTAACAAGTTTGAATTCTAGCATAGCAGTTTTCAGCAAAGATCTAGATGAGGCAGTCCAGGCAAAATCACAAGCATAATTGGGATTCTAATGCTTAGATACGCATTACACATTCAAATGTAGGTAGGTAGTCAATTTGATGATAATTATCGAACTAGGCCGCATGAACAACTACTGAGTTTTGCAGTAATCTCTAATGACAGCACTATATTTACATTTACGCATACATAATAAAATATAATCAGAAGCGCTAGCTTTTCTTAAGCAAGTTATATAAATATAATAATAAAGTTAGGTAGGTAGGTAGACGCAGCGCCGATAGCCATTTACGTGAATCTAATGGTTCTACAATTAAATTCTATTTAAACTTACAACACTTACCCAATACGGGGTTATTTATATCCACTTTAGATTTTAACCTCCAATTCCAAGGTAATTCACGGTACTTTAGGAGATGTAATAGCAACTTAGTAGTAACTTAGTACGGCTCAAAACATTCGACTGTCACTCCGAGTGACGAGCTACCATTCCGAGTGTCGGCTCGCGCGTCATCCCGCGGGGGTATGCGGGGTCGCGCGGTGAGGTAAGCAGTTGCCGTGTTACATACCCCCCTTTTAAGGATAGGATTTTACCTAGGTTAGAAATCCGCTAAACTGAGTATTCAATAATAAAAAGAACCCTAATGTCTAGTAATAATATTAGTTTAACCTTAATTCTATTGTTTAGTTAGTTTATTAAATTCTCATTAGAAAAGCAATCCTTATAAGTATGTGTAATGAATTTGATTTGTTTTATTCATTCAACATAGTTTTTGTGTTTGAAATCTTTGACATGCCACGTTCCAAGATCATGACCGGTCATGTCTTCCAATTTGTATACTAGTGGTGACAATTTGGAGGTTATTCGGCACTTGACAAACTTAGGGGCAAGTTTTTTGCTGAAGTGACGGTCTTTATCACTTTGGAAGTAAGTGCGCTTCCATATTATATCTCCTACTTTAAACTCAGCGTCTTTGCGACGTAAGTTATAGTTGGAGCTTCCTCTAGAATGTGCTTTCAATAACGCTGACTGGACTCTGTCAAATACCTTGTGCAGATGGCCGAGATTTTCCGCGTACTCATCGCGAGGTGAGAATATTAGGTCATTTGCTAAGTCGGTATCTACGTAATAGGAACCACAACTTACTAACTCGCGGCCAAATACGAGAAAGGATGGTGTAAATCCGGTTGCTTCATTGACTGAACTGTTAATAGCGAATTGTATTTTTGGTATGTTTTTATCCCATGATCGATGATCATTTTCTATATAAGATGAGACTGCAACCATGATAGTTTTATTGTATCTTTCTACTGTATTAACTTGTGGCGTATATTTAGGCGTATAACGAATATTGGGAATTTTATAGTCAGTAAATAAGGTTTTAAGAACGTTTCCAGTAAAATTTTTACCATTATCCATTAAAATGGTACTAGGGATTCCATGAATTAGAAAAACATGGTCCTCTAGAATACGTGCCATTATTTCAGAAGTAGCCCGCTTGATAGGAAACAACATACAGTATTTTGAGAAACAACAAGTGATAACGAATATATATGAGTTCTGTTTACGTGAAACTGGTAGTGGTCCAATAAGGTCTATACTAATCATTTGGAAGGGCCTGTTGCAGACTTTAGGTCTGCCCATAATACCTAAAGTAGGATGGTTTGGGTATTTATATGAATTGCACGTGTCACAGTTAGCTACAAACTTAGAAACATCGTTAATCATTCCTGGCCAGAAATAATTAAGTAATAATCTTTTGTGAGTTTTAAAAACACCAAAGTGACCACAGGTGGGTTTTGAGTGGTTATCGGCTATTACTTTTTGTCTTTGTTCAATAGGAACGACTTCTTTCCATTGAAATTCCCTGGTTAAGGGGTTTAGGCTTTTAATGTAGCGGAACAGTTTATTGTTTTCTATTCTGTAGTTAAGGAATGAAGTTGGTGAGTTAACACAACCATTATAAATATTTATAAACCATGCGTCAGTAGTTTGTGGGGGGTTCGGTGTGATTGTATCTATATTAATAGCAGCAGTAGGGACAGAACGAGAAAGGCTATCAGGGACTACGTTTTCTGCGCCGCGCCGGTGTTTAATATCAAAATTATAAGCTGATAAACGTACACCCCATCTAGCCAATCTGCCTGTAGGATTATTTAAATTTAAAAACCATTTCAAAGAAGCGTGGTCGGTGTATACAATAAATTTTTTCCCATTCTCTAAATAACATCTCCAGTGTTCTATGGCAGTCAGTACAGCTAATGCCTCTCTTTCAGTTGCACTGTAGTTGCGTTCCTGATCAGTAAGAGATTTGCTCATGTAGGCTATAACTTTTTCACTGTCATTTAAAGTTTGCGTGAGTACTGCACCTATGCCAAGGTCGCTCGCGTCTGTATGGACTTCGAACGGTTTAGAATAGTCTGGGCATGATAGTACGGGTGCCGTAACTAGGCATTCCTTAAGTTTTTTAAAAGAGGACTCCGCTTCTGGTGTCCAACGGAAGGGAGGGGCGTTTTTCTTTTGAGATGTTAATTTATTTAAAGGTGAAGCTAAGGAACTAAAATTAGGAATAAATCTACGATACCATGATGCGGTACCCAGAAATCTTCTTACTTCTTTTCGATTGCATGGTGTTTTGTAATTAAGTATCGCTTCTACTTTAGCTGGGTCAGCATTAAGTCCATTAGAATCTACAACATATCTATAATATAATAAAACTGTAACAGATCCAATTCTGTACATTGAAGATATTTTGAAATTTTTTATCGGAGGGCACTCTATAATCGATACTGAATCCAAAACTGCAATTTTTTTCATTTTTGTCTGTCTGTCTGTCTGTCTGTCTGTCTGTCTGTCTGTCTGTCTGTCTGTCTGTCTGTATCTTGGCCGCGCATCACGCCGAAACTACTGAATGGATTCGAATGAAACTTGGTACGATTTGAGTTTATACTCCGAGGTAGGTTATAGGATACTTTTTATCCCGAAATTCAGCACGGTTCCCTTGGGAGAGGGGATGAAAGTTAAAACGTGTATTTAGCTGTAATTCATTAACGCGTTGTTCGATTTCACTCATTCTTTTTTTGTTAGAAAGGTAGTACTTTATATATTGTCCCGTAAATATTTCAAGGTCATAGGTTTTTTAGTTCAGAAATGACACACATTTATTGGGTTCAAATAACTTGGGACCCGGATCTTTGAACGTACGGCTTATTTTAAACTGGTGTGCGTTTATATTTTATGTTTGTCGGTCTGTCTATTTGTTCCAGCTAATCTCCGAAACGGCTGGATCGATTTTAATGGAACTTTTAATGTTATAAGGAGTAACTTAAGCTACATTTAGTTAGTAGTATATAAAAGAATTATGGGATCCGATCCGATCCTATATAAAAACCTATATCTACGCGAACGAAGTTGCGGGGGTCAGCTAGTCCCAAATAATTGAGTTTATTCCTAAAAAATTGGCTCTTTTCAAAATTAATTGTTAGATTAGCTGATTTAAGTTTATTTAAGACGCGTTTTAGTAGGGAAATATGCTGTTCAAAGGTAGGTGAGATAACTATTATGTCGTCTATGAAAACGAAAACCATATGCTCAAATTCTGGCCCATAAAAAAGAATATCTACCAGTCTTTGTTGTGTAGCTGGAGCATTTGTAAGTCCGAAAGGCATAGATTTAAATTGAAAGGTACCACGCGATGGTATATAAAAAGCTGTTTTACATCGATCTTCCTCCTTTATTAAAATTTGCCAAAAACTTTTGGATAAGTCCAAACTGGTAAGATATTTAGCATCACGAAGATTGTCCAGTATGTCGGATACATAAGGTAAGCTGTATGCGTCTTTTTTTGTGACAGCATTTAGTTTTCTACTGTCTAAACAAAATCGAAGGTCCCCATTTTTTTTTGGCGTAAGTAGGACCGGAGAGGACCATGGGCTCTCGCATGGTTCAACGACATCATCTTGGAGCATTTCATCAAGTTGATCACTTAAGATACGTTGCTTCTCTGGGGACATCCTGTAATATCGTTGACGAATGGGGGCAGCATCCCCAGTATCAATTGCGTGGGTAATTAGAGAGGTTCTACCTAACCCTCGAGCCTCGTAAGAAATCTCTCTAAATTGCTCAATAATATCATTAGCTATAAGTCTTTGACTTTCTGATAAACTATCATATGAACAAAGATGTTCAGATTTATCTTTAGTTGATTTTTCAAGAGTTGAATTTGACATTTCAAGTAATTGGACAGCATCTAAATTTTTAGGGAAAATATTAAATTCTCTCCAAAAATCCATACCTAATATTAGTGAGTTTTTAATTTCTGGGACTACATAAATACATAAATTATTTGTTTTATTTTTAAAAGTGACTGGTAGGTTTAATATGCCAATCGGTAATAATTTTTGACCTCCTGCTGCAGTAAATTCAATATTTTTAGGGCATTCATGAATTGTTAAATAAGTAGTTAATAATTGTTGATGTGCTTTATTACCTAAAATAGATACAGATGATCCAGTATCCAGTAGACCTAGCATGTCATGTTTATTATCTATTCTCACAGTTACGTAGGGTCTAGAGAGGCTATTATTACGGATAGAGGAAACCTTGTAACAAGAAAAAAATTTAGAAATGAATACTAACCAGTCATTCCATTCTAAACTATTAAAATTAGTTTTACTATTTGATGAATGATTTCCTCGATCCGTCCTAATTAGTTTTTTGTTTGACCTTGGCAGTCAGGGCATTCAGGGTAACGTACATCCTTTTTCCCACATTTGAAACATATAATAAAGCGGGGTTGGGTGCACTTTCCGAGTGAATGTGTATCCGACCTGCATCTAGGACAATAGACGCGTCTCTTTCCGCCAAGGACGTTAGAAGAGATGGCAGCAACAGCTGGTAAGTTTTTGTTAGGTTGAGTTTTAAAATTTTCATTGTAATTACAAGAATAAGTTTTGTAATTATTAAAACTTTTAGTATTTTTATAATGAGTGTTGGCTGCGGAAGTAGAAGCATACGCAAATTCTGGGGCAACAGTATCTGGAGTGATTTTGGGGGGTTCGTGAAATTGAACGAGACGAGCTTGAACGTTCTCAAAATTACGGCATAGAGTTTTTAATTGTTCAACACTTATAATTTCCTTCACTGACGCTAAAGTACTTGCGTACGCCGGCCGGATGTTATGAAGTAATATTTCTAACTTATCTTCATCACTCATAGGTTTATTCAATCTAGAAAACATTCCATGCATTATGGCTAGGTATATTGTAATATTCTCACCTTCGCCTTGAGTACGCGAACGGATTTCAGCTAGAAGACGGTAGTCATAATCTTTAGAACTGAAGTCCTGTTTAAGTAATAGTGCTAACTCATTCCAGGAATTAACATCATCTTTAATGCAACGGTACCAGTGTAGCGCATCATCCGTGAAAATCTCATATGCAAATGTTAAGAGTTTTTCATAAGTAATTCCTCTGGCAACCACAAATTCTTCAACTTTTTGAATAAAAGCCCGTACGCAGGTTTTTCCGGAAAATTTTAATTTGCTTATTTCAGAAATTATGTTCCGTTCACAAGTGACA
The DNA here is from genome assembly GCA_920104075.1 of Melanargia galathea. Lineage (NCBI taxonomy): Eukaryota > Metazoa > Arthropoda > Insecta > Lepidoptera > Nymphalidae > Melanargia > Melanargia galathea. The sequence continues at coordinate 24,609,513 of OV049855.1, forward strand.
GACAGAGTAGGAGGGTCAGCTTTATTTTCTGCTGGGCCTTGTGTAGTTTGAGGTTTCATACCGAGTATTTCTCTATATATTGTTTTAAAATTTGTATTAGTACTTTTATACAGTTCAGCAGAGTCAGCTGCTTGAGTGATCCTATTGATACGATGGTATATATGATTAACTAATGTCTCGGTTCTCATGAATAGATTTTTATCAAAATTAGTTTTTAATAAGGTTAGATTGTTGTTCGCCTTTGTTAGAGAATCTTTTACGCCCTTGAGATCTTCTATAGGGTCTAAATGTGATTCTAAAATGTCTTCAGGAGGTAGATCATTACTAATTTCAACAATTTGCTTTCGGAGTTCCTGCACTGTATCACCCGGCGTGTAGCCGCGAACCGACACTTCGTATTCCAATTCTGGCTTTTGCAAAGACAGATATTTAATAGGGAATGACATTTTTTATTTTATTATATATATATATATTCTTTTTTTACCAGAAAATGGAGGGTAGAATTCAATTATGGGTAGGTATTGCAAGATAAATTTACAAGTAGACAATATTTACTTACAAACAAGAAGCATAAATTAATTAATACAATTTCTACAAAATTGTTGTTTACTAAATATCTATCAATATATATATATATATATATATGTTTATATATATATAATTAAGACAATCTAATATAAGCTAAACTAGGAGAGTTTTCTAATAGCCGTGGAGCAACCACCACCAAGAACTAATAACTAAGAACTGCACACTAGAACGCAAATGAGTGTACTCCCTTGTCAGGCGCCATATGCTGCACTATTCCTTATCAAATAAATAAAACTCTTATAAAAATTGAAATACATTAATAATATATTGTAGCAGTAAGGTATATTATGACTAATAGTAGTTTCCCATGAGTGGTTGGAAAGTTCGCGAGCTCGTGGGTTCTTAAGTAGGTACAGTGTACACTCATCCGGGTTCCAGTGTTCCTTCAACGACGCAACTCAACTTTCGGGTGTGTCGTCCAAACTCGGAGTCGAACCTAACCCGGAGTAGAGGGCACGGTAACGAGCCCCGCTCAGCGGTCAAGCTCCAATCAGAGAGGTAGGTACAAAAACCCTGAAACCACAAAACCAGACATTTCACCAATTGTCTGATTTTGCGACTCGACTGCAACATCAATACTGACTATTAACAAGTTTGAATTCTAGCATAGCAGTTTTCAGCAAAGATCTAGATGAGGCAGTCCAGGCAAAATCACAAGCATAATTGGGATTCTAATGCTTAGATACGCATTACACATTCAAATGTAGGTAGGTAGTCAATTTGATGATAATTATCGAACTAGGCCGCATGAACAACTACTGAGTTTTGCAGTAATCTCTAATGACAGCACTATATTTACATTTACGCATACATAATAAAATATAATCAGAAGCGCTAGCTTTTCTTAAGCAAGTTATATAAATATAATAATAAAGTTAGGTAGGTAGGTAGACGCAGCGCCGATAGCTATTTACGTGAATCTAATGGTTCTACAATTAAATTCTATTTAAACTTACAACACTTACCCAATACGGGGTTATTTATATCCACTTTAGATTTTAACCTCCAATTCCAAGGTAATTCACGGTACTTTAGGAGATGTAATAGCAACTTAGTAGTAACTTAGTACGGCTCAAAACATTCGACTGTCACTCCGAGTGACGAGCTACCATTCCGAGTGTCGGCTCGCGCGTCATCCCGCGGGGGTATGCGGGGTCGCGCGGTGAGGTAAGCAGTTGCCGTGTTACATCAGCAATGGAGCTGCAGACTGTAGCGGCGATCGCAACGCTCAAGGAAGCGGGCGTGGCGCCTGATCAAGTTGACTCGGTGGTGGTTGGTCAGATTATGTCGGTAAGTACTTTCGGCACATTCGGCGGCGTGTTCAAGAACACCTCAGCAACGGAGCTACAGACGGTAGCGGCGATTGCAGCGCTCAGGGAAGCGGGCGTGGTGCCTGATCAAGTCGACTCGGTGATCGTTGATCAGATTATGTCGGTAAGTACTTTCGGCACGTTCGGCGGCGTGTTCAAGAACACCTCAGCAACGGAGCTACAGATGGTAGTGGCGATAGCAGCGCTCAAGGAAGCGGGCGTGGCGCCTGATCAAATCGACTCTGTGGTCGTTGGTCAGGTTATGTCGGTGAGTACTTTCGGCACTTTCGGCGGCGTGTTCAAGCACACCTCAGCAATGGAGCTGCAGACTGTAGCGGCGATCGCAGCGCTCAAGGAAGCGGGCGTGGCGCCTGATCAAGTCGACTCGGTGGTCGTTGGTCAGGTTATGTCGGTGAGTATTTACCTTGTCCATTTCACAGCCTTTTTTGGTATTTTTGGGCTATCTACTATCAGTCGGTAAGTAAGTAGATTCGATGTGTGCATCGTGAGTTGGGAGAAGATCACTCCACCGAGGGACTCTTCACTCTTCTCATGGAGCCTATACGCTGGTTTTTATTGTCTTATTGTCACAGTGAAGCCGTCCGAAATGGAAACGCTTTAAACGTGAAAAACGTAGCATATCTTAAGTATCAATCTGTAAACTATCCAATTACTTGACAACATACAGCAGATGATTCGTGTTTGGGCTCATTGCATTATCCTCGATGAGTACACAGGTAATGATCAGGGTCTGATGATCAATGGTCAAGAAAACAGTGGGTAATAAACAGGGTCTCAGGTAGGTATATCATACATAGACCCATAGGGGGTGATTAAATTTTTTAATTTACGCTTATAATAATAATATGTTATTTTCCCGAAGGCGTCTCAAACCGACGGCATCTATACTCCTCGGCACGCTGCGCTCAAAGCGGGCATCCCCCAAGATAGACCCGCCTTGGGCGTCAACCGATTGTGCGGATCGGGTTTCCAGTCCATCGTCAACAGTGCACAGGTAAAAGTAGTACTTAGCAGTCTTAAAAGAAGGGTGTACTTGTATTTTGCCGAGTACAAGATTACTGTAGTTAATATTTAACACAGGTCTAAGACTAGGAAAGGTCTGCTTTCCTTTTCACAACGCTTTACGCTCCCCTCGGAAAAGGAGGATATCGTTGCTTTTAGACCTGTCAATTAAAAAATTAAAATGGATTATAACAGTGAAATGCTATTCCGTTACTATTAAATGTTAATAAATTAACTATTGCTTATTAATTACTTACTTTTGTTGCTTTTTTCTGTATAATGTCTCTTAAACGTATTATTTATATTTGCACTTCTAGTGAGACAAGTACCACAATAATTTTTAATGCAAAATAAAAAATGATTGCATTGTAATTTGATTTTTAACGATTATTTTAGTTCTCATTTATTCAAAATTCTATATTTAGCAGACAAATAAATTTTTATTAGATAACAAAAAGTTTAATCATGAAATGAAAACAGATAAAGTACCTACATTTGACTTTATGATAAACGAATATCAACTGACTAATAAGCTTTATGTTTACAAGTGTAAATTGAAAATTTAAAAAACCCCCGACATTCGCCATTTAGTGGCGGCGGCCATCTTGAATTTGCAATAGTGCTATTCTACTAGTCAAGCCCTTTCATTTGATACCCATATCAAGGGAGTTGTGAAAAAATATATCATCCGCCATTTTGTAGCGGCGGCCATCTTGGACCGATTTTCATCAAACATAGCTAAGAACACTCTCGACTAATTCACCTTTCAAACAAAAAAAACCGCATTCAAATCGGTCCACCCGTTTGAGCGCCACAGGGGAACAGACAGACACACACACACACACACACACACACACACACATACACACACACACACACACACACACACACACACACACACACAGACACGTCAAACTTATAACACCCCGTCGTTTTTGCGTCGGGGGTTAAAAATGAGAATATTTAAAAATCCAATTTATTTATTTTTAACTTTTGGTAGACGGAAAATCCTTATTAATGGCTTAGGCATGTTCAAATCCATTGATAATGTTGCCCAACGCCCTACGGGCTGAAAATTTCCCCACTTTCTTCGCTTGGTCTTTCAGGTACCAGCAGTTAGGATATCATCTGAAATTAAGTTCTATATGTCTTATGCCTGTTCCTTCTTATGATCACTCACCCCGGTATTCTTTTATTTCTAATCGAACGCAACTACCCAATTTAAAAATAAACTACCTGATGCCTACGACATCATCCATGTGGATTTATACAAATCTTATGCAAACTTTTATCCTCTACTCTCCTTTTATCACCTGAGGGGTTTAATTTTCAAAAATTTTTTCTTAGCTGATGCCTACATTATAAAAGCTATCTGTATGCCAAGTTTTAGCCCGATCCGTCCAGTGGTTTGAGCTGTGCGTTGATAGATCAGTCAGTCAGTCACCTTTCCCTTTTATATATTTAGAAGAAGAAGAAGATGATTTTGCTGGCAAGATATCCTAACAGGACCCGTAAAAATCTCCCTCGCGGGTGGCGTAGAAAACATCTCCCAAGCTCCTTTCGCAGTCCGAGGGGTCAGATTTGGCACAATGTTGGGCAAGTCTTGTGCTTTTGAAAACTTTGTGGGCCGCCCTCACGGATTCATTACGCTTACAAACAAATGATAAATTGTTGGCAGGATATCCTAACAGGAGCCGCAAAAATCTCGCTCGCGGGCGGCGTAGAAAACATGTCCCAAGCTCCTTTCGCAGTCCGAGGGGTCAGATTTGGCACAATGCTGGGCACTTCATACGCATTCGAAGACACTTTGTGGGCTGGCCTCACGGACTCATTCTGCGGACTGCCTATGGGAATGACAGCGGAAAAATTGGGCGGACAGTTCGGAATAACCAGGGATGAAGTTGATAATTTCGCATTGAGATCGCAACAGCGGTGGAAGAAAGGTAAAATATTGTTTACATTTGTGATGATGACATACCCCCGACACTTCACACAAGCGAACTTACTACTGACAACGATAAACGTAAATCCGGCTGGTAAAAGACAAAGCTATTTGTAATAATACAAGCCTCTGCCACGTTGTGGACGATGTTTGTTGTCATTTTTGATATTATGTATTTAAACACTCATTTCGAAAATCCCTTCAAGTGTAAGCACAAACACTTAAAAATTATATACGCTACAATCAAATTCAAAATATTATTCATATCAATGATTTAGGTACATATAATATTATGTACCTACTTTTAAAAGGTCTATTAGGTCTAGCAATATGACAGGAATTTTTAATAGCGAAAATTAATTTTACACAGCCAACGATGCTGGCGTGTTCAAAGCGGAAATCGAACCCGTGACCCTGACAATCAAGAGGAAAGAAGTGAAAGTGGACACGGACGAGCATCCTCGCCCGCAGACGACCATCGAGGGTCTGAAGAAACTGCCGCCCGTGTTCAAGAAGGAGGGTCTCGTGACGGCCGGCTCGGCTTCGGTGAGTGAATGTGGAGAGTCCGCTACACAAGCTAATCTTCTTCTTAGTCTTCTTCTTCTTTCGGTCCTTATCCCACGCTAAGCGCAATATGACTTCTTCTTCCACTCACTTCTATTATACGTCAATGCATCATTCAGCCCTCCCCTTCCCTTTTACACGCTTTATATACTTTTTCACACAGTCTGTCCATCTTTGGTCTTCTTCTACTCTGTTTTCCCTCCACATGCATTTCTAACATTATTCTAGTAATATGGTCCTTTTCCTTCCGCATTACCATGCCAGCTTATTACTCCTTACGTCTTTTCTATCACTATCGCTACTTTCAAACTTCCTCTTTGATTTAAGGACGTTTACAACTCATTACTCTTGTAAAACCTCTAAAACCACTCCCTTATAATTTGTGATAACTAGGCTATTATAACTCAAGAATTGGTCTTAGTACCCTAACTTGCTAATTCCGACGAATTTTGTTGCTTATAACTCTAGCTATGTTTTGATTCGAGGAAATCTGATTCACTAGCGATAGAGCAGACGTTCAATATCCTGATCAACAGAAATGGCTAAGAATCTAAAACCTATCGTCAGGCTAATCAGATGGACAGATACTTCAGGTACTTTAGTTTGGGGTAAAATCGAACTTCAGATGGTAACCCTGTTTTTCACACAAATAACATATTATATTTTTAAATGACAACTGTCAGAATTCCACCGAATTAAAAAATCAGAATATAGAAGTATTTTACCCTAGGGCATTAGCGACGGAGCGGGCGCCCTCATCCTAGCGAGTGAGGAGGCAGCCAAGAACCTAAAGCCTCTGGCCAGGCTGGTGGGCTGGTCGTACGTGGGCGTGGACCCCAGCATCATGGGCGTGGGGCCCGTGCCTGCCATACAGAATCTACTAAAGGCGACCAACCTTACACTTAACGATGTAGATTTGATTGAGGTATGTACCTAGGTGTTTAATTTTATTACAGGTTTTGATCACTTTAATATGTTATCCTATGATGTGAAGATGAAACTTCAGAAACTTAGAATAAATAGGTAAAGAAAGGCAGTCGTCGACGCGGCGATAAGCCGTTTTTAGCTCGCCTCGGCGGCTAGCTACGTCTATCGTCGCGTCAGTGCTCAAGGTCGAGTCTTAGTACTACGAGCTCGTAAAAAATCATTTAAAAATGACTACTGTGCTGTAGAAAGGTGTCATGATGCATCACACAATCATCAAAAACATTTAAAGATCACATTTCACTCGTAAGCACTACCGAACAGATTACATTTTGGAGTAAAACATTTTTTAAAACTTTAAAATAAATCGTAAATATCACAGACGCCATTACAATGAAAATGTTGCTAGCTCTGGGGAAAATATTTTACCATCATTTTACCCCATATCTTTTTTCTTATTCTAAGTACCTATTGTTTTTAATGCCGATTCACATTAGTACTACTGTGTATTACTAGGGTGACCAAATACTTAATTAGGATGACCACATGTTACATGAGAAAAAATATTGTGTTGATTTTCTTGTTTCTATAAAAACAAGATATTTGAACCAGTTTTGGCTATTTTTAGCTGACTTTAAAAAAGGAGGTTATGTATTCGACTCGGTATGTATGTACAATGTATATATGTATGTAAGCGGTATGTATGTATGTATGTTTTCGATTATTTCAAAAACCAATGAACCGGTTATGAAATTCATTTAGTGTTGGATGCAGGGTATAAGGGAACCAGTAACTTACATTTTCTAACAAATATCAAAATTGCAGCGCACATCAAATAATGACATTTATAGGCAAACTAGCTGATGCTCGCGATTTCGCCCGCGTGTATTCTTATAAATGTCACTTGTGGGTGGAATTTCCAATATTCCTGAAACACGTAATTCTTTAATTTTAACCGAAAGTATAAATACCGATTTTCATTGATATAACTTTAAAAATGACGAACTTTCATACAAACTTTCAACTCCCATTTAACCCACTTGGAGGTAGTCTTTCCAAAATTCCTTAAACTCATAACTCTTTATTTTCAACTGAAAACCTAAATACCAATTTTCATGGATATAACTTGAAAAATGACGGACTTTCATACAAACTTGCATCCCCTATTTAACCCTCTTAGGGGTGGAATTTCCAATTATTCTTTCTTAGTGTGCACTCAAGTCATAAAAGGAAGCTACTGTGAAAATTTCAAGTTTCTAGCCTCAGTGGTTTAGGCTGTGCGTTGATCATCAGTCAGTCAGGACAAGCTTCTTTATATTATTATAGATAGATAGATTTTCGATACCCAGGGTAACATTATTGTACCTTTAAAGTTTCACTTCTACCGTGTATGAATTGCATTCAAACACATTTTTTTCACGTTTATATTGTGGTATCTTGTCACCACTACTATTACCTGTCTTCGTTTCCGAAAGTGGTCCCCTTTTACCTGTTATTTTATTTTAGAATCTGTACAAAATACATGTGCAGAAAAAATATTACCCTCCTGGATCAGTAAGTTTATACCAGTACATTTAGGGAGAATGTACCCTACATTTAGGGAGAATGTCGTTCCACGTGCAGCATTACTCATGCGCTTGTGTGCGTGTCGGCAAATGTAGTTACAGGGCACTTACACATTCATGGGTTGATTTATAGCTTACGTTTCGAGCGGAAATTTGTTAGAAACTTACATTCTAAGCGTAATAGTTCGATGTTCAGAAATAAATGAATCGGATAGGTTATTTATTTTTTGGGATTAAACTTTATCATTTGCATAATATAATAATAAGTTTTAAATCGACTATCGACTTGAGTATTATCATTTATCGCTAACATAATAATGAAAACCGATAACCGGTTAAATATTTTTCGGAAATTGAACCAAACTTCCCATTAGCATTGAACACGACGAGAAGCATTAGCACAATCTGAAAGTTACTATCAATAAAGATTCAAAGATTAGAATTTTCCATATCGATATATTTTAGTGAAGAGGTCTTATTTTCCAATATTTTTATTTATTTGATAAAAATATGGTAAGTACCTACATCAAGATTTTAGTGTAATATAGATAAGTGCACACATTTTGCCGATAACGACATCCAAATATGAGTAAAATTAATTAAGCACTGAGGAAACCTTTTACAGAATAAAAGCAATTTTCGAGTTGGTATTTTTAAAATACTGCATTATTAAAGCGCAGACCACATTGGGAGTGTGTTGGGAGTTGGGACCACAGCACACATGTCGCTACCGCGTCTTTTCATACTTCGGTTCACACCGCGAACTACAGGGCTAAGCGAAGCCAGCGATGAGAACTTGCGAACTCTCATAGTCTATGAGCTCTTAATATGAGTCTATGAGTCTCATAGTAGATGAGCGTTTAATCTTATAGTCTATGAGTCTCATAGTTGTGTATGAGCTCTATGAGTCTCACAGTAAATGAGCATCTAATCTCATAGTCTATGAGTCTCATAGTGGATGAGCGTCTAATCTCATCGTATATGAGTCTCATAGTTGTGTATGAGCTCTATGAGTCTCATAGTAGATGAGCGTTTAATCTCAGTCTATGAGTCTCATAGTGGATGAGCGTCTAATTTCATCGTCTATGAGTCTCATAGTTGTACAAGTATGAGCTCTATGAGACTCTTAGTAGATGAGCGCCTAATCTTATAGTCTATGAGTCTCATAGTTGTGTATGACTGAGTTCTATGAGTCTCATAGTAGATGAGCGCCTAATCTTATAGTCTATGAGTCTCATAGTAGATGAGCGTCTAATCTCATCGTCTATGAGTCTCATAGATGTGTATGAGCTCTATGAGTCTCATAGTATATGAGCGAAGGGAAATGAACCTCGTTTCGTTTCGCTTCGCTCCCAGTGTGGCCTGCGCTTCACTCGTTTAATGTATCTTTTGTATGTATCTGTTAGATCAACGAAGCGTTTGTGGCGCAAACCCTGTCATGTGCCAAGGCGCTGAAGTTAGACATGGAGAAGTTGAACGTGAACGGAGGGGCCACGGCCTTGGGACACCCGCTCGCCGCATCGGGATCACGGATCACCGCGCATCTTGTACACGAATTGAGGTAAATTGAAATTCTATAAACCAAAGGAAGCATCCATTAAACTCATTAAAAATATTCTATTCTTGCTTAGTAGTAAAAATTAAGATTTAAGTTGTCATACAACGTTTTAAAAATAGCTTGATATTAAGCGTCGGGGCATACTACCACAGAGTCGAAGCGAATCGAAAAAAGATTGGGTAATTCATAAAATTATGAATGTGGCAATTTTTTTTTTTGGTTAGTAGCTGTATTTCACTAGGAACTAACCATAGACTTGTAGGGTATAGACCTGGTATAACTAGGTACTTTAAAAACGTGTCTATAAATACCATTGACACTATTATTTCTATGATAAATACACGTACGATCCGACCACACAAAATTGCGCGTGTTCATTGCGAAGTCTCGAGTTGTGCGTGTGTGAGGGTTGATTTACACACAAGTATAAATTGAAAATTAAAAAAACCCCCGACATTCGCCATTTTGTGGCGGCGGCCATCTTGGATCGATTTTCATCAAACATAGCTAACAACACTTTCGACTAATTCACCTTTCAAACAAAAAAAAACCGCATTCAAATCGGTCCACCCGTTTGAGCGCTACAGGGGAACAGACACACACACACACACACAGACACGTGAAACTTATAACACCCCGTCGTTTTTGCGTCGGGGGTTAATAATAGAGAGGACATCTTGTGTGGCGAATCAGCTGCACCATGGCCGACACTGTTTATATGGAAATAAGGACATTATTTCATCTCTTTTATAATCTGTGGAACTAACATAACATAATTATATACTCTCAGTTCCTAGGTTTTTAATTTATTTTGTTTTATTCTGTAGACGCCGGGGCTTGAAGCGCGCCATCGGGTCAGCCTGCATCGGCGGAGGACAAGGCATTGCGGTTATGGTTGAAACTGTTTAAATTAATTCATTTAAGATTATTACTTAAGATATTATTTTGTAAGATATTACTGTTTTTATTTCCATATCATGAAGTAGCTATTATATTTTTAAAATGACGAGTATTTCAATGTTTTTTAACTGTATGAGTAGGTATTATCCATATATGAATTTTTGTTATATTATGTGTATGGAATATTGTGCCTTTTATACATAAATGTTATTTTATTTTGAACCTGAAGTAATATTATATTAAAAAGAAATATTTTATGGTGATTTTATATTTATGTTCAAAGTGTACTTATTGAATACAGACCAATAACTCGGATAATAATATCATCTACATATTAATTTTATTAAAGTACTTTACTTAATAAAATTAATATGTAGATAATATACATTAGAATACCTACAATAAAATTAATTTTTATACAATTGCCTTGTTTCAAGAACTCTTTTATTTTTGGCAACCTACTCGTTGTATATAAAGTTATAAACCCATTTCTAAAATACTTGTCTATTTGTCCGGGCTAATACTCGAAACGGCTGACGCTGAACTAATTTTGACGGGATTTTCACCGACAAATAGAGGACAAACTCTACTTTTAGTAACTTGTCTATCTATACTAATAAATAAAATTGAAGTGTCTGTCTGTATAATCGAAATAACTACCTCATATTAAGCTCATATGGTTATTTGAACGGTACCATAACCGAATCACACGTTTTTAAAATTTTTGTCTGTCTGTCTGTCTGTCTGTTTGAACGGGCTAATCTTCGGAACGGCTGAACCGATTTTGACGGGACTTTCACATACAAGTAGAGAATTAACCAGGGAGTAACATAGGCTACTTTTTTAACCGACTTTCAAAAAAGGAGGAGTTGTGTTTTTCTACCTATGTACACCGATATATCCGAGATTTCTGAACCGATTTGCGTAATTTTTTTTTTAATCGATAGAAAAATATAGCGACACTGTCCTACAAAAAACTTGGATTCCAACTCCTCAATCCTGATGCTGTAGGGGAACTGATCCCCAAAATTAATGGGATTTAGGAACTGTCGGTTATTTAAATTGATATTCGGGGTACCAATTAAAGACTCTATCGTTGAATGAACTCGAGTAGGTTCATATTCAACTCCTCAACCCTGATGCTGTAAGGAATTGCATTCCGAAATCGTGGGGATCCCACGGAATTTTTCCGTTTTGGTGACGGGTTACTACAGATAGGCTACTTTTGTTCTGAAAAATCAAAAGTTCCCACGGGATTTTTAAAAACCTAAATCCACACGGGCGAAGCCGTGGGCATCATCTAGTTATTAATAAAACAATCGAGAAGTCTCTACCAATTAATTATATTGTTCCCAAAACGAAATATTTCCCATTGTTCAAGTTGTTAAGTATGCATTTCTTGGTATCAAATAAATTCACCTTCCTACTTACTCTAGGTAACTAATAAATTTTTATTAACAGACAATGTTTTTAGATAATGCTTTATAGGTACTTATCCACGGATAATAAATCTATACTTAAAATAAAATCGTAGATTTGCCGTATCTGTACATTAAAGATTTTTGCAAAATAATAACTGGGGGGTGTTAGGGATAAGTAATCTATACTATACTATATAATCTTATATAATATAATAAAGCGGAAGAGTTTGTTTGTTTGTTTGTTTGTTTGAACGCGCTAATCTCTGGAAGTACCGATCGGGTTTGAAAAATTCTTTTTGCATTTTGTTGTCCAACTTTTGGGGCAGGTTATAGGTTATTTAATATCCCTAAAATCCTCCCCTAAGGGGGTAAAATGGGGGTAGAAAGTTTGTATGAAAGTCCTATGTTTTTAAAGTTACAGACCTGAAAATCGGCATTTAGATTATTAGTTTTAAATAATGAAACTCTGTATATTTTATTTTGAAAAATCTTCCCTTAAGGGTGGTAAAATAGGGGATGAAAGTTTTAATGGGAAGTTTTAATTATAATTTTGCTATTATCAACTTGAAATTTGGAAGGTAGGTTAATTCTAGGGCTTAGATATCAGCCTGGAAAATATTTCACGAAAATCCTCCCCTAAGGGGGTAAAATGGGGGTTGGAAGGTTATGTTTTTGAAGTTACAGATATGAAAATAGGATATGAAATTATAATTTTTAAATGATAAAAACCTGTATAAGTAATTCTGCAAAATCTCCCCTTAAGGGTGGTAAAATAGGGGATGAAAATTTTTATGAAAGTCCTATGTTTTAAAGTTACAAACCTGAAAATCGGCATTTAGATTATGAGTTTTAAATAATAAAACTCTGTAAATTTTATTTTGAAAAATCTGCTTTTAAGGGTGGTAAAATAGGGGATGAAAGTTTTAATGGGAACTAAAAACGATTGCAGCACCCTCTGGCGGTCTAACTTGAAGCGATCATAGCGCCCTTTGGCGGCCAAAACTGGAAACTAAAAAACGATCACAGTGCCCTCTGGTGGCCTAAGCCGGAAACTTGAAGCAATAGCAGCGCCCTCTGGCGGCCAAAACTAGAAACTAAAAACGATCTGAGCGCCCACTGGCGGTATAAGCCGGAGACTTGGAGCAATAGCAGCGCCCTCTAGCAGCCAAAACTGGAAATTAAAACGATCACAGTGCCCTCTTGCGGCAAAAACTGGAAACTAAAAAACGATCGCAGCGCCCTCTGGCGGCCTAGGCTAGAAACTTGAAGTGATTGCAGCGCCCTCGTGCGGTCAAAACTGGAAACTAAAAATGATCGCAGCGCCCTCTAGCGGCCTAAGCCGGAAACTCGAAGCGATTGCAGTGCCTTCTTATAGTCAAAATTCTTGCGGCCGGAGCTGGAAACTCCGCAATTGCAATGACCTCTGACGGCCGCAGGCGGAATCTCGATACGACAGCTGCGCCCTCTGGTGGCCGAAGGCAATTAAATAAATACTAAATTAATAACTAAATCAATAAATAAATAAATAAATAATGTAAAGCTATTTAGTTATTAAATAATTATCTAAATGTGAAAGTGCGGATATTTGGATGTTAAGATGTTTGGATGTTTGTTACTCTATAACGTCGCAACTACTGAACAGATTTGGCTGTTTTGAATGGAGATAATGCCCTGACTTAAAACATAGGCAACTTTTTATCCTGAAAACATCCACAGTTCCCACGGGATTTTGAAAAAACCCAAATCTACAGCTATAGGTAGATCAATATAGCAAACTACCTTGAAAGTAAGTATAAAGATTGGAAAAGGGAGCGGGAACAGGAACCAGAAATCCACGATTCCGTCAGGATTTGTGAAAAACCGAAATTCACGCGGGCGAAGCCGCGGGCAACAGCTAGTGGAACATAAAAAAGCTATTTTTGAAATTTTTGTCTGTTTGTCTGTATGTTTATGCGCGCATCACGCAAAAACTACTGAATGGATTGAAGTGAAACTTGGCACGATTTAAGTTCATACTATGGAGTAACATATAGAATACTTTTTATCCCGAAATTCAGCATGGTTCCCTTGGGAGAGGGGATGAAAGTTAAAATGTGTACTTAGCTGTAATTCATTAACGCGTGATCCGATCTCATTAATTATTTTTTGTTAGAAAGGAAATACTTTAAAGATTACTGGCTTATCTCTGAAAAGCTGGACCGATTTTGATGGGACTTTTACTGGTGGATGTTTACATTTTGATCTACCTAAGCATCCGCCAGTGAACTTTTAACAGTTTTGAGCAATGTATGAGCTCAAAGGAGTTTAGGAAAAACAAAATGATTCTCACGGGATTTTCAAAAACTAATATCCACGCGAACGAAGTCGCGGGTGTCCGCTTGTTCTTAAATTAAAGCATTATCCACCGCAGTTGTATGAGCTACTTACTTATCAACTTAAAATATCTAGCAAAATAAAAATATGAAATAACGTGTTTTGCCACAATCGCATTTAATACGCCGCGGAGTTCGAACGTCTTTGGCCGATGTTTTTTTGAGTGGGAGTTTCTGTTTATTGACATAAATTCGTGTGGATTGCACATTTTCAACGATGGCTGTGGCTATAAATAAAGGTAAATACTTACCTATACTGCAATCTATTATCATAACTTTACACGTATAGATATAGTATATGTGCTGTGTGTATGTATAAAAGAAGTCGTTTCCAAACTACTCATTGCAATTTAGGTAAATTAAGTAGGTAGGTAATATGGCATATCAGGGTTTGCATGCAAGCTCGAGTTATTTCTGGTTTGAAAGTTGGTAAGTAAGTATACTTATGTATAAATTAATTGGGTTTGTAAAACTGCATAGTGCATCTACTTACATAAAGGTTATCTACACATCGTAATCACTCATCAGGCGAGATTGCCGCTAAGCGCAAAAAATCGTCAGCAAAAAAAAGCCGTCAACACTTAAATATAAATAAACAGACCGTATTTAAATCTGTTAAGTTTAACAATATTTTAAGGTACCTATATAAGCAATAATAAAACTTTTTTTATAATATAGTACATATCAGGTTTAAAATTTTAAATACGGTTGAAGTAGACTGCATTTAAATAAACTTAAGAGAGGTTAACGTCCAAGTGACCGACCTTGAACGATGATAACATAGAGCGTTCGAGCTACTACGAGCATGTGCTTAGTCTAAGATCGGAGCACTCGAAAACTATTGATCGAATCACAAGTGAATTCAGAGCAAAATGAACTCAAATATTCGTATTTTAAAGTCGTAATTCCATAGTTCGATTATGTATTTTACAACATTTCTGCTTGGGGCGCTCGTTGTGTTCGAATGCTGAATGTATTGGCGAACTCAAACCTTAATACAAGCCATTTTAGGTCTATTTTACTCTGAAATCGATCAATAGTTTTCGAGTTCGTTTTCGAGTGCTCCGATCTTAGACTAAGCACTCAGGAATAACCACGAGTAGAGAAGTAGGTAAACACAGGTCCTTAATAAATATATAATTTCTTTACTTACTTATCCACATTCCCACATTCTGACCTTAAGGCCACTCTCTTCACGCGCTTATCCATACAAACGTATTACGCCTATTATTCTAATATTTGTCGCAATAGGTCTAAAGTTAAGCCAGATATCAATTTATATCTCCATTATCTATGCCATAAAATAAAAAAATTAGTAAAATTATATTTATTTTAAAAGTTATGACCATTGAAAAATCACTATTTTTGGGCAAATTTTGAGGCAACTTCGTGCGTAAATAAACTATATAAGAAAGCAGAAAATTTAAAAACGACCAAAGTCTTGTCATAGGTTACTTCATAATAATTACAAATGTATTTAGTTTATGTAATAAATTGCCAAGTATTTGCTAAAATAGGCGTAATTCCAAACCTAGATTTGCATATTTTTACTTTGCCATTTTTCACTAAAAAATCATGATATCTCAAGCAAAATTTATTACAGGGGAAAGGTGCGGTTAGTGCGGTGAAAGGGGTTACAAGTTAGACACGAAGAAAAGCGAGTAGCGGCCGATTTCGCACGATCTATCATCTATGACATAATTAGTCAACTACGAAAACGTAAACAGCAAATATGTCACACGTTACGTATAATTAGCATTTTTGTTGTTTATTTTGCCTTCTTATTTTGCTAATTGTAATTTACTGCTCTTTTATTCTATTGTAGACTCGTCAGCTAGAGATTATCGATACGGATACAAATCTAGACTTTTTCCAAGCCGGGCCCCCAAAAATCCTCGACAAACACGAAGAAAAAGGAACAAACAGCATCTAATGATGCGTAAGTATCTACATATCTACTTGGTACAAGCTGACTAAAAATGAACATGAGTAAGACGAAAATCATGTCAAACACTCATGTCCCGCTTCACCCGATAATCGTTGAGAACTCGGTGCTCGAAATTGTAGACGAGTATATATACCTAGGACACACAGTCCAGCTAGGTAGGTCCAGTTTCGAGAAAGAGGTCAATCGCCGAATCCAACTCGGATGGGCAGCGTTCGGGAAGCTCCGCGATGTCTTCTCGTCCAAAATTCCTCAATGCCTGAAGACGAAAGTCTTCGAACAGTGCGTGTTGCCAATGATGACATACGGCTCCGAGACATGGTCGTTAACTATGGGCCTCATAAGAAAGCTCAGAGTCGCTCAGAGAGCGATGGAGAGAGCTATGCTCGGAATTTCTCTACGCGATCAAATCAGAAATGAGGAGATCCGTAGAAGAACCAAAGTCACCGACATAGCTCAACGGGTTGCGAAACTGAAGTGGCAATGGGCGGGGCACATAGTTCGGAGAACCGATGGACGTTGGGGTCCCAAGGTGCTGGAGTGGCGACCGGGAAGCGCAGTGTTGGTAGACCCCCCACTAGGTGGACCGACATCAAACGAGTCACAGGGAGCCGCTGGATACAAGCGGCACAAGACCGTGGCATGTGGAAGTCCCTTCAAGAGACCTATGCCCAGCAGTGGACGTCAATCGGTTGATAACGACGACGACGACGACAAGCTGACTCCCCCTGCTTCATAAAAATGCTAGAAATAAAAATGTTATAAACAGTAATACTAAATATAAGTTTTACGCCCAGTCTGTGTTCCGAAACGAACGAACTAAGGTCGAGTCCAGACTAAGTAACACCTTTCAAACTATATTACATGCAATATAACCACTACCGCCACTACAGCCTTTTTAACGTCCCACTGCTGGGCACAGGCCTCCTCTTTCATAGGAGAGAGGGATTTAGAGCTTAGACCCACCACGCAGCTCCAATGCGGGTTGGCGGGCTTTTGTCACATGATAGTGAAAATAACCGGGAACAACTGCCGTGCTCTCCGAGGCAAGGGGGCAGTTGGCGGTGTTTCACACCGCCCACTACCAACTTCGGGCTGGCACTGAGAATTTCTTGACAGAAAAACCCAATACCTAAAAACTATTTGCCCGACCCGGGAATCGAACCCGTAACCTCGTCACAGTCGAATACTCTAACCACTATATCAACGAGGCAATATAACAATAGACTTTTATAGCAAATTAGGTTTCAATACTAAGGGATAAAATATAATAAACATAAAGTATAATAGGAAAAAATTATTGCCATTTTACAAACTGGTTTTTTTATAGGTAATTTTTAATTGCACATCTAAAATACTAAACGTGCAATAAATATACTGACTTGCATACTAAATGATACCGTATTACTATTAATTTGTACAACTAATATACTGATTTGCACACTAAATTATTTCTTAGTTATGGTCCAAGAACGAGCGAAGCGAGCTCGGGACTTGCGGCACCCCAACTCAGATAGGTTAGGTTAGAAGGGACAACGAACAGGGGGATGGCGGGGTCTATAAGACTCCGCCATCACCTTCGTTGTTATTTTTTTGTTTTCTTTTCATACTGCCCAGAAAAAGGAACCCTGCGAAGCGAGGCTTCGTCAACTGCATTTGGTAACATCTATTTAACGATTTAATATTATATTGTATAACTGTCCACTATAATATTATCTCCTGCGTAGTGCCCTGCGTATGCGCACACACTTGTGCACTAGAATATCTCCTGCGTAGTTGACCCTGCTTCTGTTGAGATTGGCCGCTTTGGCCGAGATTCGGAGCGCTGTGGTCATAAAGTGGGTGGTCCCGGGTTCAATTTCCGGCAGGGGCAATTTGGGATTTTATAATTTCTAAATTGTCTCTGGTCTGGTCTGATCCTTACCATGGTCCTTACCGGCAAAAGCCGTGCCGTCAAGCAATTAAACGTTCCGGTACGATGCTGTGTAGAAACCGATCAGGGGTATGTATACCTCTTTCAAGTTAGCCCGCTTCCATCTTAGACTGCATCATCACTTAACATCAAGTGAGATTGTATTGTATTGTATTTACAGAGGGGACGCCGCCAGGCGGGTGATCAGTCCTATGTAAGGACCATTTCACCCAATTCCCCGTATTTGGACACAGGTTACTGGTGTCCTGGCAGTTTGTTGTGCACCGGTTTAAGGGGGGCAGCCCCTCAAACCTTCCCACGACTTTCGTAAACCTAAGAATGTATACCCTATAGAGAGGTGGCTTCTTTTTAGGGTTCCATACTCAAAGGGTAAAAACGGAACCCTATTAATGTCACTCGGCTGTCTGTCCGTCCGCCGGTCACAGGTCTATAGCTCATAGACTAAATGAGTTGAGTAGAAAAACCTAAAATTTTGGTATTTGGTGTAGAACGTTAACCCAAAACTAAATATTGAATTAGAAATTGAAGTAAATTATTTTTCAGAGGGGCATGGAATATTTTTCAGGGGGGCTTTCCCATACATGAGAAAGGAGCCGAAAAAAATTTTTTTTTTAAACCTAGCTTGTGGGGTATCATTATTTAGAACTTATTAAGTAGAGCACGAACATATATTTTTTTAATTTTTTGCTTAAAAAATAAGGAAATGGGGGCATCAAAGTTGTTAGGTTTAGACCATTTTTGTGATGGGGGCTATCTCAAAAACTAAACCAGTTAGGAATATGAAACTTAGGTATATTATGAACCATATACTGTATTTAGACAACAAATACTAAAAATAATGATTTATAAAGTAATTTGTAAGCTGTGATCAAAACAAACGAACACTTTTTGGGTTTTTCTTTCACGGTTTGTTGCGATGTCTAGCTCGGAAATGAAATATTTCTCACGCCCAAAATATTATGTTGTTCATAATTATGTACGGAACCCGAAAAGAGCGAGGCCCGACTCGCACTTGGCCAGTTTTTTGATAATATCGTTACCTTGCAGTTCCCTTCTTACCAATAAGTACATAGGGCAATCAGCTATGAAGTGAAAGCTAGTTTCTTTTTCTCCACACTCTGGACAGGATGGGTCTTCTACGAGTCTCATTATTGCAAGATATCTATTAAGCAGATAGTGTCCAGTTGTTATACCTGCTACCTAGGTAGTGTAGTAGAGTAGGCTAGGTTTGGGTCCGCAGAATTACATACATTTTATGTGTCATACTAAGTATAGGTGAATGGTTTTATAATGTTCTCCAACCTAACTTCCAATCTATACAAGATTAGTTTGTATGCGTACTACTCTTGTATAATTTGGACGATCTTGATTAAAAAGTAATTTACAATCTATACGCGACCAGTTTCACACCCTTGCGGTTTGGCTTTGTATAGAATGGAAATACACGTAACCCTGCACAAACTCCAAGGAATCACTCTATAGTACAGCTGTACTGACTTCGGCCCAAAAGTTTTTGCAAAAGGTCAATGTTACGTAGGCGTAGCAGAGTGAAGTCTTTGGACAAAATAGGTATATTAGACTTCAGCAATAGGTCTGGCAATATCAGAGAACATATTAGTGACATATGTATACATTTATGGTTATAACTGCGTACGTAAGAATGATAACTCGATGTGTTATATATTAAAATCTTCTTGAAAGTGTGTAAATTATGATAGTGAAATAATCATCAAAATCGGTTCATTAGTTGCGGAGATAATCGCGAACATACTTACATATATACATACATACATACTTACATACATACGGGTCGAATACAGAACCTCCTTTTTTTCAAGTCGGTTAAAAATTAGTGTGCGATTCAGTATTTTAGGCGCTGCTTTCGAATATTAATAGTGGGCACATTTAGTGTGCAATTCAGTATTTTAGGTGCTACTTTCGGAACATTTTGTGTGCGAAAGAGAATCAATAGATATACGATTAAGTACCACCCTTTTTTAATTGATAATTTTTTATCGCCTATAATCTCTAAACACATTGTTTACTTTTTAGATGTTCTTGGAGCCTTTTGAATTGCGCTTAGGGCAGAAAATATCTAAACGAGCGAAGAACCATGATGATAACGAGTAAATAATATTTCAAAAACCAATGAAAATACTGTTATATAATTATTGTGTGCTTATGATTATGATAATCAAAATATATTGGGACAGGGTAGTCAAAGCGAACTAACATGTATTTTATAATATTATTATCTTACAAAGTGTACGAAACATTATCTCCACCGTAATGTAATAGACAAATTTGTACAGAAAAAATTATTTTGTTTTGCAAAAATTGCATTGTCGATTCGGTCTAACATGCTCGCGCGCGGGCATTTCCGCCAAATTGCAAAATTTGAAAGAATGAAAAAAATATTTAGATATCAGATTATGGATGGTTTTAATATATTTCCACAACCATTATAAAGGTCTCACTTCTGTGTACAAGAAATATTTTGAGAAGTTTAATAAATATTACATGTTGAAAAAATGGTATGGACACAAAAAACACGGTAAGGACACGCTAAAAAAAACTGTAACATTATCCAATTAAAGTAACTGCAGTCAACAGAAAATCGAGGAAGGAGATGTTTTAATCATGGTTTTTTTTTATTGCCATCATAAATAATTAAAACACGTAAGGAACGGTAAGGACATTAAAGTACGGCAATGACTGCTTTACAGTCGGAACTCGGATGTCTGAAATCTGACTTAATCTCTCTATGTCATGGTTTTAAATCAAAATAATATATATAATCAACATTTTTAGTGTAGGTACCTAATCAAAATATTATAAAAATAGAGGATGCCCGCGATTTCGTCCGCGTGGATTTAGGTTTTTAAAAATCCCGCGGGAACTCTTGGTTTTTCTTTTGAGCTCATACCTTGCTAAAAACTGTTAAAAGTTCACTGGCGGATGTTTAGGTACATCAATATGTAAACATCCGCCAGTGAACGTCCCATCAAAATCGACCCAACCTTTCAGAGATTAGCCGGTAATCTTTAAAGTATCTCAAAAGAAAGGTCTAACAAAAAAAGAATGAATGAAATCGGACCACGCATTAAGAATTACAGCTAAGTAAGTACACATTTTGACTTCCATCCCCTCTCCCAAGAGAACCGTGCTGAATTTCGGAATAAAAAGTATCCTCTATATGTTACTCCGTATTATGAACTTAAATCATGCCAAGTTTCATTTCAAACCATTCAGCAGTTATTGCGTGATGCGCGCACAAACATACAGACAAACAGATAAACAGATAAACAGACAAAAATTTCAAAAATTGCTTTTTTAAGTTCTATTACTTATCCCTAACATCTCCCAGTTATTATTTTGCAAAAATCTTTAATGTACAGATACGGCAAGTCTACGATTTTATTATATTAAGTATGTATAGAATAGAAGAATATAATTGACATCTTAATCTTCAAGTTTTAAAGCAATTTGTGTTAATAATAATTAAAATTGTGCTAATAATATAAATTAAATTAATATTTTCCTTCAGATCTCCAGGTGTTATTTTTAGCCCGGTCAATTTAGACTTAAGGTCACAAGGTTAAAAATTCACATTTGGCTGAAAATTGGTAAGATTGTTCAAAACACTATTATAAATGAAATGTGAAAAGTCCTCATTGATCCGACACCTGGAAAAAAAATTACTCGGGGTCAAAGGTTGCAAAAACGGGTTTTTCGCGATTTTCAGCAAAGCGGAAATGAAATGTTACATGAGTTTTGCATTTTTTTAGAGGACGCAATTTTATTTTTGGGACATGTGTGGGGGTTAATAGAAGCTTACCCTCAAGTTTGTGGGGTCGCCACCCTTGTCCCCTGGCCACCATCTTGGAAAAAGGGGTGAAAACGCGATATCTCGGAAACTATGCGTCTTACAAAAAATTCGTAAAGACATAATTCGTAGCAAATTGTTTTGCCTACAAATATGTTTATATAAATTTTTGACCTAAATTAAAAATTAAAGAAGTTATGAGGAAAAAAGTGAGAAAATTATTATAAAATCTTTTTTGCTCCGGATTCTCATGAGCATTGACGAACCCAGTCAACTTTGGAGTGCAGCAACAGCATTTTAAATGAATAAAATTAAAAAAAAAAATGATTTTTCTGAGGTAATTATTTTTGTAAAATGTATAAAAAAAGTAATAGAGCAAAAAAGATTTTAAAAAAATTTCTCATGTTTTACTTATAACTTCTTTAATTTTTAATTTAGGGCAAAAAGTTATATAAACATATTTGTAGGCAAAATAATTTGCTACAAATTATGTCTTTACGATTTTATTGTGTTTCTGAGATATCGCGAAAAAAGTGTTATCGCCCCTTTTTCCAAGATGGCGGCCGGGGGACAAGGGTGGCGACCCTACAAACTTGAGGTTAAGCTTCTATTGACCCCCCACACGTCGCAAAAATAAAATTGCGTCCTCTATAAAATTCATTAACATTTCAATGGACTATAATTTTATCATAAAATTAGTCCAAACAAAAATTGTAGATCAGATAATGATCTATAAAAATAACT
Organism: Melanargia galathea; assembly: GCA_920104075.1. Classification (NCBI taxonomy): domain Eukaryota; kingdom Metazoa; phylum Arthropoda; class Insecta; order Lepidoptera; family Nymphalidae; genus Melanargia; species Melanargia galathea. The sequence continues at coordinate 24,632,128 of OV049855.1, forward strand.
TAATACTTTTTTTCGTAAGAGCTACCGTTTTTGAGATATAACGATTCAAAAAGTTGAAAAAGTTGTAATCGTCATAATATGCATAACTAAATAATACAAGTTAAATATAGTTTTTATTTATTTTCCATTTCTTTCTTATTAACCTCTTTTCTCTTTCTGGCATGTCTGCAATGCTTTTAAGTTTTTTTTTGCTTGTTTTCTTTTTCTTTAACGCTCTCTTTCTTTTTCCTGTAATTCTGCATATTTTTCAAGATGAGTTTTATATTATATTCATATCGATTCTTTTTATTTACTCGTCGTTCTTTCTTTATTTGCTGCCGTATTCACGTTCGACATTTTAATATTTTTGGGTGTAAATATCGACGTAATAAATAATTTATGTTTTTGAAGTCTCTAAATGATGCTTTGATCATAAGAATAACTAATAATACGAGTTAGAATAGAATCTTTAAGTGCAAAAAACACTGCATTTTAAATACATACTTTTCCCTTCGTCAATAAAAAGCCCATCGAGACAGTCAGATTAATTATTATTAGCAACAGAGCAAGAGGAGATGGAGCGCTGTACCATCTCCAAGAGGGGATGGTATTTTTATATGAAATGATGCTTTGTGAAGGTGGGCGGGGTGAAGGGGAGACACCTACTCACAATGATGACGACATCATTTGCTTGTTCACGCCAGCTTCTCTTTGTATGTGATGCAATTGGTCATTTCCGTAGCTATGGTGTCCTTACCGTAGCTTCTGGTTAACCACGGTAAAGACAGTACCGGTAATGACATTTTGCACATTTTCTGATAATTTTGTACTTAAATCAAGGATTTCTAGTTTCTAATCACCGGATAGACATTCATAGTACTATTACATTCAATCTTATTCAATAATAAACAGGATAAAATGTTTATTTACTAGTATATTTCACTCTATGTAGGTAAGGACATTTTTTATAGTTTCGCAAAAGAATGCATCCTGAGACCGGATTATGCAACACATCCGCCACTCACAGCATTCATCAGCGTGCTGATGGCGAAAGCTTCGCATCTCTCTAACTGAAGTGGGGGGCGGGTGAATTTGTAGCTTAAAAATTGAAATATTGTTAGTGATTTGGTAAGGACCGATTTTCGAGATACACTTATGTTACAACTAAAAGAATATATACCTACACCATATAGCATTATGTTATGACATGGTTCGATATCAGTAAAAGGCGTTTATTCTAGGAATGTTAGTATGAAGTCAATTTGTTTGCTCTTTTTCTTGTAAATTCGTAATGAATGTAGAAAACGTAGTTTGTTACGCTAGAATTTGCGTCGACTAAGGTATAATTTTTTTTTTGTTTAATATCTATAACAGATAGACTACTGATACTAACAGACGATGTAGAGAATGGATTTTATAACATTATTAAATTTAAAAGTCACAAAGATATTGAGTATTTTGGCTGCTAGCTAATTGTTACATGATTTTTTGTCGTTGGCGGAAATGCCCGCGCAGATTTGCTAAAAGCAGTAATGAAGTGAGGGGCACCCTTCTCAGGGCTTACTGTCAATGTTTATATACCTGTCAGTTGTGGTACTGGTACAAGAGGGTGTCCTTCAGCACCATAAGGGTGCAGTATAATAACGCATACCGCATCATTATGAAATTTCCCAGATACTGCAGCGCATCGAGTATGTTTGCCGAGTCGGGGGTGCCTGATTTCTTTGCTGTTATCAGAGCACGTATAGCTTCCTTCTGGGAAAGATTGCGTAACTCTAGTAACAGCATCATCCAAGTGGTGAGCCAGGACTTGCGCGGCCCAATGATTGCTCATTGGATCAAGATGCATCGAGATCCAAATAGGAAATAACTCTGCACACCTTCAGTGTGCAGCGTTAATTTAATAGGTATATGTAAATTTATATATATAGTATTCTATATCACCTATTCTATTGTATTTGATTTTAATTTATTTAATTATTTTGTATTTCTATATTCATACCTACTTGGGTTTTTACCTGAATAAAGAAAATTATTATTATTATTATTAAAAAAATCCATCCATCCATCCATCCATTACATGTTTCAAAGAACATTGAGCAAAATTCATGTTACGTCATTTCGCTTTGACTCTGCGCTAATATGTCTTGATATTTGATCCCTTACGTGCATAGCATACATATTATTATAAGTACTTTTATTTTATAATACGACTGTGTACGAACTATCTAGTTGTGTCCTAATATCTTTTTTCTCTTTTGTGTCATTTTGCTCATCATTCAGACCGATTACTAAAAAGTTAGTTTTAATTTTAGTACTTTTGATGTTTAAATAAATGACTTTAAATAACTTTCTTATTTTATTTCCAATATTTGGTATCCTTAGCGACCATGCAAGAGACACGGTGTGGCGCCGGCACCACTGAATTTTTCATATATTATGTAAGTATAAAAGTTGGTAAGTACATATCTACGAAGATCATAAATACATCAATGTAATAAGGTGGATTCACGTTATTCATAATATAATGTAGATTCAGCCGTATTTTACATAGAATATAATATATTCACATTTAAAAATGTGTGAAATATTATACCTAAATACACATAGTTCTGTTATTTTACATTTCATAATATTGTCTTGTATGATTTTGTTTTATATATGCACATTCTAAGTAGGTTTTCGAATATACATATAAACAAAGTTTTGATTTTTGAACAAAAAATATTATGTTACTTAGTCTGGACCCACCCTTTTGTCAATTCTGTGCCTCCTGTGACAGGTGATACAAGTCAAAAATCACCATTTTACAGGAGAGCAAAAACAAGATTAAAAAAATTCTAGTTCGCGATCTAATTGGGCTAGGTTAAACTTGAGTACTTTCTTTTGTAGATAAAAACATTCACTTTCACCGTGTATTTAAATTTTTGCGGTAAATATTATAGTTTTAAAGTAATTGTTGAAAAACCTGTGAGTTGTACCTTTTTTAATTTCTAATCGATACTAAAATTACGTGATAAATGATACAAGTACAGTTAAATTACGTTACACCTATATATTGTCTTCGTGTAAATTGATATACATAAAGTGAAAATATCTAATAACTCATTAGAATATATTCCCAACCCAATGGTGCTCAAACAAAGGATAAATGTAATATCTCAAAGATCAGATTTTTTTACTTATCAGTCCCCTATTTTAACAATTTAGCTGAATTGTATCAGTTTGCTAAAATTTTGGTCTTCTGAAAAATGTGTTAAATAATACAACTCATGTTATACCCCTCACTAAAATGCATTTTTATGGTGCAAATAAATACATGTTTTACAAAAATAAATCAATGTTTGTAAAACTTCTTCTAAACCAATAATTCACTAATAAAATACTAGCTGATGCCCACAACTTCATTTCGGGTGTATTCTTAGAAGTATCTTATATTGATTTCCAGGATGTAAACTGCAAAAATATAAAGGTTTTTATCTTCAATATGATGGACTCCCACACAAAGATTTAACCCCTATTTCAACCCCTTCAAGCCTTTATTTCGCAACAAAAGATAACTTATGTTGGTCTCCAAAATCTAATTTATCTCTGTTCCAAATTTCATCAAAATCGGGTTTGCGGTTTAGGCGTGAAAGCATAATATACAGATAGACAGAGTTACATTCGCATTTATAATATTATTAGTATGGATTAAGTCCTTACATATTATGAAACTGGCGTTTTATCGAACTGGCTACTATGATCTCATATATCTTGGCGTATTCCAAATTTAAATTTATTTCAAAAGTGGTTTATGTATTTGTTTTTTGAATCTAGTGATTCATTTGTTTTCGCTCAATTTGACTTTTCTTTGACATCGATCTGTTCAAAAAATGGAAAACTTATCGCATTATTTACGAATACAAGTTCCACAGTGGCACCAGTACTGCAAAAACAATTCGAAGGATTAATGATGAGTATGGGGAAACCCTTACTGTAAAAGAAAGCATGGTACGATTTTTGTTCCGTTTTTGTTCTGGAAATTTTGACCTAAAAACAAACCCCGTGGACGGCTGGAAACCCTAGTTGACAATGAAGAATTAAAGATGATTGTGGTAGCGGATCTATCGCAAACTATGTTAGAGTTAGTGGGAGGCTTCGGTGTGAGTGATATAATAATATTAATTCACTTAAAACAAATTTGAAAAGTGAAAAACTCGAGAAATAGGTACCTACCGCATGAATTGAGTGGAGCACACTAACAAACACGCATTAAGTGCTGCGTTACATTACTCAATTGTCACAATAACGACGGAATTTTGAATCGTATTGTTATCAGTGATGAAAAATGGTGTACGACAGTCGGAAATGCTCATCACAGTGGTTGAATCCAAGAGAACTGGCGAAACCCAACTGGTGAAACTGTCCCAAACGAAAGTTGACTCAGAAAAAACTGCTGGTGTGTGTTTGGTGGACCTGTGCTGGTATCATACACTATGGCTTCCTAAGATCTGGCCAGACAATAAAGATAGATCAACAATTTCAAACCATGATGGAAACGTCAGCAGTTAAACAACCGAAACGGGTCATATCTCTTGCCCAATGCTGTTAACTTAGACCAACGCTAGACCTCATACTTCACAACAGACAGTCGCTAAATTAAAGGTGCTGCGATTGAAATATCTCCAACACCCATCACTCTCCCCGGGAGTTTGCTTCAACAGATTACTACTTTTTTCGGAATTTAGTCAATTTCTTGCAAGGAAAACAATTCAATAACAAAGTCCTAATATTTAAACTCTGTAAAACTCATGATCGCGCTCCTGAATAAAGCATAGCAAAACAGATATTACTTCTTATCGGTTGAAACAGTAATCTTGAAGTGGTAGGCTATTGGTACTGTCTTTATTGTAATCGTAATAGCGTAAGCTTTACCTCGTTTCAAACAATCCATAGTCTTGTATTCATCATCCTTGAATTCATTTTGTGTAAGAAAAACGGGGAATATTTTCTTTGGTATGCAAAACAGATCGAACATCACACCACATCAACTTTCCAATGCAAGAGTAAGAAATTGCTTGAAAACATGTTGAATCACAAGTCATTTAGATAACAGTACCTACCTAAACTTTGCTGTTTTGTTTGAAGCTGTACGCACTAGTTGGTACCAATCTCTTTGCTAGTGAATAACCATACTCATGTGCTTCTTCTTACGCTCAATTAACGCATGGTTGGTGTCAATCTCCATAAGAGTATGACTTGACGATTTCACTTGTATCATTTAGCACGTCTCCTTCTTCATACATTTTTTCTAGATTTGGTTTGAGTTTTAGATACAATTCAATTTATATTCGTTTACACAGATAATGTTGATTTGTACACAATGATGCAAGTCGAGATGTATCACTGATCACAAATTAGGCATAAATTTAGATTGTGATTATTAGGTATATGTATAATTGTACCCTAATCAGTTTTGAAAAAAATCTGTTCAAAGTGATATAACTCTAATTATATCAATATTCACGATAAATATACTAAAAATAAAATGTGAAAATTAATATAATCGCACTTATACCACGAAGCACGAAAAATAATGTATGCAGAAAATTACTTATTGAGGTTACAACTCGAAATATATCTATATGCACGATATTTTTGCAAAAATGCTGCCACTTATATCACTTTGCACAAAATTATCTCCGAAACTATAATAGTTAGAAGAACGTGGGTTAGACCAAAAAAAAGCTAATTTTTTTCTGATCATTTCTATGTAAAAATCTCAAAAAGGGTACAACTCGACTTAGATCACTCATCACAGGAGGCACAGAATTATTTTTATCGATTTGTAAAATAATTATTATCACATTATCCTACTAACTATATCTAATATTATAAATGTGAAAGTGTGGATGTTTGGATGTTTGTTACTCAATCACGCCGCAACTACAAAACCGATTCGGCTGAAATTTTGAATGGAGATAGCTTTTGAATGGAGATAGCTTATACCCTGACTTAAAACATAGGCTTTTTAACTTTTATCCCGGAAAAATTCACAGTTCGCACGGGATTTTGAAAAAAAAAAACAAATCTATAGCAACAGCTGTAGGTAGATTACTATAGCAAACTTCCTTGAAAGTAGGTATAAAGGTTGGAAAAGGAAGCGGGAACGGGAACCAGAAATCCACGATTCCCTCGGGATTTGTGAGAAACCGAAATTCACGCGGGCGAAGCTGCGGGCAGAAGCTAGTTTAATTTTGGGGGATAAGCAATCAATTACATTTGTAGTATCTCTGGATTTTCAATTATTTTCTTTATTTTTTAGGATTCCATTCCTCAAAAGGAAAAACGAACCGTAAATGAAAAGGAAATAGGCATGATTGTGCATTGTACTGTCCAATGTCCATATGTCATTCTTTCTCGCTTTAGTTTTACGTGTAGCTATGGTAGCTGCATACTCTTCTTTACTGACGATGTCTCGCTCTCTAAATGCAGGACGAGACAGCAATATTTTAGGCTCCGCCCACCAACGACTTCTCGCTTGCATGGAGAGCGCTCTTAATAATTAATAATAATCTGATCAAATCAAATTATTGCTGGAGAATGAATACCTGCCGGCTGAGTTCGCTGTGGGCTCTTCTCAGAATCAGAGCGCATTCGGAACCCTCTCGTAGCCGTATTTTTAAGCGCATGCAGTCCCATCGGGAGCGATACGAGATTCGTTCGTAAATCGTAAAGCATTGTAAGTAGGTACCTGGCTATGCCGCTATAAGTATCTACCTAACGCGCTCCGGTTGGTCGGGCTCCGGGTCCATTCAATAATAACCCTTACTTTGTCGGAAGGGATAAGAGCTACGCGATAGAGAGGCAAAGTCTAGGTTAATATAACTAAATATAACGGTAGGTACTTAACGCTACTGCGACCTGAATTGCACTTTATTGTATCTTTGTACGAAGTGAATCTTCTGTAACTTGTAGGTAAGTACCTACTAATATTTATTCTGTGCCAGCAATGGACGTCTATCCATTGAAATGAGTAATTTTTGGTGATTTTCGACTGTTTTTCTTTTACCTAGGAATATACATAGTGGCTGCCAAGCGCACGCCCTTCGGCAAGATGGGCGGCGCGCTGAAGAGCATACACCCGGCCGACTTGATGGCTGGCGCTGCCAAAGACGCGTTCAAAGCGGGAAACGTCGCCCCCAGCGCGGTGGATACTGTTAACGTTGGGATTGCTAATGTGGTGGGTATAATATTTGCCCTTGTTTCTCCTTAGGTTACCGGTAAGCACAGTGTAAAGGCCGATTTGCACATGTGTTTTACTTCCGTCTAACGTCACCTCATGTTCATTTATTTCATGTATGATGTAGGCCAACTTGTGGCAATGACTAGTCAAGTTCCAAGAACGGTTCAAAAAGCGGATTCTGTAAGCAAAGCCGGCAACGTACTCTTCAAAGCTTCGCTTCAAAACCATTACACTCAAAGCAATGCCTGTTTTCAGCTAAGCGGCAGCTCTGATGGCGGCTTATCTCCACGCCACGCGGCCCTCAAGTCTGGAGTCCCTCAAGAGAAGCCCGCCTTGGGCGTGAACAGATTATGTGGATCTGGTTTTCAGGCGGTCATCAACAGTGCACAGGTGAAGTGTTTTTGTCCCCCCCCCTCCAAACTGAGCTGTACTGTGGCCTGTGCTCGGCTAAGCCAAGTTTCTGGTGCTATGTTTTTCCAACAAACAGCATTGAGCTGCGCAGTGTGCTGTGCGGCTGGATCAGTATCGCGACATGCATGCGCACAAGTTCAAGCGAGATAGATTGAGATTGAGGATTTTTTGATTGATTGAAGATTGAGCGGGTTGAGCAATGCTATGCCGAGCGAGCCAGCATGTATCGCGTGATCCTTGTTTTAAACAAAGCAGAGCAGTACAAGGCGCAGCGCAGCAGGGCTTGTTTCTTCATTAGGTATAATGTTAAGAGGAGCGATAGAACATATAGCACATCACAGCTCAATGTTGTTTATTCACCCTTGTGATAGCCGCTAGGAGTAGTCTATACGACAGTAGGATAATACGGTTGGGATTGATTTGGAACCGTCGTCATTTCGGTTTTGTGTTGCATTATTCAGGCTTGAAGATTGTTAGAACATGAAGGAGCGCCAAAATGGCGTTAATCCGATTGCTTCAGTCAAAAGTCATTCGTATTATTAGAGGGTTACTGATTAAATCACGTTTCCATAACAATCTCTTCAGGACATAATGACGGGTGCAGCTCAGATTTCCCTCGCCGGTGGAACGGAGAACATGTCGGCTGTCCCGTTTGTGGTTCGCGACATCAGGTTCGGCGCACCGCTGGGCGTTAAACTGGATTTCGAGGATTCCCTGGTGAAAAGTTCCCTGGACACGTACTGCAACTTTACGATGCCCCAGACTGCGGAGAATTTGGCGGAGAAATACGGCTTGGTGAGGGGCGAGGTGGACGAGTTCGCGCTACAGTCACAGAAGAAACATAAGATTGGTGAGTATACAACGCTAGGCGCGGCTTGTCCGTAGATAGGTAACTACCTATTGCCTCAAAAAAAAAACACATCTAATACAGTAAGTAAGTGATGTAAGTCTACAATGCGCACTTGACGAGCGTGATGAACTATGGCCTAAGCCCTTCTCACTCATTTTCGGCCCACTACAAGGCGGGTCTCCCGCCTTGTAGTGGGCCGAAAATGAGTTGATACTATTGATGATGAATGATGATAATTGATAACATAAAAACACAAATCACAAGTTTGATGCGAGACCTATATACCTATGCGTTTAACTAGTGATTTGTGTGTTTGTGCATTCAGTCGCAGGTAAAAAGTAGGTAGGTAGATACCTTACATGTATCTAATATGGACCTTTTATTCCTTAGCACAAGACAGCGGGGCTTTCCAGGCGGAACTATCCCCAGTGACAGTGAAGTTGAAGAAGCAAGAAGTGATCGTGGACAAAGACGAGCACCCGCGCCCGCAGGCCACGATGGAGGATCTGCACAAGCTGCCCGTGCTGTTCCGGAAGGGAGGCGTCGTAACAGCTGGTAACTCTTCGGTAATTGTCGGGATTAGTTAAGCGAGCGTTGACAGAAATATATTAAATAAAAGACCACATATCTGTCTACATATGCGCAATGTTATTTGAGATCACTGTATTGTATTTTATGTGTAAAATCAAGTTTGAAAAAAAAAATGGAAACTGTTTCAACCGTCCCCATGCCGGGGTCGGTTGAAACAGTGCCTGGGGTCGATTGAAACATGCAAATAATACAAAATACAATAAATGAACATGTTTTATTCATCGACTAATAACATTTTACGACTTTTTAGTTATACATCCTTTAGTGTAGCATAGTTTAGTTAGACATCCTTTTTAGTTAGGCAAAAAAATAAGTCTGCACATCTAATTAAATATTTAGATAGCTCACGCTCTTGTTCCTTGTTAAACACTCGATTGTGAGCCTTATATCCCATTTCTTGATTTTCATTGCCGCCTGTCGCATCTCATTTACGTACATTTGTTAGCAACACTGTATTTACTCAGTGCATGATTTTAACATAGACACAAATTATGTGCATTAAAAGAAGGTTTTATGTAAAGTCAAAGCGCTACTGGCCATTTAATGCGAGTTATTTAAAATTGATATAGAAAAAGGATGTTTTAAAAGAGGAAGACGTTTCGAGAAAATAAGTGAGCGAGGTTGTCTTGGAAACGGGGTAACAGCGAACGGACGGAAAAGAAAGGGGTTTTGATGATTTTTATTATTTGTTGTTCTAAAAGCTGAGGAAGGGAAAGAGTTTAAATGTAATAATAGCTGGAATAAATCTGATCTATGAATATATAAGAGTTTGATTTTATTAGTTCAGAAGCGGGGATTCAACGTCCACAGCCTGTGAGTACCTACCTACTGAATTTCTAATTGTTTTATTAATTTGTGAATTTTGAATAAATAAATTGATTTTGAATGAGTAAATTTATTAACTATCTACTAGGATTACCTACATACCTACTAATTCATACAGATTGTATTTATTGATTAATAATTAATTTAGTGTATGCCGTGACTTGTCCGCGTAGATTGAATTTTAGGTAGACGTTTATTATTATTAAAATTAGGGTTATTTATTATGGCTCCCTTATGTAAATTGTAGTATTTATACCTACTTTAAAAACATCATCTGCTCATTTTAATAAAAATATAATTTCAAAATGGTACCTATACTTACTCTTTGGATTTTGTGTACAATTTTACTTTGACTTTTTAGTTATATCAAGTCACATTATGTAATGAATGTTTTCTAACAATATAATTATGTGTCTACCTACTAGAGTTAAGGTTAATAAATACGACTGTTTTATTTCTGTTTCATCGACAGGGTCTGACTAGGTAATATACATTAGTGCCTTTGCGTTACTTGCAGTTCAGTTATAATATGACACTATTTTTCTGTAGGACGGATGTCGGATGTACGTCTAACTCCACCACTTGTGGTTGGACGTAAAAATGGCAAGTTTAGAAAGCGAGCAAAGAAACGACAACGGTCAGTTTCGTCATCTTCCAGCTCGTCGAGTAATAGTCAGAATCTTAGAGGAAAATCATCTCTATTGAAGCAATTAGTAACAAACTTAACTAAAAGAGAATACGTAGCTCATGATGGACACGGTGCGCAAAATGTCATACCAAGGTTTGATCCACAAGCAAAAACACAAACTATGAAGGATTGGTTACGAAAAATTAATGAATCAGCATGTGTTTACGGGTGGAACGAAAAACAAATAATTTATTTTGCATTACCTCGTTTAACTGGTTGGGCTAAGCGATGGTACGACGGACTCACTAGTCTATCTATAATATAATAAAACTGTAACAGATCCAATTCTGTACATTGAAGATATTTTGAAAATTTTTATTGGAGGGCACTCTATAATCGATACTGAAGCCAAAACTGCAATTTGTTTCATTTTTGTCTGTCTGTCTGTCTGTCTGTCTGTCTGTCTGTCTGTATCTTGGCCGCGCATCACGCCGAAACTACCGAATGGATTCGAATGAAACTTGGTACGATTTGAGTTTATACTCCGAGGTAGGTTATAGGATACTTTTTATCCCGAAATTCAACACGGTTCCCTTGGGAGAGGGCATGAAAGTTAAAACGTGTATTTAGCTGTAATTCATTAACGCGTTGTTCGATTTTACTCATTCTTTTTTTGTTAGAAAGGTAGTACTTTATATATTATTCCATAAATATTTCAAGGTCATAGGTCTTTTAGTTTAGAAATGACAGACATTACAACCCTCAGTATTGGGTTCAAATAACTTGGGAGCCGGATCTTTGAACGTACGGCTTATTTTAAACTGGTGTGCGTTTTAATTTATGTTTATCGGTCTGTCTATTTCTTCCAGCTAATCTCCGAAACGGCTGGATCGATTTTAATGGAACTTTCAATGTTATAAGGAGTAACTTAGGCTACATTTAGTTTAGGTACATAAAAGAATTATGGGATCCGATCCGATCCTATATAAAAACCTATATCTACGCAAACGAAGTCGCGGGGGTCAGCTAGTGTTAAATATAATTGGAAACAATGGCAGAAGAAGCTACTGAAAGCTTTTCCTTGTGAGGAGAATTACGGTGACCTTCTCTCTGAAATGTTGGTTAGGAAAAGTAGGCGGAATGAAACCTTAGAAGAATATTATCATGATAAAATTCGTCTTATTAATAGATGTAACATAATTGGGGCAAAAGCAGTCGAATGTCTAACTCATGGTATAGATGATAATAATATGAAAATTAATGTGCAAGGCTTATCTTTTGAAGAACCAGAAGATGTACTCAATTATTTCCGTAAGGTATCTTCTAGGAAGGAAGAAACTCCGAATTTTAGGAAAATATCTCAGGAATCTCCTCGTGAATATTCGTCACCTCAAATTAAGCACAGTCAAGTGTTAGAAAATTCTATAAAACAAAGAGAAAGTTATACTCGTTGTTTCAACTGTAAAGAATTAGGACATAGTGTGACGTCATGTAAAAAGGAAATAATAAAGTGCAATAATTGTAATTTTTATGGGCACGAATCTCAACAATGTAAACGACTGGTAGGATCACAGAATGATAAAAGTCAGGCTTAGAATACTCCTAGGGTATCTGTTTTTGTGTTATGGGCTGCATTTATTTGTTTGTAATGTCATTAATTTCAGAAAAAATAACTATATTATGGCATCGAGTTGTTGCTAGGTGTAACGAAATACCTGACTAATATATTTATTCGGATAGAAATAAAGCTAAATCACAAAATAATTTTCCTATTAATGTATATCGCATTATCATCAAAGACCGATGCAAGTTAAGTAAGAATAGGAGGCATATTATTGCATAAACCTAGCGAGGAAGTACCATTATATTATGCCATTGCATATTTCAACCAACATATAACTGCTGAAGAACAACATTTTTATTCTTATGAATTGGAGACTGGGCGTGGTTATGTATAATGTATTTGAATAGGTTTCCAACTTATTTGTTAGGCGTAGAGTTCGAAACTGTAAAGAATTGTCTCGTAGTTAGAATGACATGGTCTAAGTGCGATTTGGTGCCAAGAATTGCATGGTGGTTGTTGCAGGCTCAAGAATGCAATTTTAGCGTTGAATACAAACCTGGTGCAACATTTTTCTACATAAAAAGCATGTTAAATAATTTTTGTGCTGAAGCAAAAGCCATTAGAAAATATTTTGTTTTAAAATATGGTATAATCTACAATTTAAAATAGACAACTTGTTGAAATGGGTGGTACCTACCGCGCGATGTTCGATGGAAAGTTTGCCACAATATGTCTCACGATGAATGTGGTGATTTCTCACTAGATAAAACTTTAGATAAGATGCGTCGATCATACTGGATTCCTCGTATGGTGAACTTTGTTAAGAAAACATTTAGAGATGTGTATTCCCGGTGCTTATACTAAGCAGCCCTCAGGACGTAAAAAAGGCTATTTGTTCGTGTACCTTGTATACGAGAGTTGGGAGAACTCTAGCAGAAGTTATGTTTCATAGACTCACGATAAATATTACAGAATCCCATTTACATGATATGATAGGAGAGAACGATGGAATTAATGATGAAGAGTTTCCAATGTTCATGCAGAGGTTATGCCAGGCGTAAATATTCGAATGTATATGCAGCTGAAAAAATGAAACCTCGGATTACATTCTCAGTTTCGAGCAATGATTAAGCGAATCATGAATCTAGCTCAAGCTCAGATTCAAAGGCATAGACCAGTTATTTTTCTTTGTTCTGTTTTGTTCAATGTAATGTTATGTTTACGCGCATAGGTTGCAATTTATTTTATCTTTAAACTGTAGTAAATAAATAAATTAAGAAACAAAGCTCATTTTATTGTAATATATTAATAGGTACCAAAGAGTCAACATTAATAGGAGTAGAAATAAATTAAAATAAGGTAATATTTTATTAACCGACTTTATTTAATAACTACCGGACCCGGCAGACGTCGTCCTGCCGCTATTAGCGCCACCTACTGGGTCCAATTTTTCTACTTATAAACCTTTCTCTTGAATCACCCTATCTATTAAAAAAAAACCGCATCAAAATCCGTTGAGTAGTTTTAAAGATTTAAGCATACATAGGGACATAGGGACATAGGGATATAGGGACAGAGAAAACGACTTTGTTTTATACTATGTAGCGATTATGGTCCGTAATACCTTTTGATTATAAGTTTGTTGCTGTTCGTGTTCTATTTTCTGTTCCAGCAAAAACCCGTTGATGATCGACGTTACCATAACGATACCAGGTCATATCGTGAATGATGATACCTAATATTATGCTATAAGAAACAGAAGAGTGTATTATTGAAAGATTAATTATCAGAAGATATACAACTGAATATGAGCGACTGAATATAAGCGTTGACATTAGCATGGCGTAAATAGCATGGATAAAGATGATTAACAGGTTATGAAAAGATAAGTATTGTTAAGTTACCATGACGTGTACTATATTTATAAACCTACATGGATACTGCTCAATTTTCTTTATTTTGTCTCTTGCAGGTTACTGTGATGATGTCGATATTATGATGTTTATACAGTACAATTGTGAGATGAGCCTATTAGTTTATGACCATGGGGTCCCACTACCATGGGGGCTGCCATGGCGTAAATGATATAGATGTAGTTGATTTTATTACGAGATGAGCCTATTAGTTTATGACCATGGGGTCCCACTACCATGGGGGCTGCTATGGCGTAAATGATATAGATGTAGATGATTTTATTACGAGATGAGCCTATTAGTTTGCGACCATGGGGTCCCACTACCATGGGGGCTGCCATGGCGTAAATGATATAGATGTAGTTGATTTTATTACGTGATGAGCCTATTAGTTTGCGACCATGGGTCCCACTACCGTGGGGGTTGCCATGGCGTAAATGATATAGATGAAGTTGATTTTATTACGCGATGAGCCTATTAGTTTGCGACCATGGGTCCCACTACCGTGGGGGTTGCCATGGCGTAAATGATATAGATGAAGTTGATTTTATTACGCGATGAGCCTATTAGTTTTCGACCATGGGTCCCACTACCGTGGGGGTTGCCATGGCGTAAATGATATAGATGAAGTTGATTTTATTACGTGATGAGCCTATTAGTTTGCGACCATGGGTCCCACTACCGTGGGGGTTGCCATGGCGTAGATGATATAGATGAAGTTGATTTTACTACAAGAAGAGCCTATTAGTTGAGACCTTGGGGTCCCACTACCATGGGGGCTGCCATGGCGTGAATGATATAGATGAAGTTGATTTTGAAAAGTTTGTCTGCTGATGAGTTTATGAAAAGGAAACGGAAAGGAAAGGAACTAGTCACCATTACACTGTTATGAATTTAATATGTATTCTTACTAATACTGAGGAAGATGCAATTTATGACCAGAGGAGTAAACGGACTGCCATGGCGTAAATGAATGTTTGTTGATGACGGTGCATGATTCTGAGGATTGTGATATAACGAATTTAAATTTAAAAATAATAACAAAATACAAGAATGAGGACATTCTAAGAGAAGGATGGCCGAAACGGATAGATGCAACTTTTCATTAGCAATTGTGTGACAAGTGAGTTTTTTTGGAAACAACAATGACAAGTGAGAGGATTGTTATTAATCAAAGAAAATGATGACCTCAAGACAAAGTTAAATCGATACCTGATTTATTTATTTTCAATGGATTTGCAAACTGAGATGATGACGATGATGATGATGATGATGATGATGATGATGATGATGATGATGATGATGATGATGATGATGGTGGCGATGAGAAGATGAGATTGAAACTATTGGATGTCTGAGGACAGACTTGAGGTCAGAATGGCCGACTGTTAGCAACACTGTATTTACTCAGTGCATGATTTTAACATAGACACAAATTATGTGCATTAAAAGAAGGTTTTATGTAAAGTCAAAGCGCTACTGGCCATTTAATGCGAGTTATTTAAAATTGATATAGAAAAAGGATGTTTTAAAAGAGGAAGACGTTTCGAGAAAATAAGTGAGCGAGGTTGTCTTGGAAACGGGGTAACAGCGAACGGACGGAAAAGAAAGGGGTTTTGATGATTTTTATTATTTGTTGTTCTAAAAGCTGAGGAAGGGAAAGAGTTTAAATGTAATAATAGCTGGAATAAATCTGATCTATGAATATATAAGAGTTTGATTTTATTACATTGTATACTTCAACAGGGAACAGTGGTTCAGTCCATTCTTTTCTGCTGCTATTCTTAACGAAGATCCGGCTTTTAGACTTTTTTTTATGCTTATTTGTACGTTGAGAAGTCGGCCTGAATCTCGTAGTCTTTCTTTGGCGTACTCTTGGCATCTAAGAAACCAGAAAATTAAATAAATAAAATGTTTCAACCGTACCCACAAAAAATGTTTCAACTGTCCCCAACCCCCCTTCTAGGTATAAAATGGTTCACAGTAAGAATAATAACAAATTTGAATAAAAACTAATCATACAGCCATATTCTACAAACTTCAATTAAAACGATATAAGACTCTCAATACTCTAACTTTAATAAAACCATAATAATTGCAAAAATGTACGAACAAAAAATACTTACTTTTACGTCAAAAAACATAATGGGGTCTCTTATATACAAGCACAGCGCGCGAAGGGCGACGCAACACTAAAATTCGTGTTTCGACTTGTCGTCCGCTTCGTTCTTCCCTTGTAACCATCAACCTCATCACACACGGTGTCGAGATATTCGCTTTGTTTCAACCGTCCCCCGTTTCAACCGTACCCAGTCTCCCCTATGTATTATTTATTAATAATTGTCTGCGCATATCATGCAGATATCTTGGATGAATTTGACTAACGCATGATCACGAATAGGACAGTCTATAGACCGTAAGTACATTTCGGATCTACCTATTCCTAATCTCAAACTAAATAAAATAGAATAACTAGGTACTTACTTACCTACCTACTAATTGCCAATAACTACTTATTTGGACGTAATCGTCCTATTTGCACAAACTAAGAAACAGAGAAAAGTAAGGCTATTATTTTTGAACGTGTTAAATGGGTAGGTACGTACCTACGTACCCATTTTATCGTATTATTTGTTTTATAAGAAAGCCGAAATTATCGAATCAATATCGATAAGAGTTGGCGTTGACGAAGATATGGAGTAGCATCGCAATAATGTTGGTTAAATATTTTATATTTATTTCATGATGTAATGTAAGTAAGTACCTACCTAAGCTTATTATTAGGTAGGTATTATATAATACAATAGTAAGTACTACACAAGTACAAACAGTAAGTTTCAAACATTTACGAATATCAGTAAGATAGGTATAGGCATACTTTGAAGCTCTTTATTGAAACGCACAGTAAAGTACGTATAAAGTACCTAATCATAGAACATAGTCTACGGTCTATGAATGAACGTTTGTGGCGCTTAACAATTCCGAAAATGTTAATGCCTCAGCATTTAATGCTGGAACGCTGGAACAGTGTAGTTTTCACTAACCCAGCGCTTATGTGCTTATAGCGCGCAGGAGTTATTTTGACAGAGTTATTTTATTTTACAGTTTGACAGTTCTTATTTGGGAAATATACCATTTTTATTTTGACAGGGTGTAAACGACGGCGCAGGAGCGCTCATCCTGGCGAGCGAAGAGGCGTTGAAGCAGCACAACCTGACCCCTCTGGCGCGGCTCCTGGGCTGGTCGGTGGTGGGCGTCGACCCCAGCATCATGGGCATCGGCCCAGTGCCTGCCATACAGCGGTTGCTCGCTGCTTCAAAACTGACACTAGATGATATTGACCTTGTTGAGGTAATTTTAGATAAGTAATGCTATAAGTGCTAATTCTGTTGCACGCAATCTTTTCACTAAATTGACAGGTCTAAAAATAGCGTTATCATATTTTAACAATGTTATCTGCGGGGAAAGCATATAGTATTATAATATTATACATTCAGAGCTGTCAATTTAGTTTAGAGATTGTGTACAAATTACAATAAAATTACCACTAAGTATTGTCAAATTCGATCGTGTTCGATTTTATAAACATGCAATGTTTAAGTATTTCTTCATCGTTTCAAGTTTTTCACTTGTGCGTGATATTTTAAATCATCCCCAAAATTATGAATTTAAAGAAATGAAGAAAACGTGTATTAATGTGTGTGTGTGTGTGGATTTATATGTGTATACCCAGCATCCTATTATCCACCATATCTCTCCTCCATTATCAAGTGGGATTCACTCAGTCCCTGCTTACGCCGCAGACACTTGCGTGCCTACCTAATCCCTAACCTAATCCAATCTCTTTGAAAGATTCCCAAGTTTGCTTCATCCGCAGATCAACGAAGCATTCGCAGCGCAGACTCTGTCGTGTGCCAAAGAGCTGGGTCTGGACATGAGCAAGCTGAACGTGAGCGGCGGCGCCGTCGCCGTGGGACACCCCATCGCCGCGTCCGGCGCTAGGATCACCGCTCACCTCACTCACGAACTGAGGTAACCGATACACGCCCACAGCTGGACGTGGCTCTACAATGAAAAACTAAATTATTTTGCTATACTCCGCCAAAAGTGACTTTGTAGAATAGGTATACCTACCTACAACACAACAAAACAAACTCGACGATCGTTTCACTTCGACACCGATCGTCAAGCTACAGCTACTAGTACTACCTACCCTACAAAGTCACTTTTGGCGGATTAAAGCAAAATAATTTTGTTTTTCACTTTAAATGGAATTCGGCAAAGTAACGCCTGCTTCTAATGGACATGGATCTCTTGCAAGCAGTGGCGTAGATAGGCGTGGGCGATGTGGACCCACGGCCTCGCACTCGCGAGGGCCTCGCGTCCCATTCAGTGCGGCTGAAGAGTGAAGGCCCTCGTAAGTGCGACTGTAAAGCTGTTGTAACATCTTCAAAGACAGCGATCGTTAAACTGACGGAATACGAGACTTGTCAGGAATTACAAAGCATTTTTGGTAGGCTAGTTTTATTGGGATTATCTCGGGGACGAAAGAGAAGGGGCCTCGCTGATGCAAATTGGCCCACGTCTATATTAGTCCACGCTACGCCTCTGCTTGCAAGGAATTTCACACGCCGCGATCATGTGCGGCTTGCATCCAACCGCTCCCAGCGACTCGTCTGATGTCGTCACTCATCAGGTCCACCTCGTTGGGGGTCTGCCAGTGCCAAAGTCATTTCAACTCGCTTAAATTATGAATGGAATAATTGCGAAACCCTTGTGTGGTAACTGAAAGTGCATGTTTGTTTGTTTGTTGCAGGCGGCGAAACTTGAAAAGAGGCATCGGTTCAGCATGCATCGGTGGCGGGCAAGGCATTGCTCTGCTGCTAGAAAAAGTCTAATTTATTTATTTTAACTGTTAATATTTTACATAAGTCAGACTCAGTTAAACTATTTCATTAAAATCATTTTAAAATAACATAAAAACGCGTTTTAATTTTACGTGTATAGTCTACCCAAGTCTACCGATAAGGTTCATATAGGTAGTTAAAATAGATAGGTACTACTCATATTTAAGAATCGAACCTGTGACTTCATTGTGGCTAAAGAACATTGAAAGAGCCGATCTAAAAGCAAAATACCTAAATAAAATCAACCAAGTGCGAGTCGAACTCACGCACGGAGTTCCGTATCACAACACATAACATTTAAAAAAATGCTAATTTTACGAGATTTTTCGTATGGAGTACCTAACCTCTTTTAAACTATAATTATTTACCTTGAATGTGAAAGTGGCCATAGCATAGTAATACTGGCTACCTAATACGTCTCATGTTGTAGACCTCTGTGACACACAGACGGACAGACACAGACAGTGGTCTTTTTAATAGGGTCCTGTGTGACATAAGGACCCAAGGGTCGAACAATTAGCGAGCAATAATCTATCATAGAGCAAAATCCCACGACGACCAGACCTTCGTTATTTCATAAAAACTGAAAGATTCTCTGTGTATTGTCCCTAACACAGGTAGGAACGATCAGCGAATATGAAGTTGAGATCGTGGCTTTGGGAGATAACAGGTATATAAAGGTGTAAAAAATCTTACGTCAACGTATAAATACCTATTAGAAATCACGTCATGCACTGCCAGACACTTAGTGTGGTGGCAACCCTCTGCCAGATACCCCTGAACTTTTAAGGGCGTCTGGCAGGGGGTTGCCAGTTGCCACCAAATAAACAAAGAACAAACACCATCAATAAAGCAACGGAACAAAAATAATTTAAGTAGGTGTCTACAATCATTTAGATAAAAATAATGCTCGAACCTTGTTGAAACACACAAAACTGATAAACTTGTTTTTTTTATTTATTCTGATGGCAGCAGTTCAAATCATGACGTCGTGCAGTACCTACCTACAATATAATATTATGTACATATACATATCCTATCCTCGTTTATTACGAGACTATCGTGTGAAGTTATTTAAATAATATCATTCGACAGTTTTATCAGTTACCCAACTATTGCCATGGCAATCGCTCGTAAAGGTGAGTTTATTGATAAGATTTATGATAATTTCGATTATCTTAACTTTGATAAAAAGATAAAATACCTACGAACAATAAATTGATAACATATTTTTTTTTACAATAAGCTATAAGCTAGCTACCTATAGTAAATAGTTGTTTTTTAACTTGCAAGTTATGTATTGTGAAGTTATGCTTTAAAATAATAAATTATTCTAAAATAATAGTAGTTTATGAAACGGTTGCATAATAGAGGTTATTAAAACACGAGTGTTAGTTTAAAAAACGAGCCGCAGGCGAGTTTTTTAATAGTATTACACGAGTGTTTTAATAACTAATTATGTAGAGTTTCATACACTACTTTATCTAAGCTCATCAATAGGTATCTTACGTATAAAAGAAAAGACTAAGAAATTAACAAAATTATTTATTATAATAAGTATTCATGTTTTGGATATTGCAATTTATAAATGTACTCAATTCTTCAGGGGAGAACGTTTTTGCATTTTTTCCCTTAAAGCCCTGCGATTTTCTTTTTAAAACAGCAATCAGTCTTGTGTATTTAATAATATCGATTTGGTTGTAGATACTCAATATACTTTTGAGCATTGAGTATTTAGCCCATAAGGACAAAGACTTAAATTTATTTGATAATTCTTGGAAATATGCTAGCATTACATTTTCTGAAAATGAAGTGGTTTTTTTCAAAATTTTCCAACTCATAAAATCTTGGTAACATTTATCGTAAATTTTCTTTGATTTTGCTGGCAAAAGATTATTTGTCATTCCCGATGCTATTTCCAGAATGTCTGGTGGAGTTAAATTCTCTTCAGTATCACTGCTAGACATTTTTCCGCGCAACAAAAATCACTTGTAAAATTTTGAGTTACAAAAACTGAATAGTAAATAAATAATAAATTAAAAATTTAAATAATAGGCGCCAAAATTCAATTGTCAATTTCGAATGTGCGGTGCGTGCAGTGCGTGCAGTGCGTCTATGGTCAATTATGGTAGCACTACACTCTGTCCTCTGGCCGCATCTTGCTACCGCCACACTTTCGCAGTAGTAGTAATAGGGTAACTTTGATAGCGGGATAATCATTGTAAGTAACAAAATTAAACTAACTAACTATTGTAAACTAACTATTGTACCTATTTCTTTTAAAATGTTTCTTTTGTTTAATTTATGTTTTTTTGGTGTACAATAAAGTATTAAATAATAATAATAATAATAAACACCCGGCATGGCTCAAAAATACCAGAACCCAGTGCCTGTACTATAATGTAGAAAAAATTATTTTTTAACATTGTTTTGCAATAATTTCCTAACAAAGTAGTGTTATAATGAACTTTTTTAATTTTTTTTTTAAATATTATAGATGTATGTGAATAAAGTAGTCCAATATATGACACATTTTGATTTCATATTCGGAATTTTATGATATGAGAGTAGATAAATATTTAAATTCAATTGAGTTATCTGCTTACAAATAGGGTATTTGACTAATTTTTGGAAATTGTTTTAAATTATTCTTTATTACTTATTAAAACACACTACATTGATATTTTTCGCAATATCTACAGTATTAAGAATTAAATCAATGATAAAGTTTAAGTTTTGAAAACCACGCCAAAAACGACATTTCTGATCACATGATACGCGTGACGTCACAAATCGCTATGCAAGTCACTTCTCTCGCTCGCTCCTTTTCGGAACTCGGTGCGTGCGACAGAGACGCTACGCAAGGCGACTGCTACATCGTAATGTTCTAAATTGTTATACCTACTCATTTTAATATCAATCTTATTCTTTCAAGTGTAAAGTTTAGTTTCGGTTGACTTGATAAACTTCAATTATATCAACCAAGTTACGTGCTATCAAGTGACATCACAAACAATCCCAGAGCGTTCACGTTCCTGATAAAATTTCAAAAATTATTATGTTTTATTTCGTGCAAAATATCGCGTAAAATTACATAGTTTAGTTTGATTGAGTGAAATATGTCTTTTTTAGGCTATTATCTGATAAGATGACCACAATCAATAGTATATTTTGAATGTTGTCAAATACCCTATTGGCACTATGTTAGCATAGTACAACGAATAACTTAAACTCGGTTTTCAGCCATTTTTGTAGTTGGCGCGAAAAGGACGCCATTTTGCAAATATGGCGGTTACCTTCGAGAGTTGCCAGCTTCGCATGCCTTCGCCGCAGCAGCAAAGGATGCCTTGCATTCAGCCAAATTAAAACCTAATTTGGTAGATTGTACTATAATTGGAAACGTTAATTTTGTAGGTGTTTTTGTTAAAATATACAATTACTGAATAATTTCAACATAATATTGTATAGCTTTCTGATTAATATATGCACAGACTAAAAGGAAAATAGACTGAGCACTCAGCAGCATAAATTATCATATAGATGCCAATAGTGTACGTAGTTATATCACGCGTTTCTTTAATTAGTTCTCTCTTCCCTTCGTTCTTTTGAAAGATTTCACCTAACGTGCTCATTTTAAATTTTATTAAAATTTTAATATTCAAGTTAACTTCAAATAGATATAATATTTTTATAATTTTAGCTTAGCCAATGCGATGGAGGCAAAACACCGAGGTACTGTGGGCTTTATTCAGGGGTTCCAATAGAAAAACCAGCTTTAGGCGTCAATAAAGCGTGTGGTTCCGGTTTACAGGCAATCTTAACTGGCGTGTTGGTAAAATATTTTCCTAAAAAAAAAAAATACTCTTGTACTGAAAAAATGCACTCTCATATTTTCTGGTCGTTTCATACAAAATATTATTTTTAGGAAATCTCAATAGGTTCATCGAATGTATGTGTAACGGGTGGAACAGAAATAATGTCATCTCTCCCATTTTTGGTGCGAAACGTTAGATTCGGATCTACACTTGGAGTCTCGTATCACTTTGAAGACCATATCAAAAATCAGGTTTTAGATAGCTACACTGGTTGCACATTGCATAAAATGGCTGAAATTGATGCAGAAAAGTATAAAATAACTCGACAAATGGCTGATGACTTTGCACTGAACAGTCTTATAAAATGGAAAGCAGGTAAAAACAAAATGCAACACCTTAGAATTTTACTAGTAAGTATAAAACATGAGATTTTTAGTATGGCAGCATCGATAAACAAACTTGATGAATAAATTGATAAAGGATGGAAAACAAACAAAGGGCCTTGACACCTGTATGAATCAAAATCTAGCATCAATATACAAATCGTCGGATTAATTATACTATGTTATCTGCTTATCTATTTAAGTATTTATAGTTTTAATAAATTACAGCATCGACGAAGATACTCCAAGACGAACTGACGAGTCTAACTGTGAAATTTAAGAAAAAAGATGTCTTGGTGGACAAAGATGACGATGCCAACTTAAACAAAAACAATTTCATAAGTGCCGCACCTATATTACCTGATGGTACAATAGTGACATCTCTTAACTCATCGGTAACTATCACATCGCCCCGATCGATAAAATCTTTAACAACTTTATTTAGGCTTGGTTATATGTTTTAAGTTTGACTGTTTTAAGGCCCCAGCTGACGGAGCAGCGGCGCTAGTGCTGGCTGACGAGGAGACAACACGAAGTAATGATATAATTCCATTAGCTCGGGTAGTCGCACACGCTTGTGTGGGCGTTGACCCTTACACGGGTCTCGGGGCTGTAGCGGCTGTGAGGAAGCTGTTAGATGTTACTGGAATGAAAATTCATGATGTCGATTTGTTTGAGGTAATTGATCTGAAGGAACTGTAACCCGTCGTTCTAATTGGCCAACGATCGGACTATCAAATGATGCGATTTGGTCGCACGATCGAATCAAATTAATCCTCCAAGAGTGTCCTATTTGAAGCTCACAAGTCATCGCACGATCACAGTACAAATTTTCATCGTTCGAACTCGCATTGTTTGATCGTACGATCGTTAACCATTTAGGACGACATCTAACGCGTGCGAGCACACAACTGTCATATCTAGGAACGCCAAGTGGAGCCTTCTGTATCTATTTCATGGGTAACATCATCGATTTTTAGATTAATGAAACATTCGCTACTCAAGTCCTAGCCACGATAAATGAGTTAAAGTTGGATGAAAGAAAGGTGAACGTCAGTGGCGGAGCCTTAGCGCTGGGTGATCCTGTAGCCGCCACCGGGGCGCGGATGGCCGTTCATCTTGTCCATCAAATCAGGTAACATTTTTCATTATAGGTGCCTTTGCATCATTTTAATGAAAGAACTAAATATAATAAACTAGCGACCCGCCCCGGCTTCGCACGGGTAGTAGAGCATTTTATGCGTAGGTACTACCCGCTCAGGGATTAGGCAGCGTTTTCGATGAAAGCTCCCAGGCGGCTTTTACGACTTTTTACGATATTTTCCACAATGAACTTACTATATCTCACCTTATACCCGAATTACTAATTCCGTGGAATTCTGACGTTTCATAATGTTACCAGAGATAAAACAATTCCCACAAAAAAGATGAAAAATTCAAAACTTATGCAAATACAAATCAACTGCTGCATGTAGATATGACTTTCTAGTTTCCATTCTTAGCAATTTCTATTTTAGGGCGAAACAATTAATATTATTAAGCGGCTTAGAGCTTTATATGTTGACAGGGAATTAAAGTAGTTTGGGGTAAAATCGTACTTCGTAGATGTTAACCCTGTTCTCCATATAAATAACTCATCTGTAAATGAAAATGACAGCTGTCAGAATTAAGTCGATATTAAGTCAAAAATAAGGAGAAAAACTAAATATTTCAAATCAAATAAATTAGTGTATTTGGGACATAAGAAAGTAAGTTTTCACCAGATTCCGTGAAAAAAAAAAATTATTTTAAAAGATAAAAATAAAGAACCAAAAACTTGGTTTTTTGAACTTTTCACATAAATTTTGAGGTTATGTGAAAAAAGTGTAAATATAAAAGTTGTAGATCTTTTTATTACCTACAACTTTGCCATTTAATTTTTTTCTATAGGACTTCTAGTTTTGCCGGAAATCGAGATAAACCGTTTTTTACCCTTAAAACTCCCCCCCTTTTTTCCCGAGCTCAGATCGCCCGTAAATTATTTTTCCTTGTATTTTATAATATTCTCCTCCTTTTCCAATGGGTTTCATCCTACGTACTGTGATTTTTTTTTTGGTTTCAAAAATTATCGACAATGGGCTATAGGGAGAACCGCGGCCGCCGACGCGCTTATAGGCACGCTCCCGCGCCGCCGCAATTTTTAAATCTGTAATATCTTCGAAAGTATTCATTTAAATCATATGCTGTAAAGGACCATATGGATTTATATAAAATCAACAATGCATTTAAGGTATTTAATTAGATAAGGATTAATGCTGTATTGGTTGAAATCGCTTCGAAAATTAGCCATTATTTGTCGTAAAAAGTAAATGACAAAAAAATGTTATTGTGGGATATCCATAAGAGATAGACATATACCATCGCGGACTTTTCTGTAGACCTTTTCAATGTGTACAATACTTACTCTAGCGGCACGCTATGATGGCCGGTTTGACGTTTGTCCGCTCATGAAGTTCCGTATTAATTGATAACGACTTTGAAGGAAATAATTGTATTACTTTATTGACGATAGTGATGTGCAGAGATTCATAAATTTTATCGAATGTAGTTTTAGGTTTAGGACTCAAAATTTATTTATTAAATTGATTTCTTAAATGTATACAAGTGTAGAAAAATCAGTTTGCACCATTTAAGGGGTGAATGTACTTGTGAATATGAACAATTTTCACTATGTGGACAAACCTCTGAAATCGCAAAAAAATATCAATAAATTTTTAAAAATGGAATCTAATACGATCGTCACATAGGATCGCTGGCTAGCACAACTACTACCTCCGGCAAACTCGCGTCAATGCTCAATGCAAAACAAAGCAGTTTCGAATTGACGTTGCTTCGAAAAGTATAAACTGTCAGTGCAATGCGATTGTGATATAGTTTTGACCTGGCTTTGGATTTCAAATATTGATACTGCATTACTGTTGACCCTTGCTCGTTAATTTGGACTCTGTTCAAGCCCTTTGTTGTGGATTTCGTCGATATGACCGAACGTACGCAGAGAACTGTTTTAAATAGTCAGACACGTGAGTTCGTAATACGCCTTCGTAACTATTTCGATCGTGAAGCTCAAAATGGAGGGCCAATTTTACCTATAACGTCAGTGGTTGAACGCGTAGCTGATGCGCTTAATATTGGACAACGAACTGTTAGACGGATAACTAAAAAAAAATATGGCGAGACTGGCACAGAAGAAAATAAACTTCACACACCAAAAAAGAGAAAACGAGCAAAACCAGTCGTAGGCATCGATAGCTTTGATGCCGATGCTATCCGAAGACATGTTTACGGCTACTATTTACAGAAGGAGTATCCAACAAGAAAAAAGTTGGTGCATTCACTGAAGGAAGCTGGATTATTCTTCGGTGGGGAAAGTTCTTTAACGAAGATTTTGAAGACCATTGGATTTCGATACAAAAAATGTAACAAACGCAAAATATTGATGGAAAGATTTGATATAGCGATGGCAAGGTATACTTTTTTACGGCAAGTGAAAGAAATCAAAAATTGGCAAAATGTTGTGTTCTTGGATGAAACATGGCTTAATGCTAACCATACTGTAGGCCGTTCTTGGAACGATGACACAGCAGCATCTACTTCCAAAGTTCCTGTAGGAAAAGGATCGCGACTTATAATTTGTCACGCCGGAACCATCAACGGGTTTGTCGAAGGTTCTCTCATGGCTTTTGCGTCAAAAACCACTGGAGACTATCATGAAGACATGAATGGAGAAAAGTTTACTGAATGGTTTACCTCAATGTTGTGTAGCCTCCCTGAACCATCTATTATAATTATGGACAACGCCCCATACCACTCGATGCAAATTGACAAGCCACCTGCCCAATCCCAAAAGAAAGCTGATATCGTCGCATGGCTTCGTAAAAATGGCGTAGATGCAAACATGAATATGTTAAAAGCGGAATTAGTACGTCTTTTAAAAGAAAACAAACCAACCAAGATCCGATACGTCATTGACGAAATAGCATTAGAACATGGGCACAGAGTTATACGGTTACCGCCTTACCATTGTGAGTATAATGCGATTGAGTTGGTGTGGGCTCAAATTAAGGGATATGCTGCAAGACACAATACAGAACCCCCATTTACCACAAAAAAAATGCTAAAATTATTAGAAGAAGCTTGTGAACATGTGACTAAAGGAGACTGGGAAAAGGTTGTGAATAGAACTGTTAAATTAATAAGGGAAGATTATGAAAGAGATGTGAAAATAGATAATATTATAGAAAACGAACATATAATTATTAATGTATGTGATGATAGCAGTGACGACAGTGAAAATAGTAGTATGGACGAATCTGATTAATTATGGCCTTTTGTGGCACCTTTTTTGGTATCTTTTGTATTCATATGTTTCTTGTGTGCATATAAAGTATGTATATTCATTTTCGTTCAAATATTCAGTTCGTTCAAATAAATTAAATAAACATATACATTTTTGTTTTATTAAACCTATTTAATCAGGTACAAAAACAAAACTTAATTGTTTTTTGTTCGAGAATAAATTGACATTCCACATCACTATTGTAATGTGTCAAACCGGCCATCATAGCGTGCCGCTAGTGTAGTACATTATTTTGATAAATCTCGTAGGGTTCAGCCTGCGTTTGCAATGTAAGCGGAAAAAATGTAATTATTTACGACATCACATTAGAAACCTCAAAAATAACAGTATTTCTCCACAATTTAATGGATGTTATTATACATATAAACCTTCCTCTTGAATCACTCTATCTATTAAAAAAAACCGCATCAAAATCCGTTGCGTAGTTTTAAAGATTTAAGCGTACAAAGGGATATAGGGACAGAGAAAACGACTTTGTTTTATACTATGTAGTGATATAAATAGGCTAATAACAGCAATTAGTTTAAAGGCATTTCTTACCACTGCACTAATCTTTGAATCTTAAATTGAAGTGATAGCCAATGAAACATATTATTATTTAATGTGATGTGTAGTCTGATGTGCATGACAATCATCACTACCACACCACAGCTTCTTAGAACGAGATTCAGATTATGATCGACCCGTATGTTGTCTATTTTTTAACCCCCGACGCAAAAACGATGGGGTGTTATAAGTTTGACGTGTCTGTGTGTGTGTGTCTGTCTGTTCCCCTGTGGCGCTCAAACGGGTGGACCGATTTGAATGCGGTTTTTTTTGTTTGAAAGGTGTATTAGTCGAGAGTGTTGTTAGCTATGTTTGATTAAAATCGACGGCCGCCGCTACAAAATGGCGGATTGCATATTTTTCACAACTCCCTTAGTATGGGTATCAAATGAAAGGGCTTGACTAGTACTAGAATAGCACTATTGCAAATCCAAGATGGCCGCTGCCACAAAATGGCGAATGTCGGGGTTTTTTAAATTTTTAATTTATACTTGTGTTCTCTAGTCTGAGTATCAATAAAATAATATATTGCAAAACTTAACTATACTTTCTATAATATGCATCAAATATCATCAAATATCATCCAGTTCAGAGATACCAAATTATATTTCAACTGTGTATAGAGTGTTGATTTTATAGTAACACTATCGGACCCGGCAGACGTCATCCTACCCAGTGGCATACCGACATTAGCACCACCAGGTCCAATTATGTACGTATGAATGTATAGGAACCCATTAAAATATACACACAAAATTTCATCCAAATTGGTCCAGCCGCTTACGAGGAGTTATGTGACAAACACACGTACAGAAGAATTATATGTATGTATTAAGAAGATAGATATATTAAGTATACTTATATTATAATTTATTAAATAATAAATGTTTCTTTTTAATTAAATCAATTTTCCTTACAGTTGCCTAAAAGCAAAACGAACTATAGCTGTATCAAGTTGCGGCGGCGGCCAAGGACTAGCAGTTATGTTTGAATCAATATGAATGATTACAAGAAAACAAAATATTGACTTATTTACATAATATTATAATAAGAAACTTAAAATTAATTATATAAAGTAAAAAATCTTTAAATAAAAACAATTTTTACAAGAATTTATAACATACTAAGGTACTGAAAAAAAATTTATATTGTATGTCTTTGGAACATTTTCTATGAATTCATTGATTTTTATTCCAATTGCAAAGCTACTTTGTGGCAGTTTCAAAAGTAAGATGGGAATGTTATTGTCATACCATATCTAAGCATAAAATAATTAATGTCAATGGTATTGTAGAAATTTGTATTCTTTAGTCAAACATGCACAAAATATATTATTTTAATCTTATTATAATTAAAATATTTTGATTTATTACTTTACAGTATGATTAATTTTTAACATCAAGGTCTATCTTTTCATATTATGTAGTCACAATTTTACATGATAACATCATATGAAAACAAGGAGAGATAGATGTGTCACAAGCCGAACGCTTAGTTCCACCATTTATAAACAGCGGCACGAAACTCGAGCGCTGTCCTTCAAGTGAGCTAATCAGTGATGACGAACGATCCCCACGCCCTTCCCGCGAACCCTCAGCACCTAAGATACCTCATTTTCGACTTCTGGGCATTGAAGGTCAGCGCTCGAGTTTCGTGCCGCTGTTTATACATATAAGACATTATCACGTCAATAAAATCATTATTATTCAGTGCAAACCTTTATTCCATGTCATTTCTGCTGTTTACTTGCAAATTGTGGAACCAGCTTCCATTAATCACTTAACATTATGTAACCTGCCTGCTTGTTCTATCCATTAAATTAAATGGCTGAGACACATAGATAGATGGAGTTGACATAATTTTACTATGAAATCCAGAGAAACCATTATTTTTATCAAAACATGTAATACAAGTGACACTTGGAATGCTAATGCATAACGGCCATTACTCTTTATTGCAAATAATATTTTCATAAGTTCATTCTACATACAAAGTAGAAAATAACTAATTAATTTCTAGTTCATTATGGAAGGTTATGTCAAGGTTTCTCCTTTCGTGACCTAGAACAAAAATTGATATTATTAAGTTTGATCATTACTTATTACTATTAGCTATTAACTGGAAATCTTGGAGGTGGACATAGGATACTTTTCATCCCAGAAAATAGTTCCCATAGGAATAGCATACTTTATCCATTCTGGTTTTCCAATTGAGCTGAAACTTGGCTCAGAGATAGCTCACTGCCTGGAGACAGGTTGCATAAAAGCTTTTGGAAATTAAGAATTCATAAATTTTTATGAACTCTTTTGAAGAATTTTTAAATTATGCCAGCTATTGCTTTCTTCTTTATTGTTTTTTTTTTAATTTATTTTTTGTATTGGGCATTTATCTGCATAATAATCTATATTATACTATATTATAGATTATTATGCATTATTATGCATCTATACTATATTATATACATTGCATTTAGTTTAAACTGTGCCATTTGTAATAACAAATTAGATAAAAACCACTGCAACAAATTCAACATCATCTACAATCTCTAATTGTCTACCCTGAGATTTATACAAGTGAAGTTAATTAAATGATTTTATTGTGTTCAACTTTATAGATATTTCAGTAGGGTCCTAAACATCTTTATTCTATGTTTTATTATGGTATAGAATATGAATAAAAAAAAAAATACATACACAAGCTTCCAAATAGTCAATCTTTCTTTCCAGTGATGTTAATTTCTCGTTCAAGGTGGCCAGACGTGATCTGCAGGACATATCTGAAAAGATATATATATATAACACTTTTAGTACGACTATTTCTCCACTTTTATTCATCATTGCTAGATGTATTTTGTACCCCTTCATATATATAATTTTCATATTCATATTCTTATAAGGGTAAGGGTTTTCTTGGTATAATTATATGGTGGGTTCCCAGATTTTTCGTCATGAGACTTGATTAAGAGTATATGTTTAACAATTAATTATCAGATGTTAGTGATGATAACTGAGACTGCAGGCTCAAAATGCTCTGCAAAAAATTGAGGTAACGAAAAAGCGGGATGAGAATGTCCGAAGTCAGTTACCTATCCAATTACAAATATAATATGTTAAAGTTCTTTACCCAGACCTATCGACAGAATTGAGAATATAGGTATGACGTGTTGTATACAAATAATCTATACTAATAAATAAAATTGAAGTGTCTGTCTGTAATATCGAAATAACTACCTCATATTAAGCTCATATGGTTATTTGAACGATACTATAACCGAATCACACGTTTTTAAAATTTTTGTCTGTCTGTCTGTCTGTCTGTCTGTCTGTTTGAACGGGCTAATCTTCGGAACGGCTGAACCGATTTTGACGGGACTTTCACATACAAGTAGAGAATTAACCAGGGAGTAACATAGGCTACTTTTTTAACCGACTTTCAAAAAAGGAGGAGTTGTGTTTTTCTACCTATGTACACCGATATCTCCGAGATTTCTGAACCGATTTGCGTAAATTTTTTTTTAATCGATAGAGAAACATTGCGACACTGTCCTACAAAAAATTTGGATTCCAACTCCTCAATCCTGATGCTGTAGAGGATCTGATCCCCAAAACTAATGGGATTTAGGCACTGTCGGTTATTTAAATTGATATTGGGGGTACCAATTAAAGACTTTATTGTTGAATGACCTCAGGTAGGTACATGTCCAACTCCTCAACCCTGATGCTGTAAGGAATTGCATTCCGAAATCGTAAGGATCCCACGGAATTTTTCCGTTTTGTGGACGGGTTACTACTTACTACAGATAGGCTACTTTTTGTTCTGGAAAATCAAAGTTCCCACGAGATTTTTACAAACCTAAATACACACGGGCGAAGCCGTGGGCATCATCTAGTGTATAATATACTATGGCAAGTGTTTTAGAAACAGTGATGACCACATAGCAATATAAGAGCATAATCATCCAATATGAATAATTACTACTCAACCAAGCGAACTCGGCACCAGATTGGAATGCGGCCCCCTATACTTTAGGTGCCTAGTTGGCTTGGTCGAGTAGTACTAATGTTCCAATATACCTATACTGTGAAAGGTGCGTGAATTCCTTACATGTGATTTCATACGTAAATACAAGGTAACAGAACAGTTAAATAACTAAACTTTCATTCAAGTTTGGTAACTTACCGAAGGAATTGAGGAAATCGGTAATTTTCTTTATGCTTCCTGTTATCACTTCTATGTACTCTCTATTTGCCCAATCTTGCTGGATTTGTTTTTGAATGGTTTCGCGAGGTGGCGTCGACATTTTTTGTGAAATCCAACACTTTATTCTTCTAAATACATGCACAAAATTCCGATATTTTGGAGTGTTCCAAAAGTTCCAAGCAACTTCGTGGTTCCAAGCAGGGCCTTTGCACTTCAAACATTTTTTCATTGTATGAAAATTACCCCGGTTACCACTTCCCTAAAGATGGCGCTTATCTTGTATTTATAATCTGTGCCTCTTTATCTATGATGCCACTGAAGTAAGTGTTCGTTCAGAAGTTTAAGTTTTACTCTAATTTATTTTAATGTCATTTAATTAAACAGTTCAGCTAATAATATGTAAAATATTTTTTTGAGAGTAATATGAGTTAGTAGGATAAATTTCTAAGTTAAAACTCACATAACAGTCATTGTAAATATTTCTATATAAGTTGGAAGTTTAATGAAACATTTATGATTTAATTTCTAAACGTAGCGAACGGCCATTTCAGTTTGACCAACATTGACAACAATAATTAGTTTGACATTGAAGTTTTTCTAGTATGACAGTTGGATAGTGGTTGGATAATTATTGTGTTAATGGTGCTTCGTTAGTTTTTTCTTATTTTATTACTATTTCGCCATTCTTGGACTCCAATTATCTGTGCATTTCATCTCGTGATCGTGGACGTGATCGACTCCGATTATCTTTGCATAAATAACAGTGACCCACGCATGTAAAAAAGACTCGATTAAAAAGCAGAAAATTATCAACATGCGTTTCATTTCCTAACATCTGGAGACCACCTCTTACAATTTTAATGTAAGTATTGTATAATAATAATTTATCTTAATTATTACAAGGTCACATCATTCTTTAGTGATCTTGTAATAATTAAGATAAATTATTTTATACGATACACAAGGACAATAGTATAGTATATATAATATAGTACCAGTAGTACCTATATATATAGTACTATAGCGTTGTAGTTATATATATTTTAGTTTAGCCACTTCCCTGTGGAGGTCGCTTTAGGTGAACAGGCGAGTGCAATCTCTAATATAGTATATATAATGTACTCTGTGGTTCCAAGCAAAGGTTCCAACCAAGAGCCAAAAATTACAAAATGTCAAAACACAGATGTATAACTTATCTATATTATGTCAATCACAGACGAACAACCTACGAAAACGCAGCGATTTCTAAAAACATTCATGAACGATTAGTAAAAAACATTGAGAAATTAATAATATGGAGGCGCCATACCTACTTTAAAAACGTGTCAAAAATACACTCATACAACTTTTGTACACGTTTATGGTGGCTCTTCATATTCGGTATTCGTGTTCGCGTATTCGTATAGCTTTATTCAGCAAAATATTTGACGAACACGCGAATAAACATTACATGACAATAAGACCATCCACACATGGAGCAAATAGCCAAATACCCGAATATTCGCCACAATGTGTTACCAACTCTCAAAAATATTTTTGCCTAAAGCTTAAGTCAAAAATACTAATAAAAAGGCCAAGATTTTTGCTTTAAAATAGAAAACACCAAGAGTGGAAACTAGAAAGTGCACACTAACAGCAATTATAGAAAACATTGAAAAAAATTTATTCAAAAATGGATGTCGAATGACATTATCACCATGAAGTGTCTGTCAGGCATTTGTCATATCTACATGCGGCAGTTGATTTGTGTTTGCATAAGTTTTGAATTTTTTATCTTTTTTGTGGGAATTGTTTTATCTCTGGTAACATTATGAAACGTCAGAATTTCATGGAATTAGTAATTCGGGTATAGGGAGGCCATATTTTGCCTTGAGTCTGCCGCAAACTGTTTTAATGTTATGATAAAAATGTAGTATTGTCTCTTACACACATAAGAATATTTTGATAAGCTTGAGCTATTTTTCGACGCCTTTACATTTAGCCTTTACATTACATTAGGACGCCTTTATATCATTAATTTCTCAATGTGAAGAAGTCACAATTTATGTTAATGTCAAACGTGTCAAACAGCTGATTCGAGTTTGACAATTAAATTCGAATTTTTCAAAACAGCTGTGACTCTCGTTAGAGAGTATTTTTGTTCTGTGAGCTGTGATGAGAGCCGGTTCCGTCTATTCTAAATTATAAAAATCTATCTATTATCTAATAAAACATGGATGAAATAGATTACAAATTAAAAACTAACAACAGTGTTCTAATAGTCAACGCGATAGACAAGTTGTTAACGACTATAAAATCGAAGTATAAGGTCGGCGAACGCCAGAAATTCGTCATAGAAAATGAAGAGTTGAAGTTCTTGAGGGAGAAGTGTTCGGCGCAGGAGCACATGGTCAGCTTGACGGCGTGTCAGGGCCTGCTGGCGCTGGTGGAGCTCGGGGTGTTGGAGATTGCCCACACGATGTCTACAGTTGTTACTCTGCTTCCCACCACACAGTAAACTTTTTGGTTATCCTTCATCAACCTTGCATGGCCACCCACCACCACCGCTACAGCCTTTTAATGTCCCACTGCTGGGCACAGGCCTTCACTCTCATAGCAGAGAGGGATTTAGGGTTTTTGTACCTAACTACAAAAACTACTCTCCAGAGGCCCAAACTAATTTACCATACAATGTATTATGAACGTTATGGTAAATCTGTCATTTAGTATGGACACTTGGACAGGCAAAAGTTATGGATTGATTTTTCCATACAAGTTTGGAAGACTATGTAACTCTGTATCATGTTTTTTAACTTTAAAACTTACATTCAATACCTAGAACTATGTGCTTGCTTCACCTCTCAAACTGCACCAACAAAACTTTATAACTGACTACTTTTGCAATGAAACTGTCATAATTTTCCACAGTAACTACTCCGCAATAATCTCCACCATGGCTGGTCTATTAGTGTTGGATCTGAAGTCCAGGCTAGTACCTGGTCAGGCGTACAAGTGTCAGTTCTCCCTTCGCTCTCCACGCCACCCTTTCATCACTGTTCTCGAGAAAAATAAAGAAATGGAGGATGCTGTACTGGCTCAGATGCACGCTCTGTGTACTCATCCCGAATATAAGTAAGTTGTTTCTTATTTATTTTTAATAGAAAATAATGTTTGGAATATAAACTAAGTCCTTCGTTTTTATTACTAGACTAGCGGACCTGGCAGACATCGTCCTGCCCGCTATTAGTGCCACCTACTGGGTCCAATTTTTCTACTTATAAAAATTTCTCTGGAATCACTCTATCTATTAAAAAAAACCGCATCAAAATCCGTTGCGTAGTTTTAAAGATTTAAGCATACATAGGGACATAGGGATATTGGGACAGAGAAAGCGACTTTGTTTTATACTATGTAGTGAAGAGCTGAAACATGTATGAAAATATTTTTACTCAAAGAATTTTTTTGTCAAATTACAAGCTAGATTTGGTAACTTGGTGCTTCAGTGCGTGCTTGCACGAATTTGTGTAAATTGTAAACTTAATAGAAAAACTCACAAAATGAAAAATTCTCATTGGAAACTTAGTGTTAGGGCCTGTTTCACCACCTGATAAATGTTGGATAGCTTATTCACAAATTTTGTTTTTGTCAATTGACATAAAGTAAGAAAGTGACAAAACTTACGTTTAGGCTATTTAATTTATAGAAAAAATTCTCATAAATGATCATTAAGCAAAATAAGTGGTATCTTAGTGTCTCTTATTCTTTTACCATAGAGTTGCTTCAAACAGTCTAGAGTTACTCCGCCCAGTGTTCCTCTGGCTGACCTGCAGTCCTCACCGCAGTAGTATCAAGCCATGGCAGCTGTTACTGAGTCTGCCGCAGACGGATGCACAGCTCCAACTGCTCGTGGCCTGTGTAACTTGTCAGAGGGTAACAAACATTTGATTTTTTATCAATATACAATTTTTTTGGAGTCATAAGGATCAAGAAGATCAGAGGCAACTTCCTAAGGGCGCCTCCAGCGAGGCCTAGACCTCTTCTTTAGATGATATTCAGACAAGTGGGTTGGTTGAACTCACCTAGCCGGTAGCCCATACATGCCCTAGACAATTCAATATTATTTCTAACTCATGTATGTGCAATGCTGTATGCTAATTCCGATTGTAAAGTGGAGTTTAGTGGGTACACAAAAGAGTTCAACGTCATCAAAAGAATTTCGCTTGGCTTTTGCGGCGCTGACAGCCTTGTGTGGCTCATTAGTAATCATTTATCAGTAAGATCAGCATAATATGAATACATACAGTACCATACAAAAACGTTGTATTTTATTTTTGTATAATTTTTTATCCTACTCACAGATATGCAGTCCGAAGCAAATAGAGTACGCGTTCGCAGCTTACTCCGCTGTCACTGACGCAGCTATTTATCAACAGAGACGCGAACACATTGTTGCGTTTGTACCCATGCTCGCGCGGATCTGTGGCGAGTTAGTGACTCACGGGTGAGTAATAATATGTCTTTTAAAGTCTTACTTAAGCTTAAGCCTAAGTAAGTGCGGCTACCAGGGATACTCCGTCGTACGTATAGCAAAAGCGGTGTTAACTCATCGACGTCCATTTTGAAATTGACGATCTTGATATCTGGTCTGGTGTTTCTCATTTGATAGCTCAAGTCATCAAGATGGTGAGACCGTTGGCGCTGCCATGGTATCCTTGTGAGATATTGGCCTATAGAGGTCTTCAAGTTTTTTTTAACTTGAAGACCTCTATAGGCCAATATCAATATTAGCCATGATGAACATGACTTACATTCCATTTTCCCTTACAAATAAGTGAAAGCTTATATTAGGTGTGGGTAAGACAATAGTGTGTTAGGTGGGGTTCGAAGTTCGAACCGTCTCGCGTCGACAACGGCTGACGACCGCTGCGCTATTGAGGCTTCGTTTGTTACATGTTCAGTCGCGACCCGCGCGGCTGCTACAGCCTGCTGGAGCGCTGCTTCGCGCTCGACGCGCCCGAGCTGAAGAGCGTGGCGGGCATTACACTCGCGTTGCTCGCCGACAACCTCGCCAGCACGTCCGCGCTGTACCTGCACGAACTGTTCAATCTATGTGAGTTACAGTGAATAGGCAAGCGCGCTCCATCTTAGGCGTCATCTCCATAGACGAGAGAATCGCGGGCGATAGTCTCCCCGTGCCACGAAATTCTATACAAACTATGGGCGAATCTCCACAGGGCGATAGTATCGCGGACGATAGTAATATGGACTCGTTGCGATTCTCTCCTCCTCCGTTGAGATCGCGCCTTAGACGCATTTTCAATCACCCTCCGGTGTGACAGCAGTGAAGCGCTAGTTATATTAAGTCCTAATTCATCTTCCCAGTGCGGCAGAAGGCATTTAACGCATTGCGCTATTCCGAGTAGTTTTTGCCATAAAAGTAAAGCCAGCGAGTAAAGTCATTTGCCCTACGACTAATCTATCACACATCCCCCTTAAACTAAGCACGCATCTTTCTTTTACAGGTCTAAACATTATCAGTAAATACGAATATTCCAGAATATGCCTCAACTCATTCGTCGGTCTCTCCCTACAGTGGATACATCTACCGTCATATCTCACCAGTAACGCCTTAAAAGTCGCTGCGAAAATCCTGGACACTTTCCAAAACGACCAAAAACACGACACCGGCCTTCACATGGCTAATCTCAAATCAAACACAACATTCATAGAACTAGCCCATTCGGACAAGAGTTTATACATATATTTCAAATTGTTAGAGACCTGGGAACGTTTGAGGGATAACCCAGATAAATTGAAGAGTTGGTTCGATAAGTTGACAAGTGTCAATGATCAGTTAAAGTTGGAACTGCTTACTTTTTTCATTGGGGTTGTAATGGACAAGTGTGGAGATGAAGATGTGACGTTGAAAGCGTTGAGGGTTATAATAGACTTGGTGAGCGTTAAAAAGGGAGTGTCGGTGACTGTGCTTCCGGTGTTGTTGTACAAGATGGCGAATGATGCTAGACCGAGCATCAAATTGGAGTGTTTGAGGGGACTGCCGTTGATGGCTACAACTAAGGTTAGTAAATAAAGGCCTTTGCCATTAATTCGTGAGCACGTAAAGCCTTCGGTCCCGGTTATTATTTAGCGTGGGATGGAATAAACGCATGATATAAGACCATCGTACTTAAAATATTCTTTTAAAGAAATTAATGGAAACAGGGTCAGATTTTTCAGGGTACTGATTTGAATCAGAAAATTTCTTTCTTATTTATTTCTTATCAAAACCATAAGACAGTTTTGACTCATCAGATAACTCCGTAGACACAAAATAAGTTGATAAAAGTTAATAATATTCAAACGGGCAAGTGTTTAATGCTCGTTATTTTTTTCAGGAAAATGTCCCAGCGTTAGTGTCGATACTCAACAAATTGAAAGCTAATAAAGGCGTCCCGACTTCGCTCCTCATCATGTTATACACCAGGCTAGCGGAAACTCAGGTATTTTATTAAATAAAAATCAAGGTTCTGTTTATGTACATGTTCGTTCAGTATGAAACTTCTCCATTTTATTAACTCCTCTATTTCTTAACTTCTCCGTTTTTAGCTTCTTCGGTTTTTTAACTTGTCAATTTTTTTACTTCTCTGTTTTTTAACTTCTCAATTTTTTAACTTCTCC
Source organism: Melanargia galathea (assembly GCA_920104075.1). Classification (NCBI taxonomy): domain Eukaryota; kingdom Metazoa; phylum Arthropoda; class Insecta; order Lepidoptera; family Nymphalidae; genus Melanargia; species Melanargia galathea. Next base: position 24,671,021 of record OV049855.1, read on the forward strand.
ATTTTTTAACTTCTCCATTTATATTATTTTCGGTTCGTTTGTGGCAGGTGCGTTGTTTCCCCTACCTGCAAGAGTTGCTGGTGGACAGCGGCGCGGGACGGCCCGACGACCTCAAGTGGGAGGTGGACGTCGCCAAGGCGTTCTCCGTCAAACGGATATGCGAGATAAGGTCAGTTTGTGACGTAATTCCGAAAAAAATATTCTTAGTTGTTGATCGTAATGTATCAAACCTAATATACACGACAATAGTGATAATAGGTTGATGATGATGATGATATATTATATTTTTAAAACGTTATCAATTGGTCATTCACCGCCATGTATACATAAGCGTGACGTCATTAAACCATGCCCTTTTTCCGTAGAGCGTCAACCCAAGGCCTAGAACTGGTGTCGGTGATATCGTCCATCCTCAACCGCTGCACGGATCGGGCGGGCGCGACCGCCTGTTCCCTGGTGCTGGACGCGCTGGCCAGCCTCTGGCGCGGCAACGCCGTGGCCCCGCCCAGCACCTGGAGGGCGCTGGAGCCACGACTGGGGCGGGACTCGCGACCGCTTGTGCAGATTAGGTGAGAGTTTCCCTATGTAGGTTACCTATGTTTGGAAATCTTATTGAAGGGAAGTTGAAGAAGACTTGACTTTTTAACTGACTTCTAATAAGGAGGTTCTCTATTCGACCCGTATGTATATGTATGTATGTTCGCGATTATTTCAAAAACCCAATGAACCGATTTTGATGATTTTTTTACTATCGTAATCTGCATCCTTTCAGGCAGGCTTGAGTATATAACACACATAGTTATCATTCTTATCTACGAAGTTACACCCATAAATGTACCCATTTATGTCACTAATATTTTTGATCAGTACACCGATTTCTCTAAGATCGCTGGACCGAAGTCGGTTCAATTTTTCCTAAAATATAGCTTCCTTTCAATCTACATTTGTTGTTGTTAGCCTCTGCAAGTTGCTAGCCGAGATCCCAGCACTCCGCGTGTCGACACCGGAGTACGACAAACTCGTAACGAATGCGGCTCCGTTTTAAAATGAATAAGCTAGAAATGTTTCTTTGGTAGTGAGGGTACTTGTCAAATGTCAAAAAAGAGATGCACGAATAGAGCGGTGACGTTACCACTGTTTAGGAGCGGGCGTGCGAGGGAGATAGCGTACTGTAGAAGCGGGCGTGCGAGGGAGATAGCGTACTGTAGAAGTAGGCGTGCGAGGGAGATGGCGTATTGTTCCATTTCCCATTTGTTCGTAGCCTCTGCAAGTTGCTAGCCGAGATCCCAGCACTCCGCGTGTCGACACCGGAGTACGACAAGCTGGTAGCGGACGCGGCTAGGAAGCTGTGGCAATATATCGCCGAGTCGCACCAACCCGCCGTCGTAGAGGCGGCGTGCGACGCGCTCGCACACTTCAACGTCGAGGATTACAAGTTGAAGGACGTTCCTGAGGTGAGAGGACAATGTTTTTTACCCGACTATGGCAAAGCCAAAAGGAAGATTTATGATTTTAGCAGTCTATGTATCATGTAATGTATGTTTGTATCCAATTTATGTGTCGGATTCTGTGTGTTCCACCGTAGCACCGAACTACTGGGCCGATTTTGTTTAATGAGGTGTCAATAGATTCGTTGTTATAGTCCAGGTGACATAGGCTAAATTTTATACGAAAAACATCGATCTGACGGATGTTACATCCAAAAAACTGGGGGTCTCAAAAATTTTTTTTTGCTATTGTAGCTAGTGGAACGTCATAATATTAAGCCATAGTTTAAGAATTGTGCAGTTCTTGTTGAAACTTGTAGCGCTTTAATTTCGTTTGCAGATATACCGACGCACGGTAAAGCTGCCGCCTTCTTACTGCAAGACGCCCATCGACGCCGCCAGGAAACCTGAGGATGTACTCGATTATGTGCCTTGTGAGTAATAAAAAAAAATATATAGGTATATCTATATATAAAATACCTTTGTAGCCCCAATAGCGCAACGGTCGTCGGACGTAGATCGAAAACCAAAAGGTCGACGGTTCAACCCCCACCCGTTGCACCATTTTCGTACATATTTACTACGCAAGCTTAAAAACATGTCATATGTTCATCATGGCTAATATTATTTAAATAAAAAAAATTGGTTGTCTGTAAAGTCGGTTTGCGGACGATAATTTTACGTGATAACGCCATAAGAAAACAAAGAGATAAATGCGTCGCAAACTGAACGCTTAGGCCGATCGTGCCTTCTCTATCGCTTGTTTCGCGCTCTCGCTTGCACGTGGTACGTGACAATGTAGTCATGCTTTTTCATGCGTGCAGCCGGCGTTGATCGATTTCTAAGACGTTGTCACGTTTCAGGTGAAGTCTGGCCCGAGGTGTTCAAGTACACGAACCAGGCGGCGCTGAAGGGCGTCCACCGGCTGGTCACCGGGCTGATGGAGCGGGAGATCAGGGCGTACCGGAGCGGCGTGTACCAGGTCGACGGCCGCGAGCCGCAGGGCGCGGGCCACATGCCCGCCGCCAGCGTCGTGCGGGGCATGATGGAGTGCTTCCGGAAGCAGGTGAGGGTTCCGCGCCATCAGCTCGGTTGACCTCGATCGAGCATGGCCATGGAAACTAAGGCTATGTGAGTTACTGAGATAGGACACCATGGTTACGCCACCAGCGAGTGATCCCGGCTGCCGTCATCAAATTGGTCGCGCAACCAAGTGGACGCCAGTTGCGCTAGTATGTGACCCACGAGAAAATTATATTTACTCATTTTCTCGTTGTATAAATTAACTAGCGGTCCGCCCCGGCTTCGCCCGTGGTACATAATATTATATAGCCTATAGCACTCAAGGATCACGTACATATCCAACGGTGAAAGAATTTTTGAAATCGGTCCAGTAGTTTCCGGGATTAGCGCGTTCAAACAAACAAACTCTTCCGCTTTATTATATTAGTAAATTAATAGAGATTTAATAGACGTTTTATCCACATTTTATATGGATAACGTCCGACGCGTTATCCATATAAAACGTGCGTGTTAACAAGAGGCCTAACAGGTGACGTACCTTTTATAGAGCTGTATACCTAAATTTTGTTGGTAGTGTTACCATTAGGCCTCTTGTGTTCTAGTGATACAAGTGTAATATTAGTGTAATATCTCACAAGGATACCATGATTGCGCCATCAGCAGCTGATCCGGATTGCGCTACCAAATCTGTTGCGCAACCAAGCGGACTCTATAACGTTATTTTATGACGAATCTCAATTGTGAATTCCGACAGCTTCATTTTTACTCACATTTTTTTTTAAATATTAATTGCGGGCAAACGAGCAAACAGATCACCTGAGATGTTAAGTGATTACCGCCGCCCATGAAAATTTGCAGCACCAGAGGAACCACTAATGCGTTGATAAACATAATAATTGTACTTACATTAATACTAATAGTTTAAAAAGTGTATCGTATCAATCAAAGCTGTGATAGCCTAGTGGTTAGGACGACCGACTTTTAATCGGAGGTCGTGGGTTCGATCCCGGGGCACGCACCTCTAACTTTTCAGAGTTATGTGCGTTTTAAGTATTTAAATATCACTTGCTTTAACGGTGAAGGAAAACATCGTGAGGAAACCTGCACGCCTGAGAGTTCTCCATAACGTTCTCAAAGGTGTGTGAAGTCTGCCAATCCGCTTGGCCAGCGTGGTAGACTATGGCCAAAACCCTTCTCACTCTGAGAGGAGACCCGTGCTCTGCAGTGAGCCGGTAATGGGTTGATCATGATGATGATGATGATGATCGTATCAATATCCAACGTCCAAAGAGTCCAAGTGTCCGGTTCCAGGCGACGTGCCCGTCGTACGACTACCCGGAGGCGGTGCTGCTGGCGGTGCTGGAGGCCCTCACGGCGGAGTACGCGCGGCCGCTGCCGCCCATGGACCTGTGCTTCCTGCACGAGGTGTTCCACCGCGGCTCGCTGTGGCGCGCGCGCTGCGTGCGGCTGGCCGCGCGACAGGCGCACGCCGCCGCCTCCGCCAAGCGGCTCATGGAGAACTTCCTGCAGGGAATCGTGCCTGGGACCAGTGAGGTACGTTTTTGGAACGAAGTTCCTTATCGCGCGTTGCGAAAGGGGGCTAGACGGAAAAAATTAAGAGAAAAAGTTGTAACGACACTTTTTGCTATAGTTGTAAGCCGTGCGGCGTGCGCGTGTTTCTCTGTCTGTCTCTCTCTCTCTCTTATAGAAAGCAAGCCAGTTATTTTCGTTTCGTTTTTCTATTTCGCATTGAACAGTGTGGTGTCGCGACGATTAATTTTTTTTTTGAGTGTATACACTATACAGGTTTTTTGTACATAATAAATAATAAAGAATAATAACTTTTTACAATATAACCCGTGTCTCAAGTTTTCTTAATTGAATGTCATCACACTAATATTATTATAAAGGCAAAAGTGTGTGTGTTTACTGTATGTTTGTTACTCTTTAACGCCGCAACTACTGAACCGATTTGGCTGAAATTTTGAATGGAGATAGATTATCCCCTGACTTAACACATAGGCTAGCTATACTTTTTATCCTGGAAAAATCCACAGTTCCCACGGCATTTTGAAAAAACCGAAATCTGTAGCTACAGCTATAGGTAGATATTACTATAGCAAAATTCCTTGAAAGTAGGTATAAAGCTTGGAAAATGGAACGGGAACTGGAAATCCACGATTTCCTCAGGGTTTGTGAAAAACCGAAATTCACGCGGGCGAAGCTGCGGGCAGAAGCTAGTAATATCTAAGGCAAAGAATATTAAGAGAATTTTTCTATTTTTTAGGGTTCCGTAGTAAACAAGGAACCCTTATAGTTTCGCCATGTCCGTCTGTCTGTCTGTCTGTCTGTCTGTCTGTCTGTCCGTCCGTCCGTCCGTCCGTCCGTCCTCGGTTAATCTCAGAGACTATTAGTGCTAGAAATCTGTAATTTGGCATGGGTATAAATATTAAGCACGCCGACAAAGTGGTGAAATAAAATTTTGATAAATATTTTTTTTAGGGTAGCTCCCCTACATGTAAAGTGGGGTTGAATATTTTTTTCTCGTCTAGCCCATAGTGTGGGGTATCGTTGAATAGGTCTTTTAAAAATACTGTGGGTGTGGGAACATTATTTTTCTATTTCTAGATCCGTTTGTAAAATATGATGTTTTAAAGTGCTAATTTTTATTAGAGTCAAGTGTCCCCCCCTCTATCAGCAAAATGGCAGTATATAGGAACTTGAAAAAATTCACAGCAATAGTATATATAATCAATTTTAAAGGAAAACTATCATGGCTAAATAGGGTTCACAGGTTAAGGAGTTATATCTGTTTTTCGAGGATTGTGACTACGGAACCCTACACTGCGCGTGGCCCGCCACGCACTTGGCCGGTTTTTTTTTTAGTTAGCGCCGGTTAGTCGCGCGCATCTTACGTCTTCTTCTTCTTCATACAAACGTGTCACGCTTATACGTCAATTTTTTGTATTGTTCTAGGCCTAAAACTATGCTAGGCATCGATGGCATCGATTTCATAACGCGTCTAAAGAAAGAAGTATAACTTCATTTTTATTTCTTTATTTTTATTTAAGTTACTTTATTCCTCTCCCTTGCAGGAATCGGACATAATGCTATTCTTCGAAAACCTCTCGATTCTCTGCCGTACAATGCCTCCCAACAACTTGAGGCCACCGTTGGAGCGGTGCCTCGCTGACTCGTTTTCAGAGGTACCCAGAGTCAGGCCGAAAGACTTTGACCTTGAAAAACTATTGTTCATAAGACAGTTGAACATAATCAAGGAATGTCTGGAGAGTGACAAAATACATGACGCCAATAGGACACTGCTCTCGCAAATTGTGGAGAACTATTTTTCAGTGCTGAATGATGAACATTTGGTGAGTATATTACAGTAATTAAAATAAAGTATAAATTAAGAAAAAACAAATAAACTGCACTCTGATTAGGACAGTTTAAACGTTGCTATTTTGGCGTGCTCTCATTATTGTGTTTGCTGATTTCTCACTGCAGAATCTAATGATCTGATTGGATGCCAACTTTTTGTTTTAATGTTTTTATCGTTACATTTTGTTCTAATCAATGGTGTGCGTTTTGTAATTTTGAATGCGCGTTTTCGACTTTTGTTTATGTTTTTAACTCTTGTATATTAGTAGTTATTAACCCCCGACGCAAAAACGACGGGGTGTTATAACTTTATAAGTTTGACGTGTCTGTGTGTGTGTGCGTGTGAGTGTATGTGTGTGTGTGTCTGTCTGTTCCCCTGTAGCGCTTAAACGGGTGGAGCGATTTGAATGCGGTTTTTTTTGTTTGAAAGGTGAATTAGTCGAGTGTTGTTAGCTATGTTTGATGAAAATCGATCCAAGATAGCCGCCGCTACAAAATGGCAGATTACATATTTTATCACAACGCCCTCAATATGGGTATCAAATGAAAGGGCTTGACTAGTAGAATAGCACTATACAAATCCAAGATGACTGCCACCACAAAATGGCGAATGTCGGGGGTTTTTTAAATTTTTAATTTATACTTGTAATTAAATTATGTGGTTATAAAGTATTTCAATAAAATGGATGTATAGATATGATTTCTTGTTGTTAAAGATTATGCAAAAAAAATATGAAAACAATTTTAACCCCATGCATTTGCAATATACCCCATCAAGGTAAACATTCTTATGTTAGGACTCCACGAAAGTTTCATTCAAGAAATAAATTCTTCATTGTAATTATTCCAATCAGTGTACACATCCTAAACCCGAGGTTAATAATAATAATTAATACCTACTTGTTTTCTCCATGCAATAAATTAATGTTAAACACTAATTAATAATCAAATTGATGAGATGAGCTTTGAATAAATTGAATAAAGCCTATCTATATTATGACTTACGCACGTCACTTTTTCGTTTGTACACCCTATAGAAAGCGATCTATGCCCATCACTATTCGTTTGTGCGTCCTATATAAAGCGATCTATGCCCATCACTATTCGTTTGTGCGTCCTATATAAAGCGATCTATGCCCATCACTATTTGTTTGTACACCCTATAGAAAGCGATCTATGCACATCACTATTCGTTTGTGCGTCTTATATAAAGCGATCTATGCCCATCACTATTTGTTTGTGCATCACTACATAGTATAAAACAAAGTCTCTTTCTCCGTCCCTATATCCCTATGTCCCTATGTCCCTTTGTACCACGGAACAGAAAAAACAGGTTGGAACTGCAATACACCAAAACTACTATAGGAACCGCTGTCGCCAAACTCATACAAATATACCGATTATCATATATTGCACTACATAGAAACAAATCGTTTGATTTGTCGTTTTAAGTTCAGTCAAAACTAGCCTACGTCACAGATTTGGAAACAAACCCTGACGTTCTAGAAATAAGATTTATTTTGCTTTAGTGGAAGAACGTATTTAAGAGCTATAATCACACTAGATTCAATTGTCCAATTAATTCCGCTACTTGACCAATTCTAAGTGATAGCAATTATAAACTTAATTACGTTACTAATACGGTTGACATTTGCGTGATCGGTCGGCTACTCATTTGGGGACGCACCACATAGCCCATTGAATTATCTATCGATATCGATAGATACTCGTTATTTTGTTCATTCGCAAAAATAAAATTAAAAAATGTGTAATTATAAAATTGAATAAAAGTGCTGGTATGTGTAATGTATTTAAGCCTCAAGTCGTGTTCCGGGATGCGTCCTCCATCGCGGTATATTTCAGACTGCGTTATCTCCGCCTACCTACATAATCTATTACTACGGTGCGAACATTACACTCCTCCACACTAAATAAACACATAACAATACTACACATAAAACAAATTAATTATTATCTAGATAGGTACAACATATCAAAACTAAGTAACTTATTATTTACGTTTCTTAAGCCTACACTGCCTTAGAGGGCGAGCCCGAGGTGTAGCAGGGCTAGCCTGAGGGATGACAATAGGGTGGATCTGAGGCGGAGACCTTTCCCCTTCACAGGCGTCCTGAAATTCCTGACTCTCCGGTGAAGCCGGAGCATCAGTAAGGACTTCCCTCGCCCCCTCCGAGCCACCCGGCACTACTGGTAATTCGGAGTCATCTCGCCCCGAGCTCTCCGACCGATCCCGCTCCGGCGAACTAACTTGCGGTTGAGAATTTGTGCTAGACTCCTGACCTAGTGTCGAGGTAGGGCAAGCGAGAGAAAATCTGGTGGAACGTTTTTTTAATTTGATCTATATGCCTGTGAACTAAGCTCCCATCTTGACCTCTTACTCTGTAATTGCTAGGACCGACACATCCTTCCACCTGTCCCGGAACCCACTTTTCCCCTTTAAGATACTGCCTATACCAGACCATTTCCTCGGGTTTTACCTCCCTTCTGACTCCTTTCGCCGACTCTCTTTGATATTGCTGTGTTCTAGCTACTTTCCTTTCCCTATCTGGTTTTAAGATGTCTAACTTGGTACGAAGCCGCCTACCTAACAGCAACCTAGCAGGACTTTCGCCCGTGGTTGAATGTTCCGTATTCCTATAATGCAATAAATAAGTCCAAAGTGCTCGGTCTACGTCTTGTTTTCCTAAAACCGCTTTTTTGATCACTCGCTTTAGCGTTTTTACTGCGTTTTCCGCTAGACCGTTAGACGCGGGGTGGTACGGGGCTGTAAAAATATGCTCGATCCCATGATTTCGCGTATAATCATTAAATTCCTTGCTTGAAAAATAACTTCCGTTATCTGTTACTATCTGCTTCACTAACCCGAACCTAGAGAATAATTCCTCAAGTTTTTTAATGACCACCATCGACGACGTATTACCCACCTGAAACACTTCTACCCATTTAGACGTCGCATCGACGACCACTAAGTACGTTTTTCCAAAAATGGGACCCATGAAGTCTAAGTGAATTCGTGACCAGGGTCGGTGTGGCCACGGCCACATACGTACCTCTTGCCGCGGTGGCGCGTCCGCCTGCGCCGCGCAAACCTCACATTCTTGACACATACGCTGTACAGCCTCGTCTAACGAAGGCCACCAAACGTAACTGCGCGCCAAAGATTTAGACTTCACTATTCCCATATGGGGTTCATGAATCATCCGTAACACTCTTTCCCTACACGCTTCCGGAACTACTAACCTATGACCCCACATCACACAGCCCAATTCCTCGTATAGTTCGTTTTTACGATTAAAATACGGTTGTAAATTCCTCGTAGTGCTCTCCGCCGGCCAGCCATCTCGTAAGTAGCTTAGAATTTTCGATAAACTCGGGTCCTTAATCGTATTTTTTTTAATCTCATTGTAATCTAATAACAAGGCTTCCTGAACGAAATGTAAATACGTCTGTTCGGGCAACGGTCGCGTTGCGAGTTGTTTACCTTTCACCGGCAACCTCGATAACCCGTCCGCTCCGTTCCTGTCGGTACGCACGTACTCGATATCGAAGGTATATGCGGACAAAATAATAGCCCACCGCTGCATACGGCTAGCTACCATCGTGGGTATACCCGTATGCGGCCCTAGGATCGAAACCAACGGCTTATGGTCGGTTCGCAACGTAAAGTGCCGACCGTATAAATACTGATGGAATTTATTAACAGAGAATATAATTGCAAGCGCTTCGCGATGTATTTGTGAATAATTTCTTTCCGCATCGTTCAGTGTCCGCGATGCATAGGCTATAGGCCTCTCGCAGTGTCCCTCCCGACTCCGCTGCGAAAGGACCGCCCCTATTCCCCTTGCGCTCGCATCGCATGTGACAATGAGTGGCCGGCCGGGATCGTAATGCGCTAATACTTCCGCGCTCGTTAATAAGGTTTTGACTTTTTTTGAATGCCGCTTCGCATTCTACCGACCAAACCCATTTCCTTTCTCTTTTTAACAGTTCATATAAGGGTACTAATCTAGTGCTCATATTTCTTACAAATTTCGCGTAAAAATTTACTAAACCCAAAAACGAGCGTAGTTCTGATACATTACTAGGCCTGGGTATTTTTGCGATGGCTTCTATTTTATCCGGGTCTGTTTTTATACCCTCTTTACTTAATACATAGCCTAAATACTTTATCTCGCTTACTAGAAATACACATTTACTGCTTTTCAATTTTAACCCATAACGACTCAATCTACTAAATACCGATTCCACCGCCTGCAAATGCTCCTCTTCATTTTTCCCTCCGATCACCACGTCATCTAAGAATACCTCCACATTGGGTATATCCTGCAATAAATTAGACATTATGCGTTGAAAGATTCCCGCGCTCGACGCTAACCCATAAACTAACCTGTTGTACTGGTATAATCCTCTATGAGTATTGATAACGGTTACGTTTTTAGTGTCGTCGAGTTCGATCTGGTTATACGCCTGCGATAGGTCTATTTTCGAAAAATAATTCGAACCGCTCAAGCGAACAATCAGATCGTCGATTCTAGGTAAAGGATAACGATCAACTACTAAAACCGGATTCACCGTGGCTTTGTAGTCTGCACAAATTCTCAACGAACCGTCAGCCTTATTTACCGGTACGAGCGGTGAAGCCCAGTCGGAGCACTCCACGGGCTCGATGACTCCGTCGCGAAGCATCGCGTCGAGTTCGGCGTCGACGCGCTCGCGCAGCGCGTACGGCACGGGTCGGGCTCGGTGGAAGACGGGGGTCGCTCCCTCGCGCACTCTCAGGGTCGCTCTACCTCCGGTGTACCGACCCAGACCGCCGCTAAACAGTTCTTTATACCTGTCAACCAAATTCTTTAACTCATTATCTAAACCAATCGATTCGCCGGAGTCGCTAATTTTATAACAATTTTTGCCGAAAAGTGGAATTTTAATTTTTAATTCCGACAACCACTGTCTGCCTAAGAGGGACGTCGTTCCCCCTTCTATAACGAATAATTCTAGATTTTTCCTCACGTCACCGTAATCGACGACCGGTCGGATGACCCCCGATGGTTTAAGCACAGAGCCGTCGTAAAAGTTCAGCCTTAGATTCGTCGGTTCTAACTTTAATCGATTAAAATGTCTTTCGTATGTGCGATTATTAATACACGACACTGCAGATCCGGTATCTACTTCCATCTCGATCACGACATCCTCTATGAGCACTGGCAAACTCACCGCCTTGTAATCGTTTAAACACAGGTGATGAAAATCCTCGTAGCAGTCTTCGGAGTCCTCGGCGCCCGCCTCGTCCGCTTCGCCGTAGTGCACGGAGTTGAATCTCCCCGGGCCGCCGGCGTTCCCCGTACAGGCGCGACGGATGTGACCTCGCGATTTGCACCGGGAGCACACATAGTCCCGGAAGGGACAGAATTCATAGCCGTGGAGGGCGGACGCACACCCTTTACACCTCCAATTCCGAACATTTCCTTCCGTACCCCTCGCGTCGCTTCTGCCCCGCGTTCCCGCGCCGTCCCGCGCTACGCGTCTTCCGTGCTCGCCGCGGCCTCGCGCGGCCGACCGCCCGCGCCCCCGCCGCTCGTCGTTTCTCCCGGTCATCGAATGCAGGCTCGCGCCGTCCGCGCCGCCCGCTGCGCTCGCGGCCCCCGCCGCTGCCCCCGCCGCGCCCGCCGTGTCCACCGCTGCTGCGTCCCTCTCCGCTGCCTCCAAGGAAGTAGCGAGTTTAACCGCATTAACGAAACTCAGCGTTTCCTCCTCCGCGAACAACCTCTGCCGGATAAGGTCACTCCTCAACCCGCACACGAATTGATCCCTGAGGTTTTCGTTTAAACTCTCCCCCAGCTTACAATGACGAGTCAATTTTTTTAATTCGGCGACGTAGCTCGCGATATTCTCGTCTGCGGCCTGCCTTCTCTGTCTGAATCGAAACCGCTCCGCCAACACCGACGGCGCCGGCTGCAAATGGCGACGTAGTAGGTCGATTGCGGCGTCGTATTGTAATTCCGACGGCTTTTTAGGGCTGGACAAGTTGACGAGAAGCTCGTAAGCCTCGTCTCCCATCACCGCAATTAATGTAGGCAGCTTCAGCTCGCTTGCGACACTATTTACTGTGAAATACATTTCGAGCCTTTCCACATAAGACGACCACACCCCCGTTTTCACGTCGAATTCTTTCACTTTTCCGATTGACATGATGATAATATACACAAGGCACACACTCCGGGTAAATGTCCAAAAAAAAATCCCATCCTCGTCGCCACTGTAATGTATTTAAGCCTCAAGTCGTGTTCCGGGATGCGTCCTCCATCGCGGTATATTTCAGACTGCGTTATCTCCGCCTACCTACATAATCTATTACTACGGTGCGAACATTACAGTATGTATGCATGCCTTTTACAAGTATGCACAATAAATACTGCAACGTATGAAAATAGTTCAATTTTATTTATTGCCCTTGAAATAAAACATATTTGTTAAAAAACTGGCGTTTTGAAAGTCTTATTTTTAATTTTAATAAATGGTGTATGCGAACATTTATATATTTTTCGACTATTGCCTTCATGAAAAATTACTTAGTGTGTTTACGAATTAAAGATATTTAGTCAGTCAATCTTCATCTATACTTCTATACTAATAAATAAAATTGAAGTGTCTGTCTGTAATTTCGAAATAACTACCACATATTAAGCTCATATGGTTATTTGGACGATACCATAACCGAATCACACGTTTTTAAAATTTTTGTCTGTCTGTCTGTCTGTTTGAACGGGCTAATCTTCGAAACGCCTGAACCGATTTTGACGGGACTTTCACAGACAAGTAGAGGATTAACCAAGGAGTAACATAGGCTACTCCTTGGTTAAATAATTAATTAATATCATTAATATCATTAATATCATTAAAAATATATATGCCAATAGCACAAGTAAGGTAAAACTGGAAACTCGTGGAGATCAAATAAAAATAGAACGAGGAGTTCGGCAAGGAGATCCTCTGTCACCGAAATTATTTATAGCTGTGTTAGAGAACGTATTTCGGAGGCTGAACTGGACATGTAAGGGCATCAGGGTATCTGGTCGTTTTTTGAGTCACCTTAGATTCGCAGACGATATTATACTTCTAGCTGAAACTCCAAGAGATTTAGAGCAATTAATTTACTCTCTTGACCAGGAAAGTTCCAGGGTGGGATTGAAAATGAACACAACAAAAACCAAGGTAATGTCCAATAGTCACGAAAGGCCAATAATTATAAATGACAATAAGATAGACTATGTGGACCACTACATCTACTTGGGCAAACAAATATCCTTTAGGAAATCAAGCAATGAAGAGGAAGTAGAAAGAAGAATCAACTTGACTTGGAAGAAATTCTGGGCACTAAAAGAAATTCTTAAGGGCAATTATTCTTTAAACCTGAAGAAAATAGTACTCGACACATGCCTATTACCAAGCTTATTATATGGATGCCAGACGTGGATTTTCACGAAAAAAATAAAACTAAAAATAAGAACAACCCAAAGAGCAATGGAACGCAGTATATTAAGGATTAGGAAAATTCATAAAGTAAAAAGCTCCCAAATCAGGCAAAAAACAAAAGTAACCGATGCACTAAAACAGGCGCTGTCATTAAAGTGGCAATGGGCTGGTCACATCTCACGCTTTACAGACAATCGATGGACCTTAGAAACCACATGGTGGAAAGGACCTGTCGGTGGAAAGAGGAGTGTTGGTAGGCCAATTAAACGGTGGGCTGATGAAATTATTAAAAGCGCAGGGAGAGACTGGATGGAAAAAGGGAAAGACAGAGAACAATGGAAGAGAATGGGGGAGGCCTTTACCCGAGAAGGGGCCCTTATCTCATAGCAAATGAAAACTTAAACAGAAACTATTTTCAGAAGTCAAGAACTAATTATTTAAATACTTATACTAACAAACTAACCTAGATTTTAGATGTTACTGTTACTTACTCAACTAACAATAAGCAAAATGTACCTAGTTTAAGAGATATGGGAATAAAAGGCTTTTTTATTTTTATTTTTTTTTTTTTTTATTTTTTATTATTATTTTATTTTAACATAGGCTACTTTTTTAACCGACTTTCAAAAAAAGAGTTGTGTTGAAATCGGTAAAAAACGCCCTGATATGTATTTTCGCTGCGCGCGACGGCCGACGCTCGCGCTGCATGGAATCCCGGCACCGCGCCGCGCCGAGCGCCCCTGCGCCCTGCGCCCGCCGTACGCGGTACCGCGGTACGCCGCCGCGCGGCGGGGGGCGGGTGGACCAGAAATCTACTTATCCCTCAGGATTTGTGAAAAACCGAAATTCACGCGGGCGAAGCCGCGGGCAAAAGCTAGTACAAAAATATAACTTAGAGGTGTGTTGTTTAGTATTATAATATCAAGTATATTCAATACTTACTGAAAGTGATAAAATAAAACAAGGTTACTTACTTGATTAAAAAACTTAACGATTTTCATTGATGGAAGCGCAGTAGGTTTCATATATCTATATCCTTTATTTGATACTAGCGGTCTGCCCCGGCTTCGCCCGTGGTACATAATATATAGCCTATAGCACTCAGGGATCACGTACATATCCAACGGTGAAATAATTTTTGAAATCGGTCCAGTAGTTCCTGAGATTAGCGCGTTCAAACAAACAAACTTTTCCGCTTTATTATATTATAAATATAGAAGTATAGATTATAAAATCGACTACTAAAAAGTGTTCAGAGCATATCGTGCTTGATTTGGTTGGCATCCAATTAACTCTACCCGTTGCATCTATCCATTTCTCTTTGATGCTTGCATCTTTGGGAAACCTAAAAATATTTTAAATGAAGGTTAGAGGAACTACTGATGTCTATTTAGTGATCAATGCAACGTCTCACTCATTAATAAATTATAATTATTACGTTACTATTTATTTATTTCCTTATATCGATATCAATCGATAAATTCAATATTCGACTTGGCCACATCACTAAATGAGTAGCGAACACGGAGCGAAGTACTTTCGGAATGTTCTATTGAATAGAATCAATCCAAAATAAACTTTATCTTAATTGCTTAAGGTTGATTTTGACTAACCGTCCTATTAAATATTAGCAAATTGAAATAAATTAAGATTTATTGGAAAACAATGAAAATCGTACTTACCGATGATACGAAACACCTCCATTTTTAAGATTTTTTCTCCTACTATCATTTTTACACTCCAAAACGGAACAGTACGGCATTGCTAGGGCAATATGAATTTGTCGCGAGACTACCAACTCCACGCGATGTTAGAACGCGACTGGGATCAGATATGCGTAACGACGCTTTATTGTGGCACGCGTGCCACGCCTACTTAGCACTTCCACCTGTTTTTTCTATTTCGTGCTTTGTACGCTTAAATCTTTAAAACTACGCAACGGATTTTGATGCGGTTTTTTTTAATAGATAGAGTGATTCAAGAGGAAGGTTTATATGTATAATAACATACATTAAATAGTGGAGAAATACTGTTATTTTTGAGGTTTCTAATGTGATGTCGTAAATAATTAAATTTTTTCCGCTTACATTGCAAACGCAGGCTGAACCCTACGAGATTTATCAAAATAATGTACTAAGTATTGTACACATTGAAAAGGTCTACAGAAAACTCCGCGATGGTATATGTCTATCTCTTATGGATATCCCACAATAACATTTTTTTGTCATTTACTTTTTACGACAAATAATGTCTAATTTTCGAAGCGATTTCAACCAATACAGCATTAATCCTTATCTAATTAAATACCTTAAATACATTGTTGATTTAATATAAATTCATATGACCTTTTACAGCATATGATTTAAATGAATACTTTCGAAGATATTACAGATTTAAAAATTGCGGCGGCGCGGGCGGGAGCGTGCCTATAAGCGCGTCGGTGGCCGCGGTTCTCCCAGCCCAGTGTCGATAATTTTTGAAACCAAAAAAAAATCACATTACGTAGGATGAAACCCATTGGAAAAGGAGGAGAATATTATAAAAATACAAGGAAAAATAATTTACGGGCGATCTGAGCTCGGGAAAAAAGGGGGGGAGTTTTAAGGGTAAAAAACGGTTTATCTCGATTTCCGGCAAAACTAGAAGTCCTATGGAAAAAAATCAAATGGCAAAGTTGTAGGTAATAAAAAGATCTACAACTTTTATTTTTACACTTTTTTCACATAACCTCAAAATTTATGTGAAAAGTTCAAAAAAACCAAGTTTTTGGATTTTTATTTTTAACTTTTAAAATAAATATTTTTTTTCCCGGAATCTGGTGAAAACTTACCTTTTTATGTCCCAAATACACTGTAATTTATTTGATTTGAAATATTTAGTTTTTCTCCTTATTTTTGACTTAATATCGACTTAATTCTGACAGCTGTCATTGTCATTTACAGATGAGTTATTTATATGGAGAACAAGGTTAACCACATCTACGAAGTACGATTTTACCCCAAACTTCTTTAATTCCCTGTCAAAATATAAATAGTTTCGCCCTAAAATAGAAATTGCTAAGAGTGGAAACTAGAAATTGCACACTAACAGCAATAGAAAACAAAAGAAGCACATTGAAAAAAATTATTGAAAAATGGAAGTCGAATGACATTATCACCATGAAGTGTCTGTCAGGCATTTGTCATAATATCTACATGCAGCAGTTGATTTGTATTTGCATAAGTTTTGTTTTTTTTTATCTTTTTTGTGGGAATTGTTTTATCTCTGGTAACATTATGAAACGTCAGAATTCCACGGAATTAGTAATTCGGGTATAAGATGAGATATAGTAAGTTCATTGTGGAAAATATCGTAAAAAGTCAAGCCGCCTGGGAGTTTTCATCGAAAACGCTGCCTAATCCCTGAGCGGGTAGTAGGTACCTACGCATAATATGCTCTACTACCCGTGCGAAGCCGGGGCGGGTCGCTAGTCCTATATAAAACGATCTATGCCCATTACTATTCGTTTGTGCGTCCTATATTTAAAGCGATCTATGCCCATCACTATTCGTTTGTGCGTCCTATATAAAGCGATCTATGCCCATCACTATTCGTTTGTGCGTCCTATATAAAGCGATCTATGCCCATCACTATTCGTTTGTGCATCCTATATAAAGCTATCTATGCCCATCACATTTCGTTTGTAGATCCTATATAAAGCGATCTATGCCCATCACATTTCGTTTGTAGATCCTATATAAAGCGATCTATGGCCATCACATTTCGTTTGTAGATCCTATATAAAGCGATCTATGCCCATCACATTTCGTTTGTAGATCCTGTATAAAGCGATCTATGCCCATCACTATTCGTTTGTGCGTCCTATATAAAGCGATCTGTACCCATCACATTTCGTTTGTAGATCCTATATAAAGCGAAAATATGCCCATCACATTTCGTTTGTAGATCCTATATAAAGCGAAATATGCCCATCACATTTCGTTTGTAGATCCTATGTAGAGCGATCAATGCCCACCACATTTCGTTTGTAGATCCTATATAAAGCGAACTATGCCCATCACATTTTGTTTGTACATCCTATAAAAAGCGACCCTTGTCACAGGCGTGGGGTGTGTACGTGGAGACCTGCCGCGCCCTGTCCACCAAGTACCTGGAGCGGATGACCTCGCCCACGGGCTGGTGGGAGGTGAGCGGCGAGCTGCTGCGCAAGTCGAGCGCGCTGCGCGGCCGGCTCGCGGCGCTGCGGGATGTCGCCGCGCCGCTGCTCTGGCTCAACGAGTCCATAGACGCGCACGCTTCCAGTATCACGTAACGTTACTACCTTCAGTATTTTTGATCCCTCGTATCGTCCAAGAGAAAGAGAAGCACATACCCCTGATCGCCGTTGATAGATTTAGTGGGGGGTCTGTCAACACTCCGTGCGAGGTCACCATTCTAACATCTTGAGACCCCAACGGTACTGCGAACTATGGCCCGCCCATTGCCACTTCAGTTTCGCGACTCTGGAGTTGAATTATATCGTGATTCTGGTTCTACTTCTATTCTCCTCATTTCTGATTTGATCGCGTAGAGAAACTAGAAAACTGAACATAGTTCTCTTGACCATTGACCACGCGACCATCTCAAAGCGACTCGTATCTCGGAGCCGTATGTTATCTCTGGGAATATACACTGTTCGAAGAGTTTGGTCTTCCTACTGAGGGATCTTGGACGAGAAGACAACTCAGAATTTTCTCGAAAAGCGCTCGCACATCAATTTCATTATAAAAATATATTTTTATATACAAATTTGTTTTTCGACATTTGCAGGGAGCAAGAGTTCTCTCTGCGATGCATGCTGCCGGCGTTGCAAGGTGCTAGAATTGAAGACAAGTCCACGCAGGAATGGTTTCTCCAACTACTCGCACGAACACAAGTGGCTTTCAATGAGTAAGTCAATATTACAATACTAATATTTAAAATTTTTAAATATCTATCGCCAGGGCGAGTGTTTCAACTAAGAATCAAGACCGCACGTTATAAGAGAATTTTTGAGGTGGAATTCACTAAAAATAATAATCTTTGTCTATTATCTTTTAAGCCTCGATAGCGCAACGGTCGTCGGGTGCGCATCGGGAACCGTACAGTCAGTCACATAAGCCAATGCAGTATAAGTAAACAAACCATACTCGTCACGACATTTCACTTTTGCGTACATTATTTTCACTGTTGCTTAAAACAAATCGCTCACAATGATCTTTTTTCTCAAAGTAAAACTTATTAAGTTTATATTACACACAAAACCAATTCAATTTTAGCAGTTTACGTAAATATTTTAACAAAAATCTAGCTCACAATCGTAAAATAAAACCACAGAGTATTGACCTACTATGGAGTTTGACATAAGATATAGACTAAATGCCTAGTGCTGAAAACGAAAAGTGAACCATAGAGTGAATGTTATGAACGAGTGAGAACGAGTTTAATCGATTCTAAAATTCGGGTAAAATCGGAAGTAATTTTTATAACGGTCAGTGTATTATCTGTGTATTACAAAACAAAATGGGCGTTTTCGTTTAATTTTGTTATCGTTGCGCATCCGATGCCAGCATCGTTTTTTTAGCATCGATTCGACTGTGGAATTTGCCAAAATTAGGTACCAGCTGGAAGTCTGCGTATAGAGATACTCGGTAACGATGCCATAATGATAACATTTGCTGCTTATTTAACGAACCGACTTTTACTCACATAAATTTTTAACTAGTAGACGTCCGTGGCTTCGCTTGCATGATACCTAAACTAAGTATTGCCTATGTCAATAGCAACTATCATCATATCAAATTTCACCGAGACCGTGCGAGCGAGCGAGCGAGTGATACTTTCGGTCGTCTTCGGTTTGTGGTGCCAGTGGCGAATGCCGATGCGCCCGCGCCGCGCTGTTATATCGCCGCTGCTTTCCGTTGCGTGGTCAACTGTCTCGCTCGCACTGCACTCGATGATGTTTGCATCGGGTCTGATCGTTTGATTCGGGTGTTGCGGGGTCATTCGTTTCGCTGCTTCTCTTGATGTTTCGGGTGTTCTCGGGTGCTCTTAGTTTTTATTTTTGATGACTTGGCTTGTTTATTGGATTTTGGATTTTTTTGGATGAGCGCTCCCCCCCCCCCCCCCTCAAATAAAACTTACTCTTTAGGTAATTTTTGCCTATTGTCATCAATTCATATATATTTTTATAAAAAGCTTTATGTTATTTTAAATCAGATATAACCAGATAAAACATTATGTAACAAAACTTGGTTTAAATAATATCGTTTTAAACGATAGAAGGTTGCTTTTAAAATCACTCTTTCGATAATCGATTTAAGATTGTATTCATTCAATCGTCCATTCACAATCTGCCTGCTTCTGCTTCCCATCACTATGAGTACAATGACAAATATGATCACGTGATCTGACGCCATTTCTGTTTACAAATACTGCATTGGGATATGGTATGGACTGTAGTGTCGACGGTTCACACCTCACCCGTTACACTATTGTCGTACCCACTCCTAGCAAAATTTTTCACTTAATTGGAGGGGAAAGGGGAATATTAGTCATGTTCATCATGGCTAATATTCTTTAAAAAATGAAAATATTATTCTGTTTTAGGGCTGACGACGAGCTGTCGAAGCTGTACCTTTGCGACGTGTTTTTCCTCTCCGTAACCATGTTCAGTGGGCTCTGGTCCTTAGAACCGGATGTCGATGCGTTGGTCGCGAGCGGAACCGCGCGGCGGGCCTTGCTACCAGCCGCCGCGGCCACTTTGATGTCAAGAGATGGCTGGAAGGAGTGTACTGCACAGGTAAGTGTGTCTGGTCTTTTGAGCCGGATGCCTCTGCATTAGCCGCGAGCGATGAGCCTTATGGTCCTTCGAACCGGATGTCACTGCAACGGCTGCGAGCAACGCACGGCGAACCTTACTACTTACCGCTATAGCCTCTTTAATATGGCGGAAAGGACTGTACTGATCAAGTTTTCCTCTCTCTGTAACCGTGTTCAGTGGGCTCTGGTCCCTAGAGCCGGACGCTAATACGTTGGCCGCGAGTGGAACCGCGCGGTAAGCTTTGATGTCAAGAGATGGCTGGAAAGACTGTACTGCACAAGTGTGTCTAGTCCTTCGAGCCGGATGTCGATGCATTAGCCGCGAGTGACGAGCCTTATGGTCCTTCGAACCGGATGCCTCTGTGTTGGCTGAGAGTTTTACCGCGGCCTCTTTGACGTCAAGAGATGTCTAGCAGGAGTATACTGCACAGGTAAATGTGTCCGGTATTTCGAGCCGAATGTCGATGCATTGGCTGCGAGAGACGAGCATTGTGGTCCTTCAAACCGGATGCCATTGCAATAGCTGCGAGCAACGCCGTGCGGCGAGTTTTTCTACCTGCCGCCGTGGCTTCTTTATTATTGCTGCAAGGATGGCCTGAACAGATTTTCCTCTCTATAACTGTTTTCAGTAGGTTCTGGTCCTTCGAGCCGGATGCCACTGGAAAGGCCGCAATTTTTCTTCTAATGTTTTGAGCCTTATTTATTTATATTTATTTATTCTTCTTATTTATTAAAATAATTATTAATTTTAACTCTATTTCAAGATGTTGTCTGTAGTCTAAAAAAATCACGCTAACTTAAGTTTCACAATTTGGTTGGAGTTGAATAAATAAATATTAAATGAATGTACACATTAGATGCTGGAATGGCTGTGTCACACTCGAGACATCATCAAGGAGCCGGAAACGGTGCGTTGCTGCCAGCGAGCTATGTTGGCGCTGCGACACACAGAACAGTTCACTGCACAGAGCATTTGGACTAGGATGTTAGTGTGAAATGTTTTAAGATTTTTTTTTTGTAGTCACGCTTCTTTGCGGATTTTGTTGGAATTGGGGACTGAAATACTCTAGACTGAAATATTGTAGTGGACTACAGCCTAAATCCTTCTAACTCTGAGAGGAGACTCGTGCCCTGTAGAGGACCGGTAATGGGATGATAATGATGATTATGGGGGCTAAAACGGCAAAAAATGACTGTGACTTTAACAGAATGTGGGAGACTTGGTTTGAATCCTACTAATATTATAAATGTGAAAGCGTGGATGTTTGGATGTTTAGATGTTTGGATGTTTGTTACTCAATCACGCCGCAACTACTGAACCGATTAGGCTGAAATTTTGAATGGAGATAGATTATGCCCTGACTTAAAACATAGGCTTTTTATCCTGGAAAAAAGCACAGTTCCCACGGGATTTCGAAATCTATAGCTACAGCTATAGGTAGTTTACTATAGTGAACTTCCTTAATAGTAGGTATAAAGGTTGGAAAAGGGAGCGGGAATGGGAACCGGAAATCCACGATTCCCTCGGGTTTGTTTAAAACCGAAATTCACGCAAGCGAAGCCGCAGGCATTCTCTAGTTACTAATATAATTTTAATTTTCAACATTTCTATAAATTACACCCACAAAAAATACGGTATCGACCAGACCTATCATTTTTAATTCAATATAATTTTTATCAAAGCTTTCTTCATTCAGTTTTTGTACACTTTTTTGATTTAATATTATTATTCTTGTTTCTGCTGCTCAAGGAGGAATATTGAAGAGTTCTAAACTTTGAGGTAAAGGGCTTTTGCATGGAAAATAACAAAACGAAACTTTATGATTTTTAAAAGTTTTTATTTCTTCTTTTACAGAGAAACTAACTTTGGCAAGACTAATCTAGATTATTAGAAAAGTTAAATTTTACATTTGTATTGATGTCCATTAGCACATACTAAAGTTTGTGGTATTCCCTAACTGTTATAAAATGCCAATACATAAGATTGTTCCTTTAAACATAAAAACATAATTAAGAATGCCTACCTACATTTTGTAATTAATATGTTAAGTTATTAAATAAATAAAAATGAAAAACTAGCTACTAAGTCTTATTGTATTTAAATATTTATATATTTATAAGAGATCTGACTTTGTAATGTTATAAGTGTTGAATATACATATAAATTATTAATAAAAGTATATTATTCTAATTCTAGTCATTTACAGAATGAGTTCATCAAATAAAATATGCATCTTTTAGAATGATGTTGAGTTTATTTACTATTTACAATTATCTACCTACAAAAGATATTCTATCATAAAAACTAACAAGTCTTTAATGCTATTAGGGCAAAGCACACATGATACTTTTAGATTCGCTGGATTGCTATTTGCTTTAATCAAGAAGCGCGTTTTCGAAAGTGTGATGGATCGCAGATTAAAAAACTCTCTGAAAAGCAATTAAATCATCAATCTCCGATGCTAAAAGTATCATAAGTCTTACAAATAACTAGCTGTTTCCGGTACGCGTTGCAATGCCGCGTAAAGTATGGTTTAGGACCACATAGAGAACAAACAAACAACCATTCATTTTTATATAGATTTTTTGACCAGAAACCTTTGCAGGCATATGCAGAACAACTCACCTAACTTTCATCAAAATCGGACAAATAGTTTAGGAGTGCATAGAAGACATACAGACACACATTCATTTTTATTTATACATAGAAAAAGAGTGGGACTTATAAATAAAAAAGTTGCTTTAATGTTGGTATACTCAAACTGAACTTTTGAAGTCAAATCACTTGTCACTATATTCACTATCACTGCATTTCACTGCATTTCACTGCATTTTAACACTGGTCACCCATCTGAATGACAGAGCATGCGACCGTAGCTCGCTACAGAGTCTGCGCCGGCGGGCGCGGGGCGCGCGCTCAGAGCGCCGTCTCGTCGGCCGGCCCCTTCACCAGCGGCTCGGTAGGGCTCCGCACTGGGATGCGAAGGACTTCGTCCTCCATTTTAGCTTCTATGGGCATGTTCTGAAATAAACAATTTTAGTAGTAAATAATTTTATCACAATTACCTCACTTCCATAATGTTTGTAATATTATTGAAATTCAAAAAGTGTATAGTGTACCCACTTCGATGTGGGTTATAGACCTGAAATATAATCATCATATTTAATTTTCATTTGAATAAATTGTATTTGATTTATACATAGCGTTAAGCTTGAGCACTGAAATATAAAACCGCATCATGACTGGCTGGCTGACTGACTGACTTGATAGTCTTAAACCGGTGGACCTAGAGATTTATTTGGAAGAAAATATGTTCCTTGATATATTCCAAGGTGCACTAAGAAAAAATTTTTTGAACTCCCGACCATAAAGGAACCCATTTATAAAACCTAAATTAAGGCAAGCATCAACTAGTCACCTCTACTAAACAGTGGCGTGCATAGGGTTCCAAGTCAGGGTATGCAATAGCGGTGGTCTGTACCTACTCTGTATTGGGTTCAACACCCGATACTATGTAGGTATTTATAGGTGGACCAAGTCGCGATCAGTCCACCTATTTTAATTTATAACTAGTGGATCCGGCAGACTTCGTCCTGCCCGGTGGTGACATACCTACCGACATCAGCGTCACCTACCGAGACCCGGTAGGTTACCTGTACCTACCCGGTAATTGTGTTTTCGAACCATCCAGGAACCCATTGAAATATACACACAAAATTTCATCCAAATTGATCCAGCCGTTTAGGAGGAGTTAAGTGACAAACACACGTACAGAAGAATAATAATATATGTAGGTACGGGTAAGAGACTAGAGTTCACCGTATCCACGCGACGGGATGTTTGACAGTTACGAAACCCGTGAACATTTTGTATGGGAAAATATTTTTTTAAATCCCTTGAGAACTCTTTAATTTTCCGGGATAAAAAGTACTCTATGTCCTTTTTCAAGGCCTTGTCTACCTCTATACCAAATTTCGTCCAAATCGGTAGATCCGTTCTTGAGTTATAAATAGTGTAACTAACACGCCTTTTTTTATATAATATATAGATTAAGAAGGCACTTCGTTGTGGTCATTTAAAACTGTCATTTAATAGTTACAATCAGAATAAGTAGGTAAGTATAGTAGTTAGTACTATACATTACCATTTTACTTCCTGAAACGATGTTTTAGTTTAGATAACTACTAATAAAAAAATTAAGTAAGTACCTTGAAACTTCGTTACGTTCCCCCGTAAACATAAGTTTTCAAACAAAATAACAATTCCAATTTCTTATTTTGGGATCACTTATCACTATAATATTATACACTTCACACACTTTCGTACGTTACATCGCAAATATTAGGGCTTAACACTTTTTGCACATTTTCACAAGCTTTGAAACACAGCTTTGAAAGAAACAGGAAGATACCTATAACCTACCTATAAAATGGCATTCGTAATAATCACTGCTTCTTTTAGACGCACACAACAACAAATTCACTTTTAAAACATGTGTACAACAAACGCTTCTTCATGTGTTAGTTTCCTTTAATAACAGCACACATACAGCAATTACTAATGTGTGAGTGCGCAAAAAAAGCTGAATTTCTCGGTGCTTATATCCAATAATTCCAACCGGCAAACCATTTATTAGACAACGCCATCTACTAGATTATCATAAAACTTTTACGCTAAATACTAATATGGATGCGAACCATCAACTAGATGGCGCTTTTATGAATTTTTGACCATAAATATTTATTTTTTATTTCGAATATACTAAAATAGGAGTTGTCTAGAGATGTCCAGGGTATGCTCTGCTTTTCTGCATGTAAGATCCGCACGCCACTGCTACTAAAGTGTTCTTGAAATTCCAACCATAATGGTCTAAGATCCCGCTATACAACAACCTTCACCGAGATGTTTATTTGATGAAACATATTTTATATTTAATTTAACATGTCAATAAATATATTGCATATGAGTTGCCTAACAAAGGAGGATGGGCAAAAATGTATGAACGTTGGTCTACCTAATCAACACAAACGCCCTCTATGGAAATAAGAAGCTAATAAGTAGTTAATCAAATTACGTATAGCGTTTATGCCAAAATATATGGGAGTTTTTCAAAATTCACTAAAAAATAAATGTTTTAAAAATACTCTATATTAGTAATTCTACTATGAATTTAATAGTGCGTAGCGTTCTACGTTAAACTGCCTCTTAGGTCTAATGGTTAGCATAATCGACTGCAGATCACGAGGTCCCGGGTTCGATTCCCGGGTCAGGCAAATAATTGTTAGGTATTGGGTTTTTCTGTCAAGAAATTCTCAGCGCCAGCTCGGAGTTGGTAGTTGGCGCTGTTTCACCCCCGTGCCTCAGAGAGCACGTTAGGCAGTCGGCCCCGGTTATTATTACTATCATGTGACAATAATCGTTAAAGCCCACCAACCTACATTGGAGCAGCGTGGCGGGTTTAAGCTCTAAATCCCTCTCCTATGAGAGAGGAGGCCTGTGCTCAGCAGTGGGACGTTAAAAGGCTGTAGGTGGTGGTGGCGTAGCGTCTAGAATTCAATACATTGGTCAAGTTGGAAGCAGGGGGCACAAAACCGGCCTAATGTCGGGCCCAACATAACTAATAATAGTAATAAGTCGAGATTATTAGCACACAAGTAGATAGGTACAGAGGGAAAGCTTCATACAAACGGCTCGCTGTAGGTACACTCACTTTGTGTGAGTGTACACTCACCTACAGTGTACACTCACCAACGGTTCACGGACGCCCGCGTCCATTGATGTATGTATTAGAACTACATCGATGCCCGCGTCCATCCAACCAGCTCAGTTAGATGACAAACGTGCGCAAATGTGTGCGTGTACCTACAGCGGGCCGCTTGTAGAAGCTTCCCCTCTGTACCTATCTACTCGTGTGATTATTAGCTTTATCGTTAGAAAGCTGCGAACTATTCCTATCGTTACTAGGTGGCATATTATGTCCTTCATAGCCTAATGCTTCTATATCTTGCGGTCATAAAACAGAAAATAAGGTAAGGGGCTTCCGTGGGGCTGCATTATGTTTTTCTCGAAAATCTCTTGAACCCCAAGACTTACAGCTTTGCTTCCATATAATAAAATTAAGTACTAAAAATAAGCTTTTCATTGAAATAGGTTTCATTTGTGTTGAGTAGGTAGACCACTTTGCCCATCCTCCTTTCAGTCCAGGATATGATTACTTAATAAATAATAAATAAAAAAATTTTTTTTAACATTTCACCGGTTTGATTATTAGACAAATTCTGTACCAATCGAAAGTATGATGCCCATAGAATATGCAAACGTTAGATTGCTTATTCTTTTCCGGTCACAACTCTCGGGTAGCCAGGTGTAAACAGGTAAATCGATACTAGCATTTTGCACCGGTCTGATTATGGAATTAAAATTAAATGAAAATAAAGACGATTTCATTATGAATTTGTCTAATAATCAAACCAGTGAAATGTTAAAAAAAAATTTTTTTTTTTTCAATATTTAATTAATCATATCCTGGTCTGGAATTTGTTAGGCAACCCATATGCAATATATTTATTGACGTATTAAATTAAATATAAAATACGTTTCATCAAATAAGCATCTCGGTGAAGGTCGTTGTATGGCGGGATCTATGTTCCCATTAGGTGAAGCAAAGAGTGAGCAACTAACTGTTTGCTTTCAGCTAGCCTCCCTATAGTTTTTAAATGGGGTGTCCACTGTTCAAACAGCGCGTAACATTCGCAGTTTGCGGCGTTTCGCTTGCTGACTCATTCTGGGAGTTCAGTGAGCGGCTGATTTGCCTCTTAATGCCTACAAAACTATGCGTGATCCAGAGATATGATTTAGCACCATTCGCCTAATGGGGACACTGCCTAAATGAGTGAATTTATAAAACCTAAATGATGCAAAGTGGTAGGCATCAGCTAACCTCTAAGGCAGTGTAATGGTTGGCGGGGCGAGCCGCGGGCCGCAGCCGCGCGGGGTCGAGCAGGCGGGGCGCGCGACGTTGCGGCGAGCTCCTCGTGCCGGTCGCGCCCACGCACGACACGCTCTTCAATAAGCGCGCTCTGAAATTATAAATAAATACATATTTATAACGGGTGTAAGAGGACCGCGTTCGAAAACGAAGACAGGTAATAGTAGTGATGATTACTGATAAGATACCACAAAAAAAATTTAAAAGTCTGCAATGTAATGCAATCAGCTGACGCCTCAATACCTAAAGTAGTCGCCGGCCGGCCGCCGCTCGCGGGCATTTGTGCACCAGTTGTGCACATTGTACATTGCCAGTTTGAAAAATACTCAATGCTAAACAACTAATACTACAAGTTTATGAGAAATGGTTATTAGTATTGGACTGTGTTACGATATTATAATAATAGGGCTAAGTTTTCGATAGTGTTCCCCTTATACCCTGTACAAGTAGAGGTGCTTACGCATCCAGCAATTTGAGCAGCAGCCCTGCCCTGTACTATCCATATCATAACTTCCAGCAATTAACTTCCCTACTCAGCACTGGGCTAGTCAATAGAGTACTAGACTGTACAGTGCAACAAGGATCTTTTGCCACACGAATGACATTAGCAGGGGGGAGTAGTTGTAGCACAACTTAGTAGGATTCTTAGGTAATCCTTACCTGCAAGATGGACGCATTAGTTCCGATTTTGGCCACATGCCAAAAGATCGTTGTCGCACTATATCATAGGTTGGTGCTTACGCGTCCAGCAATTTGAGCAGCAGCCGAGTATACGCCCTGTACTCGTCCTCGCCGAACTCTGCGGGGTGGTGCCGCGCGGACTCGTACGCGTCGCAGAACTGGTGCACTAGCTTCTGGCCGCGCCCGTCCAGCGGCGCCGCCAGCGACGACAGCAGGAACGCACGGAGGGACTCACGCGGATGACGCCTCAGCCCGGGGTCCTGACGCGCTATCTCTTCCTCTGCAATGAGTAATGAATCTAAAATGTTGAGATTATTACAAAAATAATTAATTTATATGACAACTAAAATGGACAATAAAATGTAACACTTGTGTCTTAAAATCTGTGTTACAAACTAAAATATAACAACAAACGCTCAGCGTGACAGTGCTGTGTGGTTTTTCCACGCAGGTAGATTATTATGCAAGGAGAAACTTAGGCTGCTTCTTATCCTAAAAAATAATTAGGATTCCTAAATAAAAACTATTGATGTGATGCAGATGTATGATATGCATGAAGTACTACAGTTTGTTCACAGTTTTGTAATTCATCTACACACAATATTCAATAAGGAATAAAATGTGTGTGCAACTGTAAAAACTTGTTTCACTACATAATCTCATTGTTTCTATTATTAGGTAATAATAATAATTATACCTTTATTCAGAAGAGTTGTACATTTGCTATAATCTGATAAATAAATAACTAATTTAAACTGTTGTCATGCTTGACAAAGGCTTCCTTCAACTGCGCCAACTTTTGTCTGTCATTAGCTAGCCTTGTCCTAAAATTTAGCTTTGGTACCTATTATTAGGCACTAAAGTTAAATTTTAGCCAACTGTAATTATTACATTGAATGTATCAGGTTTTTGTGATAGACTCATTATTACCAAGTGTTTTGACATCGTCCACTGCTCTGAACCTGTAGTGGTAGGGCTGCTGCGGCTCCAGGATGTAGTGCGAGGGCTCCGTGCTCAGCAGTCGTGCCTCAAACACAATCCGAGGGACTGCCTCTATGCGGCGCTCTATTTCTTTCTTCAAGCACTTGAAATAAGCAAGCAAAGCATTTATGATTTTTACTACAGTATTTATGTACATTTGAAAGATTGGATTATGACAGCGAGGGAACAGAGAGCGCACCTGTGTTTGCACACACACTTGTGCACTATTATTATGTATCGTCTGTGTATTTATTTAGTCTCCTTGCCGTGGCCGAAATTCGGTCTGCAGGGCATTATTACCGACTACGGACAACGTAAAAAGCACAATCGACTGATATTTAATTATGTCCGAAATTAAAAGACGCTATTACAATATTTTTTTACCTTCTTCGCGTCGGTCCCTATAGGAACATGAGGGCCTCTCCTAGACCGAAGGGCGAACCTAGTTATTTGTCGCTTGGCGAATATGAACAGGATTACAAAGGTCAATACACCACCACTGATGATAAATATTATGTTCAATATACTTGTAAAGTCTTGCATTATTTACTAATTTAGGAATTTTCGATACACAAGAATGAAAACAAACAATTGCCATATAGACACAGAGTACTTTGTCTATATATGAAATAGAGACCAAACTCTATGCCTAAAATTGGAAATGCATCGCTTGCGCCTCTGGAGTCGAGATTTGAAACTAACGTTGAATCTATACATACCTACCTACTTATATAAATACGTAGGTACAGTACCTACATATATATATATTATATACGTACTACATATCCTAATAAAGGTCAATTTGGATTAATTTATGAAATAAAACAACGTTATTTCAAAAAATTATTTATTTTTTCTATGCATTAACTAAGCAGTAGTAAATTTAAAATACACTAATCAGTAACTATAAAGAATACAAAGAGTCCTGTCTCAAATAAAAATACACTAAAATATAAAGAGTCTTATCTCTTAACACATGAGTCTTTTCTCCGTTGCACGAATATCACTGTAAATAATGTAATAAACTTAACCTCAAGGAACTAAAGCTCAACTCAACGACGAGTTCACACAACAATTTAGAATTTAATCCAAAAAATATCTACGTTAACCAAAATGGCACGTCGGCAGACATTTTGAATTTTCTTGACATTTTTCATTTTCAGTGATCACGTGGTCATCACTCGTCAGTGTCAGTGTTGCCTGATTTAAAGAAATAATTCCTACTAATTAAGACAAGTATAGATCGACCAGAATCTCATGAAAAATAGGGAAATGAAATTCCAAGGTTAGCAACACTACAGCTGCCCTAGCGATAAACAAAGTAACTGACATTTTTTGTGAAATTGACTTTTTGCATTAACAAAAGTTTTATGTCGAGTAGTTTTTTACCACAGTTTAATATTTCAAGTAACTTAAACCGTTTACTGATATTTAAATTGCCCAAACAAAGTAACTGCACTCACTAACCCGGAATATAAATGCAAAAACCAAGTAAACAACAAGCACAACACAAAAATAAAGTAATTGGATGTTGATTACTTTGTTTTTGTATTTAAAATGCAGTTGCTTGATTTTTCGTTTCGTGAAACGATCCCAGGTAAAGTGTTTTGAATGTAATTACTTTGTTTATCACTAGGGCAGCCGAGTTAACCTAGTGTTGCTTACTACAAAATTTAATTTCCCTATTTTTCATGAGATTCTGGTCGATATATATAAGAATAAGATTTTAAAAACATCTTAAATAAAATTCTAAGAAAAAATTATTGATAACATTAATATTTACTTCATTTTACTAGTTTTTCTTAATTATAATTATTTAAAAACTAATTATACTCTGATTTTAATTCCGTGGAATTCTGACGTTTCTTAATATTAGCAGAGATAAAACTGTTCCCACAAAAAAGATAATAAATTCAAAACTGACATATAAATAAAAATCAATTGCCTCATGTAGAGTGTAGACATAATATGGCAAATGCCTGGTTAGATACTTCAGGTACTTTAGCTTGGGGTAAAATCGAACTTCGTGTGTTAACCCTGTTTTTCATACAATTAACTCTAGAATAATTCATTCTATTTTTAAATGGCAACTGTCAGAATTCCACCGAATTAAAAATCAGACTTTGTTTACTTTTTTAAAGTTACCAATTTAGTAGTTTTATTTTTGAACTGGTAATTTTCTCAAAATGAGTCGACGCCATCTAGCGAAGACTTTTCAAAACGTACGCAATACTAGTCCCCTCTGCATTAAGAATTATGAACTACATGATTATAATTCTGCTAAATTAAAAATACTTGTTGAATTACTAACAGACTTGCAGTTGAGTGCACTATGTAAATTTACAGTTTATTACACAAAGCATTTCCCTGTTTTTTATACTAAGTTTACGCACCCTGCATATAGACAAAGTACTCTGTGCAATTGCCCTTCTTTTGCTAACAGCTAAAATCTATGGCTAAAATCAATTGACCACAGACCAATAACTTATAGGATACAATATTATCTCTATGGATACAATTGACAATAATTGACATTGACATTTCTAAACTTTAAAGTGACTGATTTGACAGTGACGTTTGAACTTACGTTCAAAAAGAATAAAGTGCGGAAGTGTATCGTTTATGCGTGTCTGTCTGTTATAACTTCTCAATCGCTGAACCGATCTTTATGGAGCTTAGCACAGAAATAGCTTGCTTCCTAGAGAGTGAAGACGGACATAGGATACTCCGGATACTCTTATTCCGGTAGGTAAAATCAAAAACTTCCCATTAAATTAAAAAAAAAAACTAACTATAGATCGACGAGAATCTCATGAAAAATAGGGAAATGAAATTCCAAGGTTAGCAACACTACGGCTGCCCTAGCGATAAACAAAGTAACTGACATTTTTTGTGAAATTGACTTTTTGCATTAACAAAAGTTTTATGTCGAGTAGTTTTTTACCACAGTTTTATATTTCGAATAACTTGAACCGTTTACTGAAATTTAAATTGCCCAAACAAAGTAACTGCACTCACTAACCCAGAATATAAATGCAAAAACCAAGTAAACAATAAGCACAACACAAAAACAAAGTAATTGGATGTTGATTACTTTGTTTTTGTATTTAAAATGCAGTTGCTTGATTTTTCGTTTCGTGAAACGATCCCAGGTAAGGTGTTCTGAATATAATTACTTTGTTTATCACTAGGGCAGCCGAGTTAACCTAGTGTTGCTTACTACAAAATTTAATTTCCCTATTTTTCATGAGATTCTGGTCGATCTATACCTACTAATTAAACTTATATTTAATTCCAAGCGGACGAAGTCATCAACGTAAAATATTAAAATCTTTGATTACTTATCTACCTAATTAAAATACATATTGTTTTATATAATATATAGTTTTACACAGAATTCAGAAATATATTTATAAGGCAGTAGTTTTACTGTGTTTTATCTATAAACAGATGCAGAGACTAAAATATGACCTTATTGGTGATTCTGCAAAGGAAAGCATAAATAAATCTCTGGAGCGGTATCGACGTATGCAATCGAAACCATTACTTACTTATTTCTCAGTATAGTACTACCTAGTTACCTACCTATAACCTAACAGGAATATTATTATAACATAAATTACTCTTCAACGCTGGAGCATTGTGCCAATTCAACGTCTGTCATGAGGATAGCTGATTAACGAGATTACTGAGAAAATATAGGTATTGCTACTTATTTAACCAATCGGACATAGCTGCGGGAGTCAGGGCTACTTACTTAAAGACAAGACTGACTATTCCCTCATTCTCATAGTTTGACGGTACGGCAATCTGACACGATCGGAGGCAAATTAGGCGCAGGAACAACGGCTTTACGTGTTCTCCGAGAAACGAGGTATAAGTACCTAAGCCCGACCTTACTTAGGTCAACTTCGTTTGGTTCGCGTGGTTAGCGAGCAACTTCAATACCTATGTCGTTTGTCGTGTCACCCAGTGCGCGCGCATCATAAAAATTTACTTTCGTCATTTTTTAATTAGCACCTAATGCGCCTAAAGAAGTATAATACTTCAAAAACTTGACTAAAAGACATTTGTACAAAAAAAAAGACTTTGAAAATGCTGTTCGGTAATTTAATACAAATAATTGGCATATTCTTCAGACTGATTGAGATATCCCCAACGTACTCACGCCAACGAGCATTTTTATTAAACAATCAAATTCCTGGAACTCAAATCATTAACATATTCATCGTTTATCATACAGGCCGAACATAGACAGGTACGAGTACATTCCATCGGCATGATTCCGTCGCGCGTCGGTTCGGCGCTGCTCGGGGCACGAACGGCTTGGGCGGGACACCTGACCTGCATACATATTCGCCTGTACACCTTTAAACTCTCGCACCCAGTGCTATAGGTACGCAATCTGCCGTGCGTAGGTATAGAGGTGTCCGTCAAAGTGATCAAAATTATAAATATTATATTTTAAGATGAGGACATAGAAATTGAGGGTACCTACCTACTTTTAAGATTCATTTTACGACGTGCATGGGCTCAGAAGCGTAGCGTGGACTAATATTAGACGTGGGCGAATTCGCATCAGCGAAGCCCTTTCTATTTCGTTCCCAAGATTATTCCAATAAATCTAGCCTACAAAAAATGCTTTGTAATTCCTGACAAGTCTCGTATGAGGGGCTTCAGTCGCACTTAACAGGTGACGCGAGGCCTCCGCGAGGGCGAGGCCGTGAGCGAGGGCCCACATTGTCCACGTCGCCTAGCTACGCCACTACTGAGCACCGGCCTCCTCTCTCATAGGGGAGAGGGATTTAGAGCTTAGACCCACCACGCTGCTCCAATGCGGGTTGGCGGGCGTACAATGTACATATAGCGCAAAAAATACTTTAAAGTAAAAAATAAATAAATGCGATAAACACTTCAAATTCTTTTAATTATTTTATCTAAAAATCCAATGCATTTACCAACTAGGAAACTCATTTAAACCAATCTTGGTTTGTTAAAAATAATACATAGGTAGCACATTTATCGTTTCCGGTCCATCCTGTATAAAAAAGAGAAACAAAACAGGAAGAATAAAATAGGTAGGTACCTACCTATAAAGCGCAACGTATTCATTTTCTCCATCTTATTCTTTCAAAGCCAGTAAGTAATATACCTAAGTAATTAATACACTGCGATCGCCAACTTTAAACTAAGTAGGTAGTTATGTAGTATACGTACCTACAGTAGATATTATGTAGGTACATAAGTATAGACTTACATAGGTATCTATTGGCTATTTCCAATATGGCGGCGATGACCAATACCTACTAAGTTTTCAATCGTTTCCAATATGGAGTCAGATCTTTGATTGCCCATTGGATAGCGTTACAAATGGTTTCGTGGACGAATCGGGAATGCAGTAATCATAACCATGGCTATCAAATTGCAAATATTAATATTATTACCTACCGTGCGTTAATGTCGATGTTTTTTAATGTCGCATGAATAAATTACAGACCTATTTTTTATGTCAGTAGCTCTGGTTCCTATATACCTACATATGTCCTGACTATCTACTGATTTGGAGCCCGCAGATATATTCCTAGCATAGCTCTTCTCATCGCCTACTGAGTGACCTCGAGCCATCTTATGAGTCCCAATAGGAAGCATGTCATTGTTTCATACTGCGATATTTAATAAGTACTGCTAAAATATTCAGGTTTCAACTTTATATATTAAAAAGGTACAACACATAAAAGCCTATCTGCATATCTACGATCTAACAAGCGGTGGTAGCCTACTGCCTAGTGGATAAGACATCGACCTTACGGGGGATGAGTTCGATCCCCGGCACGCACCTCAGCCACAGCCTCAGCTTTTCGGAGCTATGTTTTTAGGGTTAAAATATCACTCGCTTTAACGGCGAAGGAAAACATCGAGAGGAAATCTGAGAAGCCTTCTCATTCTGAGAAGAACCCGTGCCCTATAGTGGGCCGCTTATGGGTTGGTACTTGGTGATGATGACGATGGTGATGATGACATTACAATATCTAGGTACGATCAATTTAGGAGGTCCTTAGGTAAGTACTCAATGCGAATACTCAAGTACCTACCTACCTGTGCTTGCCACTGATGAATTCATTTATCTATATGGTGCTTGCTGTTATATTTCTCAATAATTCAAGTTTGAAATAATTTTATCATAATGTAAGGTAAAGTCACCTATTTCAAGTCATGTTCTAGTAACTTACGTGTAAGTAATCTTATGTCACCAAGGTCAGTGATTTTAGCGGGAGTGTGTAAAAATGGCCGCGTCATATTGGAGGCATAGGGCTAGTTGCACGTCAGACGATCTGAGTAAGATTAGGTATTGTTAAAGTCAAACTTGCCCACAAAAAAAGCAAGCAAATTGTAGTTTTTGTTTTTTATAAATAAACTAGATGATGCCCACGGCTTCGCCCGTGTGTATTTAGGTTTGTAAATATCTCGTGGGAACTTTGATTTTCCAGAACAAAAAGTAGCCTATCTGTAGTAAGTAGTAACCCGTCCACAAAACGGAAAAATTCCGTGGGATCCTTACGATTTCGGAATGCAATTCCTTACAGCATCAGGGTTGAGGAGTTGGACATGTACCTACTCGAGGTCATTTAACAATAAAGTCTTTAATTGGTATCCCCAATATAAATTTAAATAACCGACAGTGCCTAAATCCCATTAGTTTTGGGGATCAGATCCCCTACAGCATCAGGATTGAGGAATTGGAATCCAAATTTGTAGGACAGTGTCGCAATGTTTCTCTATCGATTAAAAAAAAAATTACGCAAATCGGTTCAGAAATCTCGGAGATATCGGTGTACATAGGTAAATAAACACAACTCCTCCTTTTTTGAAAGTCGGTTAATAAAGTAGCCTATGTTACTCCCTGGTTAATTCTCTACTTGTATATAAAAGTCCCGTCAAAATCGGTTCAGCCGTTCCAAAGATTAGCCCGTTCAAACAGACAGACAGACAGACAGACAGACAGACAGACAGACAGACAGACAGACAGACAGACAGACAGACAGACAGACAGACAGACAAAAATTTTAAAAACGTGTGATTCGGTTATAGTATCGTTCAAATAACCATATGAGCTTAATATGAGGTAGTTATTTCGATATTACAGACAGACACTTCAATTTTATTTATTAGTATAGATAAGTATTTATGTCAATTGCAAAAAAACATCAAAATCCATCTTTAGAGACCATATGTAAGCGTTTAGTTACATAATATGGTCAAAAGCGGAAAAGGTCAAAAGTTCCACAAACCCTGAATTATCTGACTCAGTGCATTTTTACGACGGTCAAAATTAAATTTATCTAACGGTTACATTACTTTAGCCTTGTGATATGCATCTGGCCCTTACGTGACAAACCTCCTTACCGCTAAACATGCACTCACGAAACTGCACGCATAGGTACCTATAATATAAATAGATATGTTAAAGGTTAGCTTAAACTTTTACATCATCTAGGGTTCCAACATGCTCGTAATGTACCTACACCCACATGTGTCCAGCCCTGTGATAAAATTAATAAAATACCTAACTTAATATGTAACTAGTTATAAATAGATATAACCTTAGATGATAATTAGTAGGTACCTACCCTAAACGCTAACCAGTATAAATTAAAAATTTAAAAACCCCCGACATTCGCCATTTTGTGGTAGCAGCCATCTTGGATTTGCATAATTCTATTCTACTAGTCAAGCCCTTTCATTTGATACCCATATTAAGTGAGTTGAGAAAAAATATGTAATCCGCCTTTTTGTAGCGGCGGCCATCTTGGACCGATTTTCATCAAACATAGCTAACAACACTCTCGACTAATTTTTATCTCGTTATTTTTAAATTTTAATCACGTTTATTAGTATTCATGGCTTGAATAATATAAGCAAAGCATTGTTTTTAGATATTATATAAAGTAGGTGAAAATCACGTAAAACATACGGGAGAACGATTTGCGCGTTACCGACGCTTTTCTGCGAGATTAAGTAGATTTTCTGTAATTCTATATTAATTACTGAGTAAGATATTATCCAATTCATGTTAGATATATTTTTTATGTTTTAGTCAGTCTAATTTCATGTTACTACTTAATACTTATACCTTGTTAGACTATAACCGTGGGCCTGGGTGATGAACCATTTAGAAGACTTTGGCATCGAGTCACTCACATATTTTTGAATAGTTAAGTAGCTTATCTTTGCTTTTAATGTAAACATGAACGGCTTATAGCAATGATCGTATTTTGCTTACAGACATTAATTACCTACTTTACCTATAGTATAGTAATCAAATAAGTGCTTGTTGCATCTTTTTGATAATAGGTATGAGGTGAAAGTTAAGGTCTCTAGCTTCTAGCAACACATCGTACCTATGCTCTATTTTCATTCCCTGACTTTATTTGCT
Organism: Melanargia galathea; assembly: GCA_920104075.1. Lineage (NCBI taxonomy): Eukaryota > Metazoa > Arthropoda > Insecta > Lepidoptera > Nymphalidae > Melanargia > Melanargia galathea. The sequence goes on from OV049855.1 coordinate 24,708,331, forward strand.
AAACAAATCCCATAAAACTTCTCGGAGAGCTGCGAACACGCTTTTTTTTAGCGTACCTACACTTGTATGACGTTGATGCATCACAGTTTGTTAGTTCGCGCTAGTTCTTGGATTGACTCGCTCTTCGCATGCTTTTGATAGATTTCGGTGATTTATTTGAACTATTGCGTGATATTGGTGAATTGTATTTCTCTATAAAACCATCGAGGTTAGGTTATAGAAACAAGGGCGTCGTCGTCCACCATATATCGGCGTATATTCATAATTTTGAAACGGCACAAGATTCATCGCGCGTACAGGAGGCGGGAGGTTGTACGCGCAGATATGCGCACGCGACCAAGCGCTGTAATTTGGCAATATGGCGTTACCTACTTACTTGTTGCCAACGCTTTGCGGTAAATGGTTACCATGTGGCTTAAATATAAAAATGTCCGTCCAAGTGATCCAATTGGTGGGAAGCCTCAATAGCTCAAAAGTTGAGGTGCGGACTGAAATTCGTAAGTCCGCTTTTGACGATTGTGGTACTCATACTACCTATTCCTAGCACAAGCTTTTCATGCTTAGTTCTTGGGGAAAGGCGAATAAAAGTCATGTTTAACATGGCTAATTAGGGTAATAGGTACTTTATAAAAAAACTGGCCGAGTGCGAATCGGGCCTCGCTCTTTTAGGGTTCCGTACATAATTATGAACAATATAATATTTTGAATCTAAGAAATATTTAATTTTCGAGCTAGACATGGCAACAAACCATGAAAGAATAACCCAAAAAATGTTCGTTAGTTTTGGCTCACAGCTTATAATTTATAAACTATTTTATGAATCGTTGTTTTCAGTATTTGTTGTTTAAATAGAGCATATGGTACATAATATATTATATACCGAAATATCATAATCCTAACTAAGTAGTTTATTTTTTGAGATACTTAGCTCCCGTCACAAAAATGATCTAAAACTGACAACTTTGATGGCCCCCCATTTCCTTATTTTTTGAGAAAAAAATTAAAAAATATATATATTCTTACTCTACTCAATGACTTCTAAACAATGATACTCCACATGCTAGGGTAAGAAAAAAAAAATTTTTCCGGCTCCTTTCTCCTGTATGGGAGCCCTGCTGATAAATAATTTAATTCAATTTCTAATTCAATATTTGATTTTGGGTCAACGTTTTACACAAAATACCAAAATTTCAGGTACCTATGTAACTCATTTCGTCTGTGAGCTAGAGACCTGTGACCGGCGGACAGCAGAGTGACATTAATAGAGCTCCGTTTTTACCCTTTGGGTACGGAATCCTAATGAGTACCTAGCGATGGACACCATCCAAATGACCCAAGTGAAATTCGAAAGATCGGAGGTTTAGTCCGCTTTTGACTATTGTGGTACTTATGTATGTATGTACCTACTCGTAGCTCAAGCTTTTCATGCTTAGTTCTGGAAGAAAGGTGAATAAAAGTCATATTTAACATGGCTAATAGGGCGATAGGTACTTTATGAAAAAAAGAAGATCATTTATGGGCATACTCCCAACTCACAAGACACTGGCACCATTGCCTCTCTGCATTACCAGGCTCAGCCGTTGAGCTAAATATCTAAGTGCCAGCACTTGGATCACCTGACGTGTGAATAAATATCGGAGACACGATCTTGATACCTAGGTACTCATAAAATGCTCCAGGTCCGAATGCTGCATAGGAGAGTTGCTCTTTATCCAATTCATCTAGAACCATTTGCTGAGATCTGCCATTTCGTTATGACCTCTTATCTAATCCAAAATCTTATTCTAAATCTATCTAATTGGTCGAAAATTTAACCCAGATACTTCAATCTGTATATTTTGGATTAGAATAAGTAGGTTATTGAAAACAGCAGATTTCTATGACTTTATTCTGTGGTGGCCGAGCTCCGGTGTGCCAGTGAGCAGATCGGAGTATCACAGATCACAGAGGGCGTAATTACACGATTAGCGGGATGAGTCACGACTTGCATCACTCGCCGCCCATTCAGCCTCATCGCTGACAGGGCTCCCACTAACTACATTGACTCCATACCGTATTTCGGCTGAGCAGCCAATTGAACACGAGGTCCTGGGTTCGTTTCCCGGGCCGGGAAAAATTATTGTATTTTTGGGAGTTTCTTGCTGATTCTTCTCGGTAGGGACGGCATTCCGACATACGGTCGCACAGACTGCTGTTTATCGGCTTAGAGTTACGTATCACAGTCATCCCCCATGAATTCTCTCCAGAAATTTCTATACTTCAGTACCTAGTACCTACCGAAAAACAGCTTGCAAGTGTCGCGGTCGCCAAGTGTACCTAAGTCCTAAAGGAAGCCTAAAAGTTTCAGTTATGGTCATTTTCCTTAGCTACGGCTGCAACTGGAGCCCTGGCAACCCTATTCAGCTGGTGACTCCCACACGATAAAATACAGATGTTTCTTATACGCCCTTTGTAAATATAATATAGAATTGGTTATGTACATAATAATAATATTATTTGAGTCGCCGCAACTTAGCACGCTTTTCTATAGAGTAAAGAATGTGTTATACAATAAATGATTTTAACCGACTTCAAAAAAGGAGGAAGTTCTCAATTCGTCGGAATCTTTATGTAGGTATGTTCCCCGATTACTGAAAGACACCTTAATCAATTTGGAAAATTCTTCTTTTGTTTAAAAGGGTATACTTCCCAGATGGTCCCATAGCCATCGGGTCAGGATCAGATGATGGGACCCTGGAGAAGTCGAGGGAACTCTTCAAATTTTATGGTATATTGAAGTCAGTTAAATTTTTCTAAATTATCATAGTGTTCCTAAATTATCATTTTCCTTCATGATTTTACAAGTATAAATTAAAAATTTAAAAACCCCCGACATTCGCCATTTTGTGGCGGTGGCCATCTTGGATTTACATAGTGCTATTTTACTAGTCAAGCCCTTTCATTTGATACCCATATTAAGGTAGTTGTGAAAAAATATGTAATCCGCCATTTTGTAGCGGCATCCATATTGGATCGATTTTCATCAAACATACTCTATACTTCAGCTAACAACACTCTCGACTAATTCACCTTTCAAACAAAAAAAACCGCATTCAAATCGGTCCACCCATTTGAGCGCCACATGGGAACAGACAGACACATACACACACACACACACACACACACACAGACACGTCAAACTTATAACACCCCGTCGTTTTTGCGTCGGGGGTTAAAAACCAGCATTATTAAATATTAAGAAGCTTGGTTTGTAACCGTCCAGCCTTCATTGAAAGGACGTAAGTAGGTAATTATCTTCTATCTATCTATAATATAATAAATAATAGTTTAAAAAAACTAAAAAACACGCTTTTTATATATTTTATATATAAAAATATATTTATATTATTATTATTATTATATATTTATTATATTATTATTATTATTATATATTTATTATTATTATTATATATTTATATATTTTATATATTATATTTTATTTAAAAAAAAGCGTGGAGTGCTTTTAAGATATTATCGAAATGATAATCCTCTATACACCCATGCACCCCACGTTTTTTTTTAATAAAATACATTTTTTCATATGCACACTATTGTTAATTTATATTTATTAAAATTTATTTTCTATTTTTTAGTTTGGTTTTCTATAAAAAGCGTGTTTTTTAGTTTTTTTAAACTATTATTTATTTTCTACTTTTTAGTTTGGTTTATTTATAAAACACTAAAAAAATCATGTCACTTAAAATACAACAGATATTAATTATTAATAAATTATTTTATTTGTTTTTTATTGTAAATCGTACATTAGGATTAAAGTAAATAAGTACTAATTAATAATATTATTATTTTGTTTTAATATTGTTGTTCGGGTCACTGCGTGTAACCGAACACCGCATACTCAGCAATTTACGCCATTGCCTCCTGCTCGCGAGAGCGGTCGGCAAAGACAGTACAATTCGGACCAGCCACGCGGAAAGTACTCCTATCATATCAAAATCATATCATTATTAATCAATACAAGTCCACTATCATCAATAATCAAATCTATCATTTACCAATACACCACAAAGAACTGCACCCCACAATTGTTTTATCTTCGCATTCGTGCGTTTTGTGCTTAGATTTTAGTTGTGTGTGACATCTATTCTGTTTACCTTACTCTTAGTTACAGTTACTTAGTTACCGTGCGATTTTGAATGTTTATTGTTTTTCTTTACCGACGACTTTTGATAAATGAACACAAAATCTTATTTTCCAAATTGAATAATGAAATAATCTTATGAAATTAGTGTATTGTCATCGGTCCTCGATAAATCTACAAAGTTTGAATGAAATCTGACCGTTTAAAGTGGGTCAAAATCGCGTTCAAAGAAGTCGGTTACAAACATACATACAGGTGAAGCTAATAAGGTAAAGTCCCCTTATTCCGTGGTATTTTCATAAAAACTCGAAAGAACGTCAAAAATTAAGCATTTACTACACCTTTCTGAAGAACTGGCTATTTTTATCAGAAGCGTTATTTATTTAACTCTTGAAATATCCTAAAAGGACAACAATTACAACTTGATTTAAATGTAAAATTAAATTAAATATGAAGAAAGTCCGAATGCTCCAATTCCGAGGTAAAAATCCTAATTCCGAGGCAAATGGCTCCTAATTCCGAGGGTACAGAATGCAAAGGGAAACGAGTAGAATGAATTCTACATGGTGTTCAAAAATGAACTGTATTTATTAATAGATTTCAAAATCAATTCGATACGTATGTAATTGTTTAATTATGTTTGTGTATAAAATATTAATATATGTATATTATTATACAGGATGCTCACAATATTTCAGTATTGTTTCAGTTACACCAAGAATCATTCGCGTTCAGTCACGAAAACATTCATATTCTAAAACGTTTATCTTATTATTGCTCGTGCTGATTCATTCACTGACTCACTCATTGATCACCTCTCCTGTAAAATTTTGTATGAAAATTATTTTTTTCACAAATGGTTTCGTATAGAGGATAAAAATTCATTCAGAACAAAAATATGGAGAGAGCTGATGATTGAGGATTTTAGAGACGAGCGATGGGCACGCTTAAGGTATTGAAAATAGGTGGCGGGTGCTCGAGCAATTGGCTGAAAAAAAATTCAAAATGGCGAAAATAAGATGGCCGCCATACAAATTTCGTCGGTCTCCATCTCGGAAGGTATAAAAGATAGAAGAGTGGTTTCTAAAAGATGATCAGGATCCGATGGTTTATTGGATAAATAGAAAAAAAAATCAAAATGGCGGAATTTATTTTTCCATAGAAAATGTATGGCAAATATTGAGAGAGAGAAATTGTGAACAATGCAGGCCTTTGATGCGGTTCTTTGGAGAACTCTCAAAGAAAAATATGGGAAGACATGATGATTGAGGGTTTGGAAGACGGTTGCGCAGCCCGGGCAGGGTATTGTAGATAGGTGGGAGGTGCTCAAACAAAAATTACTCAAAACCTCATCCCATTGGCACTGAGCTGAAGAAAAACCCAAAATGGTGGATACAAGATGGCGGCCATACAAATTTCGTCGGTGATTATCTCACTAAGTATAAAAGATGGAAGAGTGTTTTTTTTAGCAAAAGATGATCAAAACTTAATAGGAGTCAAATAGTGGCCTTGAAGTCGCGTGGCCTTTACTTCCTTTGACAGTACCGCGAGTCTCAATAAATTCAAGGCGGTGCGTACGAATGTAAGTTAACGACCTGTATGGTTAGTTCGAGTTTGCACACTTCGAAAACGGTACTAGATTTGAATATCGAAAAACTATAATATCAGAGCAAAATTAACCCTAATGCTCTTACAGTCTAGTCTAGTTACATAATGTAGTAGGGTACTTCGAATATTTAATTTAAAAATTTCTGCTTGGGGCTGTAGACGAATGGCTGAATATATTGGCGGACTCAAACCTTAAAACCAGCCAGTTTAGTTGCATTTCACTCTCAAGTCATGTTAGTCAATGTGTTTCGATACTCGAATTTCTATCATCGTTTCCCCAATTTACAAAGTCGGCATAAGGCTTCTGTACTCACTAGGTTAGCAATCAGCTGTTCGACAAAAATCTTAGATTTGATAACATGACAGGTTTAGGTATGACGGTGTGACTCTTGTTCCATGAAAGCAAAGGAGGTAGCTTGGATGGGATGCCACGTGTGTGGATACACTGGCACTGTCACACATACAAGTGACCTCCGTGGCGGCCGGAGCGGCAGCCACTAAGGCGGAAAAGGCCAAGAGGCGCAAATATGAAAATATAGAAAATAATTTCATATTTGTGCCTTTTGGGGAGGAGACCATGGGTTCGTAGGGCGAGGATGCTAGGTCCTTTTTTAAGGGCCTGTCATCCCGTCTCGTGGAGTCCACGGGTGACCGGAGGGCTGGCGCCTGGCAGTATAATATTGTACTCTGTATTACTACTGTATAATATTGTACTACTGTATATATATAATATATACTCCTACCTATCTAGAATGTGTCCCTGGCTGTGCCCCTCACCCATCTTTCAAACCTTCGATCATCATCACTCTCCGTATTTTTGCTCCGAATAATTTGTAAGGATGAGATTTCTTAAAAAAAAACTAATTTTACATTTGTACAATCGTTTTTTTTAGCTCGCTGCTAATCGGATGATGTTTCGAGTGATATTTGTTTGAGCACCACCCACCAATCTTCAATAGGTGCACTGGCCGTGCTCCTCATCCGTCTCCTAAATCCTCAATCATCAGCTGTCTCAATATTTTTCCTTCGCATGATTTTTTGTCTTCTATACGAAACCATCAATGAAAAAAACAATTTGTACGGAAAAATAAATCCTGACATCTCGATTTGACTAAATGGATAGAAAATAAATCAAAACCTAAAAGGTCTTGATCATATTTTGCCCAGAAAATACTCTTCCATCTTTTATACTTAGTACGAGACATCGACGAAATTAAAATAGCCGCCATTTTGTATCTGCCATTTTGGGGTTTTTTTCAGTTCAGTGCCAACTGGATGAGGTTTCGAGTAATTTTTGCTTGAGCACCTCCCACCTATCTACAATACCCTGCCCGGGCTCCTCAACCATCTTCCGAACCCTCAATCATCATATTTTCCCATATTTTTTTTGAGATTTCTCCAAAAAACCACATCAAAGCCTTGCATAGTTTACAACTTGTAGTCTCTTCAATATTCGCCATACATTTTCTATGAAAAATAAATTCCACCATTTTGGTTTTTTTTCTATTCATCGAATAGACCTTTGGATCCTGATCATCTGTTGCTAGGAAACCACTCTTCCATTTTTTTTACCCTCCGAGGTAGACACCGACGAAATTTGTATGGCGGCCATCTTTTTTTCGCCATTTTGAATTTTTTCAGCTCACTGCCAATTGGATGACGTTTTGAATGACATTTGCTCAAGCACCCCCCTCCTATCTTCAATACCTTAAGCGTGCTCTTCACCCGTCTCCGAAATCCTCAATCATCAGCTCTCTCCATATTTTTGTTCCGAATGAATTTTTGTCTTCTATACGGAATCATTAGTGAAAAAAAATTTTTTATACAAAATTTTACAGGAGGGGTGATCAATGAGTGAGTCAGTGAATGAATCAGCACGAGCAATAATAAGATAAACGTTTTAGAATATGAATGTTTGCGTGACTGAACGCGAATGATACTTGGTGTAACTGAAACCATACTTAAATATTGTGAGCATCCTGTATTTTATTTCTATACATACCACATAATTAGAGGCTCATAGAACCTTATTCCGAGGTAGTATTTCTATCCATACCACGTAATTAGGGGCTCATAGAACCTTATTCCGAGGTAATACCACGGAATTGAGTTTTGTAACAAAAAACACGTTTCCTAATTCCGAGTGTTAAAAAAGAAAAGATTTTTCCATAATAAACAAATAATTTAAAGCTTAATTAGATTATCTTCGTAAATATGTACAAAACTCTCACAAAATTGCATTGAAATATGTATAAATTTAATTTTCTTTTAAATTAATTTTCTTTAGCTTTCCCATACAATCTATTAATAAATTACCTAAATAGGTAAACTTTGACACGGTATAGTTAGTGATTGAGACGCCAAAGTGTACCTCGTAATTAGGACTCTGTAACCTTATTGCCTATTTAAATATTCAAAACCGAAACAAGAAGTATTTAACATAAAACGACTCTAAAAATTGAAAAAGTTATGAAGTCTATGAAATCGCAATTCCGCGGTATACCACGGCGTTAGGAACCGGCTAAAATATTTGGCACCTAACGCCGAGGTATTTTCAAAACCTATTTTCACCTTAATTTCTTTACAAATATTCACAAAAGTTGATTGTTTTCGATTGAAAATATAGTCCTTCAAATATTCAAATCTAAATAAAAACAAATAAAGCTCAAAATTAACGGATAAACACTATTTAAAAAAATGTAGGTATTTCGTGCACGAGGTCCAAAATGTATGAAACATGCGTTCGGGCCGGCTGCTAGTGTAAAACTTGCCGGTTATTTTAAAACATATACATATAAAACCAACAATTTCGGCATTTATCTATGGAATGATAAACTATCAATTGATTAAGATATGTTGCAGTAAAAAATAGCTTGGTGATCGGTAGAAAACGCTGTTTTTCTATATACCTCGGAATTGGGTGCCAATTTTAGAATACCACGGAATAAGGAGACTTTACCTTATAAAGCGTGTAATAAAACTGTAACAGATCCAATTCTGTACATTGAAGATATTTTGAAAAAAATTTTTGGAGGGCACTCTACATAATCGATACTGAAGCCAAAACTGCAATTTGTTTCATTTTTGTCTGTCTGTCTTTCTGTCTGTCTGTCTGTCTGTCTGTATCTTGGCCGCGCATCACTCCGAAACCACTGAATGGATTCAAATGAAACTTGGTACGATTTGAGTTTATACTCCGAGGTAGGACATAGGATACTTTTTATCCCGAAATTCAGCACGGTTCCCTTGGTAGAGGGGAAGAAAGTTAAAACGTGTATTTAGCTGTAATTCATTAATAACGCGTAGTTCGTATTAACTCATTCTTTTTTTGTTAGAAAGGTAGTACTTTAAGTATTGTCCCGTAAATATTTCAAGGTCATAGGTTTCTTAGTTCAGAAATGACAGACATTTATTGGGTTCAAATAACTTGGGACCCAGATCTTTGTACATTCGGCTTATTTTAAAATAGCGTACGTTTAAATATATGTTTGTCGGCCTGTCTATTTGTTCCAGCTAATCTAAGAAATGGCTGGATCGATTTTGACGGAACTTTCAATGGCAGATTGGTGATGTTATAAGGAGTAACTTAGGCTACATTTAGTTAAGGTACATAAAAGAAATATGGGATCCGATCCGACCTATATAAAACCTATAAACACGCAAACGAAGTCGCGGGGGTCAGCTAGTTATTTATATAACTTCTATTGAAATGCGTCAATAACCAGCAGGGTTATTCTATAACTTAGTTACCCACTGAAAATAGTTGCCAACGAATTAGTTTGATATACATTGCTGAGTTACTGTGGGAAATATAAAGTGTTTTCATAATTTCACACAGTAAAGCAGCAATGTATATCGAACTAATTCGTTGGCAACTATTTTCAGATGGTAATTAAGTTAGAGAATAGCCCCACAGGCGCTCTGTGAAATGTATTGTGCGCTGGAATGCGCGGAATGTTGCAGCAACTACAATTGCTCTATTAAATATTTTTGGTTGATCCACTTAAAACCTGAACAAGAAAACTTACGAGTGTTAAGCTGATAACCAGTCCGGCGTTCCGGTGTTTGCAGGGACACATTTTTAGAATAGTTCAAGCCAATTCACTTAACTGGACTCAATTGGTTCAATCTAATCCATAGAAAAACATCTTTTAAGATAAATTCTCTTTTTGAGAAGTTACCTTTCTGCAAATTCCTTTTTTTGAGAAATCGCCACAATGCTGCTAAAGTATCGCAGAGTTTTTTTTTATTCAACTACAAGTTAGCCCTTGACTGCAATCTCACCTGATCAGGGCCGGATTATCCATAAGGCGGATTAGGCAACTGCCTAGGGGCCCCGCACCGACTAGGGGCCCCGTGAGCGCCTAGTCGATGGGGGCCCTAGTCGATGCGGGCCACGCCACAAGAAAAAAAAAATCAGCCAAGTGCGAGTCGGGCCTCGCTCTTTCAGGGTTCCGTACATAATTATGAACAATATAATATTTTGGGTCTAAGAAATATTTAATTTCCGAGCTAGACATCGCAACAAACCGTGAAAGAAAAACCCAAAAAAATGTTCGTTTATTTTGGTCACAGCTTATAAACTATTTAATAAATCGTTATTTTCAGTATTTGTTGTTTAAATAGAGCATATAGTACATAATATACTGAAATATCATATTCCCAACTAGTTTAGTTTTCGAGATAGCCCCCGTCACAAAAATGGTCTAAAACTGACAACTTTGATGGCCTCCCATTCCCTTATTTTTTGAGATAAAAATTAAAAACATATATATTTGTGCTCTAATTAATGAGCTCTAAACAATGATACCCCACAAGCTAGGGTAAAGAAAAAATTTTTTTTTCCGGCTCCTTTTTCATGTATGGGAGCCCCCCTGAAAAGTAATTTAATTCAATTTCTAATTCAGTATTTGATTTTGGGTTAACGTTTTACACTAAATACCAAAATTTCAGGTTTGTAACTCATTTCGTCTGCGAGCTAGAGACCTGTGACCGGCGGACAGACGGACAGACAGACAGACAGACAGACAGACAGACAGACAGACAGACAGCCGAGTGACATTAATAGGGCTCCGTTTTTTACCCTTCGGGTACGGAACCCTAAAAAGCTTCATCTAACAAATTTTTTTTTTTTGAGAAAATTCTCAATGAAGTATATACAAATGTAAAAAGGAAAGGGGCCCCGAAAATTGCATTGCCTAGGGGCCCCGATAGGGTTAATCCGGCCCTGCACCTGATGGTAAGTGATGATGCAGTCTAAGATTTTTTTTTTTTCTTCTTTTTTCTTCGGAGGAGGAAAATCCTCATGGATACCGTCTGGCATGCCCGACTCTACAGCAGGTGTTGCGCAGTGACCTACGGACTAAAAAACCTCCTCCATTCTTCGATGTCTCCGCTCACGGCTTCCCGGTATTGCACGAGGCATTGCGTCAGGAAGGCAGCTGTTATTTTAGGATATCCTGTTTCTCTCCCATTCATCATCTTCTCGCGTTTGCTTGATCAACTTAGCACACCTTTCCCATTCATGCAGTCTAAGATGGAAGCGGGCTAACAAGAAGAGGTATGCATTTGCATACCCCTGATAGTTTTCTACATGGCATGATACCGTAGGTTTGCCGGTAGGGTGGTACTGGTAACCAGTCACGGCTAAAGTCTCCCACCAGACCACACCTGCAGACAGACCTGCAGAGACAATTTAGAAATCATACAATCCCAAATTACCACTGCCGGGAATCGAACCCGGGACCTTTCACTTATAAGACCACAGCTCTCACCACTGCACCAGGGAGGTCGTCAAAGAGTTTCAGAACTGAAGCGTTTTTTTAGCCGACTTCAAAAAAAGGTTCTGTATTCGATCCGTATGTATATACATATACATCGTGAACATACATAATTATATACATACTGTTTATATTTTGTATGTTCACGATTATTTCTAAAACCAATGAACCGATTTTGATAAATTTGTCACTATCGTAAACTACCTACAATGTAGTAGTTTGTTAACTAAAACCTTCCTGAAAGTATGTAGAGTTATCATTTTTATCGAAGTTATACGCATATATAAATATGTCACAAATATTTTTAATTGGTAGGTACATTAATAAGTTCTCTGAGATTGCTGGACCGAAGTCGGTATAATTTTCCTAAAATATAGCTTGTTTGTTCAATCTAAAAGTTTTCCGTTGACTGTGCATCTCGCATGAAAGCGCAAAGCGTTTCGTGCGGTGAAAAGCTATGGAATAAGTAGGTATGGGCGAGTCTAAAGGAACTGTTACACATGCTCTAAAATAGCATGATGGTAAGCATGCTTTCATGCTTGAAATGAGCATGTGTAACAGTAACTTAAGTACAACATGAGCATGAAAACCCGCCCGGTGTCTTGCGGGGAGGCCGGGGAGGTGATAAACCAAACACTTTAGACGCCCTTATATAGTAGGCTGCCCATAGGTGACACTAATGGGTGAATTTAAGTTCTTCTTTGGTGGGTTTGACCGTTTTGTAGGTAGGTACCTTAACAAAACGTGACCACAATAAAAATTGGCCGATACCGCTCGTTTATTTCCACCCATAGGGTGGTGTTTGTTACACGTTAGGACACGGAAAGAGGTTTTACGAGTCTACTTGAATGTGAATCACGCGTTTCCTGGGCCAAAACTGATGGACGGAAATTAACCAGGATGTGCCTACCCTTTATGGCAACTGTCTCCAACATTTCCAGGCAGACTGGCAACGGGCTGCTTATTTTTAAATATGGCGTGTAAAGACTTGGCCATACATAACCCGAGACGGTAGCTACGAGCGACGGAAACGCGACTTATGCGGCTGTTAGCAGATACTTACATTTTAGGATTCCGTACCCAAAGGGTAAAAACGGAACCCTATTAATGTCACTCTGCTGTCTGTCTGTCTGTCCTTCCACCGGTCACAGCTCTCTAGCTCGCAGACCAAATGAGTTGCAAACCTGAAATTTTGGTATTTTGTGTAGAACGTTTGTGTAGCCGTCATGTAGCACGCTACGCAGTGTGACGTGTTTCGTCCGTGACTTCAACCATTTCAGGCTCCTTTGAAAACCAGAGCTCCATGCAGCACGATCTAAGCTCTCAATCACTCTCTTCTATAAGAAAAATTAGTGGTGTTGGTGTACACTCTAAAGAGAATGCGACACCAATGGATGTGCAAAGGCCTAAACTTTTAAACATAAGAACGCCATAGCCCAACAACCTGTTCATAAAGGTATGAATAACTATAACTACTAACTCAGTCAAGTGGTTATTAAAAAAGAAAACCATTAAGCTTTTATCTATTGTAATTTGCAAGGAGGCTTGCAATTCGGTAGATTTCATTAATTAGTGATGATCACTATGTTTGTTAGAAAATAACCCGACGCTCAAATTGAAGAAAAAAGAAAGCTCAAGTCCTGATCTCAGATCTAGGAACAAACAGACCAGTGGGTCTACCATCAACTATAATCGCGACTCAATTAAAGACCTAAACTGAACTGAATCGCTATTTCGTACCATGAATTATTTTATCCGACCAATAGACGTCATGACGTCATGAACGAAACAAAAACCTAGTATAAAAATATAGAAACAACAAGTATAAATTGAAAATTTAAAAAACCCCCGACATTCGCCATTTTGTGGCGGCGGCCATCTTGGATTTGTATAATGCTATTCTACTAGTCAAGCCCTTTCATTTGATACCCATATTAAGGGAGTTGTGAAAAAATATGTAATCCGCCATTTTGTAGCGGCGGCCATCTTGGATCGATTTTCATCAAACATAGCTAACAACACTCTCGACTAATTCACCTTTCAAACAAAAAAAACCGCATTCAAATCGGTCCACCCGTTTGAGCGCCACAGGGGAACAGACAGACACACACACACACACACACACACACACAGACACGTCAAACTTATAACACCCCGTCGTTTTTGCGTCGTGGGTTAAAAAGATACTTCATGGTACGAATTCAATGCGATTTATTTTAAGCGCCGATATTGAATAGCATCGGAATTGTCGGAATTGGATCGTTAGATTAAAGATTGTAGTAGGCCTCCAGGATAGGAGAAAAACAAATCGTAAAAGGCAACAATGAGAGTCCCTCTGTCCTTACGCGTAGCCGCGTTTAGTCTGACCAAGTCTTCAAAATATACGGCGGTATTACCTACGTGCTAGGTGTTTTGTAATGCATGCGCGTGCGACGTTTCCTGCGTGGAAAGGAGTGCTACCAACCATTGTTCGGTGGGAGGGGATGTGTGTGACCCGAATAACGAGTAGGCGCGAACGCACAAACTGTCGAACCTTAAAAAAATCGTTCGTTTTACCGCCTGCTTAGACAAAAAAATATATTGTTAGTGAGGAGATATTTATTTATTTATTTTCTCAGCACCCCCACCACGGTAAAAGGTAATCACCAGTCTCCGCACAAATTCGTCTGGCTTTTATTAAACGTTTTAGTTTTTTTTTAAATTTTAATCACGAATCGTGATTCACGATTAATCTCGTGTATTATCAGAAGAATAGTTGCAGTTTCTTTTTTCAAATGTTTTTATATAGATATCCTGATTTTTGTTTGCACTGTTTATGATGCAATAATTGTACCGCCATGGTTAATGTTATAGAATCAAACCTATCGCATGGTATCGCTAAGCTCTGATAGTTTGTTGGTTAGGAAGCATAAATCTAAAATCGTAGGTTCGACTTTCCAGCGACAACTCTGATAAAAAAGTAAAAATATAAGTTGTCTATTTTTTCTAAGTAGGTATTCATCGAACTTTTCGAAAAGAAGTAAATGAGATCTTGGAAGAGATTCTAAACCTCAAGTCTTAACAGATTAAGAACAAACAAAAACGCTTGCAGACCCTCAAGATGAAAAAAAAAAAACTCATACCTCATACATCTACCCTGGGCCACGTGCTCTGGCACCAGAGATACAAACTCATAATATATATAATTATCATGAGGCGCTGTCCGCAGAAAAAGTCCTGGCTACCTAACATATCCGAGACTGGACAATGGACTGGAGTTGCGTGCGTCGCCGAATTCTTCCATCTCGTAAAGAACAGACAAGATTCAAGAATATGAGAAACTGACTGCCAAACTTCGCACCTAAAGGCATCCGAAGAAGTCGTAAAGCGTCGGCAACACGACGAGACGACACGACGATGCACAGATAGAGTATTGCTCTATGACTCAATGGAAAAGTATCTACTTAGTACTTACTTTGGAGGAGTCAGTTGTGAGTATCGGAGTCCCTTATTCTTCAGTCTGTCTAATGACAAATGCCTACATAGAATGTCTAATTGGTATTCATCTGCGCGCGTGAACAGCATGCCGCGGTGGGGAAGGGTTAATAGCCGGCGCCGCCTCCGCGCCGAGGCATATTGTACCGAGGCCTGCCCGCGAGCGCCGCACGCTCGCCCAAACGCTAATTCGCTCTGTCAATATTTGAACTACAGCAGTGACCGCTCCGAGTTTTAAGACTTCACAAAAGCCGGTGGCTGGGAAGGCAAGATGTCGGCATAGCTGATTGACTGTCATATACGGCTGTGTCACATCGAGCCAGCTCAATCCACCGGCGTTCTACGTGCGAAGAACTGAAGAAGATCACAGAAGACGGATGCTCCCGCAGCGAAACCGAAGTTGCGTTAACGCTTATCGCGATCGCTCCCGAAACGTCACGAGGGGCGGAGGGTGGTTTGAGTTTGACAGCTGTCATTGCACACTTTCGTAACAATTTCGTTCGGTTCGTCTTTCTCGTTTCTCGCGGTGGACGAAGCGAAAATCTTTATTTTTATCACACACGACGATGTTCTCGTAGAGTGCGACCGGCTCTGTGCGCGAATTGCGAATTGCGATACGAAAACACGACGTCAGAATGGCGATCGACGAGGTGCTAGGGCCGCGGAAGACGATGTTCGTTTTAGTGATTGTTGTGGGCTGTTTCGCCGTGCTGTGGCCCAGGATCCTGTCTCCGCTGATCCTGGGCCACTCTTCGGACCACCTAAAGCCGAACAAGTTCGACCGGGAGGCAGGTAAATAGGTATTTTTAACTTTAGCTCAATGTCAATATCGCTGGACTGACCACACGAAAATAAATCTAATTATGCGACTTGTAAGTACCTCGTTTATCTTTTAATAATGATTTTTACATTATAATTACTATTTTATATAACATTTAAATAATTATCAGTATTTACTATTTTTGAGAGTGTATTTTACCATGAAATTAGGATAATCTAATCTTAAACTTTCCATGGTTAGCAGTATATTTATATTTGCCGTTCTCAAGAGCAAGATATTGTTATGCAAATATGTGTCGGTCCAGTTGTTGACAGAGTGTATGTGTACAAAGATCTGATTGGAATGCGGCCTCTACAGTGTGTTAGAAATACATAATGCGGCATAAAGAATCTTGCTTGATCAATCTTGCTTCTCATACAGGTACTTTACTACTAATAGTTGTTTTTCTCAATATGTCTTAATTTTTTTCGATACTTACTTAATAATAATACTTGAGTCTGGTAACTGGTTTATACTGGTTTATAGACTCCAGCTACATTTTATCAAATATGCTGGTCAGAAAAATCTGAAGCACACCACTAGACCTTCTCAAGGCACTCTGTTCATCAGTATTGTAGCAGATTCTGCGAAATTAGAATTTTTGCTGTTTAAACATGCCTTTCTGAGTTAAACCAGATAAATTATAATATAGAAAGTTTTCTGACAAGCAATTTCTGATAGTAGATATGTCTTGGTGGGCATTATAGGTATCTCTTACTATGGTTTTACTCAATTTAGTTAGCAAAGTAAACCCATAGTGATGTAATTAAGTATTATAGATATGGCAGACTACTATAGATTGTTAGTAGTTTAAAAAATGTACTTAATATTTGAATCATAATTAGTATAACTTTAATTAACTACTATACTTTATAGCAGCAGCAAAGTGATTAATTAAACAATATCAACTTTAAATGATTAACTAGGAGGAAAACTATACCACAAAAGTAGTTATTATATACAAAATGATTGTGTTATTGTGCATAAGTTTGATTTTGTTTATTATTGTATATATGAAGAACAAAAAAAACTTTCTGTGGAAACAGGATCAAAGTAGATTGTAAAATGATGCAGTAAAAATATTTTAAATGAAGGTATGCAAAAGAGGTGGCATATCTCTTGGCTATATCATCTTGATAAGTATCCCCACTCACAAGTTATTTTATTTTTTAACAGATTACTAATTTCTTTCCATGATATTAAGTGACCTTTTGATAAAAAGAAAAATAAAATAAAAGAATAATAAAAAACAAGTCAGCTTATTCTATAATACTTTTAATTTTGTGTGTATGTACAGTGATCCATAACTTAAAATATAATAAATACCTAAATAAAAAATATGTGAAATTGCCACTATACTGAGTCTTTTTAATGTTGCAGATTTTGTCTTCTGTGTTGTAAAATGTTGCATTCACTATATTGATAATTTTATGTTTACTTTTCATATTTTAAGCCTACCCAAAAAAATAGTATACATGTATAGTATATAATCTTAAATCACTTATCTTTGGGCAACGTAACATCCTGCACAGCCAATGTGGTGTGTTTCATTGCTACATTAATTCGTTTGACCCTTTGAAAGAAGCTTCGTTTTATTAAATATAGTCTTAAAGCTAATATAATATGCATTCCAATTTGCCTGAACGTGCCAAAAAAATTTGCATAAATACAACATATTATATGCATGTAAAGACCTACCATAAATTACAGATCAGATACAGTTTAGTTTATTTTTGCATTTTAAGTAATTATAATTACGCAGCTCATTAGCAATGACATGTGGCCCCATCAGGACATTGGCAAGATAATACAATAATTTTAACTTGAAAATAATTTTGAATTACAAAGTGTTACAAGCATCAATCAATTTTCTTATTTTAGAAGTGAATCACAGTTTTAAGAGGTCAGAAGTTTATTTAAATGCATGGAACAGTATGTATTTGACCAAAGCAGTATTTTTGTACAATTGTTTCCTTAATTTCAGTTCAAGAAGTGTAACTACCTACACAACTTGTCCCACTTTCTTTTTCAATGTAAACCTGTCAGTGACACACAGTTACTAGTTATGTCTCTTTGTAACAATGCTGCGTTGTACTGATGAGGGAAATGTTAAAAATGTGCATGCAAATTTGAAACTGTAGTTTAAAATATGTAGCTTTAAAATGTTTCAGATACCTGATAAACTAGATACTGCCTCATTGGTCTAGCGATTAGCCTAATTATTAAGATATAATAAAATTAGATGTTTGACTGTGAATCACTAGGTCCTGGGTTCTTTTTTTCTTAATTTGAATAAAATTACGCGCGGGTGTGAGTGTATTATAACTACCTTAATTTTTTATGGCAGCCCCCAGAAAAGGTACTGACAATTGATAGTGTCAATTTTTCTGAGTAATCAGCAAAGCTGAAATGAACGAAGTGAGCATGAATATGCAGGAAAAGTTGTATTATTTATGAGCAGCGAAGCGAGCGCAAGATTTTTTACTAATTTTTAACAGACTTTCAAAAAAGGAGGAGGTTCTCAATTCGTCGGAATCTTTTATTTATTTATGTTCCCCAATTACTCAAAGACGCCTGGAGCGATTTTGGAAAATTCTTCATTTGTTTGAAAAGATATACTTACTTCCCCAGTGGTCCCATGGTCAGGATCTGATAATGGAATCCAGGAGAAATCGAGGGAACCCCTCAAATTTTTTTGGTACATTGAAGTCAGTTTAATTTTTCCTAAAATATAACCTGTATAGGATATCGTCAGTTTTCGGCGGAATACTTGCACACTGAAAGTCTAACCTGGTCTAAAAGGTTTAAGTATCTATACCTCCGGTTCGGAAGTGTGCTGCATCACGATTGCTGGCTGATTGACACTAGGTTGCTGCGAGGTGATATTCTCCACTGACGTGGCCGTGCTGCAGCTGTTGGACGAGGTATGCGGCGTGGCGGCGTCCGCGCCCGCCTGCCGCCGCGCCGTCAACGACACGTGCGGCGTCGACATCGCCGCCTTCCTCAAGCGCAGCGACAACGTGGGCAAGACCACCAAGATGTTGGCCGAGGCCATGAAGAACACCAACAGCTCCTGCCTGAGGCGGAACTTTGGGGTGCCAGTGTACAGCTTGGGCGCGCACTTGGCAGTGGATTCCAACTATCAGCAGGACAGTTAGTGGAACTTTCGACTCGTTGCATGGGTTTGGGTGTTTCGAGTAACCCGCAAGTATAAAACCATATAAGTACTAACAGAAAATTAACTTCCTAATTTAAATTTAAGTTTTAATGTAATAACCTTAACCTATATTTCAAGGAATTTAGTGTTAGGATCACGGAAGAAAACTAACAGTTTAAGAAATTGCGTCATAGAGTAATATTTTATCTAGATACAACGCGTTGTTTGTGCCTGCATTTACGCAAACCTTTTGAAACTTCTAGATCTCTTCTTCTTCGAGTGCCTTTGCATATTCCTATCTTTTCTGTCGGAGTTCGGCAGATTTATGTAGCCAGAACTTTTTTCTGCGACCTGCACCACTTGCGACTTTTTCATCATAATCATCATGATGAGTTGTAGGAGTCCTTATCTCTCGTACCTGAACCCCAAATATAGGATTATTTTCATCTTGACGGTCTGCAAAGTTTGCAAAGTTCACATTTCTGATTGACACGTCGCATTCGCTCATATGCCCAAATCTAACAATCTTCTAATCATTTTCGAAGTTCTTCTTCACGCTTTATAGTCTACCAGAGACGGAGACAATCATTTTTTTAGCTGACTTTACAGCTTCTTGTTATAGCCCTTTTGAACCTTGAGAAGCAAATGGAAAAGTTCTCTTCGCAGGAACTCTCAATTTTGTTAAGTTGCAAGCCATTTTTCATTGCATTGAGCTCATCAAAATCATTGGCATCTTGTTAGTAATTTCGTGATAGGTAGTAATTAATTATATTTCACAGTTTGATGGTTTGTCTATTTCATACAATGTTCGTGGGTTTAATTTATCATACAACGGAGGCGACGGAAGGCCTTGTCGAATTCATTGTCAATCCATGTGCACGGCGGCGCGGTGCGTAGGTGACACTAAATTTAGCCAAGCTGCGGATTCGAAAGCGTCGCGTCGCGAGGAATTTTCAATGGCACGCCAAAACGCTTCTTATAATTTGCAGAATGCACTGGACTTATATATGTTTTCCGTCCGTCGGCGGATGGCATGCAGTTATGGTAATGCGAGGTATATCCAAGAGAACAACGCCCAAACTGCAATTGGAGTTGCAGTACAAACGTATTTCGTCTGTCTTAACAGTGGATACGATAAGTATTAGCCTTCCCCAAACAGAGGCGGTCTGCGGTTGCGGTCGCATATTGTAGGTGCCCGCGCCTGCGCATGTTTGCAATTATCTGTATACTACCGTCTACCCATCACCCGTCACCGCTACCGCGACCGCCTCTGTCTGAGGAAGGCTATATAATACCAGGGCTAAAGAGTATCTACTAACTTATACTTATTTCGCAAAGAAGCGACAACCAACCCGGCCAACGTTCGCCCGTAACGCAGAATTACGCCTAGCTAATATTACGTACAGCTGTGATAGCCTAGTGGTTAGGACGACCGACTTCTAATCGGAGGTCGTGGGTTCGATCCCGGGCACGCACCTCTAACTTTTCTGAGTTATGTGCGTTTTAAGTATTTAAATATCACTTGCTTTAACGGTGAAGGAAAACATCGTGAGGAAACCTGCATGCCTGAAAGTTCTCCATAACGTTCTCAAAGGTGTGTGAAGTCTGCCAATCCGCTTGGCCAGCGTGGTAGCTATGGCCAAAACCCTTCTCACTCTGAGAGGAGACCCGTGCTCTGTAGTGAGCCGGTAATGGGTTGATCATGATGATGATGATGATGATGAATATTATGTACATATATTGCAGTCCTTGTCCCGCTCGATTTACGTATAGCGTTGTGCTTGTCAGTAGTAGTTCGCTTGTATGAAGTGTCGGGCGTGTGCTAGCGAAGAGTGGTCTGAATTGTAGGTACCTATTGAATTTATTCATAGAGTATTTTCAGCGTCTGATAAAATACGATACATAATGATTATTATTATGCACTGATCAAGATCATATGTCACCCGTATCAAATATCAAACGGGCTAGAACCTTACTGACCCAGAAACATTAGGGTCA
This sequence comes from Melanargia galathea, assembly GCA_920104075.1. NCBI lineage: Eukaryota > Metazoa > Arthropoda > Insecta > Lepidoptera > Nymphalidae > Melanargia > Melanargia galathea. Next base: position 24,729,306 of record OV049855.1, read on the forward strand.
AGGGTTTTGCTCATACGATTCCGATTCGGTAATCTAATCTCTGGATTACTTCACTGTTAGGTCATAAGTTCCTGTATGATCTCACATTTGCCGAAGCATCTGTTATAATATAGCACTAGTGTTATAATAACATCGGTTTCTGGGAGCCATGTGACGATAGTTTACCGTTTGCATGTGGACTTTGGGAGCATCTTGAAATCGTTTTTCAGGGTTTCGTTATAGTCAAATTGTGTAGAACAAAAACTTGATATTTCATAACAAGGGTCAATCAAAAATTTTGATCAGCCCGACATTTGGAATTATGGGTCTATGCATGATATACACAGAGACAGAGACAGAATATCCCTACACCGGTTGGAAAAAGAACTGATAATTCTTAAACGGCTGAATGGATTTGTCAAAATAAAATAGGTGGATATGGATATTTTGTTAAATGATCAAACATAGCTGAGTGTATGTGCAGGTATAATGACACACACACACACAGAGACAAACAGACGGGTAAAGCGATCAAACACAACACCCTTTTTGTGTCGCGAGTTAATAAAATCCTGTCATCCTGGATTAAAAAAACTTTCAGTTTAGCACAATTCTATCGTTTATTCATGGTCTATTCTTAAGACCAAAATGACCGATGCTACAGTTTTTATGCGTCTCCTTAGTCCTTAGTGCTTGGTGATGGCACTCGTAGATAGTAGGTGAAACTGTGTGACATAATGTTTGTCAATTGTCTAATAGATTGTGTTGTAAATGTAAACATGAGCTTTCACAAGGCGCGGAGCGGCGAGCGCCTCGTTCTGAGTGGCCTCTACTTGTAACACAAGAACAAAAGTACTGACGCCGCATTGTCACTTGCTAAGGTCGACGGGTTTCAGAAGTGTGAGTGATGAGCGATGAGCGATGAGCGAAATGCAAGTGGGAAAATCTATCCCATGAAAAAGGGTTCAATTATTGAGCTACTAGCTATGAAAATGAAGCGATCCTTTCGATGGGTGTAGCACACATCCCTTGCCACGCATCCTTGCGAATTTCTGGTGCAACGGTAGCCTTAGCGTGTAATTCTATTTGGCTGTGCACCCACTACCGATGGTGTCACGGACAAAAATGCTATAAGTAGGTATCTGTTTCGAAATGCTTGTTTGCGTATCTTTCTTTCCTCTTCTTTCATATTCTCTCTATTCCAAAGGCGCTTCATAATTCTATCCTCATCACTTGGATGCCTGGCATTCTCTTACCTTCCATTCTTCCAGGCACTTTCTGCCACGTATCCTCAAAATCTGCAACCAGCTTCCACCCGCTGTATTCCCCCAAAACTACAAAATGGTATGCGTCCTATTGTAGGCGTATCAACAAATTCCTCAATAGCCGGCAACGCATAGGCAGTTTCTTTAGTGATGCAGATATTGTTATCTAATTACTGCAGATGTTCTTCGTATTTTTCGTTAGGTGCACCTTAGGTACATCTTCATCCGATATTTTTAGTTGATCTCAAGAGTGTTGTACATTTTGTGTACCTAGCTTGTTTCATAAACCTCTATAGTTACTAAACTGGCCTGTCTCGCTGGTCTATTGTCACACCAGTGCGACACGACTTCGGTTTTAATTTGTCACATGCGTCACACCACACACTTGCGCTAACGGCTTCTAAATATTCCGAGTGAAATGTCACTTAGCATCACGTGTTGAAAGGCTTACGTAGCGACGACATACGAGTAGGTACGAGTGCGCCTGCTGCCCATAATGGATGATGTTTTACGAGGATTTGCATAAATCATTCGGTTTGGCAATTTGTCTTGGATATTTACTTTAGGATTGGAAACTCTTATTTACTAGCTACTGGTATCTGCAAGACTATTCCCTGTGAGATTAAGGGAGGGCTGAAACTATTACGACTTCATGGAACATCTAGTTCATTATCAGCTTAGCTATCATATTAGCTATCATCAAGTTGATGTGGCAATAGACAGGCCATGCTTGTCGTAGAAGCGATGTAGGATTGGAGCCCAAAAGTTCTAGAATGGATTATCCAATAATAAATAGGACTAACGCAAATATAAATCGACGACCAAGAGCTAAAAACTACGTTTTATCCTGGGGTCTATTTCAAAAACAGCTTTTCATCAAAAGCTGTGACGTATATATTATGTAAGTGTGTATATTATTTTAGTCATATCCTGTACTTAATCAAGTTAATCAATAATTATACTAATATCAGTTAATTATTATACCAAATAGAAATATGATGGTTAGTTATTACATTTTTGCTTGCAAAAGTTTCCCTTAGCCAAATGTACCTGCACCAAAAATTTTATCACTGTGTTGGGTAATGTACGAACACATAAGATGCGACGTCTTAGGATGAGATCTGCAGAGCGCACTCTGACTCCAATCAGACTCAAGACAGATTTAAAACGGGACATAAATACATATATGCCTGACATGAATCTGTCTCTTTTTAGCTCTGACTTGAGTCTGAGTGGAGTCAGAGTACGCTTTATAGATCTCAGCCTTATTTCTAGAGTGTAACTGAATTACGTGTCTATTCGGATACGGAATGGGCCTTCTGACCTGAGTCAAGCCACACGTCAAGCCGTCGTTTATTTACAAGGTATTTTACCTAGGTAGGTATTAGCTCTATTCATAAACATCAGTTGCGTAATTACTTAAACTTTGTGTATACCTAACTAAAACGTGAATCTCAGAGAATATTCAGTTATCATAACACAAGATGTTAGCATCTGCCGGTCGGTCGGACGGCGGGCGTCCTCCGAGAAAACAAGCACTTATTTGCTTTACATACAAGTGTAGGTACGCACTCGGTGTTTACCGTATACGGGCCTTGGATCCCCATACGGGTTTACACAAATTAGGTAATATGGCAATTGACAAACTGGGTCAAATTGTGTTAAACGGCGGTGCAAGCCACGAGCGGGAGCGGGTATCGGTTTTCTATTGTTTGGAACGGTTTTAATATTTATGTCTTCGGGGCGAACTTAAGACGTCATTCGCTTTACTTCGGTGAGTTTTATGTCGTCAAGGCGTGAATATGAGAAAGTAATTCTAATTAGAATGCTATCGGTGAGTAGGTTCAAAATGCGTTCTGATAGATGTACGATCAGCTGAATGTGTCGAAGAGGATATTGGTACTAATTCTGTTATACGATATCAATTTCTAAAAGCTCAGACCTCAATTCAACGTTGTCCTTTTCAGCATTTTTAGACCTATCAGTTTAGAGATAGCGTACAGTAAAATAAGTATCATTATGTCACTAACTCTAATATCAATAGGGATGCAATATATTTGATGATCTCCCTGACACAGTGGTGAGTGCTGTGGTCTTATAAGTGGGAGGTCCGGGGTTCGATTCCCGGCAGGGGCAATTTGGGATTTTAAAATTTCTAAATTGTCTCGGGTCTGGTCTGGTTTGCTCTGGGTGGTTTGGTTTGGTGGTGGCTTTAGTCGTGGTTGGTTACCACCCTACCGGCAAAGCCGTGCCGCCAAGCGATTTAGCGTTTCGGTACGATGTCGTGTAGAAACCTAAGCTGGTCTGTTACAGTACGTATGACATCGATAAAAATTATAAAACGGTGTTCTCCAAAATACATTGCTGTGACTTATGAAGTCCTTTGTTTTTGGAATGTATTTTCCGTGACGTAACGTAGAGAATATAGACAATGCGTTCACGCTAATCAACTGCTCCTAATTTTATTCATGAGTCAGTCGGCTTTGTAACAAGTTGTATAATTAGGAAATGACTTGATTATATACAGCACCCTGCCGTCGAAGTGGTTAGTGTGCTCTTATTTTAAAATTTAAATTATTATGATCTATTTTCGGACGACAGACTGATGATGGTTGTAACGCCGTACCGCAACGTTGCAAATATGTTTCAAAATTATGAACAGGTCTTGTAAAAATCTAATATTTTTCGCAGGACTAAATATTTTATAGTATTTTGCTCGGTCGTCGGTTTAAAGTATAATAAGTCATAACTCTTACATTTTATCTAAAAACTAATTGTTGTAACTTTATTTATATTTACGTTGTATTTGTACTAGTTTCTAACATTATGTTAACTGTGTAGTTCTTATAATAAATTCTAATATTATGTTAACATAGTAAATGATAATAATATTATATGTGTTCTTTTCCTAACTGTTTTGTGAATCTTCATTGTCTGTTTTTTATATGTATTAATAAGACCTTACAATACTTAGCATTATTAACAGTTTGACAATAATTATATTACGGGCTACGGCCTTGCGATATGTTGGGCTAGCATGTTAGCCGTACGTTTAAAAGGGCTAATAGTAAATGAATGAAGTCTTGTTTAAAATGTAGAGAAATTCGAAGCATGAGCCTATAACCTTATTTGAACAAGCGTGCGTTACGCACATGATTGCTGTTTCTCTCTGGTTGTATTCCTCAATCCTTATGGGTCATGACCTCTTTCCATTAATCACAGGATTTTTGATTATAACACGATGGGTTCCCTTCCACATACAACTCAAAAAGTAACTTCCTACCAGATTTCGACTCTTAGGTTTAACAATTATTATCATCGCCTAAGTATATTAGTGATAATAACCGGCACCAACGGCTTAATGTGCTGTCCGAGGCACGAAGGATCCCATCCGCACCCATCCAGTTAATTGGGTTGACAATGTTGTTGAGTCAACGTTGCTTAACCAGCGCAATCGTTTTTCGCATAGGTATTACCCGTTATCCTAGGTTACACAAACGCGATCCTAGGTTAGGACAAACGTGATGCGACACGACGCGACGCGATGTGACTGCATATAACATGACAAACTTATCTACGCGACAATGTAGGCCACGTGAAGGCTCAGCTACGGTTCGATATTTTCGCGTCGCGTCGTATTATGTAACGTTCTAACTTTTGTCGTTCACCTAGGAGACCACAACGGGAGGCTTCGTAACATCTGACGATTGAAACAATACTTAGTTTACGTCATATTTCAGTATTGAAACAAGAACGTCCACCGATCCGCATCGGCCAGCACCCGGCGTTGCTCGAGCGCGGCCGGGCGATACCGCCCGGGCCGGCGCCGGCGTCCCGGCCTGTGGTCATGCCGCCTCACGTCAGGGTACGCTCACCACTGTCTGTGTACTACGAATTGGACATCAAGGTCAGTTGTGTTGCGAGTTGGAGGCGCGACCGCTTGGCAAGAATGGGAATAGCAGGTAGGCGATTCTTTTGAAGGTCTCGAGAAAATAATTATTACGGTAAGATTCGCTGGTGAGGTGTCCAAGTCCCATTTTCCAGATAGAATAGATTAGAAAAGTTTTTTATTCATATAAACTTTTACAAGTGCTTTCGAATCGTCAATTGAATCTACCACTGGTTCAGAGTGCCGTTCCTACTGAGAAGAACCACCAAAATAGATTGGTTTATTGTCATTTTGAGGAATGAAAATCTCATAGATATGTAAAATATTGGCTAATTTTGTAAATTTTTAATCGACTTTTTAAAAAATATGTAAAAAAATAAATTAGGTATATGTATTTGTTTTTCTGTGTATGTGCGTTGACTTTTCAAAAATTCTGCAATGATCTGCGTGACGGTCCCAAAAATTCTTAATACATTGCATACTTAATAATATAAGGGCCCATAAATTAATCTAATCATCATCATAAATTGAATGGTGATTATAAAATCTTTATTTAAAATATCTTGTTGAATATCAGGTTTCCAAACAAATTGTTGTTCTTAAATCTCAAGACCTTCAAGGGAATTTAAATTTTTTAACAACATTCAAAACGACGACTCTAATCTCTCGAGCTGCTTCGCTACCGTGGCCACTAACAAAAACCATCAACGTAAGTACGCTTATAATTTGTTTGAGTATTAACCTATAAGTTTAAAATACTCATCGATTAGAAAGAGCTAAAAACCCAAGAAAGCTTTCGATTTTGGTATTTTTAATGCAAATTAATTGCTTCAATTAAACAATAGAACTTGCAAAAGCTGATATTCGGTTTGAGGGTATGCTATATGAGAGTGGATTAAATAATAATTTCTAAAGTAAATTGCAGTATTAACAAAATGTATTAATCAACGTACTTAACTCTTACCTTAAAAGCTAAAATTTAGACATTGGCTCAATACACTATTTTGTAGGTTGACTGAATATAATAAGTTCTCCCACTGAATAATAAGATGTATCCAACTGCAGCTAAACTGCTGTTCACTGAAATAAGTCCACCCGCCCTTACCATGGTGTTGCTTGAGTAAAATTACGGTCATTTGTTTCATTGGCCTAATGACGAGCTTGTTGAATTGCGGATCACTGGGAAACCTGGGTTCGATTGAACCAAAGAAAGAAAAGCTATCGGGTTTTTCGTCAGGAAATTCTCAGTAGCAGACCATACAAGCAAGCCCCCGGAATTGGAAAGTTGGCGGTGTAAGGTATAGGTATAAGTATACGGTATAGGTATAAGGTACATAAGTATACACCTGTACCTCGGAAAAGTCGGAAAGCACCTGAAGCCGTCGGTCCTACGACTGATCTCTCTCCGGCCGTGTCGCGTAGCATTAGCATAGCATTATCCGATCGGACGAGAGATTAAGGCCCGGTTGTCTTGCAACTTTAGGTATTTGCGCGCTACCTCAGCCCCCGCTAATATTACCTACATATCGTAGTTAAAGACGCGCCCGACCGATATCGAGCAGTGACCTCGCTCGAGCATTCCTTGCCACAGTATAGATTAAATCAGTTTTACAACATATTTTTAAAATAGATTATGTTTTTATTTTTTGTTTTGTTTTCTTCTAAAATTAACTCAACCATTATTTTAGATCTGTTTTGTTACCAGATCTATGTCATGTCTTTAGATCATAATATAAGAATAGAAGAATATTTTCATCCGAAAATATTAAACAGCATAGTTTTGAAAACTATATACCTTTTTCATTACGACGTTTCTACGCCAGTTTTTAAAAAAGAACTGCCACTTTGTCACGTGAGTTAGGTGTAGGAATATGTTTCATTTATCTATTTATATATCTATAAAACAGCGGTATAGCCTGCCCACTGTGTGCTTAGTCTAAAGCGGAGCACTCGAAAACGAACTCGAAAACTATTGATCGATTTCAGAGTAAAATAGACCTAAAATGGCTTGTATTAAGGTTTGAGTTCGCCAATACATTCAGCATTCGAACAATGCTGAATGTATTGGCGAACTCAAACCTTAATACAAGCCATTTTAGGTCTATTTTACTCTGAAATCGATCAATAGTTTTCGAGTTCGTTTTCGAGTGCTCCGCTTTAGACTAAGCACACAGGACTAAATATTCCACAGACGACGCTCTAACAACGAGAAAAAATATATGCGCCTATTCTTATAGGGTACAAGCGGATACCGGCGACTTCGTTCGCGTGGATATAGGTTTTTAAAAATCCCGCGGGAATTCTATTCTTTTTGTTTTGCTCCTTTGAGCTAATGCCTTGCTAAAACTGTTAAAAGTGGCGCAATCAAAAGGTGCATATCTTCTAGAGAAAGTCCCATCAAAATCGATCCAGCTTAAGATGATAATCTATACGTTCAAAGATTCCTGTACAATCCGGTTTCCCAGTTGTATAAAATATGGAGGGTTGTGATGGCTGTAATTTCTGAACTACAAAACCGATGACTTTAAAATGTTTACGGGATGATATTTAAAGTATTTCCTTTTTATTTTTATACCTGTTGCAGGTAAAATAATAGGGATAAATAGGTACATACATGCATAATAAGTTCTGTATTTATAGAATATAAAAAAATAACTTTGAGTACCAACATTTAGGGGCTGTGGATTTGGAGATATAAGCGTTTAAAAATCTGACCACGTGAGCACATAGTGGTAAAAATAAGAAGTTTGAGTACCAACAACATGGGGCTGCACCCTATAGTTTCGGAGATATAAGGTTTTAAAAATCTGACCACGTGAGCACATAGACATCGCAAAAATAAGAAGTTTGAGTACCAACAACATGGGGCTGCACCCTACAGTTTCGGAGATATAAGCTTTTAAAAATCTAAACATGGGATCACATAGACATCGCAAAAATAAGAAGTTTGAGTACCAACAACATGGGGCTGCACCTTTTAGTTTCGGAGATATAAGGTTTTAAAAATCTGACCACGTGAGCATATAGACATCGCGAAAATAAGAAGTTTGAGTACCAACAACATGGGGCTGCACCCTATAGTTTCGGAGATATAAGCTTTTAAAAATCTGACCACGGGATCACATAGACATCGCAAAAATAAGAAGTTTGAGTACCAACAACATGGGGCTGCACCTTATAGTTTCGGAGATATAAGCTTTTAAAAATCTGACCACGGGATCACATAGACATCGCAAAAATAAGAAGTTTGAGTACCAACAACATGGGGCTGCACCTTATAGTTTCGGAGATATAAGCTTTTAAAAATCTGATCACGTGAGCATATAGACATCGCGAAAATAAGAAGTTTGAGTACCAACAACATAGTGCTGCACCCTATAGTTTCGGAGATATAAGCTTTTAAAAATCTGACCACGGGATCACATAGACATTGCAAAAATAAGAAGTTTGAGTACCAACAACATGGGGCTGCACCCTATAGTTTCGGAGATATAAGCTTTTAAAAATCTGAACACGGGATCACATAGACATCGCAAAAATAAGAAGTTTGAGTACCAACAACATGGGGCTGCACCTTTTAGTTTCGGAGATATAAGGTTTTAAAAATCTGACCACGTGAGCATATAGACATCGCGAAAATAAGAAGTTTGAGTACCAACAACATGGGGCTGCACCCTATAGTTTCGGAGATATAAGCTTTTAAAAATCTGACCACGGGATCACATAGACATCGCAAAAATAAGAAGTTTGAGTACCAACAACATGGGGCTGCACCTTATAGTTTCGGAGATATAAGCTTTTAAAAATCTGACCACGGGATCACATAGACATCGCAAAAATAAGAAGTTTGAGTACCAACAACATGGGGCTGCACCTTATAGTTTCGGAGATATAAGCTTTTAAAAATCTGATCACGTGAGCATATAGACATCGCAAAAATAAGAAGTTTGAGTACCAACAACATGGGGCTGCACCTTATAGTTTCGGAGATATAAGCTTTTAAAAATCAGACCACGTGAGCATATAGACATCGCAAAAATAAGAAGTTTGAGTACCAACAACATGGGGCTGCACCTTATAGTTTCGGAGATATAAGCTTTTAAAAATCTGACCACGTGAGCACATAGACATCGCGAAAATAAGAAGTTTGAGTACCAACAACATGGTGCTGCACCCTATAGTTTCGGAGATATAAGCTTTTAAAAATCTGACCACGTGAGCAAAAATCAGATCATATAGACATTACTAAAATAAGATGTTTGAATATTTTAGTAATGTCTAAGTATATGTGATTTGATTTCTGATTTGAATCTATTTACTTCACCTGATCACTAATACTACAAGTATAAAGTGCCCCATTCATTGTACGAGCCGCACCCGAGCCGTCGACAAATCCGTCATCGTCCATACTGAACTGTGGCGAGCCTTGCACGTATCTCTGCTGCTTGCTAACACCGCGCGCGTACCGTACCGCGCGACCGTATGTCAATAGTGTAAAGTTCATTATTCAGTGTGCACCGGGCCTCAAGCTCACGGTCAAATAAAAAAAACCCAAATTGGTCCACCCGTTTGAGCGCTACAGGGGAACAGACAGACAGACAGACAGACACACACACACACGCGCGCGCACACACGCACACACACAGACACGTCAGACTTATAACACCCCGTCGTTTTTGCGTCGGAGGTTCAAAATATAATAAAATGGTCATACTGGTTACTGATACCTAAGTAGGTATACTGTGGTTACTTTAGTAAATATCATTATTTCAAAATCTCACATTTTCCTCTACTAACTTTCTATTACATACGCAACTCTATCTAAAAAGACACAAATTTACAAAATAATATTTATTATTACTAATTTAAAAAAAAATTATAACTAAATTAGAGAAATTACGAATATGAATCGCGGGGAGCGCGGCTGGCAAAAACTGACGCACGTCCTACCTCGATGAAGGCCTGTGAGCCACTGAGTACATGGCAAGAGCGTTGCGCGTGACCGTTTTAATGCTAGAAATGGCTAGAATTTTTCTTGTATTTTTATTAAAAAAAAAAAGTCGTTGTAACTTATAGTAAATGCAATAAACTTTATTTAGATATAATTTTTATAAAATTTGGTGCAAAACTTTATACATAAAACTAGAAAAATGTAAAAAATCAGCATTTCTTCGGAATTTTTTATGATCGAGCAAAATCATACCTTTTGTGTTTTCAAACATTAAAATTAGTTGATAAAGAATCGATCTACAATATATATTTTTTTGGGCGCGTAAAAAAATCTTCCTCTTGATTTAAAACTCGTTGGAAAAGAGCCAAAATCGCCTAAAACAGGGAAAAGCGCCCCTTAAAGAGCGAACCTGTGTTTGGAGATACACATATTAACTCATACGTAATTGGTAGTCTCCGCCTCCGTTGAGAATAAATGTTCAAATTACGGTACTTTCCTTCAATTTAGTCCCAGATTGGTGCAAAATTGAATTGGCACTACCGTCGGACCGACTTATTTATACAATGTGTGCCATGTAATGTTGAATTTATAACTACATAACTTGTGATGATAGTGAGCGAGCGTGCAGCGAGGATTGATGTCAAAATAAACCACAACGCAAGTGTTGTAGTCGTCCAAATGTGGCGTATGCGTGGCGTTGGCGTCCCTTACGAGATGGCACAAGTTATAAACTTACTGATTCATTCTATGTATTAGGTATTTAAATACGATTCAAAACTGAGGCCTAGTTACCCTAGTTTGACAGCTGCACTGTAACGATCGCGATTGTCTCTGGTTTACTAGCTGTCTCTCACTAATGTGGCTAAAATGCACTGTGCAGGAGGAATACCATAAATTCAGCCAGTAACAACAATTGAGATACCCTTAAGGGTAATTACACTAAATAACACACAAACGACACGACACGAAACGTTTGACATTATTTCCTTTCCAGTGTTAAGAGTTTCCTGCCGACACTTTATAATATTTGAGAATACTTACGTTCAATGCGTGAATACTAAACAGGCATCTTACAGACAAGCAAGGCTCGTCATTTTTTCATCAAAATTACAATAAACCTAATAATTATAATAATGATTAATTTCCTTTCTATCTATATAAATTGTATAAAATAGTCGTTTGTTTTATAACCTACCAGATGCCTGTTTAGTATTCACTCTAGCATTGAACGTAGGTATACGAAATTTTAATAAAGTATGTATCCGTTTAGTATCCTATTATGTTATTAAACCTCGGTTGTCTAATTTCACGCTTCCCGCTTCACACTTGTACCACACGAAGAGCAACAGTTACGCGCATGATGTCATTCTCATTATTTTTGGGCCGCGCTGATCTTATGACTGGATGTATCTTGACTTGTGCCTACATTTACAGTGTATCTTTTCCCTTTGTTTTGTATTTACATGCAAATCCGTTTAAATTCTTTAACAGAGCGTACCTATTTTGTGAAAACTGTAAGGTTCCTTGCGAGCGCTTGCATACAAAATATAACTTTTATTTCAAATCGATACAGTGTCCCTTTTGAATAGACTTTAAATTTCAAAAATCGGCCAAGGGCGAGTCGGGCATCGCTCATTAGGGTTTCGTATATATTACACTACCAAATATACAATAGTAACGGCCTGTTTTAGCACCTGATAAGTGTCTGATAGCCTAAACGTAAGTTTTGTCACTTTCTTACTTTATGTCAAGTGATAACGACAAAAGTTGTAGATAGCTATCTGATACTTATCAGAAGGTGGTGAAAATGGTGGCCCTTAATGTTCGTTTGTTTTGGTCACAGCATATAAACTACATAATGAACCGGTGTTTTCAATATTTTTTGTTTAAATACAGTATCAGATAATATGGCACATAATATATAGATATTCCAAATTCCCAACTAGTTTAGTTTTGAGACCCGTAAAACTAACAACTTTGACTCCATTTCTTTGATTTTGCAGATAAAAAGAATAAAAGAAGTTTGTGCCCTACTCAAGAGACGTAGTTTGGTCGCCATTTTTAAAACACCACCATTAGCGCTCTCTCTAACGAAATTAGAGCAACAAAATTAATGTCGGTAACTTTTACGGGTTCCATTCCTAAATGGTGCCAAATGGAACTCTTCGTTTCGCTAAATCTTCGCTGTCCTTCCATCAATCCGTCACGGGTCTACAGCTTCAGACCATAGATAGCCAGTTTTGTTTCTATGGCACCAATATTTTTATTTAGTAAGAAGAGTTTATGTGTGGAGTTACGGAACCCATTGGGCGCTAATCCTACTCGGACTTGGACATTCTTTGCTATTTGAAAACACTGCTGGGGGTTTTATTCATCTACAAGTGAGCCCTTGACTGCGATCTCACCTGATGGTAAGTGACGATGCAGTCTAAGGTGGAAGCGGGCTAACTTGGAAAAGGTATGGCAGTTTGTATGTAGATCCATACCACTGATCGGTTTCCACGCGACATCATACTGGAACGCTAAATGAAAGAAGAAAAAAGAAAAAAATGTTTATTAAAGTGCTGTGCCACACACATAACAATAAGTAAATCACCCCCGACGCTTCCAGCACTTGTGCACTTATACAAATAAAGCATCAAGCGATAGAAGCGCCGGGTTAACACCTGTCATGTGTGGCACAACCCGAAAAAAGGTCACGGCGGAAATCGCTTGGCGGCACGATTTTGTCGGTAGGGTGGTGACTAGCCACGGCTAAAGCCTCCCACCAGACCAGGGGGGTTATTCTGTAACTTAGTTAGCAACTGAAAATAGTTGCCAACGAATAAGTTTGATATACATTGCTGCTTTACTGTGGGAAATTATAAAGTGTTTTCATAATTTCACACAGTAAAGCAGCAATGTATATCGAAATAATTCGTTGGCAACTATTTTCAGTTGCTAACTAAGTTACAGAATAACCCACCTGATCAGAAACAATTTAGAAATTATAAAATCCTAAATTGCCCCTGCCGGGAATCGAACCCGGGACCTCCCACTTATAAAACCACTGCGCTGCCACTACGACCGGTTACAAGCAGTTCCATTTCTAAGTGCAAGTATAGATATAGATAAGGTGTAGATATGACGCAGGAGCTCACTGCGCTCGTTTATTTCCACACTGTGTCTAGGCCGGCGCGGGCGCGAGCGATGTGGGTCGACTGGTTGCCAATGTCGCCCGCCCAACTTGTTTGTTTATCTGCTTCGCATCTCGCATCTGTGAATCAAGCATAGACTATAGAGTTAGACAGACGGAGCAGTATCTAAGAAGAGTAGCTCGCTGAAGCAACGCAATACTGAAGTGTGTATTGATTGCATGCAACGACGCTTGTGTGCGTGTTAGAATAATGATGCCAGACTGATAACTTTGACCCGATTAATGAAAAAAATATTTTATACAGTCTAGAATGTTGCTTAGATAAATATACATGCATGACTTGACAACTAGATTGATTCGTGTACGCCAATATGGCGTACCATTTGTTGCCGCACTTCGCTGGTACGCGCTGCTTCTTCTAGGTCGTAGCGCAGCGGAGACCAATATTAATTCTATGGAATCAAGCTTCCATAGACCTTGAAAGAGCTGAGTGCGGACCGTGAGGACGTCGGTTTCGAATCCCCGGGCCGGAAATTCAGGGTTGTCTTTCAGGAATTTTATGAAATGAAATGGCGACTTCCTTGGCGCAGTGTTGAGCGTTGTGGTCTTATAAGTGGGAGCTCCTGGGTTTGATTCCCGGCAGTGGCAAGTTGTGATTTTATAATTTCTAAAGTGTCTGTGGTCTGATCTGGTGGGAGGCGTCAGCCGTGGCTAGTAGCACTCTACCGGCAAAGTTGTGCCACCAAGCAATTTCGGGTTCTGGTACGAGTCGCGTAGAAACCGATCAGTCGTATGGGTTTGATAAAAACTGCCATACTTACCTCTTACAAGTTAGTCCACTTTCACGCTAGACTGCATCGTCACTAACCATCAGGTGAGATCACAGTCAAGGACTAACTTATATACATGAATAAAAAGTAAAAAAAACAAGAAAGCAGAAGTAGCACGGAGTTGGAAGTTAGCAGTGTTACACGCCCGTGCCTCGTAGAGCATGTTAAGCCGTTGCTCCTGAGCCTGCATCAATCATCAATTGATCGAATCGAATCGATCTATCTACAATTACAAGATCTACAATGTTGAATGTGGTGATTGGCTGAATTTATGGTATTCTCGCTGCAACAATAACAGTCGGGAAAGTATCCTACTCTAGCGGCACGCTATGATGGCCGGTTTGACGTTTGTCCGCTCATGAAGTTCCGTATTAATTGATAACGACTTTGAAGGAAATAATTGTATTACTTTATTGACGATAGTGATGTGCAGAGATTCATAAATTTTATCGAATGTAGTTTTAGGTTTAGGACTCAAAATTTATTTATTAAATTGATTTCTTAAATGTATACAAGTGTAGAAAAATCAGTTTGCACCATTTAAGGGGTGAATGTACTTGTGAATATGAACAATTTTCACTATGTGGACAAACCTCTGAAATCGCAAAAAAATATCAATAAATTTTTAAAAATGGAATCTAATACGATCGTCACATAGGATCGCTGGCTAGCACAACTACTACCTCCGGCAAACTCGCGTCAATGCTCAATGCAAAACAAAGCAGTTTCGAATTGACGTTGCTTCGAAAAGTATAAACTGTCAGTGCAATGCGATTGTGATATAGTTTTGACCTGGCTTTGGATTTCAAATATTGATACTGCATTACTGTTGACCCTTGCTCGTTAATTTGGACTCTGTTCAAGCCCTTTGTTGTGGATTTCGTCGATATGACCGAACGTACGCAGAGAACTGTTCTAAATAGTCAGACACGTGAGTTCGTAATACGCCTTCGTAACTATTTCGATCGTGAAGCTCAAAATGGAGGGCCAATTTTACCTATAACGTCAGTGGTTGAACGCGTAGCTGATGCGCTTAATATTGGACAACGAACTGTTAGACGGATAACTAAAAAAAAATATGGCGAGACTGGCACAGAAGAAAATAAACTTCACACACCAAAAAAGAGAAAACGAGCAAAACCAGTCGTAGGCATCGATAGCTTTGATGCCGATGCTATCCGAAGACATGTTTACGGCTACTATTTACAGAAGGAGTATCCAACAAGAAAAAAGTTGGTGCATTCACTGAAGGAAGCTGGATTATTCTTCGGTGGGGAAAGTTCTTTAACGAAGATTTTGAAGACCATTGGATTTCGATACAAAAAATGTAACAAACGCAAAATATTGATGGAAAGATTTGATATAGCGATGGCAAGGTATACTTTTTTACGGCAAGTGAAAGAAATCAAAAATTGGCAAAATGTTGTGTTCTTGGATGAAACATGGCTTAATGCTAACCATACCGTAGGCCGTTCTTGGAACGATGACACAGCAGCATCTACTTCCAAAGTTCCTGTAGGAAAAGGATCGCGACTTATAATTTGTCACGCCGGAACCATCAACGGGTTTGTCGAAGGTTCTCTCATGGCTTTTGCGTCAAAAACCACTGGAGACTATCATGAAGACATGAATGGAGAAAAGTTTACTGAATGGTTTACCTCAATGTTGTGTAGCCTCCCTGAACCATCTATTATAATTATGGACAACGCCCCATACCACTCGATGCAAATTGACAAGCCACCTGCCCAATCCCAAAAGAAAGCTGATATCGTCGCATGGCTTCGTAAAAATGGCGTAGATGCAAACATGAATATGTTAAAAGCGGAATTAGTACGTCTTTTAAAAGAAAACAAACCAACCAAGATCCGATACGTCATTGACGAAATAGCATTAGAACATGGGCACAGAGTTATACGGTTACCGCCTTACCATTGTGAGTATAATGCGATTGAGTTGGTGTGGGCTCAAATTAAGGGATATGCTGCAAGACACAATACAGAACCCCCATTTACCACAAAAAAAATGCTAAAATTATTAGAAGAAGCTTGTGAACATGTGACTAAAGGAGACTGGGAAAAGGTTGTGAATAGAACTGTTAAATTAATAAGGGAAGATTATGAAAGAGATGTGAAAATAGATAATATTATAGAAAACGAACATATAATTATTAATGTATGTGATGATAGCAGTGACGACAGTGAAAATAGTAGTATGGACGAATCTGATTAATTATGGCCTTTTGTGGCACCTTTTTTGGTATCTTTTGTATTCATATGTTTCTTGTGTGCATATAAAGTATGTATATTCATTTTCGTTCAAATATTCAGTTCGTTCAAATAAATTAAATAAACATATACATTTTTGTTTTATTAAACCTATTTAATCAGGTACAAAAACAAAACTTAATTGTTTTTTGTTCGAGAATAAATTGACATTCCACATCACTATTGTAATGTGTCAAACCGGCCATCATAGCGTGCCGCTAGTGTAAGTCCGGGATGTACGCTGTCTCTGTGCCGAATTTCGTGACGATCGGTTCAGCTCTTAGCCAAATATCAATGGTTTAATTTTTTTTCGCAGGAACCTAGATCACTTCTTGTATAATCCACTGCCTGCCTGTGAAAGTCCCGTCAAAATCGAATCGGCCGTTTCGAAAATGAGCCCGTACAAACATACAGAATGATATAGGGACAAAATTTTAAAAACGCGTTCTTGGATTATGCTGCATGCATATTTGCAGGCAGTTATTTCAAAAATAACAATTTTATTTATTTGTGTAGCTAAGTATATAGATGTAAATTTAATTATTATTATGTATTGTTGTAAACTCATTGTTATGCCGAGGAGTCGCCCACAGTGCTAATTGCGAAACTCATGAGCCCCACAATGACTCACTGTAGGTACCTACCTACCTACACACTATACTACTTACTAATATCTAAAATATGCTGAAGAAAGAATCTACTTACAATATTATGTATGATATACCTACCACCACCACCACTACAGCCTTTTTTTACGTCCCATTACTGGGCACAAGCCTCCTCTCTCATAGGAGACAGGGATTTAGAGCCTAGGATCCGCCACGCTGCTCCAATGCGGGTTGGCGGGCTTTAACGATTATTGTCACATGATAGTGATAATAACCAGCACCGACTGCTTAACGTGCTCTCCGAGGCACGGGGGTGAGACACCGCCAATTACTAACTCCGGGCTGAAACTGAGAATTTCTTGACAGAAAAACTCAATCCCTAATTATTTGCCCGACCCGTGAATCGAACCCGGGTCGGCTTCCCTTGAGGGAACGAATTCGATTCCCCGCCACGCACTTCATTTTTGCGGACTTACGTGCGTTTTAACCCTTTACCGCATAGGAATCCAAATATGGATTCAAAATTTTTGAATTAGTTTTTTAGTTTACAGAAATATTATTTTTTAATAACCAAATATAAAATTATATTAAGCAAGGCCTTCCTGTAACGATTCGCATTTTTTGCTACCTATGGTAAGAGTCAAGTGTCAATCTATTTGATGTTATGTGGAGATTGTTTGACGCGTGTGGTGTGATTAAACTTTGTACAAATTTCATCGCTTGAAAAAATATATAAAACGGTAAGTGTAAAATCTGATATTTTTTATATTTGCTCTCTGAATATCTAAGAATGTGGGTTTGTTGCGTTTGTTGTGATTTTTCTTGATTTTCTTTATTATTGAGCCTATTTTTGTATTTGCCATATTTGGCTTCGTATGCATTCCCGTCAAAGTACTGTCGATCAAATATGGCTTCGTATGCATTCACGCTTGCTTTCTTTTGTTTGCAGAAATGGATCCTGCTCGCTTTTATGGTGCTATTGGGCTTTTTTTTACTATGTTCCTGTTTGAATATTCCATTTGACTATGGCTAGAAAACGTGGTCGCCCAGCTAGTATTCTCGGAAGTCGAGCCGGTACACCATCAAGCCAATTCAATACTCCACCAGATGTTACTGCCAGAAAACGTGGCCGTCCACGTAGCATTATGGGACCACCAACCTCAAGCTGAATTGACACTCCATCCAGCTTACCTGATTCACCACGAAAAGCGCCAAATAGGCATCAAGATCTGCCTTTAGATACTGTTCGTTGTGATAACTTGGCTCATTTTCCTAAGTGGGCAAAAATCGCCAAATATACCAGAATTGTACAAAATTTCGTTCATTCAGAAAGTGTGAAAAATGTCAAGTCTATTTATGCTACAATGACAAAAGAAACTGCTTCACAGATTTTCATAATGCATAATTTTGTTTTTCACTAAATGCATACGAAGCCAAATATGGATCTTATAAGATTTTACTAGAATGCATATGAAGCCATATATGGCTTCGTATAGCAAATTCTAAAATAAATAACTTTTTTTTATTTTGCTGATAAAAACTGCTTAGTAAGGCCAAATAAAAGATGTTTTCACTATTAAAAAAATTTATTTCATCCCCTTCATAATTCATGCAATAGAGGGTTAAGCAATCAAACAGCACTTGCTTTAACGTTGAAGGAAAACATCGTGAAGAAACTTGCATGCCTGAGAGTTCTCCATAATAATCTCAAAGGCGTGTGAAGTCTACCAATCCGCACTTGACCAGCGTGGTGGACTACGGTTTAAACTCTTCTCATGCTGAGAGGAGACCCGTGCCCTGTAGTGGGACGGTAATCTATACTATCTACCTATACCAATATTATAAAGCTGAAGAGTTTGTTTGTTTGAACGCGCTAATCTCAGGAACTACCTACTGGACCGATTTCAAAAATTCTTTCACCGTTGGATATGTACGTGATCCCTGAGTGCTATAGGCTATATAATAATATGTACCACGGGCGAAGCCGGGGCGGACCGCTAGTGGGTTGATAATGATGATCATGATAACCACTACTGAACATTACATTTCATATCAAAAATCACACTAAAAATATCGATTGATATCCTACATTTTTGCCACTGCTCTTAAAACTTGCTCATAGTTAAATAATGAAACTGACTTACGTGAAGAGTTGGTCGGTGTATGCCCGACTAAATGCGGGCACGTACGAAGTTCTCAGTTCTTTTGAAAATCTCGAGTAGCGAAAGATAAAAAGAGATTTGGATTGTATTTCATAGTACGTCGCGCGTCGGTAGCGCGTCACTATCATCTGCGTTAGATATAATATTAGATCAGAAAGTTATTTTTTCTAAATTACGCAAATACCTTTCAGTAGAGGATGTTGTAGACTTGCGTTTTTCACTCTCGTTTCTATAGAGCTTTCGTGTAATGATTAATGATGTATTGAAAGGTGAAGTTAAGGTCGATTTCAGGTATCTACGACCTGCTCTTAAAACGGTTATTTATAGAACAGTGTTCTACAATTATTTTAAAATTTAATCAGTATAAGTATGAATAAGCATGAGCAAGTGCTTTGGATTAAAAAAGTCTTATTTTGTTACTAGAGGATGCCCGCGACTTCGTCCGCGTGAATTTAGGTTTTTAAAAATCCCGCGTGAACTCTTTGTTTTTCCTAAGCTCCTTTGAGCTCATACTGTTAAAAGTCAAGCATTAAAATGAAATTTCAGTAATTATTTATAAGTATAATTAAGTATGTATGTATGTATATACTTTATTGCATACCACATAAGAGCAGAATACAAAGGACATGTTATATAAAAGAATACTTAAAACGTAGGTACAACAAGGCGGTCTTATCGCTAAGTAGCGATCTCTTCCAGACAACCTTAACGCTAGGGAGACAATGAACAAGTGGACAGTGGGAGGTGGTGTATATGATAAACTTAAACACTAATAGCTAAATATACTAAACCATATAATATAATAATAACATATAAATATACTAATATATACAAAATAATGTATACAATAGACATACATAATATGAATAAATAAATATATATCAATTATACAAATAGATACGAGAATAACAAAATAAATGTTGCTATTGATGACAGAGAGAAAGGTAGTGATTTTTTACGTTAATCTTATCAAGAAAACATGTAAGTATTACTTACATGTTTTCTTATTTAAATAGAAATAATGGATCAACGCTTCGAATAAGAATAGCACATCCGAATTATTGTCGCTCTAAGTTTCTTCATCCTAGTCGCTGTTAAGTCGCAGGTTTGCTTTGGCCAAAGCATACACACAGGAAACCGTGAAGCCGCGACGTCGTAAATCCGTTTTACGTTCATGAATCCCGTTTCAGTCGCCAGTCGCCAGTCTTATCGGCTATCCCTATCGGATGCGATTGACTCCTCAATCGTTCTAGTTTTTCTTATAAAACAACAGTGTTATAAGTATGTGAAGTTTATATACTTTAAAATCGGTTGAAATCCATTGCAGACTGACTACATAATTTATTATAACAGTCATATCGCTGATCGGTTGAAATTCTTTCGTCAGTTATTTATTGATCGAAAATCAGTATTAATCAATTTTTATTTTAATAAAAAAAGTAGCGCTAAAAATCGCAGCAGACTAACGACATTTAATCGTGTGTTTTGTGTTTAATTAATTTATTTGCGAGAATTGTTTCTTAGTTCACATTCCAAATATTTAGATTATAAATATTAAAAAATATATTTAAGTCATCTGTACCGAAAACTTGCTGATGCAAGTTTCATACCAACGCGCAACGGAGAATAAAAAGGTATGCCGTTTTTCGCGTGATTACAATCTCTCTAATTTGAAAGAGTTGTAAGAGGTAAAACCATATTTCTTTTTAATGTCGAGTATTCTGAAAAATTTGGGAAACCGTGTGCACAGATCTTTTCAAAATCACAAAAGATTGGTCTCTCTTGGAGTGCAGTTTGTGAAAATTTTCTATTTCAATATCATATAAGGCAGGTGACCCGTGACTCGTTTTCAGAATGGGTATTATGATATATTGAAGCGGTTTGTTTAATTTTTGCTAAAATATAGCTTGTATAAACATACATAATTTCTATTTTATAGTGATTTTCTCCAAAACCTATATTTTCATCCACCTATCTTCTAATATTACTCTGATATTTTAAATATTATCTTTGTTTTTACAGCCACCGCCGATCCCGGGTATGCGGCCGCCTCTGGGGTCCCCGGGAGGGCCGGTGCCGGCCCCTAAATCATCCATGGGGTTCGTGATGCCCATCTACACTATATGCATCATTGTGTTCTTCGTGTACACGCTGAGCAAGGTATGTGTGGCCAGACAATGGAAGGCCAAATGTCTGGGAGTAGTAGAAAAATTCAATGAAAATGGCGTCCCAAGCGGCTGGAGCGGCGACCTCGCTTCGGAAAGCGCAGTGTTGGTAGACCCTCCACTAGGTGGACCGACATCAGAAGAGCCGCAGGGAGTCGGCATACAAGCGGCACAAGACCGCACCGTGTGGAAGTCCCTACAAGAGACCTACGTCCAGCTGTGGACGTCTATCGGTTGATGATGACGACGACGAGAAATTCATGGGGATAATAATTGAAAATTGGGGTTTTTAAGATATACATGGGGACAGTGCAGAATCGGCATTATTCGGGGCATCGGAAACAATATTTTTGGCAACAAAAAAATAGTTCGGGTCAGAAATGCGGAGCACCAGAATTTTTTTGTAAGTATGTAGTAAAAATATCCTTGTGGGGGGCGGGGGCGGTAGAGAACTTCTTGGGTATATAAATGACTAGCGGTCCGCCCCGGCTTCGCCCGTGGTACATATATAGCCTATAGGCTATATATGTACCACGCACGTGCTATAGCACTCAAGGATCACGTACATATCCGACGGTGAAAGAATTTTTGAAATCGGTCCAGTAGTTCCTGAGATTAGCGCGTTCAAACAAACAAACTCTTCCGCTTTATTATATTAGTATAGATTTAAGAGAGAGTGGAAACGTCCTCTACGTTTCTGTAGCTACCACATACCTACATAAATCGGTGCGCACGAGAACTTTTTCTTTGCCGCTTAAAAATATGTATGTATATGTCGTAGCTACAGTTTCTTTGTACAAACTAGACTTTTTCTTATTTGTCCTTGTAGATATTATTCAAACGCACCGGGTCTCCGTACGAGCCTGTGGCTCCCGACCCGCAGTTCCGCAGGCGGGTGTTCCGGGATGACTCCAGGTCTTCGCCAGATAAACTGGGTGAGCTCTCGAGACACACTGTTGCACTCATCAACGTCGAGAATACTTAATTGCGCCATTTAGTTCAAGGTATACGTTTGAAAAGGCGCCATCCATAAATTACGTCACACAAATTACATGATTTTTACTGCCTCCCCCGTCCTTGTCACAGCTGGTCACCTTCGTGAGACCCTGCTTCCCTAGTGTGACGTCACATATTTTGCAATTTTACATCTAGACATTGAATTAAAACAGCAGTATCGAATATATTTTTTATTTTTTTCATTTATGTCTTGTTTTAATAGTAGGTGGGTACCTACCTTAAATATGTCTACCTATTAGATTTTGAAATGAGACGTCACAAAATTTAGGGCTCCTCCCACCTCCTTGTCACACAATGTCACAATTCGTCGACCCCCTTCCCTCTCTCCCTAAAGCGTCAGAACTTGCCATAGATTGGTAACTATTCAATGGGGGGTTCGTAGAAATATTTGTCAAGGATAGAACGGCGATGTGGGAGGAAAACGCGTGCCAAATTGATCCACAGTTGTGCACAAATTTCCAAAACACACTCAGTACGCACCGAGATTTCGACGTAATTTTATTGGATTTAGTGCACAAAAATAACCATGAAAGTGCCATTTTGAACTGTAAATACAAAAGTTCAGAAATAAATAGCAAAAATTCGCTTCGATGCGCTTCGACTCTGCGCAAGTACGCCCCGACCCTAAATTCGTGACCCAAGCTGTTGTTGGTTAACGATATAAGAATTTGAGAATACAAGGGAAAGGGAACAAGGACTATTGTGACATGGATGCAGTCAGGGGGAGGCACGATTCTCGGCAGTAACATACGAGTGTAACAACAGAATTTTCATGGAATTTTTCAAGTGACCATGACAACGGAGGACTTTTTGTCTCGCTAACCACTTGTCTTTTGAAACAAGTTTAATTTTTTTTTATGCGAAAATGAATTGGTGAAGCCTTGTTTTTTTATCATAAAATTTTGGTATACAAACTATATTTTGGGATACAATATTAGGGTGGAACCAAATGGGTCTTTATTGTTATCTTTCGATGCCGCATCCATAAACATCATACAAGAAGTGTCTAAATTTTAAGCTCTTTCATTTGCTGATTTTGTTCTGATAACTGTGGATCATTCACCATATTCCAATAAAATGATTAGACATAAATGAACCGTCTGATTACGCCCCATAAAAGATTTTGATAAAAAATATTGTAATCTTCGGAATATACATAAAAACTAACCCAAACTGTATCTTTAAACGCATGCAGGACACAAAGAAACTGATACAAGTGAGTATTTCAATGTATTTATATTTTATTCTACAACTATAAAATACGACGGAAACAGGAAATTGTTAATCAACGTAATGCTCCTAATTAAAAAAAAAACATTAATTAAAACAAACTTGATAAGCTTCTGTAACTAGGTACATAATGTATATGAACCTGGTCATAGAATCTGAATGCACGCACTCGTTCATCCTGAATCCACGCGGACGTAGTCGCGGTAAATTATAGATACTAAATAGACGCTCACAAAATGTTTGAAGTGATGAAAGCATAGAGCAAATCCTGAACCTAACTTAAGACAGTGATCAAATATACATGTGATCTCGCAGCTCCTTCCCATGTACATAGATGCACGACGATAATAATGAATGTGTAAGGGACGCAGAGCTTAAGGCTACATGCGCACTAGACGGCGTCGCGGCGGCCAGTGAGATCTAGTTATTGATCGTAAATTTTAAAACCGCACGCACAAGCGGGCAGCGGCCACGATTGGCCGCCACGGCCAGTGAGTTCAAGCGCTAAAGTAGTAATTGTTGTGCGAATGTGTAGGGGACGCGGAGCTGGCGGCGCTGCGAGCCAGGCTCGCGGAGACCGAGCGCGCGATGCAAAGGATCGTGGGACAACTCGCGCAGCGCGATGCGGTACCTTCAGACCGATCCGATATACCTCTGGCTAAGAATAATAACTCATACACACTCATCCCCCTCCTCCAGTTTATTGTCTCTCACAATCCACCGAAACGGAGACGTACGCCTGGCAGTACCACGTTGACCTTGTCCCGCTCGATTCAGTTTTTTTTTAATTCTTCTACAAGTTAGCCCTTGACTGCGATCTCAGGTAAGTGACGATGCAATCCAAGATAGAAGCAGTCTAACGTGGAAGAAGTATGTCTAATTTGATCACCTAGTCGGTTTCTACGCGGCATTGTATCGGAACGCTGAATCGCTTGGCGGCACCTGTTTGTCTGGAATGCGGTAATTAACCACGGCTCAAGCCTCCCACCAGATCAGACCAGAGTCCAGAGGCAATTTAAAAATTATAATTTCTCAATAGAAATTATAATTTCTCAAATTGCCCCTGCTGGGGATCAAACACGCAACCTCCTAGCGCTCACTACTGCGCTAGGAAGATCGTCAAGCGTCAACGTACATATATCGTTGTCTTTGTCTCGCTCGATGTACGTATAGCGTTGTCTTTGTCCCGCACGATTTACGTATAGCGTTGTCCTTGTCAGTAGTAGTGAGTAATTAAATCAGTTTGCTCGTATGCAGTCGGGGATGTGCTCCTGGCTTTAGAATACTTTTTAAAAGAAGCCTTGAAGAGCTCTTGCTACGATCCTTTCTAGTACGAGAACTTACATAATTCGATAATTTTGACTAAAAGATTTGGCCTTGAGGTATATCGAATCGTTACAGTCGCAAAGATTTTTCCTCTTCTAAGACTAGAGCGACAAGAGGAGAGTCTATATAATTGTTTACAGCATCATTTGAAGTGACAAGTAGATGAAGTACTTGCGTGTTATCCTTAGGTGTTTTAATATCTACGCTTGAGGCATGGTGACGGTTTTTATTAGACTTTCCTTATTATATATGTATTTTTGTATTGTTTATTTTAATACTTTGAGAATATTATACTGACAAATTCACACGTTTATATGTCGATTTAATTTTATTACTTATCAGGGATTCTTCCTTCATAAGCTTGTTACTTCCGTTGACCATCTCATCTCATTCAACTTTTGAAAACTCTGGTTCCTTCAATTTAATAAGTTAAAAATATTTAAATTAGACGATGTCCTTATGTTCTTCTTGAATTTTCCCATCATCATCGCTTTTTGGTAAAACATCAAACCAAACAAATCTGCCATAATATTATCATCCTAGACTGTATCATCATTTACTGTTTTAAACTTTGTCGCTATAATATTCTCAATATTCAAGATATTTGAATTTATATTTATTTTGTGTATTATAGCTAGAAATTAAAATATCCCCACGCAAGGTTTAGAATTTATCACGTGTTGAAGAAACTACTAAAACAATATCTAACTACCTATATTTTTCATAAAAATTACGCTTTTACCAAATAAAAACGAATTATAATACAATGTCATTAGATTGCATTATGTCAAATTGCAAACCCGATAGCATTACTTGGTAATCGTAAAAAGTATAGATCGACCAGAATCTCATGAAAAATAGGGAAATTAAATTTTGTAGTAAGCAACACTAGGTTAACTCGGCTGCCCTAGTGATAAACAAAGTAATTACATTCAGAACACCTTACTTGGGATCATTTCACGAAACGAAAAATCAAGCAACTGCATTTTAAATACAAAAACAAAGTAATCAACATCCAATTACTTTGTTTTTGTGTTGTGCTTGTTGTTTACTTGGTTTTGCATTTATATTCCGGGTTAGTGTGTGCAGTTACTTTGTTTGGGCAATTCAAATTTCAGTAAACGGTTCAAGTTATTTGAAATATTAAACTGTGGTAAAAAACTACTCGAAATAAAACTTTTGTTAATGCAAAAAAGTCAATTTCACAAACAATGTCAGTTACTTTGTTTATCGCTAGGACAGCCGTAGTGTTGCTAACTTTGGAATTTCAATTCCGTATTTTTCATGAGATTCTGGTCGATCTTTAACTA
Source organism: Melanargia galathea (assembly GCA_920104075.1). Taxonomy (NCBI): domain Eukaryota; kingdom Metazoa; phylum Arthropoda; class Insecta; order Lepidoptera; family Nymphalidae; genus Melanargia; species Melanargia galathea. The sequence goes on from OV049855.1 coordinate 24,755,438, forward strand.
TTATCATGAATTATTTATTTCAACTTTAATTTTACCTCATTAACTTCTGAATATTATATTCCATTTATATTCGTTACTCAATCTTTTACCCATGACTTTGTTCCCGTGGAGTTTTATTTTTCACACGTTTTTTCCCCAATTTCTTTCCCAATCCTTTTTCTATGCGATTCCCATTCTAAAATGAGTAGGTATTGCTGATGGTCTACGCACCTACTTCATAACTTTGTATGTCAAATTGTAACCGCTCTCCTATCGCATACGTAGAGTACCTATTACATTTTGTTTCACAAATATGTCACGCAGACAAGCGTCTTCAGCCGAGAATTGGAACTATATTCTCGTATCTTCGAATTTTCAGCTCAGTTCTGCTGTTTGAGCACTGAATTGATCTGTGAGGGAATATCTTTTCCCGCCTCTGTTTGCAAGGCAAGAGTGAATAGGCATTTTCTAGGCGTTCCAACTTAAACATCATTGCTTTCCATCTGGCATGATTGTCGTCAAGCGTAAACCTATCAGGATGTAAAAAAAATCACCAACCAACTGCGCAGAGTCTGGGACGCGACCGGACGGTGTCAGGGCTGTAAAAATATCGTTTGATCATCGAACTATTACGCTTAGAATGGAAGTTTCTAACAAATTTCCGCTCGAAACGTAAGCTATAAACCAACCCATGTGTGCCCTGTAATTACATTTGCCGACACGCACACAAGCGCATGAGTACCTTGAGCACTGACGCGACGATAGCCTTTTAGGCTTGCTAAAAACGGCTTATCGCCGCGTCGACGACTGCCTTTCTTTACCTATTTATTCTAAGCGTTTGATACATTTTGTTTGACTTCGAGCGCACACTTCAGTCTGCTCAAAACGCTGACTTAAAAACAGTGCTGATTCTACATCGATGACTTCGGTGCTCAACTTGGCACTTGAACTTAAGTGTCTTGAACCAAAGATAAAAATGCAACGTTATCTGTCTGTTTCGTCACAGTCCATAGCGTTGACAGGTGTCCTCGATGTGCGAATTCCAGGATTCCAGGACACGTCTTGATTAACCAATGATATAGGGACGCCAATTATCCCGATTTTGGTCAACTTGGTTTGGTTGACTTTGGTCAACAAAAAATTTAACCCCATGGGAGCGCGGTTATGTTGTTATCGCATGTAATAATACTCGCTTCCGACGTATTATAAAGAAATCATATTTAAGCGATTATTTGGATTATTTTGCAATACGTCATGATCTCTTGCAAACCAATATTTTTGTTAAACAAATACATAAAAATGTTGATTATCAAAATCTAGTTTTTTTTAGTTACCCCGAATTGAAAACCAATATCGTGATTTTTTTTCATATCGTCCCGAAGCTTGTTATTGTCATGAACCCGGTGCACGGTTGCACGGTTAGGTATATAGGGATACTCCCTCAGTCAGTCAGAGATGCCTTTTACTAGATAATAATTTCATAAGTTAATTATTACTATCTACTGTAATACGTATTGGCGATTATCCAAAATGCATTGATCGTTGAGCAAGCTATTTTAGTTTCTACGTCCTTCGTTATTTGCTGTCGGTGAAAGTTTATTTTTGTATGATTTTATTTTCTTTATCTTTATAGTTTTGTTAACTGTCCGATAACTATTGATTTTATTCAAACGTTAGTAACGTTTTTTTTTAAATACATAGTAAAATTAGAATCTTCATTGCGTCAAAAATACAAGTTACAGCAAAAAGTATTACGTATAGCAAAGTTCGTTACTACTTAAATCGGTGTTAAGACTTTTTTTTATATAAGGACGGACGTCGAAGAAATATATGAAATCATTATGTATATTGATAGTAATATTAACTAAAATTATAATAATGAAAGCTAACACTTAGTATGTTTAGTTTTCTGGAATATATTGGTGAATGGGGGATTTACCACGGACTCCTTGACTAATAGTTTTTCTAGTTTTCATCCCCAAACACCCTAATTAACTAAGTATATAGATAAAATAATAGATAACAATAATATAGAGACCTAATATTCAGAGCGGTTTAAATTCCCCGCTGTTGGTATTTTTCTACATATTATAAAAGTTTGAAGTTTTTTTTAATATAAACTTGTCACTAATATTGGTATTTATATATTTCACTAATTTTATTTTAAGTACTTAATAAGTAAAACATAATTCTACCAGCTAAATAAAAGCTTCAAGCTATCTTAAAGATCTAGCAGTTATTACAGAATAAAAAAAAGTGAAAAAGTGGACTGGGTGCGACCCTCGAAGTCCACATGACTAATTTCCCAATGGGACAAAAAATTGGCTGGACCGATTTTGCTGAGAAACTAATCAGTTTCAAGTTACGTAAGTATGCGTCGTATGAACTTTGTCCCATGTCAATATTATGTTTCGTTCTCGAGATGATCGAGACAAAAAATAATTCCGAACGCACATACTCGTACGTACATACGCACTCACAGACATCCCCTTAAAAACTATAGCATTCGTCTCTAGAAGCCATAAAACGTGGAGATACCTACATCAAAATTCGGGTTCACCCATTACAAAAACTTCCCACCGGGAAGTTGACTAACGAATTTTACTAAATTATAATCAAATGAAATGAAATGTAGCAGAATTGTAATACAATGAAATGTAGCAGAATTGTAATACAATGAAATGTAGCAGAATTGTAATACAATGAAATGTAGCAGAATTGTAACTTTGTGCAATTGTCGACCGACAGTCGTATCGGCAATATCGGGCCTGGTAGCGGAGGTCACTCAGCAGATGGAGGCGGGCCGCCCACGACCCCAGCAGCGACAGGTTCTTGCATGACGACCTCTTCATTTTTATTGCTTTAAAAATGAAGAGGTTGCAATTTTTTTATCGCTGATTGATTTACTTGATCATTCCTCCTGATTTCTAACGCCTCGCTGCCATTTTGTGTCATTTCTTTTAGCGATCGTTTCTTTAGTCTTATTTTACCCTTTTGTTTATATTTAACTTCCTTTTAGTTTTTACCGTGGTTTATTACTGTTTATTCTCTTTTTCTGTTACTTATACTTTTGTTTTGTTCAACTACAATATCTCTGCCGTTTTTTACTAGACTAATACATTTAATACCTAGTATACAAGCGGTGCTTTAAGAATTTCCATGCAATACAACACTCAGTTTACTTTGGTGAATATTCTATAAAAATAATAAATGCTTAACTATATGTCTCTTTCTTGCGGAGTGCGGCCTAGGCCTAATGCCTAGGCCGCACTGCGAAATTTATTCGCGCGAATTTTTTCGCAAAATTCTGTGACATATGGGAATGTATGAAGCTGCACGCACATGCGATTTAAAATTCGCGAGGAAAATATATTAAAATGCGGAATATAAACCGCGCGAATAAAATTCGGGCGAATAATTTTCGCAGTGCGGCCCCGCTCTTAAAGCAGAGTAAGATTGTGGTTCCTTTTACAAAAACTATTGGTCCATTCACACTTGTTTCAGCATTTTGTGATTTTTTCATTAATTTTCTTTCAACTCGATGCGATGTAGTAAAAAATATCAGGATAACATTATTTTAAGTAAATTCATTAAGTCCTATAAACAGTCATTATACATTTCATGATTCACCTTTAACAGCTATTACCACAAAAACATTAAAAGTTGCTTTTCATGTTGTACCTTTTTTTGAGATCTTTTTAATTTGCATTTGTTGTATTCTGTTGTCTTCGCCATGTTCATCTGTCTGTTTGTACCGAGCTACCTGGTTAACATCCTACTAAAATATGTCGATTAAACATTTTCCCAACAGAAATTGACTACTATCTAAACATTAAATTACGTGACACGAGCTTACATTTTTATATATCAAATAACAAACACCTTGTATAAACATGAACAAAATAAATGTGAAATACTTTCTCTAAATATTTTATTAATAAGCTTAATTAGATATTTTCTGAAATATTGAATTAGTTTTACAGTTTCAGCCCTTTTAGTTTGAGATATGTTTACTGTGTTTTTAGTAAATTTAGTGCTTTTTGTCGAAGTTTTGTGATTTGGTATGCTATTGAAAAGTGGATTTGGAAACCATCTTAGTTTTACCTAGTGTTACTCTTGTAGTTTGATATGATGATTTTATACGCTTGATTAGAATTGCATAGTTTGTATGCGTAAGTGTTCTATAATTCTAGGTGATTTTTATTTTGTAGAATTAGTTTTAAAAGAGATTGTTAGTCTATTTGAATAAATAAACTTTGAAAAACCAATAGGATTGATACTTAAATCTAAATCAATCCGCAACGATACAATTTCTGATGCTGTTGAATGATTATTCTCGTCTGTCTTATTTAAACCCTTTAATCCCAATTGACTCACAATAACTACATTTTAGATAGACCGATAATTTAGTCGGTTACTTAAAATGGTACTTAGGGAAATTTAAATTGATGATTCATACAGTTTAATAGTCGACCCATCTATTAACCGCATATCTAATCCATAATTTAGTGGTGCATAAATTTTCTAAATAAGATAAGACGAGAATAAAGGCCGACACAAATAATGAAATATAACTAGATAAATACTTTCCAATTTTAGGAAGTGCTGGATAACGCTCGCCCATATACCAACGGTACAATAATACACAGTGGCCCTGTCCAGATAGTCGCTACCGAATATAAAGAAAAGACTCCCGAACCCCAAAGACAGAAAGAAACCACGCCAGTAATTAAAGAAGAAATTGAACCCGAAGAAGTCGCACTAGACGCCGACAAAGGTATAAAAGATCAGACTCTAGAGTTAATAGAAAACGAAGCGTCCCAAATAGTAAAAGAATCTTCTCCGGAAATAATCAAAGTTGCTGAAGAGATTGAACAACCATATGAAAGCGTAGAACGTGTAACAAATGACTTAATAGATTCGGGACTACAGGAAAATTTAGATGAAAAAGTAGAAACCGTAGTTGAGGAGTTGAAGATAGAAGCAGAAGATAAAAATGCAGAACTTGACGCATCAATACTAGATCAGGAAGAATTAGTTAATAATCAAGAAGATAGCATAGATATAACTAAAATTTCTGAAGGGATTGATTCGGGAAAAGATTATGTGACAAAGTCAGAGGAGTTTTTGAATGAGGAAAGGAAAGATAGTGAACAGGAGAAAGTATCGACTGAAGATTTGTTAGAGGAAGCTATTAAAGATTTGTCTGAAGAAGAAGCAGTTGACGAAAAGGAGAATCAGAGCGTTAAGGTAACTACTAAGTCTTTAGTAAAGAAAATAAGGATTCAGTGCAAGTTAAATTCTGTACTAGGTATATAATGTTATATTGTCATTACAATCAAATTAGTAGATGCAGGAAAACATTTTTAAGAAATAATTATATTGTTAAGAGTGACATATATTTTAATATCTTCTGGTATTACAAAATATCCAAATTTTGAAAACTTGAAAACCGTTGTCTTAAAATTTACTCTCTGAAAATGATTACTTATCTGCTTTACTTATGTTATTAGGTGGTGGGCATGGAATTGACGGCTCACGCGGCCGATGGAGGTTCATATAAACCAGAGCCCCCGAAAGCCCCCGCCACGCCTCATACAAAGCCGGTAACAATATTATATACTTACCTTCACACAGCGTTTCCCGGATAGTACTAAACTGCAATCATCAAAAATGAGTTATTTTATAGTCAAAATATATCTAAAATATCTGTAATTTTATTGTGAAAGATAATAAGGTATCACTTTTGTCAAAAGTATACCTGAGACATTTGCAAACATTGAAAATGTTAGAACGAGCGAGAGGGCATGCAAAACGTAAACTGGCTCTTAAGTAGATTCACCCCTGGTAATGGGTTGATGATGATGATAATGAGCATGATGATGATGATGATGATGATGATGATGATGATGTTGCAGCACGAGGCGGAGGAAGTGCAGTCCATATACCTGGAGACGGAGATCCCGCAGCAGTCGCGCGTGCTGGTGGCCGACTTCGCCGCGCAGCCGCCGCAGCCGCCGCAGCAGAGGCGCACGCACTCGCCGGTCGCTACCAACAATATCTACAATCTTATACAACATCGTTTCCTCTAAGATGGCCGCCACAAAATGGCGGATTACATATTTTTTCACAACTCCCTCACAACAATAACCTGGGATAACACATGAGCTACTTTTTATACTGGAAAAATCCACAGTTCCCACGGGTTTAGGTAGATTACTATAGCAAACTTACTTGAAAGTAGGCATAAAGGTTCGAAAAGGGAGCGGGAACGGGAACCTAAAATCCACGATTCCCTCGGAATTTGTGAAAAACCGAAATTCACACGGGCGAAGCCGCAGGCAAAACCTTCTAGAACCTTCGAGATAAAAACTCTTCAAAACACATCGAACGAGCGGCGATCGAACTCTTCAAATATGGTACATTGAAGTCGGTTTAATTTGTCCGAAAATATAGCTTGTAAGTAATTAAATATCACGTTGAAGGAAAACATCGTGAGGAAACCTGCATGCCTGATAGTTCTGCGCAATGTTCTCAAAGGCGTGTGAAGTCTAACAATCCGCACTCGGCCAGCTTGGTGGATTACGGCCTTAATTCGTTTCATTCTGAGAGGAGACCCGTGCCCTGTAGTGGGACGGTCATCATCATCATCATCATCAACCCATTACCGGCTCACTACAGAGCACGGGTCTCCTTCTCAGAGTGAGAAGGGTTTTTGGCCATAGTCTACCACGCTGGCCAAGCGGATTGGCAGACTTCACACACCTTTGAGAACGTTATGGAGAACTCTCAGGCATGCAGGTTTCCTCACGATGTTTTCCTTCACCGTTAAAGCAAGTGATATTTAAATACTTAAAACGCACATAACTCCGAAAAGTTAGAGGTGCGTGCCCCGGGATCGAAACCACAACCTCCGATTAGAAGTCGGTCGTCTTAATCACTAGGCATTATATCACAGCATTTTTGTTTTGGGACGGTAATGGGTCGATAATTAATATGGCGTATCTTGACGCCATATTAAGAATTGAGTGGAAACGAATGTTTTCTGTGTCCAGTTGGTGGTGAGCGGCAAGATCACGCTGTCGCTGATACAAGACGCGCCCCGCGACACGCCTGACAGGGATCTAGGTAATATGACAATTCATAATAATCCATACTAATATTAAATGCGAAAGTAACTGTCTGTCTGTCAACGCCTAAACCGTTGAATCGATTTTGACAAAAGGTACAGAGATAGATTAGACCTTAGAGAAGGATATAGGCTACTTTTTATCCCGGAAAATCATACAGTTCCCAAGGGATTTTTAAAAAACCTAAAGAGCTAGTTAATCTATATTCGTAAAAAACCTTGTGTTCGGGATAGTATTAGCGAATATTTAGGGACGTCTACTACAACTTATAACCCCCCTAAAACCACCCCCTAATAGAGCGTATCTTCCACCCTGTGCCATGGACAACAATTTCAATTATATATTATTACAAGATCGTGTGCTGTGGCGATCCTTGCAAGAGACCTATGTCCAGCAGTGGACGTCTATTGGTTGAAACGCACGAACGAACGAAACATTTTGACTTTCATCCCCTCTCCCAAGGAAACCGTGCTGAATTTCGGGATAAAAAGTATCCTATATGTTACTCCGTAGTATGAACTTAAATCATGCTAAGTTTCAATTCAATCCGTTCAGTAGTTTTTGTGTGATGCGCGCACAAACATACAGACAAACAGATAAACAGACAAACAGACAAAAATTTCAAAAATAGCTTTTTTAAGTTCTATTACTTATCCCTAACATCCCCCAGTTATTATTTTGCAAAAATCTTTAATGTACAGATACGGCAAGTGTACGATTTTATTATAATTATATTATATAGATAACTTGAAAGTATGGTTTGACAAGTCCTCGAACAGTTTTATTCGATTCGATAGTATAATCCATCCAGGGAAAATGAGTCGTAGTAGACGAACCGAAATTGTTTTTGTAACTTTGTATACTGTTGAAATTTATTAAAGCCCAAGCTATGAATTGAATGGAAAACAAAAATTTAAAAAATTTCGAAAATAAATGTAAAATTTTACAACGGCTCGAATTAAGAGTATTTAAAAAAATAATAATAAAAAATATCCTAAATATTAACGTGGTGTTTCAGAGTCGACTGTGGACGAGTTCACAACGGCCAGCGCTTTCACACAACCGGCGGCTGAGGTGAGACGGCGTCATTTCTCACATTTTAATGTATCTATCGGACACAAAAGGCGGCAGCACCGCGCACTGGCGGCGGATCGATTAAACGCTAATAATGTAAAGTCGCAAAGTATGCAGAACTCGGCTTTTCGTTATTTCCTCGCTATATATTTTATCTGTAGTGTGAACTGTCACAAGCTGTCAAACATTGTTGAACATCGAAACTTACCTTTAATAAACTAACATTAAAAGTTAATTTGATAAAACGTGACACAGATTTCAAATATCTTCAAAATTAATTTTTACGTGTTAGGAGCATTTAAAAAATAATAGTTTTATAAAACTATACTTATTTTTAATTATTGTTAAAAAATTAAATTAAATTTCTAAAAACGTGTAATTTAATTTTGACTACCTAATAATGAAATAAAATTAATTTTACAGAAAGAAGACGATCTGGAAGGTTCCGACGAAGATATTGAAATTGAAGAAGAAATAGAGATTGAGGAGATCGAGGAAGAAGAAGAAGAAGAATTAGACGAAGAAGCAAAGACACGCGCAAAAGAATTGAACTGATAGGGTTAGATATTATCAATGGTATAATATTACAGAAACTCGTGATATGATTGATTACGTAGCTTGGTTGGATATCATTATCATTGTTATTAATTGCAATTATGGCACACTTGTTTTAATATCACGGAATGTAAACGAGGTCATAGTTTTTAGTTCTTAGTTAGCTTGCCGTTTTTCTTATTGCATATGTCATTTTGTTTTCAATGTTGTGTGTGAATATTCATGTTATTTTGGTCTAAGAAAAAACCATCTCGTTATTGTGTGCAGACTAATAATTTACTACTGACTATAAACAGCATTTATATATTCAACAACAAAAAATACGATAATTGTGGCTAATTCTGTTTACACAATCTCTAAACTTAAACTAAATTGACAAGTTTAAAAATATTGCTATCCTTTTTTGCAAGGAGCATTGTGAAAGAGATAGGAATATATTTAGCCCTGTCATTTTAGTTTAGATTTAGAGATTGTGTACAACAGAATTAGCCACACTTTGTTTAATTTTTTTTTGCAACAAATTCATGAAACTCATTTTAATTTGTCCCATTTGGCGTGCTAAAGTGCGCAATAATATTATATGATCAATATCGTACTACTGCTATAAATGCCTTTAACACTATAAATGAAAATGAATGTGGTGATCACAATGATTGCAACATAGTTACGTAATCAGTCCCTATTAGAATAGTTACGCAATACGTCATTTTATACCTTAGAATAGTGTAGTTTTTAAAACATACTTTTTAGTCGTATATTATAAATAATTGCCCATTTTACCATATAAAGTTCAAAAATATATACAAATACTAAAAATTAAAAAAAAAAAACAAACGAATTCACTTCTTTAACGTTCTATATCGTTTTTAAATCACGCTTCTATATCGTTTTTAATTTATTAACTGTTTTATAATTTATTAATCGGAAATTGTAAACATTGTTAATTTTATAATTAATTTTTGGTAACTCCTATAAATTGAAGAATATTTTTTTTCTTTTCTCAGTTAATAGTCTTCAAGCAAAGATCTATGATCATACAGCTTAATCAAACGTGCATAATTTCTGCGCACAGATTAGGTGTTATATTTTTTATTTTGTTCATTTTATACATGAGTATACTAATAATTAAAAATAAATAATTTTACTTAACTAATTACATAATAAAATATTGTTACACTTAGTACCAAATGAAAATAAGTAGTTAAGTAATTAGTTTTTATAGTTAAACTAAAATGGTTTGTCCTTAGTTTGCGTACAAATCTATACAAACTATAATTAATTTATTTTAGAATTTATCCTTACGGATCTTCATTTTATTTTTCAAATGATATAAAATTATAAAATGTTATTATTTTTATAATACGTTATAAAATCTGCAATTATATAATCCGCCATAGAATATCGTATTTTTTTTCTTAATTATCAAAAAAATCCGAATCTAAAATGATATTAGTCTTCATGATTTTTGTGCCAAATTTACTTCCAGCTCTTTGGGTGTAGAATTATTTGTGAGTGTTTTTATAGTTTATTTTTAAATCTGTTAAAGATTTTTATACTTGTGCTCGATTAACCTATTTAATGTTATAATTATATATATTATAATATAGTTATATAAATATTGTTAAGAACATTTATATAATATCTACATAAATATTATATACTTTATTGGTTTGACTTGGTGTGTTAAGTTCTGCATTTAAATTCTTTATTCTTCTGCCTTCTGCTTTTGATGAGTACTTAAACGTTTAAGTTAAAAACAAATTATTATTTTAAGTAATGTGAAAATTAAATTAATTTATTACGAAAATATTAAATTACATTTTACTTTTATTTATTTATATGTATATAATTTTTGTCTGATTCAAGAAAGAATTTCTAAAACTACCCACAATTCGTTATAAATAACGGCTTAACATTCCTATTGTGAACGAAATAATAATTTATTTTTTAGATTTTTTTCTATTTTAATGTTGTTAAACATAGATAGATGGATGTCAACATTTATTTTATAGCATTTTGTTGAAGTTGCTTATTAAGTTGATTTAATAATTATTATTGTTTGATTAGTGTTTAGTAAGAAATAAATATATTTAACACGGAAATTAGTTTATTTTCTATAAAAATCTATTACTTACGTTGTTTTTGACATCAATAATTATTGATATGCAGGTAAGCTCAACATGTTATCCTTCATCATAAACTAAGTTTTAAATATACTTTTTAAGAGTGATTATGAGTGCTCTCTTGAAGAATTGGGCTATCAAGTGCAAAAAGAAATTTTCAAATCCGACTGATATTTCCAGAGATTAGCGCGATCAAACAAATAAACTTTTCCGCTTTATTATCACTACATAGTATAAAACAAAGTCGCTTTCTGTGTCCCTATATCCCTATGTAATGCTTAAATCTTTAAAACTACGCAACGGATTTTGATGCGGTTTTTTTTAATAGATAAAGTGATTCAAGAGGAAGGTTTATAAGTAGAAAAATTGGACCCGGTAGGTGGCGCTAATAGCGGGCAGGACGACGTCTGCCGGGTCCGCTAGTATTAGTATAAATAAAAAAATGTAATGCCGCTCATACTTATTCCATTATGTGATTGAGATTTTAAAATTTTACCCTACGTTCAAGAAACATTGTGACCCTGTTCCATAAAAAATCTGGATTCCAACTCCTCAATCCTGATGCTGTAGGGGATCTGATCCCCAAAACTAATGGGATTTAGACACTTTCGGTTATTTAAATTGATATTGGGGATACCAATTGAAGACTTCGTTGAATGAACTCAAGTAGGTACATATCCAACTCCTCAACCCTGATGCTGTAAGAAATTGCATTCCGAAATCGTAGTGGGCAGGCAGCCTAAGCTGGGATAAATGTTAGGAAGAAGAAGAAAGAATAATCGAGTCCTCAATTGCTCAACAGCTGAATTGTTTACAAAGTGCATTAGGCCGTGTCCCCATTAGGCGAACAGTGAGTCCGCTGACTGACTGAGCGCGGCGTACCGCGTATCGGTCGCGTTATCGCGTATCGATCGCAACTTATAACTCTGGATTTGTCTTAGTTTTGGAGGCGTTTGGAAGCGAATCAGCCGCTCACTGAATAAGTTGGCACGTGAAACGCCGCAAAGTGGGTACATTACGCACTGTTTGGACATTCCATTTAAAAAATAGGGAGGCTAACTGGAAGCAACCAGTTAGCCGCTTTATGTAGCCAATTCTGTTGTACACAATCTCTAAACTAAATTGACAGGTTTAATAGTATTTTTATCCCAAGAAGACAAAGAGTTGCTGTGGAAGTTTTAAAACCTTACTCCACGCAGATGAAGTCGCAGGCAAAAACTAGTATCAATTATAATTTTGGTTGAGGTATTCAATATCATGCATATAACAATAACTAGTGATTCACCCTGAAATTAGATCTTGCATCCTATAAGTTCATATTTTTGTCATTAAGTAGCACTCAAGATCCTGACTTTGGGTATCTGAAATTCTGAACCCATCTGAGTGTTTTTTACAGGTTTTTCAAATCCACTGACAGGTACTTCCAGAGATTAGCGCGTTCCACCAAACAAACTCTTCCGCTTTATTATATTAGCATAGGTAAGGGCCTGACAAGGATTCTCACCTAGATTCCCTTGTACAAAACACCAAACCGGTGTGTTGATCAAAATGATTTCTCTTCAGAAATAAATCCTTTTTTAGTGGAAGGCAAAATAAAATAAAAGTGGTAGATGTATTTGAGAGTGGCTAGATGGTAATTTCACATCAATATATTTTTATTAATTAAACTTATTAAATTAAAATGTTCATTTTATTTACATGCTATACATTCCTATGTTCCTTGGTTGTAAGATTAGTTGTTAGTACCTGAAAAAAAAGAATGTTAATTAAAGATAGCAGAAGTGTAAAATTGACAGGCAATGCCACATGGCGCATTATGGTGAGGCATAATGCACCAAATGCACAAATATGCACTGCAAATTGTAGTGATTTTGTCATATTAAATGTGTGGTTCAGTAAGTGACAATTGTATTATAACTAAGTGACATTCAACAGTGCATCCACAAACACAGCCACTACAGCCCTTTAATATCCCACAGCTGGGCATAGATCTCTTTTATAGGTGGAAAGGATATAGATTATATAGCTTAGACCCGCCATGTGGCTCCAATATGGGTTGGCGCTTTAACAACTGCACTATCACATGATTGATAGTGATAATAACCGGAAATAAAAAGTAATAATAAGCAGTTGCTTAACACTGCTTGGCACTGAGAACTTGACAGAATTACACTACATGGAACTCGATAATATTCTCCCAACTTGTGATATTCTACTGCATAAGAGTGTATGAGTGAATACAGGTGCACAGGATTTGCCCAGACAGCAATATAATGTGCCCCAATAGAGGGAGCAGACGCAAGCTTTACATCTCTCTAAACCCCTCAGAGGATGTGACACAACCAACATCTCAACTCTGGGCTGCTACTGAGTATTTCATGATGGATTTCTCCGCACTGGGTTTCCCCAGTAACTTTTTTTGACCCGACACAGGCCTTGTACTTGAAACCTGCAGCTGACCAAAACCAAGTTGACGATGAGGCAGTACCAGCTAACTCATTAAGAAGCTAAGAGGCTCAAATCTTACCCTTAGTCCAGGTCTTTAACTCATCAATATCCTTGACTAAGGTCCAGTCATGTCTCACGGACTGGATGGTGTTAGAGGCAGGATTGAAGCCTGGGAAGAGGTCCCAGCCCTCCTCTATGCTCATCTTCTTAGTGATGGCTACGACGCCCAGAATCACTGCTGCAGGGACTCCGATGGTTAGAGACCTTTGCCACGCTCCGAAGACTGCTCCAGATGCTGCACCCCCCAAGAAGTAGTTAATCTGGAAAGATGAGATCACTTTAACATAACATTCAATATATTATGTTGTTTTTAACTTTCAAAATGTATTTTCATTATCTAATAGACATGTAAACCCCGTGACTTTATGGACTGCATGGATTTAGAATTTCAAAAATTCTGTTGGAATTCTTTTATTTCCCAGTTTTACATAGGGTAAAAATAGCCAATGTGTATCTGCAGGGTGCATGTTATTTCTGTGCCAAATTCCGTGAGATCGGTTTATTGGCTGTTAAAATACACGGTGACTTTAGCTTCGTCGATCAAGAGCGGCCCCAGTAAGGTATCCGATGTAAGAAATTATTAGGTAATATTCAAAATTAGTTCCGGACAATACACATATTAGTGATAAAAAAATATTAAAATTTAAAGCATTTATGAAACAGCCTGTTTAATGTTTCAGAAACTAGGTCAAGCCATTGAACTTGGATACAAGTTCAAGGAAAGATTTATCGTACAAGTGAAATTATAGCCAACCAATAGCGAAGCGTATTTTGTAAAAGTCCACGTGGACCATCAACCAATGTCGACGCTCGCGCTTTTCTTTGATGGAAACCGATAGCCAACGATGCGCACGCGGTGTTCTTTGTGATGTAATATGCCCCGCCCCCTGTATAAAATGTTCGCTAGACGTCCCGACCAAGTCTACTGATTTATGGCATGCAGGTTTCCTTACGATGTTTTCCTTCACCATTAAAGCAAAAGATATTTAATTACTTAAAACGCACATTACTCCGAAAAGTTAGTGGTGTGTGCCTGAGATCGAACCCACGCTGTGGGTATCCTACCCACCAAGGGATAAGAAAACCGCGAGAGATTTAAAATCACCGTACCTAAGTAAAGTGGTTACAATAAAGCAATGTTAGCCACTACAGGATTAAAAACCAATTTATAGCGTTTTAAAAATAAAACAAAGATGTAAAATTTTTGGCAAACTTAATGAAAAAAAACTCAAAAAAATAATTAAATACTACTAGTAGTAGATTGTTACTAAGAAATATCAGCAGAAATTCTAAAAGCTTTAGGAGATGCTGGCATTGATATTATTCACAAGTTATGTAACCAAATCAGGCAAACATGTGTTACTGTTTTGTCGGAAAAGTTGGTCGGGACATCTGACGGCCGCTTAATAACATGAAATTGAGAAATAAATTATAAATTGTTTCTGACGGTCCTAAGCCCGTAAAGGTGAACGCACACTTGTCTGAGCCGAACGCTTCGAACGAGTCGAACGAAACGAATTTTAGAATTCTGTATATGAAATCTCATGAAACCTCGCACACTTCCCCGCCGCGTCGTATCGTCCGAATCTGAAAGAACAGAAATCCTAGACGAAATCGGATGACGTCATCAGATTCGGCGCGGCTTATGCGGTCGACTCGACCGAATATGCGCTCGCGTTCTATCAGTTGCGTACGACAGAGCAACGCGCGAGTACTATTTCTTCATTGTTTAAAAAAATGAGTGATTCTTTTCGGTCGATTGTTCTGGTGCGGATGTGTGCAAGGCCTCCTTGACTTCGATTCGTTCGACGCGTTCGGCTCGGATAAGTGTGCGTTCACCTTAAAAAGTAGGTAGGTTCTAAGGGAAGGTTTTTATTATAAGTAGGTATGAATGTCTCTGTGAATGACCTCAAACATCAGGAGTCGCCGCGCCGCGGTCTGTAGTATTATGTTAGCCATAGGGTGTTTTTAAATAATGCGTTTTTGTTTATTTTTTTTTAATATTAGTCATTCGAATGTTCTTTATTTTATATTATTATTACACTAATAGATATTAGGCACTGGATACATTAACTGGTTTGCTTGTGGAAGACGATAAAATTTTCACCGTGTATATTAAGTATATTGTAACGACAAAAGATTTTTTTTCATACAGGCATCATTAAAATATGAGTATATGAAGCATAAATTCGAAATCACACTTCAACTTTATTTTATTGCAATGAATGATTGTCCTACCTTGTCGTTCTTCCCTCGAACGTTTTGGGCATAGTTAGCAGTCACAGTAAAGGCTGTTGCCATGCCTACTAAGGGCCCAATATAGTAAGCATAACGAAAAGCAGTGTTAAAGAACCCCTTTGGATGAGAGTACATCAACACATCCAATGTAGCAGTTCCCAGCCCCGCCAGCGCCGCGTATTTGCCTGTTACGATCGCCTTGTTGAAGACATCGTGCCCCTCAGGCGTGTCGTAGTATTTGTAGGACAGCATTCTTATTTAATTAATAATTTTGTAAAATTAGTTACACAACACAGTTCTCTCGGATGACATTTGACAACCACAGAATACAGATTACTATACTTCGACTTTTAATTGTATGCACTAATGTGAAGTTTCGTGGGTTGTCACTTTTTAACGAAAATAAAATAGGGATGGGGTACAGTTGATTGATTTGAATCATTCAATTATTTTATTCAAATTAAAGTTTATATTTTAAGTAATTATTATATTTTATGTACAAAGTGTACCTATATATATATGTATATATATAAATACATATATTTTTAATATATAAAACAAAGTCTGGTTTGTTAGAACACTTATAACTCGAGAACGGCTGGACCGATTTTCATGGTTTTTGATTTGTTGTATTTGTCTCCGTCCCGAATAGCAGAATAACTGTTAAAAATATTGGAAAATTGACGAAAAAATAAAAGAAAAAACATTTTCCCATACAAAATGTTCATGGGTTTCGTAACTGTCAAACATTGAATGTTCATCCCGTCGATACGGAACTCTTTCACCCGTATGATGGGGTGACCATGATTCCGCATTAAAGACAAAAGTTGAAAAAAAATTATCAAAAATCAGATTAAGTTCATAATCATCATTAATTTTTTTTATTCAACTACAAGTTAGCCCTTGACTGCAATCTCACCTGATGGTAAATGATGATGCAGTCGAATACGGAAGGGGGCAGACTTGAAAGAGGTATGCATACCCCTGATCGGTTTCTACACGGCATCCTACCGGAACACCGGAACGCTAAATCGCTTGGCAGCCGGCCGGCACAGCTTTGCCAGTAGGGTGCTAATAACCAGTCACGGCTAAAGCCTACCACCAGACTGGACCAAAAACAATTTAGAAATTATAAAATCCCAAATTGCCCCTGCAGTGAATCGAACTCGGAAACTCCCACTTATAAGACCTAAGCGCTCACCACTGCACCAGGAAGGTCAAAATCATCTAGAAAATTATAAGTAGATTCCAAAAATATGTAACTACTGTTCAATATATTTTTTTCTGAATAACTAGTAAGTATTCTTTTAAAAATATCATTTTTTTAAATAAAGGGGCAGCAGCATGTTAACTATGACAGATATCGTCCTTATTTACAACATAGTGTTATATTTGTATATATTTAAGTTATTCTTTTACTGCACTTTAACCCTTGTACATTAGTTTTTATTATATTTATTTTACTCCAAAAACAACCTAATAAGGCCAATGTGCCAAAGTGGCCGTTAAAATATGTAATTTTTTTATATTTTTACTCATCATATAGTGAAAGTTAAATTAAGTTGTTATCTCACACAATAAATATAAATTATTTATGATCTGGTTTTCAGTTCTATAGTCTTTACTCTTTAAAACGTATAGTTATGGACCCGTATTTAAAACGTATTGTGTTTTCTTAAGAAATACCTAGTTAACAAAAGCAAGCTTTTTTTTTAAAGATCACAGTTTAATCAATAAAATTACCTAAAATTATACAAAAAGTCTTTCACATTGTTTGTTAGTAAAATCACAAATTAACAAAAAAAAAAAAGTTTGCCACAAAAAGTCAAGACGACAAAATTGGTTGGCTTTTATACGTAGGAGCCATCCATTTACTTAGTAGATAAATAAAATTATGATGTTAATGAAAGAGTAACTTTGAACGAAACTTTTGAGAATGAAATTGAATGAATTGAACGTATCACATCACTATAGAAATGGGGTTGGCAACATTATTTTACGGAATGACATTAGGAAACGTCAGATTACTGCAGATAATTAAAAGTTGAACTATAGAGGATTTTGACAACACAGGGTAAAGGGTTGCAACTTTGCAAGATCTATCAATTTACCCATATTTATATTATATTTTTCCCCAAAATGTACATTCCACCTTTTTTCGCCATTTTTTCAAACAGAAAATATAATTAAAATTATGGTATATAATTTTAAATTGAAAAATTTGCCTAAAAGAATATTAATTAATAACTTACTAAACTATAGATCGACCACAATCTCATGAAAAATGGGGAAGTTAAATTTTGTAGTAAGCAACACTAGGTTAACTCGGCTGCCCTAGTGATAAACAAAGTATATAATTACATTCAGAGCACCTTACCTGGGATCGTTTCAAGAAACGAAAAATCCAGCAACTGCATTTTAAATACAAAAACAAAGTAATCAACATCCAATTACTTTGTTTTTGTGTTGTGCTTGTTGTTTACTTGGTTTTTGCATTTATATTCCGGGTTAGTGAGTGCAGTTAGACTTGCCTTTACACAAGTTTAAGAACTCTATTAAAAATATGCTCATAAAAAAAGCATATTATACAATTGAAGATTATATAAATGATAAAAAAGCATGGAGCAATTTCTCAATGACAAGTTGCTTGGAAACAATCTAAGAAAATTTAACTCATGTCTTAAAATGAGTATTTGATTATTGGTGTTCAATTCGATGCTTTGATCATGGGTAGCCTAAGTATGTCACGCTCTCTTTAAACATTTCTGTGGTGGTGTCGTGTGGTGCGGGTTGTTACGTTCCCTCGAATATGGTTGAGCGAAGCAATGGCTGGATCATGCGTCATGCTCGTGAACGGGTGCCACCGTCGGAAATGGGGCTACTTTTGTCTGCCCTTCTTCACATGTGTAGAATTGTAAGCACCATTCCGAACCTGTGGTAGATTCATTTGTCGATTCGTATGCGCTTGTGAAAGTTTATCTGAATAAAATTGAAGATTACTTATATAAATGATAAAAAGGCGTGGATTTGACTCGTTCCAGCAATGCGCGAGACGGCAATTCAATCATGTACTTAACATAAAATTGTTATATTGATATTGTAAATTTGGAAAAGAGCAACCGCCGAGTTTCTTGCTGGTTCTTCTCGGTTGGAATGGCATTCCGAACCAGTAGTAGATTCATTTGACTATTCAAAAGTACATGTAAAAGTTTATTTGAATAAAAAACTTTTCTATTCTATTTCTATTCTATTCTATTCTAGTTACTTTGTTTGGGCAATTTAAATTTCAGTAAACGGTTCAAGTTATTTGAAATATTAAACTGTGGTAGTTAAAAAACTACTCGACATAAAACTTTTGTTAATGCAAAAAGTCAATTTCACAAAAAATGTCAGTTGCTTTGTTTATCGCTAGGGCGGCCGTAGTGTTGCTAACCTTGGAATTTCATTTCCCTATTTTTCATGAGATTCTGGTCGATCTATAATTACATATTACTAAGATCGTAAACAAAAAGTTAATGTTCAAGATTAAAAAAAAGATAACAAAAACTTCCTACATAGTTTTGTTTTTCCTTTCTAACAGTTTTCGTCTTCAATTTATTCATTCATTAAGACTGTTAAAAATAATTTTAAAAACGGTATAAGCATGTTTTGTATTGGTTGGTGAATTTGATTATCTCAAATCTCAATCGAGATATTTAAAGTCCGAGTGAATAAAATCGATACAAGTATCGCCGTGAAGTATCGATAATAAATTGCCATTTGTCATGTTACGTCACTTTTTGACATTTCAAAATATTGTCGATGGTCATTATTCTTTTTTTTAAATTTTAGCTGTCATTGTGTCAAAGTACCAAAAATGGCGGCGGACGGTGACGATGTGATTAGTGATCAGGAAAAAGTGAGAATTGTTTCGGATTTTATACTACATTCGCCACCGGGAGAGTTCAACGAAGTGTTCAATGATGTGAGAGTACTGCTGAACAACGACACACTGCTCAAGGAGGGCGCGAGCGGTGCATTCGCACAGTACAACAAGGACCAGCTCACGCCCGTGCGGCTCGAGGGCTCCGAGCTGCACACGCTCGTCACCGACCACAACGACCTCGGCGGCGGCCGGTTCTTCGACCCCCGATCCAAGCGCTCCTTCAGGTATGACCACCTGCGCAAGGAGGCGTCCGAGTACGAGCCGTACGAGCCCGACCGGGCGGCGGAGCCCTGGCGGGCGGCGCTGGACGTGGAGCTGACGAACTACGTAGCGGAGCACTACAAGCACGGCGCGAGCCTGGTGGTGGGGCGCGCGCTCGACTCGGGCGCGGTGTCGCTGGTGGCGTGCATCGAGGACCACCAGTTTCAGCCCAAGAACTACTGGAACGGGCGGTGGCGCTCCGTGTGGTCGCTGACGGTGGGCGGCGGCGCCGCGGAGCTGCGCGGCATGCTGCGCGTGCAGGTGCACTACTACGAGGACGGCAACGTGCAGCTCGTGAGCTCCAAGGAGGTGCGCGCGCCGCTGCCGGGCGGCGCGGAGGCGGCGGCGGCGCGCGAGGCGGTGGCGCTGGTGTGCGAGGCGGAGAACTCGTACCAGACGGCCATCTCCGACAACTACAAGACGATGAGCGACACGACGTTCAAGGCGCTGCGCCGCCAGCTGCCCGTGACGCGCAGCAAGATCGACTGGGCGCGCCTCGTCTCCTACACCATCGGCAAGGAGCTCAAGAGCCAATGATGTCCCGCCGCTGCGCTCTGAGCTGCAGCGGTCGCTCCATGCCTCTGTACATATAAGAGTAAGAGTAAATCTTGTTCAAATGTTTACTCGCCCGGGTGCACGCCCGGCGCGTATTTATCTATGAGTATAGACAAATCGCTATTGTAACTGTTAAATTTTATTGCATTTTGTTACTCTCATGAAAGGATATTGAATGCTTCATTGTCACCTGCTTCAGAGTGGCATTTATACCATAGTGTTTTTAAATTATTTTAATTCCAGAGAGTACTAAACTTATCCGTTTCAGATTTTAGACATGACATTATAGAAAACTCAGGTTTCTTATTTAGGACCAGACAGTTCTAGGCTAGACTAGGTCCGTAGGGGAATTTGTTTTGACAGATTACACAAATTTTGTTTTACAAAAATGATTGTTGTAAAGAGTAATTGTTGTGTAAGCAATATGAATCTGGTTTGTTTCAATCAATAAATGTGTGTCAATTACAAAGAATTATATGTTAAAAATCTTATAGCTATTGCCTCTACAGTGAACTATATTATTATCATGCTTGATTCTTAGTCCATCCAATTGATTCATTCAACATCAGTATTATTTGTATATTAGTTCTTTAATGGTAACCACATGCCTTCCTACATCTTTGTGAAAGTCTAGACATGCTTATTTTAAAACCAAGTATATTTTGTGATGTTAAATATTTTCAGACTTTCGCAACTAGAAATTCTTCTAAAATAAGTTCACATGCTAATTTGGTTGTACAGAAACTAAACTCAATTGACAGCTCTAAAAGTGATGCCATC
This sequence comes from Melanargia galathea, assembly GCA_920104075.1. Classification (NCBI taxonomy): domain Eukaryota; kingdom Metazoa; phylum Arthropoda; class Insecta; order Lepidoptera; family Nymphalidae; genus Melanargia; species Melanargia galathea. Next base: position 24,776,566 of record OV049855.1, read on the forward strand.
TTTTTCACAATGTTTGCTGCAGAAAAGGATAGTACTATTTTAAGGCCTTTCAATTTAGTTACATAAAACAACAAAAATGCCAAAATGTTCATATGCTAGTAGGCATGGCTTGACACCTCGAGCTAAATTCTCTCACAATTGTAATAATTAATGTTGGATACTTAACAAAATTGTGAGTTAACAGGAGGTTTAAAAACATGCCTATTAGCATTTGAAGATAGCAACACTGCATAGTTACTTGTACCACTGCATATTTAGTCTTGCGCAAAGGTATATTTATAGTTCATAACATAAAGCTTAAACACAGGACAGCTGTCAAAAAATATGCCTAGGACCATTACTAGTCTCATTGATATTTCGATGGATAATTTGTAGTTTATTATTAATCAGATCAAACAACAGGAATAGAAGCTTACAGGTTTCAGGTTTAGGCTTACAGGTTTTCTGAATTTATAGCTATTCTATTTAAATTGAATCTAACTTGATATTGTTTTGTAAGATACTGATATGTTTTTAATAGATTTATAAGATCTTAAAGACTAAAGATTATTATATTGATCCCAAGGTTGATAACTTGTATTCTGTGGTTTAGAGAATGCAAGAAGCTCAGTTTTGTGCACTTGCATGAATAAAAGTATGACATTACTTTGCATCATTATAATATGTTATGAAAATATGTTATACAAATATCTCCTTACGAAATAATGATCTTCTAAGGTTTCAATGGCAGTTGTCCTGGGAATCAAGCTATATTTTAAGCACTATAGGTGTGTATCTACCATAATATTGCTTGCATGAAATTACTAGAGTGAAATTTGACAGTAAAGCTGAGTGGGAAGATCATATGGTGCATTTAATTGTAGTTAATTTAAAACAAAATTGTCCACGTAGCTTTAACGCAAATTTTATGGGCAAAAGAGCACAATAATTGACTTGATTCAAAATGTGTTTGCATATGCGGAGGTTTGCTCAACATGTTACAGAGATAAATAATGGTGGTGATAAACAAATTAAAAAAAAAATATTGTCCATAAGATTATGGCGTCGCGAGTGAAAGAGAACGAAAGCGTAACTTTTTTATATTATGTATGTAATAATAACAATTAAAATGCCAATTTATTTTGTAATTATTATTAATTTAAAGAACGTACATTAATAAATGGTGGAGTAAAAAAAATCCAAGAATTCTGTAATGTATGATTGAATTCATTTGAATAAAAATATATATTAAAATGTTGCTAATTATGTTTATATTTTCTCAACTCTCATCTCATGATTTGATATAATATTGAATATTTCAAAAATCTTTCATTTAATCGCAAATAAAAAGGTGTTACAAAAAACCCTGTCTATGTCTGTTGCATTCAACTAATTAGAATGCTGTTTTTCTTTTTATCAAAGATGGGCTTATTTGGGTTGAATTATTATTAAAAGGGGAAGAAGCTTCATCTGTTATGAATAGTTAGGAATAATAATAGTTTTATCTACTATATAAAAATAAGTCGGGTTTTCCTTCCTGACGCTATAACTCCAGAACGCACGAACCGATTTCCACGGTTTTGCATTCGTTGGAAAGGTCTCGGGCTCCGTGAGGTTTATAGCAAAAACACGCGAACGAAGTCGCGGGGGTCAGCTAGTTCCGAATAAAAGGACCATAGTAAATTTTTTTTATATACTTAAGTACCTACATACTTAAGTAGATTTTTTAAATACACCATAATTTAACGTAAAAAAAGTATATAACGTAATAAAATAAAATAAAATATAAATAAAAAACGTAATAAAAAAGAAAGATAATAATCTAATCGACTTCAATTCTTAATTAACTTATAGTTCGTGACGAAACGAGACCTTGTCCCTAGGTTCCTATTAGCCTAAATAAAGGAAGGTCTACATCGCTGTCGACGCTACATTAGCGTCATTGCGTTGTAAATAAAGATGAGTGTGCCTCGTCGATACTGCACGAGTGCACGACGCGGACGGTATATGAGTCACCAGTCGCCGTCACGAGGCGGGGCGACGCGCCGGCCGCCGTCAGCAAATTCATTAGAACTCCGAATTTACATTCAATGCACTTTTTTAGGGTTCCGTACCCAAAGGGTAAAACGGGACCCTATTGCTAAGACTCCGTTGTCCAACTGTCACCAGGCATGTCATCCGTGTCTCATGAACCGTAATATATACATAGTTGAATTTTTCACAGATGATGTATTTCTGTTGCCGCTCAACAAATATTCTAAAAAATAGAATAAAATAAATATTTAAGGGGGCTCCCATACAACAAACGTGATTTTTTTGCTCGTTTTTATAAATAATAGTACGGAACCCTTAGTGCGCGAGTCCGATTCGCACTTTTTTATTCATGTGCAAATCATATTTTGCGAATTGAATACGTTTTTAGTTCGAGCACTTTATGGTCGGTCACTCAAATAATGTATGTAGTTAACTAAGTAAGGTATCTACGTACGTACAAGTCATAGTCATTGTCGTCATCCATTGCTGGACATAGGTATCTTGCAGGCGTATGATCGTCACAGAACACTGGATCTTGTGCCGCAAGTGTCCAGCGACGTGCCTGAGATCGTCCGTCCACCTACTGATCCCCTGTCTTCCAACGAACTTGAATAGATTTTAAACCGGGAGAAGTCGTTTAAAGTACCACATTTCGGAAAGAACTCCTTTCCAATCGTTAAATCCATAACTTGACTGCTCTTTGCTTCTTGCTAGTTTCGGATAGGATTTTCAGATAATTGGTAAATACTTAGAGGTGCATTCATATAAACGGATAGAAGTTCAAGAATGGAAGGCACCGTTAGGTAGGTACCTATTTTACTACTACAATTTTTTTTAAAGAATTTTAGTCATGATGAACATGACTAATACTTTCCCCTTTCCCCTCCAAATAAGCGAAAGTTTATGTTAGGAGTGGGTACGACAATAATGTACCGGGTGGTGTTTGAACTGTCGATCTTCCATTTTCGATTCACGGCCGACGACCGTTGCGCTATTGAAGCTACAAACTATAGTGAGTGTTTTTCATAATATTATAGTGAGAGATTTTCACATTGCATCGGGCAAATATCGACATCGTTAAATCAGTTGATAATAAGCCTTAACGAGTAAGAGGGTTCGATTCCTACCTAGTAAGTTTTCGTTGATCTAATTATGTATTTTTCTAATGGCGTAAGAAACCCACTACTTTTGGTATGGGAGCATGTCATAGGATATAATATGTATAAGGGGGATAGGCATCGATGTGGGATAGGTAGGTAAAGGTTGGAGGGTTTTTAAGGCTTCACTTTTGCGCTTGAAAAGTTGTAATTAAAGTGATAGTGTTCAAGACGCGCATAATCACTTAAACTTGAAGGCAGCCGTATAAACTACGCATTCGATCTAGATAATCTTTACTTTAGCCTTCCATTAATACGGTTCGTATAATGGCACAATAACATGTTCAGGCTTGGTCATACAGAACGCGATTCCTATTTCGATTTTGTATTTTCTATGAATTAATGAAAAAAGATACACAAAACACTAAATAAGTACTTGGTACGAGACAGATAGGTATAAATACATATGTACATACCTACTACAATATTGAATAGAAGCAGGCGTTACTTTGCGGAAATCCATAATATATGATGAAAAGTCAAAATTATTTTGCTTTATTAAGCAAAACAGTCAAATTTGTATGGTACAACATGCAGCGTGTGCTATGTCAGCCCTCCTGCTGTTAAATATACAGGAAAATCAATCAACCAAGCGAACCCCAAGCACCACCACCATGTAAGACCACACAAATCCACCACCAAAACAAACTCGACGATCGTTTCTCTCCGACACCGGAGCATCCTCAGGAGATGTATAGTTCGTTCGGTAACTTAGTGTCGGTACAGGCGCAGGTGCTCTTAGTATTCTGCTTTTATTTTTATTACTTTTTTTCTGTTTGTAATTTTTTTTCTATTCTAACAGAATCTCCGAATAGTCTGCCAATCCACACTTGGCCAGCGTGGTAGACTATGGTTAAAATCCTTCTCATTTTGAGAGAAGACCCGTGTTCATGATAATATTATATTTTATGTTTATGGTTATATTGTAATAAAATACGAATATTAAAAAATATAAAAAGGAAAGAGAATTTTAATCTATAATATAATAAAACTGTAACAGATCCAATTCTGTACATTGAAGATATTTTGAAAATTTCTTTTGGAGGGCACTCTATAATCGATACTGAAGCCAAAACTGTAATTTTTTTCATTTTTGTCTGTCTGTCTGTCTGTCTGTCTGTCTGTCTGTCTGTATCTTGGCCGCGCATCACGCCGAAACTACTGAATGGATTCGAATGAAACTTGGTACGATATGAGTTTATACTCCGAGGTAGGACATAGGATACTTTTTATCCCGAAATTCAGCACGGTTCCCTTGGGAGAGGGGAAGAAAGTTAAAACGTGTATTTAGCTCTAATTCAATAACGGGTACTTCGATTTAACTCATCCTTTTTTTGTTAGAAAGGTAGTACTTTAAGTATTGTCCCGTAAATATTTCAAGGTCATAGGTTTTTTAGTTCAGAAATGACAGACATTTATTGGGTTCAAATAACTTGGGACCCGGATCTTTGAATGTACGGCTTATTTTAAACTGGTGTGCGTTTAAATTTATGTTTGTCGGTCTGTCTATTTGTTCCAGCTAATCTCCGAAACGGCTGGATCGATTTTAACGGAACTTTCAATGGCAGATAGATGATATTATTATAAGGAGTAACTTAGGTTACATTTAGTTTAGGTACATAAAAGAATTATGGGATCCGATCCAATCCTATATAAAACCTATAAACACGCGAACGAAGTCGCGGGGGTCAGCTAGTATAAAAATATGAGTAAGTATAAAACGCCAAAACCCCTTGTACCTGTACACCCCACGTGGCATCTTTTGAAGTCGCAGGCGGTCCCTTTGACAAGACGCCGCGCGTGCCGAGGCGGCGCGATCAAAGGTGACCGTAAGAAAACGAACAGACTATAGACTCTACAATGAACAAAATTGCAAATTCCTTTGTTTTGCGGATTATAGCAAAATAATTTTGACTTTTCATCATACATACTACAAATAAAATATACCTATAATACAAATATGATTTAAAAATATTATGTAATATTTATTGTAATAAATAAGTACCTATCAAAGTTCTCTAACACTAAATTATCATGGAATAAATAACAATAATATAAACAATACGAATAAGTAGATATAAGTAATTTGTCTTAATGGTGCCCTAGTGATTAAGACAAGTAAGCAGTGCTCTTTTACTAATTTTTTTTCTTGGTCCTGCCATACCGACGCCGCTACGCGTCGGGTTTGATCAAGCCTTTAACTCCAGTCGTCTCCCGACAAACACAGCATCAGGGCGACCTACTTTAAACGCAATTATTCCTCGCAATCCAGTTTCTAGTGATGTATGAGATTGACACAATTTCCTTCTGATTAAAAAACACCGCTTTTAGTATATCGGTATCAAGCTCGAGCGAGCGGTTAATTCGTTCAAAATACCTTTACCGTAGCAAATTCTTTCAAGGAAATAGTCGGTTAACCAAGTGTTTGACGTGGATTGTCTTAGAGCGGCAATACACGTCAGATTTTTTCCATCCGATCCGATCCGATCCGGCTACCGGAAGGCGTATTTTGTATGAAAGTTATACCTCCCCAATACACGTCCGATCCGATCCGATCCTACTATCGGATCGGATCGGATCGTATTGCCGCTCTTAGTAGAAAAGTTTAACGTTTCACGTTGTTGTGTCATCAAGTAAATTCAATATACCACATCTTAATAATATGTTTCACTCAAAAAATTACGCTCAGACAAAGATAAATGGATTTAAATATGTGGGGCCCCCTTTCGCGCGGGACCCGTAGCAATTGCTACTCTACTCTACTCTACGTGGTTAATCCGGCACTCGAGAGATACCTTATAAGTTATCATTATCACATAATTAAATTTCCGTACCTACCTTTCCATCACATTTAGGTATAGCAACAGTAGTTAATGCTCGCGACTTCGTCCGCCGGGATTTAGATTTTTAGAAATCCGGTGGGAGTTTGATTTCCTGAAATCCAAAGTACTTGTGCCGCTAGTGTCCAGCGACTTGCCTCAGATCGTCCGTCCACCTATATTCGGAATCCAAGCTTTCTCTTTACCAAAAACCTATACCAAGATCGGCGGGCTAGTAGCGGCGTATTGTCCATCAATAATTTTTATCCCGGAAATATCCAGAGTTCATTTACGAATGAACTTTGGATATTTTTGGTATACAAGTATAAATTGAAAATTTAAAAAACCCCCGACATTCTGTGACATTTTGTGGTGGCGGCCATCTTGGATTTGCAATAGTGATATTCTACTAGTCAAGCCCTTTCATTTGATACCCATATTAAGGGAGTTGTGAAAAAATATGTAATCCGCCATTTTGTAGCGGCGGCCATCTTGGATCGATTTTCATCAAATATAGCTAACAACACGCTCGACTAATTCACCTTTCAAACAAAAAAAACCGCATTCAAATCGGTCCACCCGTTTGAGCTCCACAGGGGAACAGACAGACACACACACACACACACACACACACACACACACACACACACACAGACACGTCAAACTTATAACACCCCGTCGTTTTTGCGTCGGGGGTTAAAAATATAGCCTAAATCACTCCTCCTATTGATAATCCTCTACTTGCCTGTGCAGGTCCTGTCGAAATATATTCAGCCGTTCTGAATATTACACTGTTCCAGTGTTACTTATCAGTGGTTCCAGCAGATAGACAAAAATTTAATTCTATTTTGGTTATGCTATTCAGAGGCAGTTATTCAGAAATCACAGACGTTTGTCTGTGATTTGTGACAAAACATCGAGTCAAGAGATATCAACCAAGTGGATGGCGCGAATGAATAGGTAGCTGTATGGTGTCTAGGTATCTACTAGCGCTATGGATGGTGTGCCCAGGATTCGAACCCAAGTTGTAACCAATCGGAACAAAGGATAAAGTAGGTCGGTAAGTGAAGGTTCGTCTGAATGTCCACTGCTGGAAATAGGTAGGTGTCTTGCAACACGATCTTGCGCCGCTAGTGTACAGCGGATGTCAGACTCGCTCGAGGTGGTTCATCCATCGAGTCGACGTGCAGGGTTGCCTTTTGAGCCACTTCTGATTCGGTATCATTTGAAGGTCGGTCGGCAGGCAGGTCGGAAGGTAGGTCGGTAACTTTGGATCGGAGGTCAACGAACATTCGTTTTAAATTTCAAGCGTGCGGAACCCCTTTATCGCAAAATGTTTAACTCCTTATCAATGTTGTTACAACAGTTGTGTATAGCTACATCCGGATTCCGGACAAACCTATACCTATACTTATAGAAGCAACGAGTTATACTTAGATACATATTTTCTCTATCTAAGCGGCGCTTTTTTCAGGGTAAGTAGGTACATGCATACTATTCGTATTCATCACGTTGTGAAGATTTAAATGATAAACAACAATGATAACTCCTGGTAATGAAAAAAAATATTTTTTTCATTACCAGGAGTTATCATTGTAAATAGGGGATAGGGAAGAATTACTTAACACAAAGTAAAAACGTCAAACATGTTTTGTTCTAAAACTTTATTTAATTTTTATTTACCTAAACTATTAAAAATTTTAAGCTTCACAGCCTCTGTTTTTGTGCTGCCAAGTAATATTTCATATACCAACTTGATTGGTCTAGAATCTAGACTCTAATCTATATATTATAGTAATAAATACCTTAGTAACGACTATTACAATCTCGCTTACGATGTTTTAGAATACAATTTATATCAAGTAAAATTATATTGTACCTACATTTTATAATAGGGTGACCGTAATCTACTGTCAGAAATCAGGACACTCTATTAATGATAATAATAAAATTATTTCATTCTATGCTAATTAGAAAATACGTTTATCAGTCTTATGTATTAATTTTTTTTCATAAAAAATGCGAAAAACAAAACGCTTAGCATAAATAATATAATAAATTAAGTAAGTACATAAATCTATAAGTACAGTAAAATTTTAAATGCATGAGTGGTTTGAGATTTTTATTTTAAGTGTTAAGTTATTAATGAGATGGCATTACTGGCTTATAGTTTATGTAATAGTTTTGTTTGTACGGTGCCTGATAGTAATATGGGTTAAATGGAAGTTCTGAAAATCTTCTCCACGTCGAAAGTGCGTCGATTGGGGGAACTATAAAAGAAATGAAAAAAAATATATATATAATATATCTTGCATAATATTCATTTTTAGATGGTCTTATCCATCATTATATTTATTAATCAGTCGTGGAGATATATAGTATTGGCAATTGTTCATGTAAAAACTTGTATATGTCCAAATGCGAATAGGCACATTAATTTTATTAAGAAAAATAAAAGTAGAAGTAGGGAATTAGCAGTGGCAAAATTGTATTAAAAGCATAGGTACCTAGCTAAATATTAAAAACGAGCGGATACCCGCGACTTCGTTCGCGTGGATATTGGTTTTTAAAAATCCCGTGAGAATCATTTTGTTTTTTCTAAGCTTCTTTGAGCTCATACCTTGCTAAAAACTGTTAAATGTTCACTGGCGGATGTTTAGGTAGATCAAAATGTAAACATCCGCCAGTAAAAGTCCCATCAAAATTGGTTCAGCCTTTCAGAGATAAGCCAGTAATCTTTAAAGTATTTCCTTTCTAACAAAAAAAGAATGAATGAAATCGGACCACCCGTTAACGAATTACAGCTAAGTACACATTTTGGCTTTCATCCCCTCTCCCAAGGGAACCGTGCTGAATTTCGGGATAAAAAGTATCCTATATGTTACTCCGTAGAATGAACTTAAATCATGCCGAGTTTCATTTCAATCCATTCAGTAGTTTTTACGTGATGCGCGCACAAACATACAGACAAACAGATAAACAGACAAACAGACAAACAGACAAAAATTTCAAAAATAGCTTTTTTACGTTCTATTACTTATCCCTAACATCCCCCCGTTATAATTTTGCAAAAATCTTCAATGTACAGATACGGCAATTCTACGATTTTATTATATGTATAGATGAATGACCGTCGATTTTCTTACAAGTTTTTGTGAGTGGAAGGAGCAGTCCAAACCAGGGATACTATAACTTATAAAAGATTGACGGAAGCTTGTACAACATTGTCATTATGGGACTTAGAACATAGGAAAAAAATAATTAAAATTCAAATCATACCCATTTCCGGTGGAGCAACGAAATTCTTAGGCGGCAAAACAATTGCAGGAATTGGCCCCTCGATACCCGTTGGTACATCTAAATCTTTATCTGAATCTATCACATGGAAATCCGTAAACGAGGGGTTGTTTACTGCTAGTTTTTCTTCAGTATTATGTTGTTTTAGCTCTCCTTTTACATCGTTTTTGTTGTAATCCTGTATTTCAGAAGCTGTATCACGAATTACATCATTGGAAACCTTTGATTTGTCTTGTATGTTGATTGTCGTATTTATTTCTTTGGTAACTAAATTGTCCCATTGTTTTGTAGAACTTATATTATTAATTTCGTTCGTTATTTTACTTGTTTCATAATTATTATTGCTTTTGTTTTTATCTGTACTAATGTATGTTACATACTTATTGTCTTTCAAAATTTCGTTTAAATCTTTCGTACTTTCATTTAATCTTGTTCCATTGTATATCATTATGTCTTTACTAACTACATGGATCTTATCATCTGCTTCCTTTATCTCATTAGTTGCATTCGAATCAATGACAACCTCATTAGAATTTATTGCAAATATATTTTCTTTTGCGTTTTCATTGTCATATTTTACACTTTTACTTAGTTTTATTTCATCAAAGATATTACTTTTGTTACGATTAATATTATGTTCTTTTTTACCCTCATTTTGATTTCTTTTAGTCAAATTGTCGTACAAAGGATCCTCAAGTGGAATACCCTCAGGAATATCCTCAAAGGAGAATTCGTGTGTAATAACTATTTCTTCACTATCGGTCAAGGATTTAGCTTTATTGAAGAGATTGTCTGATGTGCGGTAGTTGCTTGTATCGTGGACTATTCGAGATGGACAATCTTCTGGTATGGTGTACATCTAAAAGAATATTTTTGTTTTAAATAAAAAGGTATCTGAGGCAAGAGTGAATAGGGCATATTTTAAGCAATCTTAAAAAAATATTTTAGACCAAAACTTGTTGTCACTGACCAGCTTTTGGACCAATAGATAATTCATTTGTAATGACTGCATTAGTTACCTGTGTATCCTTGATATGTGGCCGATAATAGTCCAGTACTTTGGCATGCGCAGGTTTAGTTCTCGCTTTGGGTCCAACTGCGTGTACTTTATAGCACTGGTGGCCGGCCCTAGATATCGTATCGCTTCCATCACGTGTGCCGAGGTACAAGGTAGCTTTGCCGCTGTTCGGGGATAATTCTATACGTCGGAGCACTGAAAATTAGCATAATTATTGACATAATATTATGACAGGAGTTGAAAATTCTTACGGATTCGACTACTTAAAGAAACATTCTTATATATAATTTTGCAAAGTGAAATAAGTTCACATTTTAGCAAAATATTTAGAATCCTCGACAGTAGATTACCATGGACTGATTAAAATTAGCACTAGTAATTTAGTATTATCTACTTGTATATTATACTCGTATTTGGGCAGGGTGTATAGTTTGAATAATTGATAGATGTTGGGGTCCCAAGGTACTGGAATGGCGACCTAACATCGGAAAACACAGTGTTGATAGACTATGTGCATCGATGTCTTCAAATAAGTCGCAGGGAGCCGCTGGAAACAAACGCTCAAGACCGTGACGTGGACGTCCTAACGACAACGACAAGACCGTGAGGTGGACGTCCTAACGACGACCACGACGAATATGACTCATATTTATCATAATCAATCAACCTATTAAAAATAAACTGGGAAAGTCTCACAGCAATATGTGGCCACCCTACTAGTATTGCGAGTTTATTATTGCAGCAAACTCATGTCATCCCGAGGCCGAACGTAAACAGCTAACGATCAATGCGATGCACAGCTGGAGCTTCATCTGTTTATTTTGGGATATAGCCTATAGGGTAGGTATCTAATTCTAAAAGCATTTCAGCAACACTGCAATAGGTATTTATGCCTACTAACTACGTGCAAATCAGATTACCTATGTGGCCGATTCTGTTGTAAACAATCTCTAAATCTAAACTAAAATGACAGGTCTAAATATACTTATTCCTGTCTCTTTCACAATCCTCCCTGCTGAAGGGGATAGCACTATTTTTAAACCTGTCAATTTAGTTTAGGTTTAGAGATTGTGTACAACAGAATCGGCCACATTGTTTGTAGTTTTTTTATTAAAATGCTTATTTTGATTGAGGTTTTTATCACCTACCTACCTACATCCTAATCGTTAAATAACTAAAAATCAAAACTATCATCCTAATAAGTAACTTCAAATTTTAACTAACTTAATGCTAAATTAAATAGGTAACTAACAAAACTTGCCTAAAGTCACCTATGATAGTGGTAGGTACCACTATGATAATCGTAGATACCACCGATACAGAAGGCCAAGAAGGGAATAAAATAGTGATTTTGTGGAAAACTTTGAATTGTTAACTAAGGCCTCCCTGTGCCTATAAGGTACCTATTTAGATTAGAAACTCCAAAAGTTTTTTTTAAATTCTAGTTGGCTGATACTTAGATATATATGTAAGTATATCAAAGGGTAGTGTCCGATTTTGTGACCGTATTTTAAAGGCCCGGGGAAATGTTTGTTTCATCTGAAAGCGATATCTAGGACACGTTTGCGAGAGTCGTGCAGACTCCGTCCGTTTTTGTTTTTCTACTTTTCATTTAGTCTCTACGTTTCGACGTGACCTAACAAATAGAACAGCTATTTAATTTGTAGTCTTTGTTTTGGAAGTCAATCCAAGTTGACTATGACACGGACAGTTAGACGAAATGGGATTTGTATTTAGAGCAATGGTCTTCTTTATTGATTAAAATTGTTTGAAAATCTACCTAATCCGAATACCTAGGTACAATCTGTGTTTTCAATAACTTTGGTGAAGTCTAGTAAGAATTATTGCCGTTAACAAAATGAGAAACGACTGAAAACGTGTCTAATCTCCCGCGAGCCGAGGACAAAACCTCTCACTAGACTAGATCTAGGTTGGATACTTTTTGAAAAACACGACTGTACTACAGAGGCTACGCAAAGACCTAGAAATTATGAAGACTATAAAAGTGCGGAAGCTAGAGTACTTTGGCCATATTATGAGAAACACGAAATATGACCTCCTGCAGCTCATAATTCAGGGCAAAATAGCCGGAAGAAGACCACCTGGCCGGAGAAGAACGTCCTGGCTGAAGAATTTACGCCAATGGTACGGGAAAAGTACCCGATCCCTGTTCCGTGCAGCAGCATCCAAAGTACAAATAGCCCTAATGGTTGCCAACCTCCGATAGGAGACGGCACTACAAGAAGAAGAAGAATAATACTTTTTGAAGTTGTTATTAAAAATAAAGAAGACTGTACTACTACTAGGTAGTAGGTAAGTATTTAACAAAACGTTCTGAATGAAAGTAATCTACCGATAGATAAAGGCTGCGGGTAAGCAGGGCGCGTTCTGTGCGAGCCGCCCTTGACCCAGTGCCGCCTGAATAATAACTGAAATGAGTACGAGCGTTCACCGTTGATTAATTGCTACTACGTCGTAACTAGCGAAAAATAAGCGAAATAAAAATCGGTAGGCGACTCTAAAATAAGGGAATTTAAGTCCGCTTTACGCTGACGTTATAGTGTTTCGATGGTTACTCGAAATGTATCAAAGTTGTCCGAGATGTGCAAAGTTGTACTAAGCATGTTGAAAGTATCGTATGTCAGATTATTGTTGAAAATCAATTAGAATTTTTATATAGAAATGGTTTACAGATTATTAATTTCATAATGGAAATAGGTTAGAATGAACTGACATTTGATTCATTCAGTGGCACCGAACCGCCATCTTGAATTATTGGTATAAATACGACGGGCATTTCGAAGCCATGAATTCAGTCTCCTCCAGAGATAACGAACATGCATACCCAGATACGAGTGATAAACATGCCCTGTCTATGCAGTGTGCTAAAATATAACTTACGTGTGTCGTTCTGTTGCAGGTGCGAGTAGAGCGCCGCGGCGTCGGCGCCAAAGCCTCCGGGCAGGGCCACTTCCAGTAGCGCCATTTCGGGGAATGGCCCTACCCATAGCACGCACACCTGTATAAAAATTTAGGTTTAAGAGCAGTTTCCTGTATAATATTTAGTACGACTTTGTATACCTCGACACTTCGAGTATCGAAAGCGAAACACTACAGCGTAAGCGCACTTAAAGCCCCGCTGGTCGTATAGTTTCGTCCACGTAATGATGATTTTGTATCGCTACCAACGCGATACAGCAGCGATGCAGATGCGCGTTTTATGAATCAAATTCAAGAGTTGCAAAATCTGATATCAATTTCTGAGTTGCATTTTTTACTCTGATATTGTAGTTTTTAGGGTTCCGTACCCAAAGGGTAAAAACGGAGCCCTATTAATGTCACTCGGCTGTCTGTCTGTCTGTCTGTCTGTCTGTCTGTCTGTCTGTCCGTCTGTCCGCCGGTCACAGGTCTCTAGCTCGCAGACGAAATGAGTTACAAACCTGAAATTTTGGTATTTGGTGTAAAACGTTGACCCAAAATCAAATATTGAATTAAAAATTGAATTAAATTATTTTTCAGGGGGGCTCCCGTACATGAGAAAGGAGCCGGGAAAAAAAAATTTTTTTTCTTACCCTAGCTTGTGGGGTATCATTGTTTAGAGCTCATTGATTAGAGTAGGTACGAATATATATTTTTTTAATTTTTTGCTTAAAAAGTAAGGAAATGGGGGGTCATCAAAATTGTCAGTTTTAGACCATTTTTGTGACGGGGGCTATCTAAAAAACTAAACTAGTTAGGAATATGATATTTCGGTATATTATGTACTATATGCTCTATTTGTACAACAAATACTGAAAACAACGATTCATAAAATAGTTTATAAGGTGTGACCAAAACAAACGAACTTATCCTATTACTTTGATCCTATTTTATCATTATTTGTGATGCAATAAAGTTTTATTATTATTATTATTATTATTCTGTTTAAATTTTTTTAGTCTCTTCATTTAATGAAGGTAAAAGTAATTACATACGGGCCAGAGCCAAGTGTGTAATTAGGGAAACTAGATACTGTTTATGTTAAAAACTTACGTACTAAACGGCAAGTGTTTAAAATTACGGCTTTTTGTAATATTGTGTATACATTTTTTTGGATGTTCAGTGTTTGCAAACTATTATGTAGTGTTTTAGGGATCACTCCTGTTGTTGAAATAATTATCGGTACAGTCTTAGTGCTATTCACCTTCCATTGTGTTTTAATTTCTATTGCTAAATCTGTGTATTTTGCGATTTTTTCTGTATATGTGGAAGTTATATTATGGGTGTTACAAATTGCAATATCTACCAAAAAAACTGAGTTATCTTGTTTGTCCAATATAGTTATATCGGGTCTATTATTGTGAATAGTTTTATCCGTCACAATAGTCCTATCCCAATAAACTCTATAGTTATTGTTCTCCAGAACTGACTGTGGTTGGTATTTATAATAAGGTACCTTTTCATCTATTAATTTATATTGATAAGTTAGATTTTGGTGAATTATGGCTGCAACCTGATCGTGGCGATGCTTGTAGTCAGTTTGTGCTATGGACTTGCATGCACCGGTTATGTGTTGTATAGTTTCTGGACTAGCTTGGCATCTTCGACACGTATCGATGATGTTTGGTCTACGGATTATATGTTTCTGATAGTTTTTAGTATCAATCACTTGATCCTGTATGGCAAGCATAAAACCCTCGGTTTCAGGAAAAAGATCACCCCGTTTCAGCCACGCGTTCGACGCTTCCATGTCGACATGTTGTTGCTGTAAGTCAAAGCGATGTCTTCCGTGTAGAGACTTCTGGGTCCATGCTTTTATTTTATCTTTATTATCGGTTAGGTGCTCACTTGCTTGAATATTTCTGTCTAATAAATTAAGGGGTGTTAAGTTTTTATCAGCTGTTACTATTGTTTGATGTAGTTCAGACTCCTCTGCTTTATCATGGAAGAATTTTCTAAGTGATGTTATTTGTCTATTATGTAGGTTAGTTATGTCAATTATGCCCCTGCCTCCCTCGTCTCGAGGGAGTGTTAATCTTTCTATGCATGATCGCGGGTGATGTTTACGTTGTTTAGTCATAGAGGTATTAATGATTTGTTGAAGTTTTTTCAAGTCAGTTTGTGACCATTTTATTATTCCAAATGAGTACGTGAGTATCGAGATAGCATAAGAGTTTATGGCTTTGATAATGTTACGGGAGTTAAGTTGTGTTTTCAGTACTGAGTTGATTCTATGTTTAAATTTGCATGTGAGTTCTTTTTTGGTGTCAGTTTGGCGGATTTGCCGATCTTGTTGAAATCCTAGATATTTGTACGATTCGTTTTGCTCTAAGGCGCCCATCTTTTCTCCTGATCGTAGAGTGTAATCATTTAACTGTAATTTACCTTGTTTTATTGTAAATGTTTTGCATTTATCTATGCCAAATTCCATGTGTATGTCATTTGAAAAATTTTGAGTTATGTCTGCTAATTTGTGTAGGGAAGTTACAGTGTTGCTGTATAATTTAATATCATCCATATAAAGAAGATGAGATAATGAAATAGACGGTGGCGTTTGATCTCTTGTAACATTTAATCCGCTAGCAGATTTATTTAAAAGGTGTGAAAGAGGATTTAATGCAAGGCAAAACCAAAGAGGGCTAAGTGCATCTCCCTGGAATATGCCTCTTCTAATGGTTATTTCTTCAGTTTCTATGATGTCAGTTCCTTTTCCTAATTTTAGTTTAGTTCTCCAATGTTGCATAGTATGTAAAAGAAAACTAATGAGTGTGGGGTGAATTTTGTAGAGATGTAAAATTTTAATTAACCAACTATGCGGTACAGAGTCAAAAGCCTTACGGTAATCGATATACATCGTACAAATGTCTTGTTTTTGTGCTTGTGCTTTTTTCATTATTACAGAGTCTATTATCAGTTGTTCCTTACAACCTTGGCTGCGCTTTCGGCATCCTTTCTGTTCCTGGGAAAGAATATTATTAGTCGTGATATGTTTGTCTATAAGTTGTGTGATACAAGCTGTAAGTATTTTGTATATAGTTTGTAAGCAGGTTATTGGTCGATATTTGGCTGGATTTTGTGTATCGCTATTGTCTTTAGGAATCATAAAAGTTGTACCTTGTGTAATGTATTTTGGCATTGAGCTAGGGTTTTCGATAAACATATTCAGATGGTTGTGTAATAAAGGGTGTGTAGAGGTAAATTTTTTATACCAATAATTTTGAATATGATCCGAGCCAGGTGTCTTCCAATTATGTGTATTCTTCAAAACATTTAAAAATATATCAACCGGGATATTCTCAAATGTCATTTGCGGAGTATTGATTTCATTAATTAATTCTGTATGAAGCCATTCAGCTTGCTCATTGTGTTGTACTGGGTTATCCCAAATACCTGACCAATAGCCTTTTAATTCTTCAGGTGATGGTAAGGGATGTTGTGTAGTATCTGATGTTTGTTGTGTGTTGCTAGTGTTTTGATTTAATTGTCTGTAAAATAATTTTTCGTTAGTCACAAATTGTGTATTCTGTTTTTTCCTCAAAGTGCAATTGTCGTATCGCCTAAGTCTACTGCTTGTAGCTGAGAGCCTCTGTTTAATGCTATCTAGATATTGATCAATAGTTAAATTTGGTTCTTCATATCGCGAGTGAATTTTATATTTTTCTTTTATAGTGTCAATCTGTGACATTAGTCTATTACTTCTATTACCTCTGATAAACTGAGTTACTCTACCTAAATCTTTTCTAAGCGACTCTTTCTTTTTCTGAAGTCTTTTTTTCCATGGTGGTGTATGTGTTTTATTTCGATTTAATGGAGTGTCACTACTCTGTTTTTCTTTGATTTTGGTGCCATTACAGGTAGCTGCAGTATATGCTGCACAGTAAATTAAAGTCTGGGTTGTGATAAAATCATGATCAATTGATGTATATTTCGGCAGGATATTTTTATCAATGTAATTTACTATATGAGCAAATTTTTTTGAGGTGTTCTGTTTAGGGATGAAAGGTCTTTTAGTTGGGTCACTGTTTTTATATTTCTCATATGTAGTGTCAAATGTTAATTGTATTTTTACATTTAAATCTACCGTGATTTGTGTGTACTGTTGTGTTTGGTTGTTTGTGTTAGGGCTAATTTCAGTGAAATTTGGGATTGAGCTATATTCATCATGGTTTGATAATACTTGGGTTGATGTGGGGTCTATATTATTATGACTGGTATTTGTTAGGGGGTCTGTCTGTCTAAGTGTCTGTTCCACTTCGTCTCGAATTTCTTGTATTCTTCTTACTGTTATACGCTTGTTGTTTATAATAAATCTTCTTTGATCTGCAATCCTTTGCTCCGATACGTGGGATATTTGTGGGAATTGTGATGTAATGGTGGCATGTAAAGGTCCTCGGTAAGCTGTTTTATTAGATTCACAATGGGTTATTTTAAAATATTCTCGTATAATGGCTTCATTAATGTCATCGGTCCAGCGTATTCTTGAAGGGATTCTGCCTGTATCGGGTTGAGATGGAGTGTTGCTGACACTAAATTCTCTTTCTACATTTTTTCTTATGTCATCAATAGTTTGTTGGGGTAAAAGTTTATTTCTTAGTATAGCTCTTCTTTGGTCACCTACTCTTTGTTTAGATACCTCAAAGTTCTTAAATTTATCTGTAAATTTTTTATGTAGTAGATCTAGGTATTGAGGTTTCGATTCTAATTCGCTAACTATCAGATATGTACGCCATATGAATTCGTTCATTTCTACAGTCCATTTCTTTCGCGTACTGTGATGGCCATCGGTGGGTGCAATAAATGTGGCAGGTGCCATCCGCACAACATCCTCTGGGCCAGATGAGTTGGATGATGAAGAGCTAGGTCTATTGTGCATTTCAAATGGGTGTGGCGATGTAGCTGGTGAGTTAAATAAACTTTGAGTGGATGACGGAGATGAAGGTGGTTCCTGATGGTGTTGTTTTGAAGTTCCAGCTACATTTTCTATCCGTTTGGAAGAGCCATGGGTAATTTTTCTTGATCTCAAAAAGTACTTTGTATTATGGCTTCTCGTTGTTTCCTTATCGTTTTTCCTTTCATTTGCAGTTTCGGTGTCCTTAAGTTCGTTGATATGTGTCGTTCGATGGTTAAAGACCGCCACCCGGAGATTCTTCTCTCCCCTGACCCTTCGAGGCACCTCCTTACCATCATCAGTGTCCCTCTCCGGGTCGCCGGGCACTTGGGGATGTGTTATTTGTTGCATCTTCATGAATAGTTTGGGTTGGTGGATATACCGCCACCATCGGTCGCCAGAGCCTCGTTCGTTAGTCAGCAGGGGGCACCACGTGCAGGTGAGGTTGGCTATTGGAGTGCTAAGATGGAGGTGCACTCCCTTACCCCCCTTATTATTATTATTATTATTATTTTGCGTTTTTCTTTCACGGTTTCTTGTGATGTCTAACTCGGAAATTAAATATTTCTTAGACCCAAAATATTATATTGTTCATAATTATGTACGGAACCCTGAAAGAGCGAGGCGCGACTCGCACTTGGCTGATTTTTAAATACTTATTCGAAATCTAGAAACTTTGACGAGAGGTGCAAACTCGGTATAACCCCACTAGCCTTATAATAATGCTTTTAAGATCCATTTTACTTTGACGTTATAGTGGTTCAGTGAACTAAAGCACTTATAGTATTGTACTTGTGTACCTACTTGCAGTATTGCCCGCTAAATAAAAGCACAGCAGCGTCCTCCAATCCCACGCCGATTCTCTTTTTACCCGACTACGGCAAAGTCAAAAAGAAGGGTTATGATTTTAGCAGTCTATGTATGTATGTATGTATGTATATTTGTGTCCAATTTTTGTATGAGATTCTGTGTGTACCCAGTACCACCGTAACGCCTAAACTATTGGATCAATTTTGATGTATGAGGTGTCTATTGATTCGTTGTTATGGTCCGGGTGACAGGCTATATTTTTTTACGAAAAAAATCGACCGGTTTCGCGCGGCTTTCTAGATTATTAAATTAGTTTCGGTTAGAAATCACAGATGGCGCCACTAGCTGCTTGCCCCGCGCTTTCTGCACACTAAATCATTAAGCGTAGTCGGGTTTTAGTTTGCGAACTGTATTGAACAGAATGTATATAGTGACCTCGACAGTGGCCGCGCAGAAGCAGTGTGTGGTGTTGTCGTCGCAGTTGAAAGCGCCGTCCGTGCGCACGTGCACCTGCACCGACAGCGTGCTGTGCTCCGCGTGCTCGGACAGCGTGTTGTAGAACCGAGTGGCCTGCACCAGCGCGCATCCTGTGCCTGCAAACCGGAGAGAAAGCTTCAATAGCGCAACGGTCGTCGGCCGTGGACTGAGAACGACACCTTAACAGAGGGCGACGGTTCACATCCCACCCGTTGCACTATTTGATTTGCATAGTGCTATTCTACTAGTCAAGACCTTTCATACCCATATTAAGGGAGTTGTGAAAAAATATGTAATCCGCCATTTTGTAGCGGCGGCCATTTTGGATCGATTTTCATCAAACATAGCTAACAAGTAACAACACTCTCGACTAATTCACCTTTCAAACAAAAAAACCCGCATTCAAATCGATCCACCCGTTTGAGCGCCACCAGGGGAACAGACAGACAGACACACACACACACACACACACAGACACGTCAAACTTATAACACCCCGTCGTTTTTGCGTCGGGGGTTAAAAAAAGAAACAATTCGGCGCGTATCAAGATACACGGCCGTGTGTCAAGCCAAGTTCCAATAAGTATTTTTTACTGATAGGTAGGTACTTACTATCGGTATCAGCACTCCTAAGTCGTGGGATTCAAGAACAGCTGTCGATTGTCAATTGATAATAATTATAAAGTTACACTAAATAGCTCAACATAAAATTCTTGTCAAAGAACAGACTTCAAGCAAAGTTAATAATAAATAAATTTGATTTATGATATTATACCTGGGCGTATGATGAGGCCGGATGGTCAAATATTCGTCATTATAACGCCAATACAAAGTAATTATTATTAATATAACTAATAATACTTTGTATTGGCGTTAGAAGTGGATTTTTTGAAACTATTTTTTTTATTCACTTACCCTCAACACTGATTTTCAGTTGGTCAGTGACAGGAATGTTGGCGAGTTCGGGCAGTGTTGTGCCGGCGTCGAGGTGAAGCTCGCTCGTGTGCGGCCCGCTCCGGACCGACACCGACACGTTGTTGGCCGACGGCAGGAGGCTGCTCCAACGGGAGAGGCCTTCCAGGGCCACCAGAGTGTCCTACGTGTAAAGACTCTTGTTGGAATCGTTGAAGGTGCTTCTTCACTAGCTCGATCGGACTTCGATCGGCCATCGCAATTTAGTGTTGCTACGCTAAATTATGCGATACCTATGTTAAGTGATACACGATGATAAGTGTGATCAAAATATCTCAGGTGTAAAACTCTTGTTGAATCGTTGAAAGTGCTTCCACCATTGCTCAATCGGCCTTGATTGAACATCGGCATTTAGTGTAACATTAAATGATACGATTAAATAGAATAGAAAAGTTTTTTATTCAAATAAACTTTTACAAGTAGTTTTCAATCGTCAATTAAATCTACCGCTGGTTCGCTATACAAATCAGGCCTGCGTGAAATGGTGCCAAGAACCGTCCGCATTGCCGCATTGTGCAGCCAGGCAAATTTTTCGAGCTTAAAATTAAGATGAAATGTTAAAATCTCACTTGTGTGGAAATGAACCCGCCCGCGGCGTTCCTGTGCGTGGCCAGCCAGCGCGTCGCGCCCGCCACGTCGGCGGCGCAGTTGTCCCGCAGGCGTGGTGGGCACTCCGAAAGCGCCAGCAGCGCGTACCCCGTCGCCTCCACCGACGTGGCCAAGTTACCTGCTCATAGTTACCTCTTTTACGTTACACGGTACCTCCCACTGTACCCATGGAGATGATATTGGTTTGTTTCATAGTAGGTACAAGAAATGCTCATTATGCCCCTATGATATAAGCAAATGTCCTTTGACAAAGAACTCCGAGAAGAAAGTGAGCGTTGGCATCTTTTATATAGTTGGTGTCCACAACTTGCTCGTAATGTTTCCGCTCAAAGTTTCTGACGAACCGTCCGGCTTGAGCCTTGCAATAATTACTAATAGAAAGAACAGCATTAACTAACCTGTCTCCCACCAAACGTAGTCCTCAGTCCTCTTGGCCATTCTGAGCAGTTCCAATAGCTCCCTTAATTCCTCATCTTGCTCCAATCCAGCATCACTCCTCACCTTCAGATATGCTTCATTCGCACTCCTCACTTCCTCCTCATACCTCCTCAACCTCATCAGGGAATAAGTAATAATGGAATGGGCGTATATCCTCAGAGGGTTGACTTTGGTTTTAGATTTGGATGGAGGTAACGCTCGGAGGCAGGAGAGGGTATTTTTGAGGAGTTTGGTGGATAGGGGGGAGGTTTCGAGGAGGGACGTTATGACGTAAGCGGTCAGGGCTACGTTCGATATCTCGCCTTCTTCGTTGAGTCCTCCCTGGTGAGTTGAAAATGTCAATTCCTTTAAAGGCTTGAAGCCGAGAAGTTGGTAAACATTATGTTGAATCTCTTGCAGTTTGAAACTGCGCTTTGAGTGCGGATAATATTCAAGAATGTTTTCCAAAATCAAATGTATCAGGGGTTCAAGTGTTTTCCAAAAGAGTTATCGAATGTATCAGGGATTCAAGGTCTCGAGACAAAAGAATTAGCTTGGCTGTCGAAAGCATCTTCGGTACTGTAGAATTGAAAGACATTAAATACTACAAGTTCATTTCCATAAATATAACCTTTCCAAAACGTTTATGAAAGAAAATCATTACATCCGTGCATTAACAAGAAAAAAATAGTCTTAATACATTGGTACAAGCGATCGCTATCCAAAGACATGTTCTTCATTCAGTGCATTAAAAACGAACGATTTTAGGCACCCACCCAATGCTAAAATGCACAAAATACGAACGAACCAATGCACACACCCAATACAAAATACACAAAATAGCGAATACCTTTAGCTCATGATGGAACACGTGACCCTGATTCCGGAAGCAGCCGTTTTCCATTTGCTGACCCCTCAGCCACTGTTCCGCCAGAAGAACCGCCGGAGGAACCGGGGCTTCCCCGGATATCACCTAAATTATATACGTACAACCTTATGGGCCTTGCAAACTATGTATGCACTTAAGTTTTTTAAACCCAACCTCGATATAAATAGTTTTTGAGACAGCAAAACAAATGAGCCCAAACTCGATCGTGCTAAGTAGTTACTAATTAAAATTAAAGGCACGATCGAGTTTGGACTCATAAAACAATGGAAAATAATTCCAGTGCCCGCTTTCCATCTCCATAATCATGCTCTTGTCATCATAATTAGTGTGTATTGAAAACAACTCATGAAAACTAAACAAATGAGTTCAAACTAGACTGTGGCTCTAGCACATGCAATCCAGGAGGAATAATTTGCTAGAGCTGAAATAAATAACATTGAGAAAATTGCATATTTTCATAGCATTAGATTTTTATAGAAACATTATTATATTCTGTGAAAATGTAATTTGGTTAGCTATTAATACTGAAACTGTTGACCCCTGTGATAAAGAGACGGACGGACAGACTGCGGAGGCTTAAGCGCACGCCACACTGGGAGCAAAGCGAAGCGAAGCAAAACGAACCTCGTTTTGCTTCATCATGATCAACCCATTACCGGCTCACTACAGAGCACGGGTCTCCTCTCAGAGTGAGAAGGGTTTTGGCCATAGTCTACCACGCTGGCCAAGCGGATTGGCAGACTTCACACACCTTTGAGAACGTTATGGAGAACTCTCAGGCATGCAGGTTTCCTCACGATGTTTTCCTTCACCGTTAATGCAAGTGATATTATTTAAATACTTAAAACGCACATAACTCCGAAAAGTTAGAGGTGCGTGCCCCGGGATCGAACCCACGACCTCCGATTAGAAGTCGGTCGTCCTAACCACTAGGCTATCACAGCTTAGCGTTTTGCTTCGCTCATGCGTAATCTTTGATCTAATTGCTAACTAATTGCTCGCCAAGCAATTTAGCGTTCCGGGACGATGCCGTGTAGAAACCGATCAGGGGTATGCAATATGCATACCTCTTCTAAGTTAGCCCGCTTCCATCTTAGACTGCATCATCACTTACCATCAGGTGAGATTGCAGTCAAGGGCTAATTTGTAGTTGAATAAAAAAAGGTTTAAAAATGAGATAAGATGCAAGTTACCCGGAAAGCTTTCCGTAAATAGCGCACGCAGAAGGCGGTCAGCCATGTTGACGCGGACGCGTCGGCTGCACCGAACGCGCTGAAGCCGCCGGACGGGTGCACGTACTGCAGCTGACGAGTGAAACCTAGTGACACACCAACAACTTGCCGTTCAAACTGTGAAGCTAAAGACAATCCATGATATCTATATATGTAAAAATGAATCCCTATTTTCTTTGGTCACGGCATCACGCGTGAATGATTTTGACGAAAGGTACTTATAGAGGTAGACTAGGCCTTGGAGAAGGGCATAGGTTACTTTTTATCCTGGAAAATGATAGAGTTCCCGAGGGATTACCTACTTAAAAACGCGGATAAAATCACGGGCATCAGCTAGTCTATTTATGCAATGAAAAACGAAATTATTACATTCCTAATACGAACCGCTAGGGTCCGCTAGGGTAGGGTAGGGGAACGCCCTTCCGGCGTCCGTGTTTCCCGCCTCGTTCTACTTAGGTACCTTTAAGGCGAGAGTGAATAGGCATTTTATAGGCAAGCGCGTTCCAACTTAGATCTCATCATTGCTTTTCGTCGGGCGTGATTGTCATCAAGTGTGATCCTATCAAACATAAAAAAGCTGTAATAGAAATCTCTAAATAAATATAAATAAGAATACAGACGCTTTATTAGTTTGTTTGTTACCTCGCGCAACATGGTCCTTTGCAATAACAGCAGGTGTAGAAGATGGTTCCAGGAGAGTCAAAGCCAGCAAATTGGTTGCCAGGCGCGCCATATTCTGCTCTCCACAGCCTCTAGGTAGCTGAACTAGTGCGTCTGCGTCCTTCAATATGAAATGTCTTATAAGTGGGGGTCCCGGGTTCGATTTTCAGCAGGAGCAATTTGGAAATTTATTATTATAAATTTTAAATTGTCCCGAATCTGGTGAGAGGCTTCAGCCGTGGCTAGTACCACCTTACCAGCAAAGCTGTGCCGCTAAGCAATTAAGCGTTCCAGTACGATGCCACGTAGAAACCGATTAGGGTATTTGTATAACCCCTGTCACGTAAGTCGACCGGTGACCTTCAAGTGCGCATGAAGCACCGTACGAGTGAGCGGGACACAATACGATTGGAGAGTCAATCAGCGCTTACGAGGGATCCGCGAGAGCTGATCAGTGCTTATGAACGATCCCCACGCCCTCCCCGCGACCCCCTCACATCCCGAGATACCTCATTTTCGACTTCTGCGCATTGAAGGTCACCGGTCGACTTATTTTCCGTGACTTATATGACATATAAAACGCTGCCATATCCAGGTTAGCCCGCTTCCATCTTAGACTGCATCGTTACTTTCCATCTGGTGAGATCGCAGTCAAGGGCTAACTTGTAGATGAATAAAAAAATCTTCTTGAATCCCGCTTCTGATGGTAACGCAACTAGTTGTTGAAGTAAGGAAGGTAAATAGAAACTTACAGCCAACATGGGCGCGACAGTGTTCCCAGCGGCCCAAACGGTCACAGATTCGGTTCCCGGCACGGCCTTTACCTGAGACCACTTCCACACCAGTGGCTCCTTTTTCGGACTATAAATATCTGCAAAAAATATTTTAATTGCAATAAAACGATAAAATTCCAAGTATATCTATACTCTTAGTGTGAGTTTGCACTACTCGATAACATTGATAGATTTCGAGTATCGATACAGAGGAAAACGAACCTAAAAGTAGTCGTTTTAAAGTCGTTTATTTATGAACCCAGAACAAGCAATTTCGAAGAAGACAAGGTGGGTTACCTATAATACCTTGCCTTCTCCGAAATTGCTTCTACAGACTAAAACGTAAAGCCGTAGGTAGGTATACTATTTCGGGAGAAATTCTGGGATACAAGTATAAATTAAAAATTTTAAAAATCCCTGACATTCGCCATTTTGTGGTGGCAGCCATCTTGGATTTACATAGTGCCAATCTACTAGTCAAGCCCTTTCATTTAATACCCATATTGAGAGAGTTGTGATAAAATATGTCATCCGCCATTTTGTAGCGGCGGCCATCTTGGATCGATTTTTATCAAACATAGCTAACAACACTCTCGGCTAATTCACCTTTCAAACAAAAACAACCGCTTTGAGCGCTACAGGGGAACAGACAGACACACACACACACACACACACACGCACACACACACAGACACGTCAAACTTATAACACTCCGTCGTTTTGCGTTGGGGGTTAATAATATGTAATTTGCCATCCCGCACTGTAGCACTGTAGTGCGGGGTCTATTTAAGCTCGATATTTACCCCAAAGCTCATGAGAGAGTTGTAGAAGCCTTTGTCCAGCTGTGAGCTGTGAAGCATCTTACCCTTGGCACATAGCATAGCTGATTTGTGTTCTTGCGTGGGCACGCCTTCAGGGTCGACGTCCATGCGAATTATCACCTCGTCACTAAATAGAAACAGAAATATACAGTACAAGTATAAATTAAAAATTTAAAAACCCCCCGACATTCGCCTATTTCGTGTTGGCGGCCATCTTGGATTCGCATAGTGTTATTTTGAGTACGGGTACGTTTACGTGTGTAACTTTGTGCATAAGATTGATAACTATGTGTATTATATACTAAAACCTTCCTGTTTGTATGTAGTGTATGTAGATTACAATAATGAAAAAAATCATCAAAATAGAGTCATTACTTTTCGAAATAATCGCGAACATACACATTATATACATACATAGGTACGGTTTAAATCCGGAACCTTATTTTTTCAAATCGGTTAAAAACACACCTGACATTGTCCACCTTTCCGCCAGTGTGGTTAGTGCAGTGGAAATCTCTGACAGTGGACGCTTTGATGCGCAGTCTCCCAGCGCCATTTTGTTTTGCGGACACTTCCAGACGTTTCGCGATCGACGATCGTGGTTGTATACATACGGTTTCAGCTGTCGCTGAACTATTTAGGCGACTGTCCGTTGATATCTGCACTTTGATCTGGAAAAATATCCCAATTGACAACCTCTCACACCTCTCTGAAATCGATTTAAAGACTGGCTCTGGTAAGGAAACGAAATGTATTTTTTTGTTCGATCGATTGCAACTAACTCTTGTGCCATCTCACCTGACGATAAATGATGATGGAAGCAAAACTTAGAAGGGGGATTTTACGCGGCAACGTTGCGGCACACACGATTGCTTGAAGGCACGTATTAGCTGGTAGTGTGGTAACCACGGGCGAAGGCTCCCACCAGACCAGACCAAAGATAATTAAAAAATTGTTAATTGCCAAATTACTCGTGCCGGGAATCGAATCCGGATCCTCCCACTTATAAGCACTTACCACTGCATAAGAAAAATGTTCAATTATTTAGAACACTTATTCCATCTGTACATACATTACATACATTTTTGACCATTGCCTAAATTTTGGCATACCACAATCAATGATATCTGATAACGGTACACAATTCATTGCGATTTAATAAACTATAATACTCACACTAATCGCTTGATACAGATAATTGAAGATGCGATATGGCACGATAGCCGTATCGCCTCGTTTCAAACGCCGTGGACCATCTGCATGGATGAAGAACTCACGGAATACCTGACAAATGATAGTGGAAACCATTTACATTTGACATTAGCTGATAAAATTATCCGCGAGTCTTATAGGATAATATAATATATGGTATGGTAAAGACTATAATAGGCTAAAAATTAATAAATTCACTCTCTTCTGCTCGCAATCTTCAATTGAGAACTTGTTTTATTTAATAAGCGCGTGGCGACATCTTATTTGATTGTTGATTGGTGGATTGCTAATAAAGACCTTCGTATGTGGTTTGTATAGCACTATCTAGTGCTTGATAAGTAAGTACAAGTACAACATAATATGTAAGTATCACATAATAAAACTAAATGAATGACGATGCTACTGACGAGAGGTAGCAAGAACGCTACGAGTATATTCCCTCATGAAAAGAGTAACTGCTGAGTTTCTTGCGGCTATTCTCAACAGAATTCGCTTTTTGAACCGGTAGTATAGTAACCGCTTCCAAGTAAGGATTAGTAGAGTTTTGACTTGTCATAAGAACCACAAGGTAACCTTAGACACGAAATAAATACTTTTAGCCTGGATCGCTGTCAAAAACAAATCTGTAATGAAAACAGTAATAGTAAGCAAACCTGCAAAACAGCCGGCTGGGACACAGAAACGCCGTTCTTAGCGAGGCAGAAGGCTGAGGCCTCGAACCTGCTAATGGAGTCCGGCGCGCGGGCCGACACCGTCGCCGTGCCGTTGGTGCCCACCGCTGCCAGCCGCCATAGCCACGACTGCAAAGATGCAAGAAATGCTTACTAAGTACAAACATTTGTAACAAGGTGGGAGGCTTTTACTGGATCTCCATTATAGCTCTTTCACGTATGAGAAAAGGCCTGTGCCAGCAATCCCACTGCTGGCACAGGCCTTTTCTCATACGTCTCTTCTCATATAGGAGAGAGGGATTTAAAGGTTAGACCTGCCATGCTGATCCAATGCTTTATTTGTCACAATATGATAGTGATAAAACCCGAAGCGCTGACGGTTTAAAGAGCTCTCCGATGCACGGAAATGAAACATCAACTACCAAGCCCGGAGGGCTGGCACTGAGAGTTTCTTAACCGAAACACCCAGAACTTAACAATTTTTTTCACCCGACCCCGGAATCGAACTGAGGACCTCGTGATCCACGGTAGTGTTACCTCTGAAAAGTCACTCCTTGATACACCACTGTCTTCAGCCATTAAGCGCGCCGGAGCCACCCTACAGTGCGTGTTTGGACTGTCTTCACCTAGCAGCCTGACTCCAGCCGACGCTAGCCACGAGCTCATCATCTCTGTGCTGGATGTGGGCAAGTCTGGTGTATCTGACGCTGGAACAGTTGAAACTATGAACACTTTGTCTTTCAGCGAAAAGGTCATTCCGATAGGTACGTACCCCTAAAAAATCGGGCAAGTCCTCCTTTATCATAGGAAAGAGGGATTTGGAGCTTTGTCCAATACGAGTTGGCGGGCTTTAACGACTATTGTCACATGATAGTGATAATTGCTTAACGTGCTCTCCGAGGCATGGGGGTGAAACACCGCCAACTACCAACTCCGGGCTGGCACTGAGAATTTCTTGACAGAAAACCCAATACCTAACAATTACTTGCCCGACCCGGGTGTGGAACTCGACACCTCGTGATCTGCAGTCTAATATGCTAACTAGACTTGCGATACAGTTGATGGTAATGAAATATAAATTTTAATAAATATACCGTGGCTTCGAATCTTGTACACGCCACTGATGGTACCTACACATTATATTCAAAACCCTGACTAGTTCAGTAAAAAAATTAAAGTGAATAGGTATCTTCTAGGCAAGGGCGTTCCAACCTAGACCTCGACATTGTTGTTCATCAGGTATGATTGTCGTCAAGCGCTAGTCTTGCATTAAACCAAGCATATGAATAGCTGTACAAAAATCAAAAGCCGCTTCGAAGTATAAAAATTATAATGAAGAATAAACATACTTAAGAAACACTCCCCAGCTGCGTCATGCTCGGTAACGTTCCTATGCCCGTCAATCAGTTTCCGGAGTCCAACCATCATCAGGTCTTTGACGCTTTCGGGCGGCTGGACCCATTTTGATGCCGTGTCCAGCACGGTCAGGGCGCAGAGAGCTGGGCCGGGGGTAGAGATTTGTAGCGAGGCAATTGAACCGGGAAGAGTTTGCCGGGTTGTCCAGGCAGCTTCCACCTTTATAAAGACACGAAGTAAAAACTATGATCCCTCGATAGAATTTTAATTTAAACCCAAAGCCTTGATGAATTTTCATAATGACATTTTTTTAATCGATCGACCTCCATTGTTGAATTTTAACCCAAAGCCTCTTGAATGTGATAAATTCTCATTTTATTACTCTTTCAACAGATAGATGTGCATTGGTTGGTCATATAGGTTTCTTGTCTGTCACAGTAGGACTGTCACACTGCGACTTGTCTGATGTACTCTGTCCATCTAGTGGAGGGTCTGACAGAGCTGCGCTTGCCGGTGCGAGGTTGCCATTCGAGCAACTTGGGACCCCAACGTCTATCACTTCTTCGACCTATGTGCTCCGCCTATTGCCACTCCAGCATCACGGGGTGTCGCAAGACGCAACCCGTTGTGCTAATTCGGTTACTAGGCTAAGTTCTCATTACATTTCTCCCAATAATTGACCATACTAGTTTAACTACTTAGCTAATAAGGATGAATTATTGTAACAACTAACAAGACTTGAAACGAGTGTGGATACAACTCTAGGTTTATGTTGACAATATTACAGTCAAAAATTGCGAAAAATTAAAAAACTTATTAAAAATAAATATTTATTAAGAATAAAAACATGTTACAAAACTTTCAGTGTGTTATCAACGAAGCAAATACATGTTATAGTTCTTTAGGACAGTAAATAGGAAATAATACTAGAAACATAAGAACTAAGAATAAATTGTCTACGTTGGCTAATTTATATTAACTGTCAATAATAATAAAATGTTTATTGAGGAAACGAAAACAGAAAGAAAAAAATATGATCACAATGATCCCATCAAATTAGACGTAAAAATGTTATCAAATTCAGCTCTGTCGGAATTACTGCTAATTGAAATGTCTATTTTGACCCGGCTAAAAATTTTCAAACAAAGGAAGAATGGTTTGCGGACAAAGTCAAATTTCAACACAGTTTACATTAATTTCCTAATTGTCGAATGAACTGCGTTTCACCAACATGCCGTTGTCACTCAAGAAGTTGGAGCCTGTGATACCTTTCGCTTTATCACTGGTCAGAAATAGAACCAAATCGGCGATTTCCTCTGGCTCCGAAACTCTTTTGAGAGCGGTGTGCGACTTGATAACATCATAATCGGCGTTCAAATTGGCGTTAGCTATGAAATCAGATTTCACCGGGCCCGGGCTGATGGTGTTGACTCGGATACCGTGGGGAGCCAGTTCAGCCGCGGCGCACGCTCCAAAGTGGTTGACAGCAGCCTTGGAGACGTAGTAGTTTGTCGTGCCTTTGAAAGTTGGAGTGATTAGTGCGGCAACGCTCGATATGTTCACGATGTTCCCTTGAGTTTTGGCCAAGTGTGGAACAGCAACGCTGGTCATGTGGACCAGACCACGGACGTTCGTGTTCATGACTATATCGTATGACTTCATCATGCCCTCCGCTTCCATTATGTTTCCGATGGAGGATAGACCAGCGTTGTTCACCAAGATGTCCAGCTGGCCGAACTTTTTGATGGTTTCGTCCATGATCCTTTTGACGTCGTCATCGTTTCGTATGTCAGCTATGACTACGAGGGGGCTTTTGCATTGAGCAGCGACGTTCTTCAGCTTGGTTTCATTGCGGCCCACCATAACTACTTTAGCTCCCGCTCCGCTGAACGCTACAGCGACTGAAGCGCCAATACCAGAGCTTGCGCCGGTCACCAGAACAACTTTATTCTTGAAACCCATTTTGCGTGTTCAAACGTTATCGGTTGTGACTTTACACTTTGGAGTTCTAGATGATATTGGTGCATAGAAAACTATGACCACATGTTATATTTGAAAGTCGTTTCCTATAGCAATCCTCTCACAACTAGGATTAATAAAATTCTAAAAACAGTATAACAAAGTTCAATTTTGTTCAGCAAAACAATTTTATCTATTCTATATAGAGTACCTAATCATAGAAATCAAGTACGCTGTTAATGTTAGTAAACACTTCAAGTTGACATGAAATCTATCAGGAAGTAGTTTTGTAAGTAAACAAATGTTTATGACTTTTCTTGTAACGATTGGTAACCAAGGGTGTAGCGAACTTGCTTCAGGGGAGGAGGGCAAAAGTTAGCAATTTAACAATCATGGGTCAGAAAAATAAATACTATTTTTAATATTCGATTTTTATTATTCAAACTGTTAGCATTATAGGTAATGACTTTTTGTCAGACTAGAGTAAGGAAGACAGACAAGCAAAATCACTTCCACATTTATTAATTAAATAGATAACACCTAATACGCGTTGCAAAATATTACTACATGAGTTTATATTGATGTTCAAGAAGATAAGAAATGCAAGGACATGCATCAGCTATTATAAGTTACTGGTGTAACAATAACATTTTAAGTGTTTCACTAACTGTAGGTACAACTTCTTCCGCTTCGGTTTAGGTTTTCTAAAAATCCCGCGGGAAATCTTTTCCAGGATAAGGAGTAGTCTAGTCTTAATATGTATGTAGGTTGAAATAATATTCATGCTTAGCTTTGATTATTATTTACCTGTCATAATCAAAGCCTCAATAGCGCAAGGGTCATCGGACACGAACGACGGATCGGGAACCGTAGGATCGATGGTTCATACCCCACCCTTTATACTATTATCGTACCTACTCCTAGCACAGTTGGATAGTTTGGAGGGGAACCGGAAATATTAGTCATATTTTTCCTCTTATTTCTTGTGATTCTTTTTTTTTAAACAAAAACATATGCTTACATACCTTATTTGCAAAGCATTCTTCCATCTCGAAATGCTTGCTAGCGGTGATCAACTCGTTGTTATAGTAGAAGTACGCGATCAAATGGCTGTCAGGGCACATCTGGTTGCTGACTTTGATCGGCAACATCACTTTGGACAAATGCCCGTCCAGGAGCGTATCCAACTCTGAGGAGTTCCTGCCTTCGAGTACTCTGTTCGGGAGTTCAAGTTTCTGGAAGTTTCGATTGGAACACACGCTGTTCCGGTCGGTGGTCTGGATTTGGTCGGTGACGCTGGTGATGGGACATTGGGTGGTCGCGCCCCAGCGGTAGATGATTCCACCTCTAGTGATCACCTGTGAGGGAATCGTTGATTATTAAGCCTTTTTGTGATACTTGGGTTGTTCGTTGTCGTCGTCTCGACCGATGTACGTCCATTGCTAGTCATGGATCTCTTTCAGGGTTCGCTACAGAACATGATCCTGAGACGTTCGTATTCAACTCGATTGATGTCATCTGTCCACTTAAGTAGGGTCTACCAAGACTGCGCTTTTTGGTATGACATCGCCACTATCAGTCGCCACTCACACATCTTGGTAACCCAATATCTATCGGCTCTTCGAACTATGACCTCAATGAGCTACGTCAGAAACTCTGGTTCTTCCACGTGTCTCCCCATTTCTGATTCGCTTCCGTAGGAATAATTCTTAGTAGGTAGGATAATTATAAGGACAGTAGCTCTCTCCATAGCCGCCAAGTGACCCTAATTTAACCAAGAAAATATTTATATCTATACAAAAATTGGCTTTAAGGGGTATTCATAGATATTAAATTACTAGCTGATGCCTGCGACTTCGTCCGCGTTGTTTTAGGTTTTTAAGAATCCCTTGTGAATTCTATAATTT
This sequence comes from Melanargia galathea, assembly GCA_920104075.1. NCBI lineage: Eukaryota > Metazoa > Arthropoda > Insecta > Lepidoptera > Nymphalidae > Melanargia > Melanargia galathea. The sequence continues at coordinate 24,809,501 of OV049855.1, forward strand.
TCCGGAATAACAAGGAGCTTATGTGTTAATCCACGGTAACCTATCTCCGTTCCAAATTTCAGCCAAATCCATTCAGTAGTTTTTACGTGAAAGAGTAACAAACATACAAACTTTCTAATATTACCTTTATAATATTATGTGTGATTAGTGTGATGTGAATGTGATCTGATTATGTACGGCATTCCATTATATCGCTTACCACAAAATGTACGGTTATAGGCGTGGTGAGGTGTCCCAAAGTCAGGTAGAGAGGTAGTAGGGTCCTTGCGCGGGAGTCTGTTCGCAGCGCGCCCAGCGCGGCGCGGCCTTGCGTGCTCGAGCAGCGGGTCACCAGGTGCGCCGTTACGTTGAAGAGACGAGCCTACAATACCACCAGTGTGAAAACCACCACAAAAAAAAAAAAAATATTTGTATCGTCATCCTCAGTCCGTTTCAAGAGCACTCTCCCACAAGGACACCAGGTGTGGCCAAACTATTTGCACTACTAACAAAATATTGTATACAGCTCTATGGAGGGTGGTGATCTCGGGAGTCTGTTTGCAGCGCGCCTAGCGTGGCGTGGACTTGCGTGCTCAAACAGCGGGTCATCAGGTTCGCTGTTGCGTTGAAAAGACGCCCCTGTCACACCATCATTATATCATCATTGTCAGCTCCTATCAAGGGCACTGTTTTACTAGAACACTGGTAACGCAACCAGTCACGCTACCAAAAAAATGTACAGCTCTATGAAAGAGTGATCACGCTTGCAAGTGTCCGCTTGATTGCGCAAAAATTTAGGTGGCATCGGCCTGGATTACCAACTGGTGGCACAACGACGGTGTATTAGTGAAATATTGGCCTAAACGATTACAAAGGAAAACCCAGTTGAGTGTACCCGGCTCAGATGAGGATGTGTTTCATCATCGTTATCTGAAACAAGTGACTTAGATCTCTTGAAAGGATCAACACAGAAGTCAGCATGAGATTATCCGTCAATCTTGAGGGATCTTTCAACGCTGCGTTTCTCGGTGCATCGTCGCCATTCAAGTACCTCGGGATCCCAACAGCTATCGGTTCTTCGAGCAACTACCCTACCCATAGGCAATATGATAGTAATTCTGGTTCTCCTAAGGAATCCCCTCATTTCTGGTTTCAAGCATGGCGCTTTCTATCGCCCGCTGACTATCTCTGAGCCATCTTATAAGGCCCACAAGTCATCACTAGTAACACGCACCGTTAGAAGTCTTCTGTTTTCTGGAATTACTGGACAACTTTTCTGGGTATGCTGGAATCTTCTGGAATAAATGAAGCTCACCTGAAAGTGGTAGTACGGTTTGCCATCATCCTCAGCGGTGAACATAACTCTGCCGATTCCTTTGGCATCGGTAATGGAATCCACACAGGACGCCTTTGAGGCATTGAATGATGATTCTTCCGGGGTCATGGCTGGTGATCGACACACGGCAACTCGTTCGTTGACCGCTGGTTTGTCATCCCATCGCGATGCTTTTATCTGGAATTATGAATTATTTATAAAGTTGGATAACTGCATGACATTTCCACTTTTTTCCCCACCCGAAAGCCAAAAGGAAGGGCTATGATTTTAGCAGTCTATGTATGCATGTATGTATGTTTGTGGCCAATTTTTGTATGAGATTCTGTGTGTACCACCGTAGCGCCTAACCTACTAGACCGATTTTGATGAATGAGGTGTCTATTGTTTCGTTGTTATGGTCCGGGTGACATAGGCTTTATTTTATTTACGAAAAAATCGAGATTCGCGCGGCTTTCTAGATTATTAAATTACTTTCGGATAGACATAACAGATGACACTACTAGCTGCTTGCCCCGCGCTTTCAGCACCTAGTAGTGTATTATCTATGTTCAGCACACTAGATTATTAAGCGTAGTTGGGTTTTAGTTTACGAACTTTATTACTTGTTAAAAAGTGTGTCTACAGTTTGAATTAATAAATTATTCTTCATCTTTATCAACTAATAGAATATGTACACTGACTTCCACTTGAAACCAATGGGTACCTGCAATTCATTTGATGACGTCTGTCACTTACACACAACACTTGCGAGGTAGACGTTCCAGAACTTTCGGACCCAAACGGCTATTGGTACTTTGAACTACGTTGAGCTAAATCAGTGACACTGGTTCTTCTACAGATTTTCCCATTTCTGAATTTCAACTTACCTTTATTTTATATGGTAGTCCAGGAGATATGACTGCTCGATGCTTCGTGAGGAACTCTAGTTTGACCGGTTCATCCACTACTTGGGAAATCACTGTTGTGTTTTGCCACAGACGGGTTCCTTCTTCCTGTGATAAATTGAACATCCCAATGATTATGATTATTCATGAGACTCAAAAAATCGGAAACTTCTGATTTTCTATATTTTCTATATATTCATAACTATAATGTATAAATATGTTATGGGCTCAGGGCTTTGATTAGAATTATTGTTTTTCAATAAAAACAAAGGATCTTCTACAAATTATAAAATATCACTTGATTCATTCCTCAAAAGTAAAAAGGTCTAGGCAGGTATAGGTATTTTCCACGGGTTTTGACCACAAGGTGGATCCTAAGATTAAAATAAAGGTTAACATAAAAGGAACTGTTGCCAAGGATCATAACTATATGTGTACCTGTTGAAGGCAAATTTCCATCAATAAATGCTACATTTTGGGACTTTATCTGGAAGAAATACTCAGCGAGAGTCTAGAACAGCGTATACTAAAATCTTGACCTTATTAATTATTCGCATTATTTGAGCTGATTTAATTATTTGAGCTGATAATGGGCTAGGTTACAGGACGCTACCTGAAAAGAGAAGTCGGCAACGATGACGTCAGGAGGACTGGTGCCGTCGAGGCCTATCCGCTTGGTGGCGGCCGCGTGTCTGTGGCAGGCGCGCGGCGCCTTCAGGCGCACGGCTGTTCTGATGCCGCCCTGACCCTGCCCGCTGCCGCCGGCGCCTCGGAGGCGGATCACCAGCATACCCTCTACGGCTTCTGACCACGGGTACCTGGAGATATTTGAAACATTGTTTTATCCGTTTAAGAGTTAGCAGTTCGTTGCATTTCAAATTGCCTCTATTAAGAGATCAAAACTTTGGTAATGATCTCTGAAATTGCTGATTACGGGTTCGCATTATAAATAGCAAATTCCGATATTGAATATTTATGATTTATGGCATCTGAAATTCTTGGAATGGGCATAACGCAATCGAATGTTTGGTCAGTGTTTACATGAATGTACTTTCTATACTAGCACATCTATATAATCTGCAATTTTTTGGTCTAAATTAATTCGTTTGTCAGACGTCATAAGAAAAAACGCGCAAGCAGACTTACATTTTTAACAGAGCCCAGCTATATGTTTGCATTTGGTACGATTGTGGATAATCTGACATTAATAATAATTGAATTTTAGGTTATTTTGTCCTACTGACCTGACACACACTGTCCACACGAGTCTTTCGCTGGTCCTGAGAACGATCGGCGCATGACGCACTGTTAGCTGGAACGGTGGCAGTTCGTAGTTTCCCACGGCGAACGATGTTGAACCCTGAAAAATTACAAGGTTTCTTGGAGTTTTATGAAGCCCGCCAAACCGCATTGGAGTAGCGTGGCGAGTCTATATCCTAAATTCCTCTCTCTTATGAGAGAGGAGGCCTGTGCCCAGCAGTGAGATTTTAAGAAGCCGTATAGTGGTGTAAATAATCTATGGAAGATTAAAGGCATGATCTAAGAACACACCTGAGAGCCATCCGCCAGTCTAGCCCTGACAGTCCACCTGCCGGGTGGTGCCAGCTCATCTAGCTGATGCTGTAACTGTGCCAGACCCAGCCTTGTCCTTACGCGTTGCCACTGCGCCGTTTTCACGCCGTCCCAAGCTCCGCGTGGGCCTTCCAGCCATACCTCTTCGATCTAAAATGTTAATACATATTAAGATAGAGTATTCTTGAAAAAACGCTGTCAAAAGCGGTCTCGGTGTTATCCTCGAGGTCCACACGACTAATTTCCCAGTGGGGAAATAAATGGCTGAACCGATTTTGCTGAAAATCTAATCAGTTTTAAGTTACGTAATTATGCGTCGAATGAACTTTGACCCGTGTCAATATCATGTTTCGTTTGCGAGATAATCGAGACGAAAAATAATTCCGAACACACCATTTAAAAACTATAGCATTCGGCTCTGGATACCTTAAAACGTGGAAATTATGTCAACATTTGGGATTCATAAAAAGCTGTGATAGCCTAGTGGTTAGGACAACCGACTTCTAATCGGAGGTCGTGGGTTCGATCCCAGGGCACGCACCTCTAACTTTTCGGAGTTATGTGCGTTTTAAGTATTTAAATATCACTTGCTTTAACGGTGAAGGAAAACATCGTGAGGAAACCTGCATGCCTGAGAGTTCTCCATAACGTTCTCAAAGGTGTGTGAAGTCTGCCAATCCGCTTGGCCAGCGTGGTAGACTATGGCCAAAACCCTTCTCACTCTGAGAGGAGACCCGTGCTCTGTAGTGAGCCGGTAATGGGTTGATCATGATGATGATGATGATGATGAAAATCAGCCCCATCACAAAACCCACCCACTGGGAACTTAATAATTAAGCTATTGTATTATGGCCAGAAACTAAACGTGTGAGTCGCAAGATGGACCGACGATATTATAACATTGATGGTGGGAAGGGGTGAATTAGACGAGGAAAGGCTGACGGAGGCTTTTGATGATAAAGATGATACACAACATTAATATTTTTTACGGCCACATAGCTTTACCAGTAACCTCAGTTAAATTTTTATTAAAATCATGTACCTTAGGTACCTTACTGTTTTTTCGAATAATTAAAATCAACAAAGATGGCTGACTGTGGTAAAGTAACACGATAACAGTCTCTTAATGATTTCTTGATGGTCTAACGGGTTACCAGGTGATTTGCACAAAAATTTTATCCAGGTCACGCTTTTTTTGCGCTTGATTGTGATCTGAAGTTTAGATATATATGAGTACTTATCAAAATTATATTATCCCATTCGAATGAGGTTCGTTCATAAGTAACGACTCTTAAGTCCGTTTTAAAAAAATTATGTACCGTCATAGATACCAGCTGGTAAGGAAGATCTACTAAGATATACCGTATCTAAGGAGTTATTGAGTGAAAAAAATTCTCCTTTTTTTGAAGTCTTTTAAAAATACGTGTCACTAGACTACAAGAGCTAAACAAGAGTTGAAGGCGAGCGCGGTCAAGTGCTTTTCTGCAAGTCACCGGCACGGCGCGCGCGGTGTGAGCTCGCATACTGAGCGCCCGAATGTGGGATACTTGTGGTACATTGACTTCTTGAAAGGAAGGAAAAAGGACTCTTGGATTAAATAATTATTTTTTTCTCTTCCTTGCGAATCCAAGAAAATAATTAGGCTTGGACAGACATGTAATAATGATGCTAAATCATTAGATTTACATCATCGTTATTATTAACCTATTACCAGCCCACTACAGGCCACGGGTCTCCTGTCAGAATGAGAAGGGTTCGCCGTAGTCCACCACGCTGGCCAAGTATGGATTGGTAGACTTCACACGCTTTTGTAAACATTATGAGAAACTCTAAGGTGTTTCTCACGATGTTTTCCTTCACCGATAAAGAAAGTGATATTTAGTTGAGGTATGTACCGAAGATCGAACTTCAGGGGGAACGCCCCCTGAAAGAGAGTCTTAACCACTATGCTGCCATCGCTTTGATGGCGGAAAAAACACACTGGAATCGAACTCGTAACTTTAGACATATCATATATTTGCCACATACATACAGTGCCTCCTACTTATCGCTGAACCACAAAAGTTATCGAAAAAAAAAAAGGAAAAACGCTATGTGTCAAATAATTACCATAAGCAAACATCGAACCTGTGTAATTATTTGCAAGCGCGACAAATATATATTTCGCTAACCGTGTCAGTGTTACGCTTACTGTGCTACAAATAAGTTGCAGGCGCGTGCAGTTTTACGGGCATTTCTTAATATGCCTGAAATTATTATTTTTTTTATAAAATTTATTTTTGAACTCCACTACGAACCAATTGAGTCTATGCGAAATCTTCTTAGGTAAGTATATAAATAAAAATCAATGTAAGTATGTATATGTTTGTCGTCTATGCTATTCTACTCCTAAACTGTTCTGTTCTAATCCGATTATGATGACACTTTTTTGGGTTGATCTATGTATGAAGAATTTCCTGGGAAGGTTCCTGGCCCAAAAAATTATATAAAATGAATGTTTATATAATTATGTCTGTCGCGTTCCTAAACCATATTTATTTTACGTTGCATTGCAAGTATTGCAACGCATGCTGGGTAGTGGGTACATTTAGTAAATAAATAAAATTGAAGTGTTTGTCGGTGGCTTCTAAATAACTACCGCTTAAATGATAGTACGAGGACTTACTTTATTATCTCGGAAATATCGGGTTCTGCGTATAAAAATACTGTCGACAATTTGATATGATAATTAATTAATCTGCGTATAAAAATATCTTGAATCAGAGGAAGAAAATGTGCATTTTAACTAAAGAGCTCTCTCAACTTGATTCATTTAATTGGCTACTGGACACAATGTGGTTGGACAAATTGCCTCACTTAGCTGCAACACAATATACTCGCGATGTCATACCGGTTTTAAGAATCGCGAACATTCTTCATAAGATAAATTGGAGAGTTAATGAACAGTTACGATGTGCTACAGGTTATTTTATATCGTTTTAGTTTCCATAAATAAAGATAAAAAACATAATATTGTACTAGCCTTTTTTTATAGTATGACGTAATAAAATAAGTAAATAATTAATAATTAATTATTTGTACTAACAGTGGTATGTGCAGGAGTGAGGTCGGCCTTGAGAGCCACCGCGCGGAATCGAACCGTGTCCCCCGGGCGATATCTTCCTCGTTCGGTATGGACTACCACCACTCTGCCACTGGCTATCCGCACTGTGAGGCGTCGGTCCCACGCGCATTTCGCTTCGGGGTACCTGCAATTATTAAATAATAAATTCCGTTCAAAAGCAAGCTTTTTGCAAATTTAACTTAGCCTTAGAATATTTGATAGTAAAGGTATATAGATCAAAATTGACCTAAATAGGTGGTAAGGTGGTAATACTGGTAATAGATATTCCATATATATAGATAGATAGAGTTAGGGAGTGTAGTACAGTGATCATATGGAATCCTACCCTACCTTATGTTAACATTCAGTTCAGCTTTGGTATTAGGTCTCAGGGGCACCGATATGTCTAGGCAGCCTCCGTCACCTGTAATGTTTAGAAGATTGGTATAAATCCTACATTATCAAACATGTAATTACGCCTTTGATATCGTGAAGGAACATGTTCCTTTATGATACAGCCTTTACACCAATCCTTTTCGAAACAAATAAAATTGATCAAGGGCCTAAATAAAATAAATAAAATTTGCTAACAGTAGGTACCTACCTGGTATCAAATCTCTGGAGGCCGAGACGGCACCCCCGTCATCAGACATCAGTGTGAGGACGAACCGCGCCGGTCCATCGGTGTGAAACCTGGAGATACAAGCCCTGCTGCTCCCGCCCGCTGTCAGCACTCCCGGCGCGAGGAACATGTGATTTCTGTCTGTGCATGGTGAGCTGGGGAAAAATCACAGTTAAAATTAGAATTATAAGATAATAGCTGATGCCGCTTCATCCGCGTGAATTTAGGTTAGCAGTTTAGGTGTGTTATTGTAAAAGACATAGAGTTACTCTCGCATTTATAATACTACTGACTACTGACCGCTATTAAATATAGGTAAGGCCAGCCCTGAGTTGGTAATTGGTGGTGTCTTACCCCAGTGTCTCGAAGAGTAAGTTAAGACGTCAGTCCGGTTACTGTCACTATCGTCGCTACGTACGACATCGCGATAACGATAACGATAGTCGCTAAGGTTCACTAACCCGTATTGGAACAGCGTAGCGGGTTCTGCTTTAAATCCCTCTCTCCTTCAAGAGAGAAGTGCCAAGCTATGGGAAATAAATGGCGGGAGGCCAGGTGGAGGAAGAACTTTATGAATACTAATGAGACATAGCCTGGCTGGCGGTATTGCTTTGACGTCCGCCATGATTATTAAAGTTAGGAGTTCATTCCCAATTATGTAGTGGACCGGTCGGAATAGTAATCAAATTCACCCAGATTAGGAAGAACCCAGTTTAGATGTGTATTTCCAGCGTAAGGATAAGGAGTTAGTACCTATACTTAAAGAGACCAGCGAGAAAACACCGAGTGAGTCCAATAATCAAACAGGGAGTGATTGATAAAAGTAAAGTCATTAGTGCGAGACTGCAAGGAAGATGAAGATTTATAGAACCTGCATGCCATGACCTATTGTCACATTTACGCAGCCTTTACAGCTCTTCTATGACTATAAATTATTATGAACACTGACTTACTACACAGCCGTGACAAACAACATATATAAAAACATATTTATGAAGATTTATGGGTATGTGGAATGTTTAAACTCTTCCTCAGTGGGTCAAAGTCGACCTCTATGGTACAACACTGTGAACAAGGTAACTGGATTTTTACCGTGTCCCCCCCATTTGAAGTCGAAACTTGAGACAAGTGAAACAGAACCTGATCTCTTATGACTTAAGGCTCTTTGAGGCTGATAAGGGTTTCGTGAGGTCCTCTGATAAAAGTACAACATACATCTTTGTTCGACTTTTTCTTTACCAAGCCTCTCTGTCGATATAGTTACATAGACCTGTATGACAGGATTAATTATGATGAAATACAGGTAAGATACCTCATTGAACTTTATTTACATATACGTATTATTATTGGAAATTTTATTTTCGAAGCGTGTGATATGAAAATAACAAATAGGAGTTCTTAGCTATACATACAGGTACCACATATTTTTCGTCGTCGTCGTCAGCAACCGATGGACTTATACTGCTGGATATTCCTTTAGGGACTTTCACACGCCGTGGACTTGTGTCATCTGTATCCATCGGCTCCCGTCTCTCGTCTAATGTGGTCTGCCAACACTGCGCTTTCCGAGTACAAAGTCGCCATTCCAACACCTCGGGACCCTAGCTTCCATCAGTTCTTCGAATTATGTGCCCCGTCTATCGCCACGTCAGCTTCGCAACCTGCCGAGCTGTGTCTGTGACTCTGGTTCTTCAGAAACTTCGTGCATTTCCTAAATAATATTATGTTTATATGATGGTATACCTATTATAAACTTAATATCCAACAGTGTAGGTAGGTATGTCTACTAGACTCTAGACTCTAGAGGCTGTAACGATGAAGCATGACCGTGACTTGTATCATATATCCGTCCATAATTACATGAGACAGCTAAGAACACTTGAATGAGCAATGTTATATCGCAACTACCTAATAAGTAGCCTCTTTTGTCTTAAGAGGAAATGGGTATTGTAATAATTATAATACTATAATAGCATTGTTGCTAAAGCTATTCATAATAAGTATAAACAAACATGATAAAGCAGACAATAAGTTAGCCACAGATACAAAAAAAACTGTATTATTTATGCGTCTTTTAAATACGAGTACGATGGCAGTGGCTGGACCCAATGGCTCGGATTTGTGGACCCAATCACGCAGTATAATGTATGTAGATGGGATCGGCAGTAAGTCAGTTTACACTGGCAGTCGTTGGGGGAAGCTATTGGGCCTGGAAACCAGCTTGAAACAGACGGTCCGGCTAATCAACTGGACTGACTTGAGAGCGCGAGGTCAGCACTGACTGACTTGAAATTGTTGTCTACACAAGCCTAGAGCAAGTCAACGCTAAACTGGGGTCTGGGCCATGTTACTAACTCCGCATAAACTAGGCTTTAACAAAAATAATGAGAAAAGCCTTCAACAAACTCAGCCTAAAAGACTGGGTTCTTCTCAGAGCTGGTGCGTTCGGGTCCCTTGTGGCTTTAATTTTAAGATTACCATTTTCGTAAACTTGTAAAATTGATCGACATTCAAAAAGAGCAGCAGTGTACCTACCTACCAATTTTGAAAAATATAAAAATACTTATACATTCTTACTGTCTCGTTGGTCTAGTGGTTAGCATATTCGACTGCAGATCACGAGGTCCCGGGTTCGATTCCCAGGTTGGGCAAATAATTGTTAGGTATTGGGTTTTTCTGTCAAGAAATTCTCAGTGTCAGCCCGTAGTTGGTAGTTGGCGGTGCTTCACCCCCGTGCCTCGGAGAGCACGCATTGGAGCAGCGTGGCGGGTATAAGCTCTAAATCCCATTCTCCTATGAGAGCCTGGCCTGTGCCCAGCTGCGGGACGTAAAAAGGCTGTAGTGGTGGTGGAAATCTTTAACGCAATGCCTGTAACTAGGGATACGATCGTTCTGAACTGAGACACGCGTTGTCCGCTCTCAGCAAACTCGTATATATACCTATAATTCCCTAGACGATTTACGAAAAACTGCCACACCCTTTCCCAGGTTAGTCCGCTTCCACGCTAGACTGCATCGGTGGGATAACAGTCAAGGGCTGACTTGTAGATAAATAAACAAATACTCATGTCCAGCTGTGGACATTAGGTATCGTTTGACGACGACTATTATTATTAGTTTTAATTAAATATTTATAGTGCGTGGTAGTTATAGGTAGAAGTTCATTGAATGGAACAAGAAGTAGCGATGTCTATTGTTCAAATGATCTCACGAGCAGTTTTTGCGCTGAATTTAATGGGTGATGATTATCAGGGTTCCCAATTGTATGTACTACTTACTATAAAAATAAATGTTTGTCTGTATGTCCTTTATGCACTCCTAAACTATTCATCCGATTGTGATGGAACTTTGGCAAGTTGTTTTGCATACGTCCGCGAAGGTTCTTGGTAAAAAAAAAACGATACAAAAATGAATATTTGTTTATTTAGAGTTCTCTATGTGCTTCTAAACCATACTTTACGTGGCATTGCAACGGATGCCGGGAACAACTAGTATTATAGAAAAAAGTCCCGTTTCACTCATTGACTGACTCATCAACGACCAGCTTTAGATCTAGAAAGTTGAAATTTTGCACAGAACAGTAGACAAGGAATAAGATTTTTCGATGGAATTAGAAATTCCCTATCTACGGGATAGGGAATTTCTAATTGCATGCGGGCAGCAGATTTTTGCAAATAAGTACCTACACAATAAATACAAGGTAGGTATTGTACCTACTGTATTTCGGAGTCTGCGTACTTTATACTTAGGTACTGTAGAAGAAATATATAGTACTTAATAATATACATAGTTAGATGAGTAAACTAATTTCCTTTTTTTCACTCTTTTCATGAAAAACCTACTATATTTTTATAGCATATGCAGTATGTATCTATTCTGAAAATTACTCTTCAGTCGCAAAAATGTTGGCAACCCTGGTAACGATGTTCCCACTTAGTACCTACCCTTTACGTGTTTAACCGACAAAAACGTTAATTAGTATCAGATGAGAATAAATAAAAATACAGATCCGGCTTAAGGTTGAAACCACAGAACCTATACTTATAAATAAACAAAAATGAAGTGTGCATCTGTGATTTCGAAATATCTGCCTCTTATTTAGCTCATAATTTGATACGATATCGTTTTTAGGGTTCCGTACCCGAAGGGTAAAAAACGGAGCCCTATTAATGTCACTCGGCTGTCTGTCCGTCTGTCCGCCGGTCACAGGTCTCTAGCTCACAGACGAAATGAGTTACAAACCTGAAATTTTGGTATTTAGTGTAAAACGTTAACCCAAAATCAAATATTGAATTAGAAATTGAATTAAATTATTTTTCAGGGGGGCTCCCATACATGAAAAAGGAGCCGGAAAAAAAAATTTTTTCTTTACCCTAGCTTGTGGGGTATCATTGTTTAGAGCTCATTAAGTAGAGTACAAATATATATTTTTTTAATTTTTATCTCAAAAAATAAGGGAATGGGAGGCCATCAAAGTTGTCAGTTTTAGACCATTTTTGTGACGGGGGCTATCTCAAAAACTAAACTAGTTGGGAATATGATATTTCAGTATATTATGTACTATATGCTCTATTTAAACAACAAATACTGAAAACAACGATTTATTAAATAGTTTATAAGCTGTGACCAAAATAAACGAACATTTTTTTGGGGTTTTCTTTCACGGTTTGTTGCGATGTCTAGCTCGGAAATTAAATATTTCTTAGACCCAAAATATTATATTGTTCATAATTATGTACGGAACCCTGAAAGAGCGAGGCCCGACTCGCACTTGGCTGATTTTTAAAATTTGGCCTGCCTGTTTGTTCGGGCTTATCTTCGGATCGGCTAAACTTCAGGAGGGATCTACCGATCTAACTAGGCTAATTTAACCAACTTCAAAAAAAGAGGACGACGTTGTCAACTCGTCAGAATTGTTTTTTCATCTCACATTGAATACTATTTGCGTCATTGTTTGTCTAAGCAACGGTCGTGAAGCGCTACATTCTCGTCCTAGGGCGGCAAAGTAATTCAAAAATATAGACTAGTCAATAAGTTCAAAAACGTGAAAAATAGAGATAAAGGTCCTAAAAATATGAGCGATAGCTCATATTCGATTCGGAATCACCTACTTAAAGTTTTTAAACTTCGTGGAGCCCTTCTGATATAAGTATATATACTTCATAAGATCCTACGATAAATTTTCGTAAAAGTTTATTAAGTAATTTGTTAATTATGATTTTTTATAACTAATGTAAATCATAATGATTTACATGATTATTATGATTTTTTACCTGTACCAAAATCCTTCAAAAACATTTTTCTAGAGGTGATTCCGAATCGAATGAGCTATCGCTCATATTTTTAGGACCTTTATCTCTATTTTTCACGTTTTCGAACTTGTTGACCAGTCTAATAGAACAGAATTTGGAATCAAACAAAAATAAAGTAAGCAAGTTCGCGCGCCGCAATGCATTATTCGATATTTTTTTACTTTTTCGACCTTTATTTAGTTTTCTCTTATTTGACATGAAAAGTAGTATGTTTAACTCGGGGAACTATTCGGGGGACCCATTTATACTCTCAGACAATGTATGCCCTCGTTACGCTCGTGCATACGGGAAATATTTCGGGTATAAAGGGATCCCTTTCTGTCTCGTTAAACAATCTACTATTTTATATCTTACTTAGATATGAAATGATAGGTAGAGAATTATGTAGGAAAAATGATAAATCGACGAAATTGTAACAGACCTTGTTATGTTTTGCGGCGTTTCGAAGAATTGCGCCTGCGCCGGTATTATAAACAAAATGATAAACCACCGCATTCTCACGTATTATTCACTTTTCAAATTCACTTAAGTATTTTAACAATAATAACTATAACTATATGCACAATTACACTCTTAGTTAAATACTTGCACAAAAATCTATTTTAAATCAAAATATTTCATTAGTAATTTATAATTAAATATTTCAATTCTAAGAACTATTTTGGCGCCCAAAATAAATTTACTATTTGAACGCAAAATTACCTATTAATATTTAAAAAAAGACACAACGGCTCTACACAGAGTTTTAACTAAGAGGTTAAGGAGGAACTAGAGTTTCATCCAAAAAAAATTAATACATTTTTTATGACGCCCAATAAGTAGCAATTCAAAATTCGAATGCAAAATTATTCAATTTAATATAAATTTAAACAAGCATATTAAATTGATTATTAAAAAAACGATGTTTACAGTTTTTAAAACAAGCAGCCTTCATTTCTTTTAAAAATAAAAACAAAAAAGCATTCTATATTCAAAACGGAAATAGCGCCGCGCGGGAGAGATGCGCCCGACTAGGACTGAACGACCCAACGAAGCGACGCTCGCGCAAAGGTCGCGTGCGAATGTGTGCGCGCAGGTGTCGGCAACATTTCCGTACAATGTTTTTAAATGTTTTCTTTGTTAATACGACAAACTAATTTGGTTGGTGGGCAGGAATAACGTCCAACGAGTTAACTGTGGTCTGGAGTAGAGTGTTTGTGCGTCATATTTGGATCTTATTTTCTCTTTTACATATATATCTTATTAAAAAAAACTTTTAAATTCGAACAATTACTATTAATCATTCAGCTTTTATTAAAAGCTATACGAATTTCCCATTTTGATTTTCTTGAGTTTATTGGGAGTTTTTATTTTGTCGGTAGTCTGGATATTTTATTTAAGAATACAGATGAGTTCCAACCATATTTCAACTCTAATTCAACTACAACCAAGTTGGTTTAAATAATTTCGTTTACCAGGCCGTATCTACTTTCTGAATATCAGCACACATCACACTATTAGAAGAAAACAGTGTTGTTTTTTATCGCTCCCACTTAGATCATCTACTGTTGAATGCCAGATCATTTTAAAAATGGGCCAAGCGCATAAAAACGAACAATTAATTTTCTTGTTGGACTTTGGCTGCATTTTCTTTACAACGGACTCGAACTGAACGCTTATTTTATTGTGTTGTCATGTTTACCAATATATTTTTTTAGTCGAGCATTGGGGTGATATATATTGTAGAGTTTATTATAAGGTCTATTATATCGCACTGTGTTGCTTCGTAAACCTGGCTTTACAGTTATAACCCTTTATTTGCGACCTGCTTTGTATTACCGTTTTATATTGTTAAAAGAAAATGCTACTCATTCGAGACGAATCAATAATGTTTGTAATCTGTATATCCTAATTTCAATACCCATTATTCATCAAATAAACTTTTAGGAGTCACCGCGGTAAATGTTCAGTATGTAATATTACAGTACGTAGAGATACTTAACTCGCCCCGCCATTCATCACCCGCCGTCGCCTGCAAGCAAAAGTATGCCTAGCATTTTGAGTTTTGACGGGACTTTCACAAGTAAGGTACCCGGGATACAAGGGACTTTTACAAGTACCTACTTATATTCCGAAAAATGAAAAATTTCCACGGATTTTTAAAACCTCTCGAAAATCAACGCAGATAACGGCGTAGTATAAATATTCAGTATAATTTATTATATTATAGCTTAAATTAAAGTATTCAGACTTTCGAGGGAAGAAGAAAGTTATTCGCGGTTCTTGTGAAAAACAAGAAGCCCAATAAAGAACGTTTCAATAACACTTTTGAGCTTTAAATAACTAACAAGTGTAAATTGAAAATTTAAAAAACCCCCGACATTTGCCATTTAGTGGCGGCGGCCATCTTGAATTTGCAATAGTGCTATTCTACTAGTCAAGCCCTTTCATTTGATACCCATATGAAGGGAGTTGTGAAAAAATATATCATCCGCCATTTTGTAGCGGCGGCCATCTTGGACCGATTTTCATCAAACATAGCTAAGAACACTCTCGACTAATTCACCTTTCAAACAAAAAAAACCGCATCCAAATCGGTCCACCCGTTTGAGCGCCACAGGGGAACAGACAGACACACACACACACACACACACACACACACAGACACGTCAAACTTATAACACCCCGTCGTTTTTGCGTCGGGGGTTAAAAAATATAATATATAGAAAGCATAAAACAACGGAACCCTTTACCGAATTTTGCTTCAAACTCGAGTGAATCACTGGATGATAATCGGTTTTATAATCATGTATAGCGGTAACTCAACCGCGCAGTTATCTGATGCTTTGTTGAATTTATGTCGAGCTGAATGGTATTTTGACAATGGGTTATAAAAGGCAAGCAGGCATATTATTATGCTTCTTTTTTTGATGACAAGTACGCAAGCGCCACTGGGCTGCTAGCTATTAGGGCTGCCAACCGTACTATTAATATACCTACTGTTATACCTACTGTAAGTATTTTAAATCTCTGTATTAAATTATATTATATCTTTTCGCATACAATTCAACTATGACTATCTATAGTATTTTTACTCTTAGATAAGGTTATACCTATAATTTATTTGGTGATAAAAGTCCGGTAAAAATAAAAGGTTATTATTTGTAACATTGACGTGCTTAACGTGCTCTAAATAGTCCAATCCAATTATATATATACATACAAGTACATACAATGTTCGCAACTAGGCCACAGGTTCATGGTACCTACCGAGTACCGACAAGCAAAAAAAAATGACGGCAGTTGCTATCGTTTGTCAATAAAAAATTTCAAATTAACATCCAGGAAAAGAACCCGACAATGGGAGAATCGGGATAGCAACAGTGTAGGTACATTGCTATTTGCTACGTCAGAGAGAAATATCATAAAAAATCCTTAACTCTGAAGCCTCACTCTTTTAGGGTTCCGTATATAATTATGACTAACATAATATTTTGAGTGTAAGAAATATTTAATTTCCGAGCTAGACATAGCAAAAAACCGTGAAAGAAAAACCCAAAAATTGTTAGTTTGTTTTGGTCACAGCTTACCAACTACTTTATTAATCGTTGTTTTCAGTATTTCTTGTTTAAATATATTATTAATATATTATATAGTACATAATATACCGAAATTTCATATTCCTAACTGGTTTAGTTTTTGAGATAGCCCCCATCACAAAAATGGTCTAAAAGTAACTTTGATGGCCCCCCATTTCCTGATTTTTCAAGCAAAAAATTAAAAAAATATATATTCGTACTCCACTTAATGAGCTCTAAACAATGATATCCCACAAACTAAGGGCAGAAAAAATAATTTAGCCGACTCCTTTTTCATGTATGGGAGCCCCCTTGAAAAATAATTTAATTAAATTTGTAATTAAATATTTGGTTTTGGGTCAGCGTTCTACACCAAATACCAAAACTTCAGGTTTGTAACTCATTTCGTCTACGAGCTAGATACCTGTGACCGGCGGACGGACAGACAGACAGACAGGCAGACATACAGCAGAGTGACATTAATAGGGCTCCGTTTTTACCCTTCGGGTACGGAACCCTAAAAAGCAAACAATATTTGTTTTCTCATTATATTAATTACTATGCTAAAAGGTTGAGTGCCCCTGCCACAGGTTAATAGATCGTACGTTGACCGAGTAAAACAGATTATGATGTAAACAATAACAGCTTTCGAACCCATCTCTTATAAATTGATTAGCGGTACATTTCTATCAGCTTCGAAATGTCTTCTCAGTGTCCGAAGACGAAATTCTTCGAACAGTGCGTGTTGCCAATGATGACTTATGGTCTATGGATTCGAAACATGGTCGCTATCTATAGAACTATGAGTCTTGTGAGAAGGCGATGGAGAGAGCTATTGCTCGGACTTCGGAGTATCTCGGAGAGATCAAGTCAGAACTGACGAGATCCGTAGAAGAACCAGAGTAACAGACATACTTAGCTCTTAGCTCATCGGGTCGCTACTCGGGAAACTGAAGTGACATTGGATGGACCACATAGCTCGCTCGAAGAACTGATAGGCGTTGAACGGTAGGTAGGTAGTCTCGAATCAGTGGCGTAGCGTACCTTGGTGGGGCCCCGTATAAAAATTTGTTTGGGGGCCCTTATGTAGGGCATCATTCTCACAAAAGAAAAAAAAATGTTTGCATAAAATTAAAAGCAATATTTATTCATCATAATTATTTATCTGTCACTTTTTCTAAATTTTTTACAAACAATTCAAATTAAATATAATATATTCTCCTTGCCTTTTTTTCGGCAAACTGATTTATTAAATCATTTATGATGATGACTTTAGTTTTTCTAAAGATTCTGCCTCTATGGACAATAATGACAGGTCTGATTTTTGCTTACGCACGTCGGGGGCCCCCGTGGCTTGGGGGCCCCGTATAATTGATACGGCATATACGGCGGTAGCTACGCCCCTGTCTCGAATGGCGATGTCGCACTGGAAATGCTGCGTTGGCGGTTGGACAAAAGATCAAGATCGTGTTCTGTGGCGAATGGCGATCCTTGCAAAAGACCTATGTCCAGCAGTCTATCGGCTGAGTCGACGACGGCGACATACCTACTTCGGGCGCTACACGTACACGTTACAGAGCTATTCGTATTTCGTCACGCACTCGGGTTCCCGCAAGCTTCGGGATTTTTACTACCGATAAAAATGGATAAAACAATAAAGCTGTACAGAGATCCGTACGTACTACGTGCTTCTACGCGGAGTGAGTCCCGTACGGAACAATCCGCGTCGCTGTGAAAGTGCTGTGAAACGATGTTCTAGCGCCTCACGTGAGTCTCTGTTCCGGGATTTCGTTAAACTGTGATACAGCCAGTGAGGTGTAATAAATAAAGAGTAGAAGCGTCATATAAACTGTTCTCAGAAAAACGTAACCACTTTTGAGTTTCAAAGACTGTAACGACCCAATATTCCATACTAAATAAATATTATTAAAAGTATATGGTTCGATAGTACAATTTTTTTTTATTTGAATCTCATCAAAATGGGTTCAGTAATTAAGTATAAGGATGTACTCTCACATGGGATCATAAAAATAACAATTTTTATAAACTTTGATTTTCGTGTCTTTAGCGCTGTTTTGTAGCCGTCCGCTAGGTGAGAGGGACCACAGCGGCCGCGGCTGCGAGCGTCAATAGTGACGAGTAGTCGAGCTCGCGTATAAACAAAGCTCTGCGGACCGCATTTGAGACTAACGAATTGTAATAATAGAAACGAGCACATGCTCAGTGAATAATATAATTTACATTGGTGTGGAATAAGTATTGAAATGCTTCCTCTTGGCTGCCAGGAACCGTTCAACGGATTGTACAAAACATGCCGCAACTGCCCGGAACCGTCTGACGGTTCCGCTTTTTTAGGGTTCCGTAGTAAACAAGGAACCCTTATAGTTTCGCCATGTCCGTCCGTCTGTCCGTCTGTCCGTCTGTCCGTCTGTCCGTCTGTCCGTCTGTCCGTCCGTCCTCGGTTAATCTCAGAGACTATTAGTGCTAGAAATCCGTAATTTGGCATGAGTATAAATATTAATCACGCCGACAAAGTGGTGAAATAAAATTTTGATAAATATTTTTTTTTAGGGTAGCTCCCCTACATGTAAAGTGGGGATGAATATTTTTTTTCTCGTCTACCCCATAGTTTGGGGTATCGTTGAATAGGTCTTTTAAAAATACTGTGGGTGTGGGAACATCATTTTTCGATTTCTAGATCCGTTTGTAAAATATGATGTTTTAAAGTGCAAATTTTTATTAGAGTCAAGTGTCCCCCCCCTCTATCAGCCAAATGGCAGTATATAGGAACTTGAAAAAATTCACAGCAGTAGGGTATATAATCAATTTTAAAGGAAAACTATCACGGCTAAGTAGGGTTCACAGGTTAAGGAGTTATATCTGTTTTTCGAGGATTGTGACTACGGAACCCTACACTGCGCGTGGCCCGCCACGCACTTGACCGGTTTTTACTCTCTCTCCACGCCAAGTTTAACACGCGATTAAAGTTTTTATACTATATGTTTTTAAGACTATCTTGGTACAAACTGTTCGTCAAAGAACAAGGATGAATATATAATAGTTTGTGCCATCTGTTTCCATAGATAAAAAAATAATATAAAAAGTTTTTTGACGGATATGTATGACGAATATACGGTCGACGGCCATGCTGTGTGCCAATTATTGTAGATTAAACTTTGGAATATCGTGTTTTACTGCTAAATATATGTGTTCTTTTCATTTATTATTGTAAAATATTATATTGTTGTTTAAAATAAAAAACAGCCATTGGAAATAATTGTATGAATAATTAGTTCTGAATTTATGAAATATTTTTAGTATTTACAAAGTTTAACTTTTCGTTATTGTATTTTAACGTTAAATAATCAAAACCACAGAGAATCATCTGGTATAAAGCTGGTTTAATCTGTGAGCTCTGCTCATAACGATTCCCACTTGACTTATAGTCTGGAAGTCTGTTATGTAAACATTAAGTAGTCGTATTTTATGTGTGCGCGGCCGCGCTCGCGTTGTGCCGCGCGCTGCGCCGCCATTAAAGTTTGACGGATTGGGCTTTTGAAAATGTGACATTCGAGTTTTCCGGCAGCAGAGAGGACAAAATCTGTTAAAAGTGCTATACAAATGTTACGCTTTGGCGCTATTCATTGAAGGGAGCCCTAGCACATTATAGTGTTTATCTACTCTCATATCATAAAATTCCGAATATGAAATCAAAATGTGTCATATATTGGACTACTTTATTCACATACATCTATAATATTTAAAAAAAAAAATAAAAAAGTTCATTATAACACTACTTTGTTAGGAAATTATTGCAAAACAATGTTAAAAAATAATTTTTTCTACATTATAGTACAGGCACTGGGTTCTGGTATTTTTGAGCCATGCCGGGTGTTTATTATTATTATTATTATTTAATACTTTATTGTACACCAAAAAAACATAAATTAAACAAAAGAAACATTTTAAAAGAAATAGGGGTTAATATTTTGAATCGTGCCGCCCCGATAGGTAAGTCATCCCCCCCTCAAACCCTTTGCCGGAAACGCATACTTTTTTTTAATAAATTTTTTAAAATTGATGAAACTGACATTGGTAAAACATTTAAAACGAGTCGCCTCGTTAAGTAAGGGGGAGGGGTGGGGGGAAGAAGGGGGTACGTCATCAAGACAAGACTGCTTGGGGTTGGGGTGCTCAGATTTCGATTTGGACCACATTCAACCTAGGACCCAATAGAACCTAAGTGCCCGGCCTGCGGCCGGGCACATGAATATTTATGTTCTAACCTAACCTAACCTACCCTAGCTTCTTCCCACCCCTACTTGTTAATGGGGATTTACCAAAAGTGTGGTTAAAAAAACAAAACCGTTTTATAAACATTTATAAATGAATCCAATAAATTCCCAATCTATTTCAAATCTCCCCGCAGGTTGGGAAACTCCCCACAAAATGGCCACCCTGCGCTTATCGTGTCAAACGTTTCATTTTACGCAAATTTTTATCAAAAATTTACGTTTCTAACCTAAAAATATACGTATTATTCGTATTTTTTGTAAAAAAAAAAATCGCGCGTCCGGCAAAAAAAAATTATTCCGGGGGCATCGACAGACCCTCTAAGACGCCCCTATAAACTCACTTTTGCTCTATCAGGGCGGCACGTTTCAAAAGCCAACCCGAAATAGGTACAATAGTTAGTTTACAATAGTTAGTTAGTTTAATTTTGTTACTTACAATGATTATCCCGCTATCAAAGTTACCCTATTACTACTACTGCGAAAGTGTGGCGGTAGCAAGATGCGGCCAGAGGACAGAGTGTAGTGCTACCATAATTGACCATAGACGCACTGCACGCACCGCACATTCGAAATTGACAATTGAATTTTGGCGCCTATTATTTAAATTTTTAATTTATTATTTATTTACTATTCAGTTTTTGTAACTCAAAATTTTGCAAGTGATTTTTGTTGCGCGGAAAAATGTCTAGCAGTGATACTGAAGAGAATTTAACTCCACCAGACATTCTGGAAATAGCATCGGGAATGACAAATAATCTTTTGCCAGCAAAATCAAAGAAAATTTACGATAAATGTTACCAAGATTTTATGAGTTGGAAAATTTTGAAAAAAACCACTTCATTTTCAGAAAATGTAATGCTAGCATATTTCCAAGAATTATCAAATAAATTTAAGTCTTTGTCCTTATGGGCTAAATACTCAATGCTCAAAAGTATATTGAGTATCTACAACCAAATCGATATTATTAAATACACAAGACTGATTGCTGTTTTAAAAAGAAAATCGCAGGGCTTTAAGGGAAAAAATGCAAAAACGTTCTCCCCTGAAGAATTGAGTACATTTATAAATTGCAATATCCAAAACATGAATACTTATTATCTATACTAATAATCTATACTAATAAATAAAATTGAAGTGTCTGTCTGTAATATCGAAATAACTACCTCATATTAAGCTCATATGGTTATTTGAACGACACTATAACCGAATCACACGTTTTTAAAATTTTTGTCTGTCTGTCTGTCTGTCTGTCTGTCTGTCTGTCTGTCTGTCTGTTTGAACGGGCTAATCTTCGGAACGGCTGAACCGATTTTGACGGGACTTTCACATACAAGTAGAGAATTAACCAGGGAGTAACATAGGCTACTTTTTTAACCGACTTTCAAAAAAGGAGGAGTTGTGTTTTTCTACCTATGTACACCGATATCTCCGAGATTTCTGAACCGATTTGCGTAATTTTTTTTTTAATCGATAGAGAAACATTGCGACACTGTCCTACAAAAAATTTGGATTCCAACTCCTCAATCCTGATGCTGTAGGGGAACTGATCCCCAAAACTAATGGGATTTAGGAACTGTCGGTTATTTAAATTGATATTGGGGATACCAATTAAAGACTTTATCGTTGAATGAACTCGAGTAGGTACATATTCAACTCCTCAACCCTGATGCTGTAAGGAATTGCATTCCGAAATCGTGGGGATCCCACGGAATTTTTCCGTTTTGGTGACGGGTTACTACAGATAGGCTACTTTTTGTTCTGGAAAATCAAAAGTTCCCACGGGATTTTTAAAAACCTAAATCCACACGGGCGAAGCCGTGGGCATCATCTAGTAATAAATAATTTTGTTAATTTCTTAGTCTTTTCTTTTATACGTAAGATACCTATTGATGAGCTTAGATAAAGTAGTGTATGAAACTCTACATAATTAGTTATTAAAACACTCGTGTAATACTATTAAAAAACTCGCCTGCGGCTCGTTTTTTAAACTAACACTCGTGTTTTAATAACCTCTATTATGCAACCGTTTCATAAACTACTATTTGTGAACCTTTTTTGACATGGCGACTTGCGTTCATATATCAATGCTGGGGCGATACACTATCATTTTGTTGCTGATTAGAGAAGGGGAGCCTTGGTGTCTGAGATGCTTTGTGTACTCTTTTCCTTGAGATAGCGACAGACGATCAGATATATTAATCATATTTTATGTGTTAAACTAATTATACGCTTTGACGCTATTCATGAGACGAAGACTAGCGCATAACTGCTGGTGCACCTCTCTGAACATGGCGACTTGCGTTCATATATCAATACTAGGGGCGATACACTATCGTTTGTTGCTGTACAGAGGAATGGAGCCCGGCGTCTGGAATGCCTTGTGAACCCTCTCTTTGAGATAGCGACAGACGATCACATATACTAATTCGAACTTGCTCTGATACATTTATTGGAGTTCGTCACCACTCCGTGGTGACAGCACTTCATATTATTATTAACATATTTCGAACTATTTATTATAAGGATGAGTTAGACCTGTGGACCATTTGTCGCTGAGAAGCCTCGCTTGGCCTCTACGTCTGACATTCAGTTAGATGTTAGGTTGGGTTTCAGGCCGGAGACAAACGCTGCGTAGCCTCGCTCAGTCATAACTTCTGACATTCTGTTGGAAGTTGGGTTGGGTTCCAGGCCGGCGAACACAGCGAGCCTTACTCTTTCATGACAAATGATAACTACATTTGCGAGTGGTCTGGTCGATGCACGTTCAAGGCGTTATATGCTTGGGACGTGAGTTGATAGGACTGCTTGAGGAAGTGGTTGGATGTTGTGTTGAGTTCTAAGGCCTGTGTAAATAGTTCTACTATTTTACCACAGTGAGTCTTGCACTTCCTTGACTGACAAATACCAATAATTACTGCAATGGATTCCGATCCTCCTTAACTATGGACATAAAACTGATATACCTCAGTAAGCTTTGCCTCGAGCTTGCTTCCATAATAATAATAACAAACCTACATCATACGTACCGCAGCGAACCTCGCTCTTCACTAATGACTTAACAAACATAGTGGAACTTAAACACTCTAAACAAAGGTCTTAAGTGGTGCACACCACTATAAAAAAGTCTTGTGGAGACAACCACGGTTAAAAAACAACTCTTTGGGATGATGCCTGGGTGTGAGGGGGGGGGCCCAATGTTTGCTGGTATGTCTAGTACTTCATGCAACCACACTATAAAATATATAATGAAAGAAATAATGATAATAAATTAATACTATAACTAACTCTGTATGCGATACTAGAGTACCACAAAAGGTAGGGGCTCATCGTTGTTGGCGTGACGGGAGCTAACAACCTTCATTCATATTTTTATTGCTAAAAGTATGAATGATGCCTTGATGAACTTCTTTCTCTTTAGGGAAAGGAGTTAATCTTCATTCGAACTAAAAGTGTGTCATCCCACTATTGATTGTAAGATCTCGAACTAACAAACAACGTCACTATTAACCATAGCTTGATCGCTAACATATTTTATAATAAAACTAAGCAGGAACCGACACTTCAATACACGAACTAGATTGAATCGTCTAAGTCAATTGAACTCATTACTTCTGACGCTCTAAAAGTTCTTGGGTTGATACGGACACAACATTATAAAGGGTTCTACCGCTATCGTTCACGTGCCACTTTAAAGAATTTATTTAAAAGCATTAATCTTTAGAAAGATCTGTAGGAATTTAAAGGGTATAGATTTTCATAAGGTCCTTAGTTCAGTTACAAGACGTAGCTTTGAAACTGACAAATACGCCAAGAAAACTTTGAGTAAACTATATTTGTCTCGTTTCTTCTGCCCTCAAACTAATTACGTTAGAATAGGACAAGACATTGCAATTAGACAAACGATTAGAGTTACCAGTATCAGGAATAATTTCCCACAAAAGAACGATTTCCCCCAAAAAATTATTTGAGTTTATGAGATTTAATAATTATATTAGATTTAATAAAATTTTCAATATAAACCATATAGAACTAAATAAGGATTATTAATAGGAAAAAAATATTTAAATGCGTGAACGTAAATAACTTTATTTAAATCTTTCATCTATCTATCTATACTATACTATACTATTTTTTTTTTTTAATAAATAAAATTGAAGTGTCTGTCTGTAATTTCAAAATAACTACCTCATATTAAGCTCATATGGTTATTTGAACGGTACCATAACCGAATCATACGTTTTTAAAATTTTTGTCTGTCTGTCTGTCTGTTTGAACGGGCTAATCTTCGGAACGGCTAAACCGATTTTGACGGGACTTTCACATACAAGTAGAGAATTAACCAGGGAGTAACATAGGCTACTTTTTTAACCGACTTTCAGAAAAGGAGGAGTTGTGTTTTTCTACCTATGTACACCGATATCTCCGAGATTTCTGAACCGATTTGCGTATTTTTTTTTAATCGATAGAAAACCATTGCGACACTGTTCTAAAAAAAATTTGGACTCCAACTCTTCAATCCTGATGCTGTAGAGGACCTGATCCCCAAAACTAATGAAGTTTAGGAACTGTCGGTTATTTAAATTGATATTGGTGATACCAATTAAAGACTTTATCGTTGAATGAACTCGAGTAGGTATATATACAACTCCTCAACCCGGATGCTGTAAGGAATTGCATTCCGAAATCGTAGGGATCCCACGGAATTTTTCCGTTTTGGGGACGGGTTACTGCAGATAGGCTACTTTTTGTTCTGGAAAATCAAAAGTTCCCACGGGATTTTTAAAAACCTAAATCCACACAGGTGAAGCCATGGGCATTATCTAGTTAATAATAAAACTGTAACAGGTCCAATTCTGAAATTTTGAAGATATTTTGAAATTTATTGAACCAATCAAAAATATTAGTTACATATGGGTACGTTTATGTTAGTAACTTCATACATAAGAATGATCACTAAATATGTATATTATGTATACTAATATCTTTCTGAAAGTTTGTAAATTAAGTACGATAGTGAAAAAATTATCAAAATCGGTTAATTGGTTTTTGAAATAATCGCGAACATACGGGTCGAATATATAACCTTCTTTTTTGAACTCGCTTAGTAAGAAATCATTATACCTACTTCTAACTATTTTATAATGACTCAGTATGATCACATAAATTACTGATTTACTTACGTTGCCTTATAGGTACATACGTACGTTCATCATTCGCTTTTTCATTCACTAATTTCCCAACAATGTAGGGAAAATCAAAATAGTTTTTACTGGCAACACTTATAGTAAAAATAATGCGCGGTAAATTTATGTTTTTATTACGTGTTGTTTTGGATCACTTTGGATAATCGGAATTAAATAAAACAAACTTACTTGTGAAAAGTAACACCAGTTGCTTTATTATCTTTTTCTGACCGTGACAAACAAATTTTAACAACACATTTCACCATCTTGACAAATTGTGTGGCAAGTAACAGTTACGTTCGTGTTCACTCGGACGTCGGGCTGGCAACTGAAGTCGTAGGTGCCCATTGACATATGCGAAGTAGCGATGAGTCGGTGCTTTAGAATGCTGATCTAGTTAAGGTAAAACATCATTGGATACAGCTGTGAAATCAGCCCAGCTGGGTTATTCTGTAACTTAGTTAGCAACTGAAAATAGTTGCCAACGAATTAGTTTGATATCATCGATTTACATCGATGTTTGATATACATTGCTGCTTTACTGTGGGAAATACTTAGTCTTTTCATAATTTTACACAGTAAAGCAGCAATGTATATCGAACTAATTCGTTGGCAACTATTTTCAGTTGCTAATTAAGTTACAGAATAACCCCCCAGGTACTTATAGATACGTGATGCAACTGGCTTGGCCTATCCGCGTGCGTGACGAATTCAAATAGAACTAGACAGATCATCAGATTATTATTGATCAAATATATTGACTAGCTTTTGCCCGCAGCTTCGCCCGCTTGAATTTCGGTTTTTCACAAATTTTAATCGTGGATTTCTGGTTCCCGTTCCCGCTCCCGTTTCCAGTTTTGGCTGCTAGAGGGCGCTGCTATTGCTTCAAGTTTCCGGCTTAGGCCGCCAGAGGGCGCTGCGATAGTTTTTAGTTTCCAGTTTTGGCCGCAAGAGGGAGCTGCAATCGTTTTTAGTTTCCAGTTTTGGCCGCTAGACGACGCTGCAATCGGGTTTTTAGTTTCCAGTTTTGGCCGCAAGAGGGCGCTGCAATAGTTTTTTTATAGTTTCCAGTTTTGGCTGCTAGAGGGCGCTGCTATTGCTTCAAGTTTCCGGCTTAGACCGCCAGAGAGCGCTGTGATCGTTTTTAGTTTCCAGTTTTGGCCACCAGAGGGCGCTGTGATCGCTTCAAGTTAGACCGCCAGAGGGCGCTGCGATCGTTTTTAGTTCCCATTTAAACTTTCATCCCCTATTTTACCACCCTTACGGGGAGATTTTCCAGAATAACTTAAATACAGGTTTTTATCATTTAAAAATTATAATCTAAATGCCTATTTTCATATCTGTAACTTCAAAAACATAACCTTCCTACCCCCATTTTACCCCCTTAGGGGAGGATTTTCGTGAAATATTTTCTAGGCTGATAAGCCCTATAGTGCAGTCAAATTTGACTCCAAAAGTGGCTAAAATCGCAAACGAACGGCTAGTTCTGATTTTTTAATATGTTGTTAGGACCACTACCAGTAGTGTAAATCCAATTTTGCAGCTTCGAAAGACCTGTGCTAACTTTGCAGCACTCGAAAAACCGCGAAATTTTCGCACTACTTTTGGTTTTTTCAATATAAGTCCTAAACTATGGGTTTAAAAAAAAATATTTTCTATACGTTTTTAAAGAAGATTAAAATTGCTACAATTTAAGACCAAAACTAGCTCTTTAAATTCAATATTTGCTGAGATACAGCTCTCCAAAAATTGACAATTAATTCCGAAAAAGTGAAATTTTAAGATTTGGTCAATTTTAAACCCCGCTATCGGGGAAAATACTCATTTTACAGATAAAGTTAATTGAAAAGATGTTGTAGTAAATATAATTAGCTTTAATTTAAACACTAAACGACGTCTGTAGCCCATATAGTTTACTTATAAATTCTAAAAGTTTAAAAAATGGGAAAATTGCAGTTTTCTCTTCAGTTTGTTTTGAATGTAGTTTGAAAGAAAAAACCATGTACACCCACAAGAAATATGTATTAAAACTATTACTAAGTATTTATATTTAGTATTTATAATGTTATTTATTCAAGAAAAAAATTATTTATATTATTATTGATATTTATTGATTTTTATGAAACATATTAACCTGTATTAAAAGGACATTATGAGTTCCGAGCAATATAAGTCGTAAACTACGCATTTTTTTAAATATTTTCTATACATTTTTAAAGTAAACTAAAATTGCTACAATTTGACACCAGAACCAGTTCTGTAACTTCAATACTTGCCGAGATACAGCTCTCCTAAAAAAGAACTTTTTCCAAAAAAAGTGAAAAGGACATGACCAGTACCTGCCTACCGATTAGGAAAAATGTGCAGGATTTCTGCTTTTACAGTAAGATTCAAAAATTAAAGCTTAATTTAATATGGATTTATTATTTCGATAAAGGCCATGGTTTAAAATATCTAAAAAAACAGTATGTTTATTGATTCCGCTTTTTCCTTTTATTTACTACTCCATCAGAATTGCCAGAAAGGTATGAAATGTACGAAATTGGTACTTTTTAGGTGACCTTCGGTCTTATTTTCAATTTAACTTTTATTTATACATTCTTTGACGTTTCCATTGCTACCAGATTTTTATAAAAATAAATATTGCTGGGGACAAAAAGAGATTGGTATGAATCACTAGCTCGGTTGCTACAGTAGCTATATGAGTAACTTTAGAAAGGTGTCAAATATTATGAGTCTTTTTTTTAATAAAAATAGCGAGCAAACAACAACAAACCATTATTATTAACAGAATAAAAACTTAGTACTGGATTTTGTACCTGGAAGTCCCTTAATGAATGACGACCTCTGACTCTTGACGTTCTCTTTCGTTCCGAGAATATTGACTTTTTGTTACGAAAGTCAGTGGCACTACAGCTTCGTACTTGATCTAGCTTTCGAACTTTTTCAGGGTCTCGTTCGTAGGATTCACGACATACCATCTGGCAACACTACAACATTTATACAAATAATAATCATTCATGAAAGTTTTACGAAATAACTCTGCTATTCGATACTAGATGGCGCTAGGCAATGTCTAATCAAGTCTAAAATGAAAAAAAAAATGATTTTCTACTATTCAACGTCATCTATATAGGTGGAACTTTGCTATAAAAAGTAAAGCTATTTATTATTTGTTCAGAATAATTTAAATTATTCAGATTTGCTTGAAACGCCTAGCGCCATCTAGTATCGAAAAGCAGAGTTATTTCGTTTTAAAGTTTTATGAAATAACTCTGCCCCTCGATACTAGATGGCGCTAGGCGTTTCAAGCAAATCTCAATAATTTAAATTATTCTGAACAAATAATAGAAAGCTTTACTTTTTATAGCAAAGTTCCACCTATATAGATGACGTTGAATAGTAGAAAACCATTTTTTTTTACATTTATACTTGATATTCCACAATGTTTAGCGCCATCTAGCATTGAAAGGCAGAGTTCTTCGTAAAACTTTTCTTTATTTTTCTCAGTTTTCTGAGCCTTTAGATCACTGAAAGTTTTTTATCTGAAAACTAGAGAATATAAGAATTCCAAAAATAAAACAATCTTTGCTGCACATTGATTTTTGACACCTAGGCAAGTGCCCATAGTGCCACTGGTCATGTCCTTTAAGATTTGGTCAATTTTCGACCGCCATCTTGAGTATAATACTCATTATAAGGGTAAAATTATAGTCAAAATGTTGTAGTAAATCTAATTAGCTTTAATTTAAGGGTAGAACGACGTCTCTAGGCCATATAGTTTACTCACAAACCTTAATGAACAATTATAACCAAAAATAATATCTTTGTAATGCAGGTTAATATGCTTCATAAATATCAATAAAATAAGATAAATAATTATTATTTTTTTTTCATAAATAACATAATGAATACTATAATAATAGATTAAATGTACATTTCTTGTGGATGTTCATGGTTTTTCCTTTCAAGGTACTCACAAACCAAACTAAGCAGAGCAAATTTACGAAAATTGTTTTCCCATTTTGTGGACTTTTAAGATTTGTGAGTAAACTATATGTCCTAGAGATGTCGTATTACCCTTAAATTAAAGTTAATTAGATTTACTATAACATTTTTACCTATAATTCTACACATAAAGTGAGTATTATCCCCAAGATCGCGGTCGAAAATTGACCAACTCTTAAATTTTCACTTTTTTTGAAAAAAGTTCAATTTTAGGAGAGCTGTATCTCGGCAATTATTGAAGCTACAGAACTGGTTCTGATGTCAAACTGTAGCAATTTTAGTCTACTTTAAAAATGTGTAGAAAATATTAAACAAAAATGCGTAGTTTACGACTTATATTGCTCGGAACTCATAATGTCATTTTAATACAGATGAATATGTTTCATAAAAATCAATAAATATCAATAATAATATAAATAATTTTTTTCTTGAATAAATAACATTATAAATACTTAATTTAAATACTTAGTAATAGTTTTAATACATATTTCTTGTGGATGTACATGGTTTTTTCTTTCAAATTACATTCAAAACAAACTAAAGAGAAAACTGCAATTTTCGCATTTTTTAAACTTTTAGGATTTGTAAGTAAACTATATGGGCTACAGACGTTGTTTAATATTTAAATTAAAGCTAATTATATTTACTACAACATCTTTTCAATTAACTTTACTCGTAAAATGAGTATTTTCCCCGATATCGGGGTTTAAAATTGACCGAATCTTAAAATTTCACTTTTTTGGAATTAATTGTCAATTTTTGGAGAGCTGTATCTCAATAAATATTGAATTTAAAGAGCTAGTTTTGGTCTTAAATTGTAGCAATTTTAGTCTTCTTTAAAAAAGTATAGAAAAATATTTTTTTCGAAACGCATATTTTAGGACTTATATTGAAAAACCCAAAAAAAGTGCAAAAATTTCGCGGTTTTTCGAGTGCTACAAAATTAGCACAGGTCTTTCGAAGCTGCAAAATTGAATTTAGACTACTGGTAGTGGTCCTAACAACATATTAAAAAATCAGAACTAGCCGTTCGTTTGCGATTTTAATGTCAAATTTGACTGGCGTACTAGAATTAACCTACCTTCCAAATTTAAAGTTGATAATAGCAAAATTATAATTAAAACTTCCCATTAAAACTTTCATCCCCTATTTTACCACCCTTAAGGGAAGATTTTTCAAAATAAAATATACAGAGTTTTATTATTTAAAACTAATAATCTAAATGCCGATTTTCAGGTCTGTAACTTTAAAAACATAGGACTTTCATACAGATTTTAGAGATATTAAATAGCCTATAACCTGCCCCAAAAGTTGGACTACCAAATGCAAAAAGAATTTTTCAACTCCGATAGGTACTTCCAGAGATTAGCGCATTCAAACAAACAAACAAACTTCCGCTTTATTATATTAGTATAGATTATTGTGCATCTATACTAATAAATAAAATTGAAGTGTCTGTCTGTAATATCGAAATAACTACCTCATATTAAGCTCATATGGTTATTTGAACGCTACCATAACCGAATCACACGTTTTTAAAATTTTTGTCTGTCTGTCTGTCTGTCTGTCTGTCTGTCTGTCTGTCTGTCTGTCTGTCTGTTTGAACGGGCTAATCTTCGGAACGGCTGAACCGATTTTGACGGGACCTTCACATACAAGTAGAGAATTAACCAGGGAGTAACATAGGCTACTTTTTTAACCGACTTTTAAAAAAGGAGGAGTTGTGTTTTTCTACCTGTGTACACCGATATCTCCGAGATTTCTGAACCGATTTGCGTAATTTTTTTTTTAATCGATAGAGAAACATTGCGACCCTGTTCTATAAAAAATTTGGATTCCAAATCCTCAATCCTGATGCTGTAGGGGACCTGATTCCCAAAATTGATGGGTTTTAGAAACTTTCGGTTATTTAAATTGATATTGGGGGTACCAATTAAAGACTTTATCGTTGAATGAACTCGAGTAGGTACATATCCAACTCCTCAACCCTGATGCTGTAAGGAATTGTTCTCCGAAATCGTGGGGATCCCACGGGATTTTTCCGTTTTGGGGACGGGTTTCTACAGATAAGCTACTTTTTGTTCTGGAAAATCAAAAGTTCCCACGGGATTTTTAAAAACCTAAATCCACACGGGCGAAGCCGTGGGCATCATCTAGTTGAAAAATATAAAAATAAATAATAATTACCTACCATGAATTTTTATAACATTAACACCATCTGTTTTTTATGCATCGAACTATTTCATAAAAGCCACCTGTGCTTTCATCCTGGTATTTTTTAGTAAACGACTGTGTGAAAAGGCTGTGGTTGTGAACCGTTTGTTTATGAAGCTGTTAACGCGCCGTAGAACAGATGGCGCTTTATGAAACAATAGGGTACTTTCGTTAGTGAAAAATAAATTATGAAAGGAGAACGGTCACACCCCATAGAAAAAAAACCCAGACCCGACAGAAACGGGACATATCTCATTTTTTTTGTTATTTTTTATAGAGTTAAATTATATATTTTTTATATTCGAAATCAATGGCTAACACCAAAATATTGCCTTATGTTTTTGTTCAGGCGTTACACAAAAAAAAAAAATACAAAATGCCTATTCATCTACAAAATTCGTAAATATATGTAACTAAATGACGAAACAATAGCTATGGAATGTAACAATAGCTAGGTGACCTGGATATGCAGCTGGATTATGTAATTTTTAAACTCCTAGTAACTCCCCGCTCTGCGCCATTGTTGTTTTAATGAAAGAGTGAGATAGCATGTTGGTGTCTGTGACCACCAAGCTACCTGAGCCATAGCATGCAGGCAGTACGTGACCGTTTTTATAGATATAACGTCCTACTATGCAAGAAATCATCGAATACGATGATTTTAATGAATTCAAAGTTGATTGTTGTACTAGGAGTTCAAAAATTATATAATCCAGCTGCATCTCCAGTTCACTTAAATACATTCCATAGCTATTGTTTCGTCATTTAGTTACATATATTTACGAATTTTGTAGATAAATAGGCATTTTGTATTTTTTTTTGTGTAACGCCTGAACAAAAACATAAGGCAATATTTTGGTGTTAGCCATTGATTTCGAATATAAAAAATATATAATTTAACTCTATAAAAAATATCAAAAAAAATGAGATATGTCCCGTTTCTGTCGGGTCTGGGTCACAGATGACCATTCTCCTTTGATAAAAATAAAAATTTATGTAGAAATATACTTAAATATTCTGATTTTGAGTCATAAAAGCACATGATTATTTTATTAAATTAAAATTAAAAGTCGTAATTTCCCATCTGTATATCACGTGACCTAAAACACGAGCCGCCTTGTTGTGACGTCATAATGATAGAAAATACTAATATTAATCTGTGGTCATATAAGCAAAAACTAATATTAATCTGTGGTCATACAAGAAAGATAGAACCTATGGAATCTAAACTCCAAACAAAAAAGGAATGTTGATATTTTTTAATATAGTATTATATAAATAAATATTTTCGATATATCTATATTTTTAAATATATCGATATCGGAGTTCGATATACCGAAAAAAATATCGATATTTCGATATATCAGCTTTATTTAAAAAATCGTAAGTCACTTCAAAAATGATTACACAGTTATATTATAGTCCAGTATCTTTATCAAACAAATTAAATTATAAATATATATATATATGTGTTAGGTTATAGTTCTTAGTAATTATTTTATTAAAATAAGGTACAATATGGCCTGTTCCCGACACTTATCAGAAGGTAGTGCTTCTGATAAGTGTCGGGATAGCCTAAACGTAAGTTTTGTCACTTCCTTACTTATGTCAAGTGACAAGGACTATAGTTGTGAATAAGCTATCCGACACTTATCAGATGGTGGTGAAACAGGGCCTTATACCAATATTTTTAAATGACGTTATCACGTAAAATATTCATCCGTAAGCCGACTTGACAGACAACTAATGATGTTTACAAAGATGTTTTAACATTCTGGAATTCGGCAGAACAGAAGTCTGGGTTACATGCAAAAGTTGTTGCTTCAGAGTACAATGAACTTTATGGTTTTTGTCTATATGACCATAGATTAATGATTAGTATTAACTATCATTATGACGTCAAAACAAGGCGGCTCGTGTTCAAGGTTACGTGATATACAGATTAACGATTACGACTTTTAATTTTAATTTAATAAAAAAATAATGTGGTTTTATGACTCAAAATCAGAATATTTAAGTATATCCTACTAATATTATAAATGTGAAAGTGTGGATGTTTGGATGTTTAGATGTTTGTATGTTTGTATGTTTGGATGTTTGGATGTTTGTTACTCAATCACGCCGCAACTACTGAACCGATTTGGCTGAAATTTTGAATGGAGATAGCTTATGCCCTGACTTAAAACATAGGCTACTTTTTATCCCGGAAAAGTATTCCTGTGGGACTAAAATAGATATAATCTTCCAAAAACGCCATAGAGGGCGCTGACTGTTCTTAGGTAAATCACATTCACATAACACATTATTGCAATAGTTTGCTGTGTTGCATGCATTGGCAACACATAGGCTACTTTTTATCCTGGAAAAAATGCACAGTTCCCATGGGATTTTGAAAAACCCGAAGTCTATATCTACAACTATAGGTAGATTATTATAGCGAACTTCCTTGATAGAAAGTATAAAGGTTGGAAAAGGGATCGGGAACGGGAACCGGGAATCAACGATTCCCTCGGGATTTGTTCAAAACCGAAATTTACGCGAGCGAAGCTGCGGGCAGAAGCTATCACACATAATCACAATACCAATCCTACTAATCCTACTATCCTACTAATCCTACTAATCCTCCTACTATCCTACTAATCCTACTAATATTATAAATGTGAAAGTGTGGATGTTTGGATGTTTAGATGTTTGTATGTTTGTATGTTTGGATGTTTGTTACTCAATCACGCCGCAACTACTGAACCGATTTGGCTGAAATTTTGAATGGAGATAGCTTATGCCCTGACTTAAAACATAGGCTACTTTTTATCCCGGAAAAGTATTCCTGTGGGACTAAAATAGATATAATCTTCCAAAAACGCCATAGAGGGCGCTGACTGTTCTTAGGTAAATCACGTTCACATAACACATTATTGCAATAGTTTGCTGTGTTGCATGCATTGGCAACACATAGGCTACTTTTTATCCTGGAAAAAATGCACAGTTCCCATGGGATTTTGAAAAACCCGAAGTCTATATCTACAACTATAGGTAGATTATTATAGCGAACTTCCTTGATAGAAAGTATAAAGGTTGGAAAAGGGATCGGGAACGGGAACCGGGAATCAACGATTCCCTCGGGATTTGTTCAAAACCGAAATTTACGCGAGCGAAGCTGCGGGCAGAAGCTATCACACATAATCACAATACCAATCCTACTAATCCTACTATCCTACTAATCCTCCTACTATCCTACTTTAATATCATAAATGTGAAAGTGTGGATGTTTGGATGTTTAGATGTTTGGATGTTTGGATGTTTGGATGTTTGTTACTCAATCACGCCGCAATTACTAAACCGATTTGGCTGAAATTTTGAAAGGAGATAGATTATACCCTGACTTAAAACATAGGCTACTTTTTATCCCGGAAAAATCTACAGTTCCCACGGGATTTTGAAAAAAACCGAAATCTCTAGCTACAACTATAGGTAGATTACTATAGCAAACTTCCTTGAAAGTAGGTGTAAAGGTTAGAAAAGGGAGCGGGAATGGGAACCGGAAATCCACGACTCCCTCGGGATTTGTGAAAAACCAAAATTCTCGCGGGCGAAGCCGCGGGTATTCTCTAGTTTCAATATAAATTTTTATTTTTATCAAATTTCTTAATTTATTTTTCACTAGCGAATGTACCTATTTATTACCACAGAGGTATCATCATCATCATCATGATCAACCCATTACCGGCTCACTACAGAGCACGGATCTCCTCTCAGAGTGAGAGGGCCTTGGCCATAGTCCACCACGCTGGCCAAGCGGATTGGTAGACTTCACACACCTTTGAGAACGTTATGGAGAACTCTCAGGCATGCAGGTTTCCTCACAATGTTTTCCTTCACCGTTAAAGCAAGTGATATTTAAATTCTTAAAACGCACATAACTCCGAAAAGTTAGAAGTGCGTGCCCGGGATCGAACCCACGACCTCCGATTAGAAGTCGGTCGTCCTAGCCATTAGGCTATCACAGCTTTATCACAGCTTTTTGTATCTACATTTCGATATCAAACTATCGATATATCGTCCAAAAAATATTAGTAATAAAGAAAAAGTAGCCCAGGTGAATGACTTTATCTTCACTACAATATTTAAGGCGCAAACTCCAGTGTTATATAGAATACATTTATAACCTTCTTGTATATCATTGTTACGTCATGAAATGGCTGACTTATTGGCTGACAGCGTTTTCGCGGCATTAAAAAATGTTTAAAATTTAATTTAATTTTATGGCATGAACGCGTGTTTATTTTGCCGAAATATATTTTTTGTGGCTTTTTATTAACAAAAACAACATTTTGAAGTGCTTTTTCAAACACAGTAGAATACCCTATTTTTTTAAAACAAAACTTTGGGCCATCGCTCATCGCAGGTTCATAAAAAAATTATTACTCAGGTTACGCAAATTATACGTCTCATTGATATCAATAGTAATATTATGCTAAAATTGTTTCATATTATACTAATTATTTTGTTGGTATGTAGGTACATCATTGGATAAGTATTACAGATTCGAATTGGATTTAATTACTTAAGTACCTACCTATCCAGTACCTATCCGTTTAAAAAAAATCGACCAATTTGTTGCTCGATATTATTTACATGCTGACCCACACGCTACGAGGTTTAGTTTTTCAGTTTAAAAAAATCATGAACGAAAATGTTTTAAAAAGAAATAAACGCCAACAAATAAAGAAAGCCACATAACAATCGTTAAATTAAATCCATATTAATGAAATCATGTTACTTAATATTTTGCGAGAACAATAAAATGCAGCGAAAGGTGACAATTTCAATAATACCTACTGAATTAATTTTGCGATGCGGTACGGTGCTTGAAGCCAGACAGAAGCCAGACGAGTTTAATTTTTAATACCGGCAACATTAAGATCGAATTTACGTGAAAACGATGTTGTGGAATGGTTATCTTTTTTATTATTTTCTGTCATTTTCTACAGGTCTGGTTAAAATTAAAAACTTGCTCGCGCTGCCCGCGACTTCGCTTTCGATTTAGGGGAGACTGGGTACGGTTGAAACATTTTAGCGTTAATCGTCCATTTCGTCGGAAATACTTAAGCGAGCGTTGAAGGAAATATATCAAATAAAAGAGCACATATCTGTCTACAAATGGGCAATGTTATTTGAGATCACTGTATTGTATTTTATGTGTAAAATCAAATCTAAAAAAAATGGAAACTGTTTCAACCGTCCCCATGCCAGGGTCGGTTGAAACAGTGCCTGGGGTCAATTGAAACACATGCAAATAATACAAAATATAATAAATGAACATGTTTTATTCATCGTCTAATAACTTTTTACGACTTTCTAGTTATATATCCTTTAGTTTTGCATAGTTTTGTTAGACATACTTTTTAGGTAGGCAAAAATATATGTCAGCACATTTAATTAAATATTTAGATTGTTCACGCTCTTGTTCCTGGTTAAACACTCAATTGTGAGCCTTATATCCCATTTCTTGATTTTCATTGCCACCAGTCACATCTCGTTTACGTACATTTTATACCTCAACAGGGAACAGTGGTTCAGTCCATTCTTTTTGCCGCTGTTCTTAACCAAGATCCGGCTTTTACATCTTCTTATGCTTATTTGTACGTCAATAAGTCAGCTTGACGTCTCGTAGTCTCCCTTTGGCGTACCCTTGGCATCTTAAAAACAAGAAAATTAAATAAATAAAATGTTTCAACCGTACCCACAAAAAATGTTTCAACTGTCCCCAACCCCCCTTCTAGGCTTAAAATGGTTCACAGTAAGAATAATAATAAATTTGAATAAACACTGATCATACAACCATATTCTACAAACTTCAATAAAAACGATACAAAACTCTCAGTACTCTAACTTTAATAAAACTATTATAATTGCAAAAATGTAAGGACAAGAAATACTTACTTTTACGTCAAAAAACACAATGGGGCCTCCTATCTACAAGTACAGCGCGCGAAAGGCTACGCAACACCAAAATTCGTGTTTGGACTTGTTGTCCGCTTCGTTCTTCCCTTGTAACCATCAACCTCACCACACACGGTGTCGAGATATTCGCTTTGTTTCAACCGTCCACCGTTTCAACCGTACCCAGTCTACCCTACCTACTTACCTATAATTTTTTTCAAAATTCCGCGGATTTTTAAATTTTTATTTCCCGAGGTGAAAAGTAGCCGAGATGAGTCTTTGTATAATTTTCTAGTTGCCTATGAAAGTTCCTTCAAAATCAATTGAGCCGTCCCGAAGATTATACCGAACAAGCATACGGACAAACGGACAAAGATTATAAAACGTATGTTTGGGTTTCGCTATCGTTTTAATATTTAGTAGAAAACTTCCAACACCTGGCTGGCACTGAGAATTTCTTGACAGAAAAACTTAAAAATATCTAAGACTATATCTGATCTACAGTCGAATATGCTAACCACTGGACCAATGAGGCAGTTTGACAAAAAAAAAAACGCCAATATAAGTACCTAAACACATCTATTCTACAAATTACCAAGCATTCGCTAAATTAAAGCAAAACCAAACGAGTTCTTCACGTGGCTTTCTGTAAATCGGTTTGCGATTGAATAAATAAAGTGGACTGGTTTATAACTTTGTTTTTGTATTTTATTGCATTGCTTCTGTTGACTGTACTTTTAATTAAATGTTCTTCTTGTTGTTGTGTATTTGTGCTGAGCAAAGTTCATATTGTAGTTGGGAGTATGTGCTTTTTTTTATTCGATCCAATCTCAACCGTACACTTTCATTGAATAAAGCTGTGTTTCAGCTGCACCAATTTTTTTCAAAATCGGTCTAATAATGTTGAATCTAATTTCAACCGTTTTTATATTGTTTTACCCCCGAAAGCTAAATATTTCCAAGATAAAATGAAGCTTGAGTTTCTTCTTGTAAATTATCCACTATTTGCTTGTGTAAATTCCGTTATAATCGGTTCAGCTGTTCCGACAGCCAGACAGATATGATGATCACGTGAGCTTAGTAATAGGCAGTTATTTGAAAATCACGGGCAGACACTATAATTTTCTTTTTTATTACACTATATTTATTATTGTATAGACGAATGATTTTATTTAACGTTTTTAGGTTTTTTTAAACTCGTTTGATCGAAGATAAGGCAAATCGCAGACCTCAGACGAGTCTCAACTATAGATGTAAAAATACCGGAATAATACGTATTATTCCAAATTTTGCGGTATTATTCCTCAAATATACCGTATTATGCGGAATAATACTCGCCTACAAAAATGCAAGAAGTGTGTTTTACATATCTTCATTATGGGCAATTTTTAGTCATCTGACGTCATATTTTGTTTTAATTAGGTATATTAGTATAGGTTTTAATTAGTAATTAGGTAGGTTAGGTAATGTAGGTATATTGTTTGAAATCAATGAAAAAAATGTTTATTTACATATTAAATTGATCTACTCGCTAAATATATCAATATCAGTATATATCACACATTTAAAAAACCCTTACATACTTTATCCGGTACTCGGTAAAATCAAAAAAATGAAAAACATAGTCATCAAAACCAACTGTATTATACCGGAATTTTTGGAATTTTACAGAATTATACCGGATTTTTCGTATTATTCCGATTGGTATTATTCGTATTATTCCGGCCTTACATCTATAGTCTAACCGACAGACGTCCAGCGCTGGACATCGATGCACAGAATAGACGCAATGGTGAGCGCTGTGGTCTTATAAGTGGGAGGTCCCGGTTTCGATTCCCGATTAGTCACCCGTGTAAACAGCACTTTATGTCACAGACGTTGGCAGATGTCTATTTTCAAAGTATTTCTAACGGGTGTTTGAGTTAATATCGCATACGTCACCACATACCAGAGGAATGATTTCCTCACAGCATCTGGCGCGGTAGGAATCCTCGGTGCACAGCTATTTGCCGGCTGACTGGGCGCCGTTCGCGCTTAATCGCTATTCGCTCGAATACGGACTGGATGCGGAGATACGTAGATTCGTACGTTCAAATGTTTGTCTATTTTCTAACCTCCGACGCACCGGGGTGTTATGAGTTTGACCGCTACGTGTGTGTGTCTGTCTGTCGCATTGTACCTCTTAAACGGGTGAACCGATTTGAATGCGGTTTTTTATAGTTAGATTTGTCTCGACGAGTACTTGGTAGACACGTCATAGTGATCAAGGTTGTGACGTTTGGAGCAGGAGGACATCAGGGTTTCCTGCAAGGCGGGGGTTATTCAAATTTTGATTTACAGTTATAACGGACTTCCATAACTAGAAGGGTCTCAATTCTGTGCGTACTCATACATCTTCTTCTTCTTCATTTTTAACCCCCGACGCAAAAACGACGGGGTGTTATAAGTTTGACGTGTCTCTCTCTCTGTGTGTGTGTGTATGTGTCTGTCTATTCCCCTGTAGCGCTCAAACGGGTGGACCGATTTGAATGCGGTTTTTTGTTCGAAAGGTGAATTAGTCTAAGCGCCACAGGGGAACAGACAGACACACATACACACACAGTCTATACGTCAAACTTATAACACCCCGTCGTTTTTGCGTCGGGGGTTAAAAAATATCAATGGTCAACCCTCCCGTGACAAATTGAGCTGGGTGCACATCCGCGAATCACTCGCGAAGATTTATATACTTTATCGCTGGGTAAGCTTAGGGTGCGTGTACACGAAATAAAAATACATTAAGGTAAGAATTAATATAATATTTAACATCTAAAATTATTTGGTAGTTTAACAGCAATAGAGACACGATCTCCATCACCTCTAATTTGCTGTCTAATCATTCCTATGCGCTAATAATTATTTTAGGGTTCCGTACAAACGGTAGGTACCAACAAGACCTTATTACTAAGCTTCCGCAGTGCGTACTGCGGAAGCTCTGCTTCTGCGTGCTCAACGGGCTGTATGTCATGAACCGTATTAGGTCTAGGAACAAGCATACTAAAATAGAATTTGATAATAAATCTGAGTAGGTAGGTAGACTGTTTTTTTTAGAAAAAATGGTTGTAAAATTCAATTTGGACTCACTAAAACCTCTTTCTGGAGGCTTTAGCTAACACCCAACTGGTTGGCAGAATAATCAAGAGTATTCTATACAGGGTTTTATTTTTTACGTGAAGACATGCGTTTAGATACCTAATACACTCCTGTAATTATTTCATCTGCCTATTTTAAAATATTTTTCCAAAAAACAAACAGTTATTTTTTACT
This sequence comes from Melanargia galathea, assembly GCA_920104075.1. Taxonomy (NCBI): domain Eukaryota; kingdom Metazoa; phylum Arthropoda; class Insecta; order Lepidoptera; family Nymphalidae; genus Melanargia; species Melanargia galathea. The sequence continues at coordinate 24,850,815 of OV049855.1, forward strand.
ATTATTTTTTGTAACGCATATTTTTCATTTCGTATGAAATACTTAAAAATTCATGCATGTGGGCCGAGCGTTACATCTACAAATCACGGTGTTGCCGGACTCAAAAATACACATCGATATTCGGGCGGCGGCAGTAAATTAGTGTTGCCAGCTCTCTCGCAAATATTCCCGGCTTGATTGGTCATAAAGTGTGGACTTTACAGTTTTCCATACCTGCCCGTGAGCTATTGATTAATTGATTAAGTTTCGAGTTTATATTTTCGCAGGTTTTAATCGGAAAACTTTGCTTTTGTCACGGTTCCGATCATCATAATATTAGAGCAGGTTTTTTTTTTAAATTACAAGTTTAACAAGTGTAAATTGAAAATTTAAAAAACCCCCGACATTCGCTATTTTTTGGCGGCGGCCATCTTGGATTTGCAATAATACTATTCTACTAGTCAAGCCCTTTCATTTGATACCCATATTGAGGGCGTTGTGATAAAATATGTAATCCGCCATTTTGTAGCGGCGGCCATCTTGGACCGATTTTCTTCAAACATAGCTAACAACACTCTCGACTAATTCCCCTTTCAAACAAAAAAAACCGCATTCAGATCGGTCCAGCCGTTTGAGCGCCACAGGGGAACAGACACACACACACACACACACACACACACACAGACACGTCAAACTTATAACACCCCGTCGTTTTTGCGTCGGGGGTTAAAAATTACAACTAAACTTTTGCAAGTGCTATCGAAGCGTAAAGTAAATCTACTCTTACCTTAAAATACTTAAATCTGTTCTACCCTAAAAGAATCGCCAAGAAATGAATAAATAAAGTAAGAAACAATACTGTGTTGTATACATAGGTAATTAATTAATTTGTCAGATTATGCATTGCTGGAGCGAGGCAAATCCACTCTTTTTTATCACTGGAATGTATATTTCATTTATGGTTTTCTTAGATTCGCGCGATGGCGGGCGCGGCGAACGTCAGTGGTATAGCGTATAAAACTTTTAAAATTCGTTTCGTGTAAATTAAAGGACAATAATATTCAACAAAGTTTCTTAAGTTATTAAAGAAGTTGTTTACAATTGAATAAAGTGATAATATTTCTAATAACAAAGTGATTTAGTAAAAACGGACTAAATAATAATTTCGAGTTGGTGACATCATACATTTTACACTGTAAATTCCTATCCAAAGTACCTATTCAAAATAATACAAAGTGTACAAAATTAAACAATTCTTCCCGCTTAGTGTTTTTGTGAACTTATCACGTCGTGTGTACTGGTTAATGTGTATTGTGTGCAAACTATTTTATAATAATAATTATTAATCTTCATTATTATAATTAAAAACATTACGTAATAAGATCCAAAATTTTAATTGATACATCGGTAATAGACTGACATCTAGCGTCAATTACGAAAAGTTTCTGAACAAAATACCTTAACAATAATTTGAAGTTTGAACCATTTTGTTTTTTCATCGATTGCCACCAAAACCGAACCATGACCAATAAATGCAATATTTGTGGCAAGTTTTGCTCGGCAGATGGCGTTCGTTGTACGAAGTGCGGGCTATTTTTTCATCGACTATGTGTGAATATTAGTTCAGGGAGTCGTATACCGTCTAAGTGGTTATGTACCGGTTGCACTGGCACAAGGCGTGCTTCAAATAATGTTGCCTCTATTGCGATGGACTCAGTTCACCAGGATTCCTTCGAAGATGAAGGCGATGACAGTTCACCTAAATCTCTCGCTCTACAAGTAAAATTATTAGGAGAGCTAGTTACACGTGAGATGAGCTCAATGCGCCAGGAACTTTCGCAGCTTAATTCAACTATCGCAGAGTTTAACAATAGAGTGTGCAGTATAGAGGAGAGGCTGGATAGTTTAGAAAAAAAATCGCAGTTGAATGAAAAAATAGAGGAAAGGTTGGACAATTTAGAAAAGAGATCTCCTCTGGAAGATAAAAACGCATCAGAAATAATTTCACAACTGAGAGTGGAACTTAACGAATGCGAGCAAGAAAATTTGCTCAATGACGTTGAAATCGCCGGTTTAGATGAAAAAAGTGGAGAAAATACCGCGAATATCGTATTACTAGTCGCTAAAAAAATCGGAGTTTGCTTGGAGGAGCGCGACATCGTGAGTGCAGAGCGCTCGGGTCCCCGCCGCATCATCGCCGACACCGTGACGCAGCAGCGGCCGCCGCGGCCCGTCGTCGTGCGGCTGGCGCGGCGCGCGCTGCGCGACGACCTGCTGCGCGCCGCGCGCGTCCGCCGCGGCGCCGACACGGCCGGGGTCATAGAGTCGACGCTATCCAAGCGCTTCTATGTTAACGAACGACTCACACCAACGAACAGGCATCTATTTTACAAGACGCGCGAACTCGGGCGCCGCGACGGCTGGCGGTATATCTGGACCAAGGAGGGTCGTATATATGCACGACGCAATGAGGATACGGAAGTCCGTCGTATACGTACTATGAACGATGTTACTAAGTTTTTTGGGAGCGGCAGCGTTTAATGTGGGAGCTTTTCTTTATTTTGTTGTGTTTCAGCATTGGACTCTTGAGAAATGACTGGCATTTTAGAGATATTGTTGTTTATGTTTTTAATTCTGTGTGTTTCACATTATCACAAAGTAAATATTATTTTCTATTGTCATATTACGTGAGAAAAATTTATGGTAGATTAAGTTGTAAAAGTGAATATTATTTGTTTATTTTTGATTTTTTATATTTTGTAGGCATTAGACTACGGGGAAGTAACTGCCCTTTAATATTGCGTTCGAAAAGAGTTAAAAGTAAACTCAAAATTAATATTTTTTATAATAGTGTTTATATCATAAGTTTAAAAAACATCAGACTGCTAAATATTATAAGGTTTATTTTTTATGTTCCTGCAATTAATTCCTGTAATGTTTGTTTCGTCACTAATCTGAACTTTATGGTCTTGTACAGCAGTGTGACGCACAATAACAGGTCTCATTATTCAATATGGTTATTAATTTTTCTCATTAACCACTTACACAACAGATATAATATGATAAAATATAATATTATATATCCCACAATTAATTCATGTATATATCTAACTATTAATCTACTTAAATACTTAATTTATCTACTACATGTATTATTATACAATATAGTTTTTTCGTATTTAAAATGCTTAAATCACGCAATATAAGATTTGGTTTTTTAAATCCAGGCTCACTAGGTACTAGGCATGACGAGTTCTTGGTCGCTATGGACCGCCATAACGTTGACATATTGGCACTGAACGAGACTTGGCTCAGAGACGGGGAGGAGGGCCGTGCGCCGGCCGTGCCCCGCTACCTGCTGCGCCACGTGCCGCGCTCCGCTGAGATCCGCTCTCGCGGAGGAGGCGTAGGATTTTACATAAGACGCGGTTTGTGTGTGCGAACCCTTTCTCACCCCAATACTGCTAATGTAGAGCAAATGTGGCTCAGCATCAACGTAAGTGGCAAGACGATTATTGTTGGCACGGCATACAGGCCCCCCTGGTTAAGTGTAGGTACATTTATAGATGCCTTGACCGATACTTATGGTTCCCTACCGTACCATGATCATATTCTGTTGTTAGGAGATTTTAATATAAATTTGATGGATACAAATAATATTAGCACAATAATGTTTCAGGAATTTTTGATATTTACCAATATGACCCAATACGTAAACAACCCCACGCATTTCACTAGTCACAGTGAGACTTTGCTCGACCTAATATGCTCAGATGCAAAAGTGGAAGGCGTCTGGGTTGACTACGTATGCACGCTTAGTGACCATGCATTTATATCGTGCGAATTGAACATTCCTAAAGAAAAATCTTTGACGCGACGAACTTACATTCGTCATATTAAGGACATTGATACTGAAGATTTAAAAAAGTTTGTAATTTTAATTAATTGGGATGAGGTCAAGTCTATTGAAAGTGTAAATGACATGGTGGATACATTTAATAATTGTGTTTTATGGATTTTTGATGTCTTATCTCCCCTAAAACCTTGTTATATCAAAGACGCACATTACCCCTGGGTGACGTATAATATTAAGCTTATGATGAGGCGACGCGATGAGGCGCATGTCAAATCACGAAAAACTAAAAAAGATGTTCATATTGAGTCATATAAGGATCTGAAGTACTCAGTTGAAAATGCGATATACAGAGAAAAAACTGTATATTTTACAATATTTATAAATAATAATGTTAAAAATTCATTGTATTTATGGAAGCACCTTAAACGTCATATCAACATAAAAAGTAAAAACGATCAAGCATTACCTGTTACTTTCAACGATCCTGAGAAAATAAATAGCCATTTCCTTAATACTCCAGGTAGATGTCAAGCTTTTGCCTCAGATATTGCTTACTACTGTTCAAATCAATTTGGGACACATACTTTCTCATTAAAAACAGTTGACTGTACAAAAGTTTCTTCAATACTACGTAATCTTAAATCAAATGCTATTGGAACAGATGGTATTTCACTTGATATGATATTAAATATATTTCCTTACACGCACGAAGTTATAACAAATATTATAGGGTGGTTTAGCTGGTTGGCCGGCCACCTCTGGTTTTCGGCCACTACGTAGTTATACCATGTTAATAAGAAAACTTTACCTTACTTGTTTAAAAATCAATGCCTACTTTATTTTTCCATATGAATCCTATAGCTTCTAAAATTTGTAGCATTATAATGACACCACTGTCTCGTCAATTGGACTCCGTAAATTCGGTACTTCACTCGTGTATCAAAAACAACAAAAAAATTAGTGCACTTAAAATTTTTGCGAGGTAAGTTACTAAGTTTTTTTTCATTTGATACATATAAATGTTATTACTGTCTACTGGGGATGAGTTAAATTTATGTTATTTTGATTTAAATGGATGAAAGATTAGGTATTTTATATATAAATTAGATGGTCGGGTAACTAAATTAATTTTGAAGTGGCTAACTACTTCTCGGCCTGCATGCCGAAAACCAACAGATAACCTTTTAAATTTAATCGAATTTAACGTAACAAATAAGGTATTCTTTGAATAGAAATAAATTGTACACAAAATATAGGCTCTCTGCATCTGTGTAGTTAGATTTCGGCCGCATGTTATAAGCTAAAATATAGCGAAAAACACATTTTAGTTAGTTATCATTTGGCGGCCGAAAATAAGATAGCGAAAATTTACTTTTCGGCCTAGTTAAAATAGATGTGGCCGAAAATTAATAATTTATTAACTGATTTTCGGCCAGTAAAAATGATGATAGTAAATATCAATAAGTTACCTAATTGAATTGAAATGGGCACTCAGATAAACAATACAGACCTAAAGTGACCTCCCCTAAAGCTGTCTTTTCCACCAGTCAAAAGTTAAACAAGTTAAACAATGGCCGAAAATGAATATTTCAAGGTGGGTTTCCGGCCATTTCCAACGAGACGGCCGATTATTAATTTGTTTAAATTTGGTTTTCGGCCGTGCTTAAAAAGAAGGCCGATAAAACCTTATTCTATGGTTTGAAAAGATGTGCCAATCGATCCATTCAAAAATCATTTAAAATTTCCCATTAGTCCAACTGCAAACAAAACTAGTTACTAAGAAAAACATTAATAAATTTCTTAGTGCCATATTTTCAAAGGCTTGGAGAGATTTTTACGATTTCAAGGATAAAGAAAAACAAAACGAAACGAAAAAAATAAGAGAAAAGCTGACATAGAACAAAAAAATGCGAACCAAAGTAAAAAAAAACGGAAAATAATTAATAAGAACAAAGCGAAACTTAATATCTTTAAGAAAGAGCAAACCAAAAGCGAAGAAGAAATTAACAAGGTAGAAAAATCTAACAGTGATATTGAAAATGCGGATAATAATATAGAAACTGATATTAAGAACACTAATAAAGTAATTAAAGAGACTAATAAACATATTTTAGAAACTGACACACATATTTTAGAAACTGATAAACATATTAAGAAAATATATGTATAAAAGGAAGTGAAAAAAAGACTTACAAACTAAAATAACTATCGATGCAACTAAAAGGTGTTTTGGAGATGAAATTTCCGATAGAGGCAATAATTATGAAGAAGATAACACTGATGATGACGAATTTGATATTTTCTGATTGAAAAATACCTAAAATCATAACTAAATGATACCAATGATCTCATTAATCTTTAAAATAGTTTGTAATTTTTATGTAATTTTTAATTTTTGGCGTAAATATTTTTTTGTTATTAGTTTTTTTAGGGTTCCGTACCCGAAGGGTAAAAAACGGAGCCCTATTAATGTCACTCGGCTGGCTGTCTGTCTGTCTGTCTGTCTGTCTGTCTGTCTGTCTGTCTGTCTGTCCGTCTGTCCGCCGGTCACAGGTCTCTAGCTCGCAGACGAAATGAGTTACAAACCTGAAATTTTGGTATTTAGTGTAAAACATTAACCCAAAATTAAATATTGAATTAGAAATTGAATTAAATTATTTTTCAGGGGGGCTCCCATACATGAAAAAGGAGCCGGAAAAAAAAATTTTTTCTTTACCCTAGCTTGTGGGGTATCATTGTTTAGAGCTCATTAAGTAGAGTACAAATATATATTTTTTTAATTTTTATCTCAAAAAATAAGGGAATGGGAGGCCATCAAAGTTGTCAGTTTTAGACCATTTTTGTGACGGGGGCTATCTCAAAAACTAAACTAGTTGGGAATATGATATTTCAGTATATTATGTACTATATGCTCTATTTAAACAACAAATACTGAAAACAACGATTTATTAAATAGTTTATAAGCTGTGACCAAAATAAACGAACATTTTTTTGGGTTTTTCTTTCACGGTTTGTTGCGATGTCTAGCTCGGAAATTAAATATTTCTTAGACCCAAAATATTATATTGTTCATAATTATGTACGGAACCCTGAAAGAGCGAGGCCCGACTCGCACTTGGCTGATTTTTCTTTATTTATAATTAAAGACACACCTACTTCGTACGTATTATTTTGTTGTTTAATAATTATAAAACCTACTACAGAGCAAATAGAGCTAATTTTTCAAATTTTAGAATAGTGGGCGAGAACTGGCCAAATCGACGGCCGAAAACCGAAATTGGTGGCCGAAAACAGGCTAAATCGGCATTTTCAGATATTTGAATATTTAACAATTTTAATATGATGTTGACAAATAAAGGAGCTACAAATAACAAAACTGCAATATCTTCCGATTTCAAAAATATTTAAGAAAGTAATCTGTGACTTTATTATCATTGACAAAAATCATCTCGCAGTCACTCGTTTGCTTAAATGGCCGAAAACAGACGAAACCACCCTAAATAATTCTATTTCAACAAGCATTTTTCCTTCTGCTTGGAAGAAGGCTCTAGTTAGGCCTATACCTAAAAAAGACAATCCTTTAGAATTAAAGGACCTCCGCCCGATAAGTATCCTGCCTTGCCTGTCTAAAATACTTGAAAAGATAGTCCATAACCAACTCTCGGATTTCCTTGAAAGTAACAACGTGCTACCTTTAATGCAATCAGGTTTTAGGAAAAATCGCAGTACTACTACTGCTTTAGTTGACGTTGTTGATGAGATTTTAAGTGCACAAGACGCTGGACAGGGTACAATACTTGTCTTGCTAGATTACTCGCGTGCTTTCGATACAATAAATGTGCCGCTTCTATTAGCCAAATTAAAGTACTACGGTTTAGGTAACGAAGCCGTTAATTGGTTTGCCAGTTATTTGAGCAACAGAGCCCAAGCAGTTGAATTAAAGTATGATAATGGTTCAACTTCTAAGTCAGAATATAGGTCGGTTAATAGAGGTGTACCTCAGGGTTCAATTTTAGGACCTCTTTTATTCATTTTGTATTGTGCTGACGTTATTAAAACGATCGGTCATTGCCGCTACCATATGTATGCCGATGACATACAAATTTATATATCATTTCCCCCAAGCAAAACCCATGAAGCTGTGGAAAAGCTGAACGAAGACTTAAGTAACATAGCTAAATGGTCAGACTCAAACTGTTTAGTTTTAAATCCCTCTAAAACTAAATATATGATATTAGGCACTAAAAGACAAATTCATAAAATCTTTAATAAAAGACCTATAATTAGAGTAGAAGGTGAAGAAATTAACCGTGTAACAGAAGCACGTAATCTTGGTGTATTGATGGATGAAAATCTCCGATTTGAAAAGCATATTTTAAATACAGTTAGGAATTGTTTTTATCGCCTCAAAGTTATGTACCGTATCAGACCATTTATAAAAACAGAAGTACGCATTAGATTATGCGAATCTTTAGTCTTGTCCAAACTCAATTATGCAGATGTCGTCATCGGACCCAGATTGTTAGCTCGCACTAAGAACCTCATCCAAAGAGTACAAAATGCCTGTGCTCGCTACTGTTTTGAAATTCCACCTCGTACCCATGTAACTCCATTCTTAAATAAAGCTGGAATTATGAAAATGGAATACCGAAGGCAATTACATTTTGCTACTTTATTATTTGGAGTCATAAAGTATAAAGTTCCGCAGTATCTCTTCCATAAACTCCGCTGGACGAGTGACGTGCATACCACTCACCACACCAGGGCAGCTGCATATCTGATTCTCATGCCACGTCATAAATCTGCTGCATTCGAGGGTAGTTTCAAGTACAATGCCACCAAATGTTGGAACAACCTCCCTCCGCCCTGCAGAAACCTTTTAACTATCAACTGTTTTAAGCATAATTATAAAAAGTTTCTCTTAAACATACAAAAACTAGAATAACATTACCAAATTTAATTTAATTTTTAAATAATTTTTAATGATTTAACTTATTTTAATTTTAAAAAATAACTTTTATTTTGTTTTTTATTTTAATTGTAAAAAATTAAGTTTTAATTTGGTTGATTATTTTTTAATTTAATTTAATTTAGACTGACCTCGAGAGCCTATTATTATTATTTAATATTTACTAATTTATCCTTTTACCACCCATCTTTTTATCCATCCTTTTACAACCATAATATTAAGTAAATACAATTTTATACATGTATATTTACCACATTTTACTTTTATTTTTCTTCCATTTATGCTTTGCACTTTCTTTTTAATAGTTTGCTAAAAACTCATTACAGTTTATGCCATTGACGTTCGTATAGGCAGTCACTGAAAATCAGCGTTGGGACACCTGGAATCTCAGATGCGTTTCCAAACCGGTCTCCAGTCTGAGAGGCCCTGTGTTCCAACACAAGCTGAGTGACTTACCTGTTTGTGGCATTGCACTGCTGTACAAGACAAATGTTACACTAATAATTATATTTTAATTGTTATACCTATCTTATTTTAAGTTTTGTACAAGTGCTCTACTACAAATAAAGATTTTCTATTCTATTCTATTCTATTTATGATGATTTTAATGGATTTCTTAAACTTGTGTAAAGACAATTTCATAATTTATAGAGAAATAGTAGAATTTCATTTTAGAACGTCACGCCCATACCCATGAGCGTTTTTCGGCCTTTCCTGAGGCGAGTTGAGGAATCACGAGCCTATTTCGATTTCTTATTTGCCTGTCGGGTGAATCACCTTTTTTTGTGACTGAAAATGTTTTGTCTAACATTATACTTAATCTCTTTAATGGTCTTAAAAACATTAATTTCTTTAATGGACACAACGAATTCTAAATTGGCCAAATCTGCCTTCTGCTAAGTCTCAAGTCAAGTTACTTAGCTTGAGATAAGTCTATAAATTGTACTTACCTGCCCGTTATTTGTAAAAACATCATATAGGTATTAAGTACATGAAATGGTTGGTATTAACAGACTGTTAACTTGTTTTTTTAGTATTTTGTTTTTCTGTCGAGATTGGTAACTGATGTTCAGCTACAAGGTTACAACTTTTTTTTATTCAACTACGAGTTATCCCTTGACTGCAAGTAAGTGGTGATGCAGTCTAAGATTGAAGCGGGCTCACTTGGTAGAGGTATGCATACCCCTGATAGGTTTCTACACGGCATCGTACCGGAACGCTAAATCGCTTGGCGGCACGGCTTTGCCGGTAGGGTGGTGACCAGCCACGGCTAAAGCCTCCCACGAGACCAGACCAGAGATAATTTAGAAATTGTACAATCCCAAATTGCCGCTGCCGGGAATCGAACCCGGGACCTCCCACTTATAAGACCATAGCGCTCACCACTGCGCCAGGGAGGTCGTCAAATACTCGTGTGGTTTTTACAGCTAAGTTACGTTAGTTTTAGATGAATATAGATGTTCGTGATATAGCTATTTTTGTAAGTAACTTAGTTGTAAAAACAAGAGACGATCATGATATAGCCATTTTTGATGCTTTCTGAATATGGAGGTTGATGCTAGATACTGCAACTCCTTGAAATCACTTGTTTCGCTTCCATGAGTATTGAGTACTGTTCAATGGATATGATGATGAATGATGGTGGAGATAGAATGTGGTCATTGGAACTTCCTATTTAAAAATGAAAGGACAGTTAGAATTGAACAGAGGTGCGATTGTGTAAGGTTTTTAATGGATGGTTACAAGCCATGGGTCTCCTCTCAGAATTTCAGTGTCCGTAGTTAACCACGCTGGCCAAGTGCAGATTGGTAGACTTCACGCTTTTTAGACTATCATGGAAAACTCTCAGGCATGCCGGTTTTAGTCACGATGTTTTCCTTCACCGATAAAGCAAGTGATATTTGATTGCTTAAAACGACTCCGATTTGAGGTGCCTCCGGAAGGGAGCCCGAAATGCTTAACCACTAAGCTAGCACAATACATATAATAATATAGGAACACGATATTCTTACACAATTGTACCTCCGGCAGGTCGGAATATTGACCAACAATGGATAGAACTAAAGTTCCGGATCACGGCGCCGCACAGTTGAACGCGAGCGATTTCAACGCTGAATCTCGTTTAAGCTCCATTCTATTTTCTCTGATCGTTTGTGGCTACAGGGCGGCTGTCCAACGATAGTGCTTCGCTAGTAAAATACTCGTAATAACTACTCTATTAAATCAACTGCTTAAACCAAAGTATGAAGCCCAGGATGTAGATCGTCTAAAAATGACAACTATATATGTACATTGAGTGATTGAGACGATCATTCATTCATTTTCATCAACATTCTCTGATTATCCAACACGTTCTCGCTATTCACTATTGGCTATATATATATTGCTTTGTTGCAACAAGAATGCGATAAATTCATCTAATCACGACCTCATTCAACTAATCACGACCAAAAGCAAGGTACTTATTAATTACAAGCATCAGCATAAGATCCTAGAAACCTAGAGAAGAAAACTGCAAAACTGAGTGCTTAGTCTCAGTTTGGAGCGCTCCAAAACAGGGACTGAATAACCGGAATTTAATGGTAGTTTTATTTAGCGGTAATGGGCCTACCCTTTTAATAAAAGTACCGAATTGTTTAAATACCTATAATTTCGGTACCGCTTCATTTCGGTACCTCTTTATTTCTGTACCTTTATATTTCAGTTTACCGGTACCGAAATAAAATTTCGGTACCGAAATAAAATTTCGGTACCGCTATTTATATCGATATTTTTATCTAATAAGGCTTTACTTTGATGTGCCGTTGAATGAATCCCACCACTTCGGCATTCTATATTCTTTAATATTCTAATTTTTAGATTAAAATTAGCATTTGGAATTTCTTAAAATCCTTACGTTTTAACAAACACAGGAACCGACGGGAAGCGGAGGACGCGCGGCGCGCGGCACGTGGTCAAATTCTTCACCCCCGCGCGCACACCTTTTCGTATTTTTTCGGTACCGAAATCGCAAAGCGGTTAAATAAAGGTATCTTTTATAAAGGTTGAGATTTCGGTACCTATTTTGAACCGGTATGATAACGGTGGTATGTACCGGTATGCTCTACCGCTTTCAGTCCCTGCTCCAAAACTTTATAGTATACTATTGATCGAATCACAATGATTTCAGAGTAAAACGGACCTAAAATAAGAGTCTTTGGGTTCATTTTGCTCTGAAGTCATTTGTGATTCGATCAATAGTATACTTATAGTATACTTTTAGTTTTGGAGCGCTTCAAACTGAGACTAAGCACTCAGCATAGATACAAAATAGAGTGATCGATAGTATAGAATAAAGCGAAAGAGAAACGGCCACTTTAGATGACATTTGGCTGAATTAGACCTGGCGTAAGTTTCTCTTTCGTCCTTGGAAATCCTCGTATGGAATTACTATATATCGTCACTGGAAAGGCAAATTTACTTAACCGCCAAATTGGGCATATTGAGTTATATACATATTCGGAATCAGCTAATTTTTCTGCATCGATCTATCTAGGTAACATTGCAATCGGAATACTTTTGTGGCGCTTAAGTAACCCGTAAAAACGAGGGAATTCTTTTGTTCTGATTACGGAAACGACACATTTTTTGGTCTTTTTTATACTATTGTCGCATAAGTCATATTTACTTACTATATAAATATAAAAATTTCAATTAAAGTAAGTATGCTTTTCTGTGGATTTAAAATTAAATGTAATTTTAAATGTAAACTAGGGGACACAATATGCACTGAGAACCTAGTACATAAAATGATGGAAAAAGAGGAACATTGGCTAGATATAGCAAATTACATCGAATACATCATGAAGGAAAAGGAGGAAGAGGAGAAATTAAGAAAAAAAAGGAATGAATTATAGAAATAAAAAGGCAATAGTGTTGCCGTGTTGCAGGCTACAGCGGCGGGTACACGGCTAACAGAGAGACAGTAGGGGTTTTAGCCGGTACGAGTCCGGCACTACCCACTGGGTGTCCATTGAGGATTTCCCCTACTGTATAATAAAAAAAAAAAAAAAAAAAAAGATTAATAATATTCAAGACTATTTCATTGATACAGATGTAGAGGACGAAGAAACAGCCAAATAATAGGATACATCATCTAGTTTATTGTTCTTTGTTTTTTATTATCTGAAAGACAATTTTGGGGGTTACTGTTCCTTCCACAGAACACTTATTACACCAATACATTAAGTATAATATACAGTAATTATTTGTTTTCACCGTAGAAAACTAGTTAAGTTGAATTTATTAAGTTGTGTAAGAATACTTACAACTATTCTCAAATTTAGTAAGAGCCATGATTAAGATTCATAAACAATAATTATGATTATATTAGGTGGATTATAATTAACGTGATCAAATTAAAAGTTACTTTGATAATTTCTGTATTTTATTTGAATAACTGTAACCACGTAGTAAATAAGTTGGTACGTACTTGCGTGCAAGGCGCATGTTTAACCTGTGTTGGGATTTATAAGCTTAGAAAAAGAGCACTTAAGTATTTGGAACTGTGGAACTGTAACTATAGAGATTTCAAGTATAGGTTCTAGCTGCCTCATTTCAATTATTTTAGAGACTTCAGTATGATAGATAGCCATCTTTTTGAATCAATAATTATGGTCTTAAGTTTTTTTTAACGTAGTTGTTCAAAGTGTAATTAATCTCTTACGTAGTTTATCCTAATTTATGATTACAATACACTAAATACTTTAAAGAATTTTTTGTAAACTTAGTAAATTATCTGATCTCCTCTGAAGTCGTTATGCTAGACATATGAAAGTGGAAATGTATCCTGGAAGTATTTATAGTTCACCAGCATACTAGTATAGTGATATTAAAAGAAATTTTGTCGTGCTTCTATGTCTTTATGTTATGTCTTATAAGCAAGTTTAATTCACAAAAAAATTTAACTTAACGACGTTACAGTAAATTTGACTCACTTTGCAATGAGATACTTTTTACTTAACCGCCACTTATTTCCTAAATTAGCAGATATAGTGATCTACAGCATATTAATAAAAATAACGCTACAAAAACGTTTTACGTATCAAGTTGTTTGATTAAAATCAGATGATTAATTAAAAAGTTATGAATTTTTTTGTTAAAAAAAAAACTTTAAATGGCTTTTTCTCGAAATGCCGTTTTGGCGGTTAAGTAAAATAGCCTTTCCAGTGACGAATATTATTCCGAAGAAAATGTCCGCCAGATTTGTCCATGGCCTTAGACTGCACTCACCGTCTCACGTGTTTATAGTCTTTATACATATAATAATTATGTAGAAGCGTACGTTTACGTAAAGACCCTTCTTTATTTCTTGACATAAGTAGTTTAGCATCGCGTTGCTTTTTTGCTGTGCTGGATAGAGAGATTTAAGTTGCACATAAACGTCGCATAGCATTAGTCTAATGAAAATGGTTTTCAATTCAGAGCCGAGGCTTTTATATTCTTTGGACGCAGTTTGTTTAATTTATGATTATTTCAATTATACGCCAATGAAGGATGTTCGAAAATGCGGGAATCGCGAGCGGGTCGGGGGTTTGTTCCTCATGTATCCGAATCTCTTGGTCTTGGTACGAGACCAAAGAAAATAGTTGGTTATTTATTTTTTGATGATTAATTTTTGCAACATAATCACACTTAATAATATTATAAAGGCGAATGTTTGTTACTCTTTAACGCCGCAACTACTGAATCGATTTGGCTGAAATTTTGAATGGAGATAGATTGTGCCCTGACTTAACACATAGGCTACATTTTATCCATACATCCATACAGTGCGATTGGCTTGTTATTACTTTTAAGTTCATTTTTGGCAAGGCAGTCATGTTTTTAATTTTTTAACTACTCATAGCTTGTTTTATAGTGGATTTATATTTTTATCTATTTTAGGTATAGAGTATGTAACCTTTTAAATGAAAACGCGTAAAAAAAATAAAGTTACACCATTGTCGCAGACAGTAAATGAATTTCTGTTTGTCTTTTTTCAATTTATAAAGTGCCTAGTCTCGAACACAAGTCAACACACATCCCGACGTGCTCACTCCAAAGTTTCCCAGTGCTTGTTATTTGTTGCCATAACTCCCCCGCTGGGAGCTGTCTCGACGCGAACTGAAACAAAAGTATACACTCCAACAGCTTCCAAACAAACCTCGATCTTGATTGATCTTGTTAGTGTCATTACAAGTATTATTAGATGTATTTGACAAAAATGCATGTATTTTATTGTTGTGTAAGTGTACCTTTGAGGCATGCGACAATTAGCACTGCTTTGTATAGAAACTAGCCTACGACTCCGTTAGCGTGGATTTCGGTTTTAAAAAATAATTCTCCATAGATACACAATTTGTTAATTTTTACCGAAGCCCAAATACCTACGAATTTTCATAGACGTAACTTGCAAAATGGTCCTTTATGACAACTTTCAATCTTCTGTTTAATCCGTCTGGGGATGGAATTTCCGAAAATCGTGGAACATGTATTTTTTTATTCTTAACAGACAGCCTTATGGGCTTTCTGTTACGAGTTAGATAAATTTTGGATTTATGAACAAAAAAAAAATATCTGAAAAATATCTAGTTAAAAAAGTTAACTATCAGCTGATAGAGCAAGACCCGACTCGAACTTGGCCAATTTTTTTTATTCCACAAGAACTGCACAAAATCCGAGGAACAAAGCGGAACTGACCTCGTTTTCGCGGCCATCTTAAAATTGGAATTGAAATTCTTTTTTTCGCAGGATTTAGTATTTACTGGCAATAGATTGCCCGACCTAATCGACTGGACTGTTTCATATTGAACTGGAACACTGTGATTGAATAAAATGGGAATCAATTTAAAATATTTTTTTTGTTTAATAAAGATCGGCCTGGGAGTCTCATGGACTGAATTTGGTACCAACGTCTCTATGCTCTAAGTAGGTACCTACTCGGAATTAAATAACGTCTTTTGACGTTGGTTATAAAAGCGTATTTATTTATTTTTATATTTTTATTTCCTATTATGTCGCAATATTTGGTTATCTATACTAATAAATAAAATTGAAGTGTCTGTCTGTAATTTCGAAATAACTACCTCATATTAAGCTCATACGGTTATTTGAACTGTACCATAACCGAACCACACGTTTTTAAAATTTTTGTCTGTCTGTCTGTCTGTCTGTCTGTCTGTTTGAACGGGCTAATCTTCGGAACGGCTGAACCGATTTTGACGGGACTTTTACATACAAGTAGAGAATTAACCAGGGAGTAACATAGGCTACTTTTTTAACCGACTTTCAAAAAAGGAGGAGTTGTGTTTTTCTACCTATGTACACCGATATCTCCGAGATTTCTGAACCGATTTTAGTAATTCTTTTTTTAATCGATAGAAAAACTTTGCGACCCTGTTCAATAAAAAATTTGGATTCCAACTCCTCAATCCTGATGCTGTAGAGGACCTGATCCCCAAAACTAATGGGATTTAGAAACTTTCGGTTATTTAAATTGATATTGCGGTACCAATTAAAGACTTTATCGTTGAATGAACTCGAGTAGGTACATATCCAACTCCTGAACCCTGATGCTGTAAGGAATTGCATTCCGAAATCGTGGGGATCCCACGGGATTTTTCCGTTTTGGGGGCGGGTTACTTAACAAATAAGCTACTTTTTGTTCCGGAAAATCAAAAGTTCCCACGGGATTTTTAAAAACCTAAATCCACACGGGCGAAGCCGTGGGCATCATCTAGTAATATATATTATACATATTATTATTATATTAATTTGGTACCTATGTCAATAAATAAAATATATTTAACTGTTTCATCACCTTCTGATAAGTGTCGGATAGCCTAATCGTAAGTATTGTCACTTTCTTACTTTATATCATACTTTATATAATCAAGTGACAAAGACAAAATCTGTGAATAAAATTATCCGACACTTATCAGAAGGTTGTGAAACAGGCCCTAAAGTAAGTTTTATAATTTACTTACTTAACTCTCCAAAAAATAAATTATTTCTTGGATTTTCTGCAATAATAATGGCAACGCTTTTTATTTCCCTGGTTAAGCTGTATTACGAATCCCCGTTAACAGCACTAAGTAAGTAATAACTTAGAATATTACATACGAGGGCGAATCTACTCTGTAAGTAATGCTATTAACATGAACAAGTTGGAATTTCCGGGGCTTCGGATGTCCGGGTAACTGCGGGCGAGCTCACGAACACTAGTCACGGGAAGCGAGATAACATGAACTTACTGACTTACTTACTCTGTGGCTAACTTGCGCATTGCCCAAGTTATATTATTGGGGTGTCAAATGACTTACTTAATGACCAACTTAAAATAAAACTATTCTAAGGGACCGTTCAGATAGACCGGCGCCGGCGACCGGCGACCGTTCAGATAGATTGAAATAAGGTTTATTTTTACATTTTATCTTTTTTATGATAAGAAGATGCTCGAGGATGCTCCCAAAAGTGATAAAATGTAAAAATAAACCTTATTTCAATGCCTAGATTCTATTTTAAATGCGATTAAAATTTGCTCTGCTCTCCGCGCCGGTCTATCTGAACGGTCCCTTAGTGGTCATAATTTTAGTAAATATCTCCAAATGGCTAATTCTGGGTTCACAGAATAAAGAGCAACTGCAATGCCAAATAAATATGTCAGTCTGCCTGCGCTAAGTAATTAATATATATATAGCCTCAATAACGCAATGGCCAGGGCATGGACTGAAACCGAAAGGTCGACGGTTCAAATTCCACCCGTTGCAATGTTGTCGTACCGACTGCTATATTATAGCACAAGCTACCTATATGACGCTTATTTGGAGAGGAAAGTGGAATATTAGTCATGTACAACATGGCTAATATTCTTAAAAAATACATAAAAATAATCGTGTTACCTATTTATAGCGATTGAAATTCTAGAGCATTTTGGCATATTCTTGCATTGCTCCAAAACGCAATCGATATTGTGGTTAGTTTTTACAATATACACTGTTATTTTACTTTGACCTTTATGTGTTTCGAGACTTGACATTTATCAAAGGTAAACACTTGAATATAAAATAAAAGTTAGAAAGTCTAAATAAATTGTTACAAAATTGTTACAAAATATTACGAGACCGTAGACTGCAGAGATTTGTAAATGCGTTTTCTCCGTACTATTCCACTGGTTGTCGCCGCAGGGTGGCATCGCGGACGCCAATTAACAAGGTCGTACGTCATTGTAGTTTATCCTTGGGCCTCCTTTGAAAAGTCAATTTACTTAAATGGCGACCGTAAATTTTACCCTCACTTCGACCAAATTGTACCTGACTTAAACGTAGAAATGACTAGAAAAGAGATTATTTACAGTGTTATTTGATTCAGTGCCCCTGAGCACTAAGTGTAACTTTTCTAACTAAATGTCAACTGTGCATAAATTCGAAATTAAGTAATTTAATTGTTTGGTACCTCTATTACTATATACCTACTTAAAAATTACTAATTTCTGCATAGTTAATGTTGACCTGAAAAGTTACACTAGAAAGTGTAACTTTTCTAATTAATTTAAAATGAAATGAAATTATTAATTTGCAAGAAACATAATTGTGCATTAATCTGTCATTTAGTATGAAAGTTAACTTTCGGGAAACCGACGTGATTTGTAGTCTCCTTAGGTCTCCACACTGAATGACAGATTTATACACAGTTACAACTATTAGCTATTAAAGCAACTCGTTCGTCAATATGGAAGTGACTAGGAAAATAAATAATTGTATAAATGGAAAATACAATTATTTATACTGCAATTATTATTTTAATATTATGCAAATCCAAATCATGCTGTCTTCTGCCAGTTTATTATAAAAATGTTCACAAGAATTACCAACGACCATCGAACTATTACGCTTAGAATGGAAGTTTCTAACAAATTCCCGCTCGAAACGTAAGCTATAAACCAACCAATGTGTGCCCTGTAATTACATTTGCCGACACGCACACAAGCGCATGAGTACCTTGAGCACTGACGCGACGATAGACGTATCGAGCCTTTTAAGGCCCGTTAAAAACGGCTTATCGCCGCGTCGACGACTGCCTTTCTTTACCTATTTATTCTAAGCCAACGACTGAATTTATTATTATTTAACGAGTATTTCGTTGGTAGTTGGTTGGTCGGTGGTGTTCGCCGCAAGGAATCGACATAAACTCCAATCAACAAGGCTACGTAGACAGGTATCATCATAGCTCACCGTAATCCTTCTGTGAATATTGAATTTAATTGTTTGGCCGCTATCAATTTAGATTTGCGAAGGAAGCAGAATATCCCCAGTATTCTCAGATATGTAAGAACCTTAAACTTACATAAATGCGATGTTTTAATGCGTTGAAATTGATAATACGAATGAAGAGTCGCCGTTTTCTATTTCTGTCTTGTTGAATGTTAGGCACACATGAGCAAGACAGAAATAAGAAATGGTTAATCACCATTTCTTATATATTCATATCTATAAACTTTTATATTCATATCTAAATCATATCACCGTTCTTCGAACTATGTGCTACTTGAGCTTTACGACTTGTTGGTCACCTCTACGTATCTCCTCATTGATGATTTGACCACGTAGGAAACACCGAACACAACTCTCTGCATCGCCCGTAGATTGATTCTAACCTTTATATTACCTTTATCTAATCTACCAAAATTCGGTCAGCCATTCATTTATCGTGCTTTTTAAACGTAGCCAGCGTAATAATAAGTTACGTTTTTTTAAGACTGTTTATCGAATAAATTTAATTTCGTAATAGCCCCCAAAATGTATTGCGCACATTACACTCGTTTGTCTAGTCGTAACAAAAAGCAAAGGCAGGAATTTCCATTAGAGATAGGGGTGCGGATTCCACACGACATTCACGGAATATATTTCCAATTGGTTAGCTGGAATGAGGTGGCATTGGGGTGCCTATGCCTTCCATTTTTAATGGAATTCATTATACCCAATGGATGAGTATAGGAATCCAGCGGCTGCCAGCGACTCGCTTGAGATCGTTCGTCCATCTAGTGGGAATCTTTCTTCATCGACCGCTGAGTGACACTTAAGCTGAGATCTATAGAGCGTACTCTGTCTCTACTCAGATTTGAGGCAGAGTTGAAAGAGAGATAAATCTGTCTCGTTTTAACCCTGTTTCAAATTTGAGTAGAGTCAGAGTACGTCAAAGTACTCAATAGATATCAGCCTTAGCCTTCTTATGAGGCCCATATTATAGAGAGCACTGTTCAATGACAGCTCTCAGACAATGAGAGATTTTGGACAAGATGACGATCACGTAGCTTCCCGAATGCAGCAATAATGTATTATAGAAGGTATGAAATATTAAAAAAAAAAATAAAGAGAGAGAATCGAATTAAAAAAAAATCGGTACGTTTGGTCCGTGAGTCTGACTCTCGCTTGGCTAGTAATTTTAAAAGTAAAAAAGTATTAGAATACATCTTAGATCGTTTAACTCAGGGCAATGTCGCTGTAGAAGTAGAATAATTACGGCGTAGGCATAGAACAGTGTCGGTGTATAAACTCGTAGTAGAAGTTCGGCGTAGCCGTAAGACGGTGTCGGTGTAGAAACTCGTAGAAGTATGGCGTAGGTGTGGAACAGTATCAGTGTAGAAGTACTCTTAGAAGAAGTACGGCGTAGATGTAGGCTAGTGTTGATGTAGAAACTCGTAGAAGAAGTACGGCGTAGGTGTGGAACAGAGTCAGTGTAGAAGTACTCTTAGAAGAAGTACGGCGTAGATGTAGGACAGTGTTGATGTAGAAACTCGTAAAAGAAGTACGGCGCAAGTGTGGAACAGAGTCAGCGTAAAAGTACTCTTAGAAGAAGTACGGTGTAGTAGTCGCGTAGAAGAAGTAGAAGTAGTCGTGGTCACCCTACCCAGCGACCCGGCCGTCGCAGGAACAATCTCATTAGCCGTGAATTTCGTGGACTCCCGCCCACTGCGAGATATATTGTTATACCCGCGATGATTTCACCCTTCGGTCTAAAACATAGAATGCCGTAATCGAAAAATTATAAACAGCCGGACCGAAGAACGAAGTCTATAGGTTTGATTTTTACATTTTTGGCACGGAACCTTCAAAAAATCTAAAATAAGTACCATTTGTTTAAACTACATCCTAATTAAATCTTACATACTAATTAAATAGTACATACATAGTATGTACATAGTACATCTTCAATAGCTGGATGGAAATTACATTATCGTGAATAATTAATTATTGGGTAAGGTAAGTAAGTAAGTATATTGTTGTTGATAATAATTTTATTAGTACATTATAAATTACCATACAACACATTTTGATAATAATTTAAAATTGGTTAATGTTATGTTGGAGGCGAACGCTGCGAATACGGTTGCCTGCCATGCGCACAAATGTGTCTATACTTTTGCAGCTCGAAATATCTACTTATGACCACATACACATACTTTTTTTAAAGCGATCGTTTTACTGAATAGTGAATAGGTGTGGCCTCCACTTGTTCCTTGCACCACACGTAAACATTTCCTCTGCAATGATCACGGCTTTGGGCGGCGAGATTACGCCGCGCTCTGCAATCAATTACACCGCACCCGGAAAATATGATACCCTTCACATTAAGAGCTTACAATTGATGATTACAATGGCATATTCTATTAAAACAATTTTAATAGAATATACCATTGTAATCCGCTGATGATTACAATGGCATATTCTATTAAAACAATTTTAATAGAATATACCATTGTAATCATCAACATCATCATCTCAAGCGATACATACGTTGACGACTGGATATACGAGTACATATATCTAGTATATCTTGCAAAGCACTCCAAACTGTGTAAACTGTACAATTCCACTGCAATTTCGACTTGTTCAATGTAAATATATGATAAAATAAAATGATCCAAATAACACGCACAAAGCATTATTTTGATGTGAATACAATTTTATGATAAAGAGCCAACAACAGTACCTACCTATTTAATTTAATTATAAACAAATAAATAATAGTCAATAAATATATTATTTTACTGATAAACAAAATACACGTAAATTCGCGTCCTCAAACTAGATACTTAGTTGGAAAAAATTATCATAAAGTTTATTTTCTTAAAATATCTAGTTGTAACTTTCTTTACGCCATTTCCTCGAGGTTTTCATTCGATAGAGACCACCACTTTCCAGGACTTTTAATTATCTGGGATTTTAGGATTTTCTCTATTCTAGTGATCTGTAGTAGTATTAACCACCAGTAGGTTAACGTAACTGTACTTAACGTAACTTTTTAGGGTTCCGTAGTAAACAAGGAACCCTTATAGTTTCGCCATGTCCGTCCGTCTGTCTGTCTGTCTGTCCGTCCGTCCGTCCTCGGTTAATCTCCGAGACTATTAGTGCTAGAAATCTGTAATTTGGCATGGGTATAAATATTAATCACGCCGACAAAGTGGTGAAATAAAATTTTGTTAAATATTTTTTTTAGGGTAGCTCCCCTACATGTAAAGTGGGGATGAATATTTTTTTTCTCGTCTACCCCATAGTGTGGGGTATCGTTGAATAGGTCTTTTAAAAATACTGTGGGTCTGGGAACATCATTTTTCGATTTCTAGATCCGTTTGTAAAATATGATGTTTTAAAGTGCTAATTTTTATTAGAGTCAAGTGTCCCCCCCCTCTATAAGCCAAATGGCAGTATATAGGAACTTGAAAAAATTCACAGCAGTAGAATATATAATCAATTTTAAAGGAAAACTATCATGGCTCAGTAGAGTTCACAGGTTAAGGAGTTATATCTGTTTTTCGAGGATTGTGACTACGGAACCCTACACTGCGCGTGGCCCGCCACGCTCTTGGCCGGTTTTATTGGAGACATCAAGTCACCGGTGACAAATCGATGACTTTTCGGTGGCATCGTCGACGACAATTCTGATAGTATTTTCAGTGAAACTGTCTATGTCTGTGACATCGCGGCGCTTCTGGCAAATCTGGTAACTGTAACTGGTAACATTGTGTCACCGGTGATAAATACAAGTAACCGAGACTTGGGAAATTTTCATCAAACATTTATATTGGTAAGAACATTTTTATCACCAATACTTAGAAAATTTTCAAGTTGTAACGTAAGTGACAAAATCAAAATTTTAATCAAAATTTTCAAATCAAATCAAGCTCCTCCATGAGCTGCGCGACGAACTTGCCGTGATCAAGAAAGAGATCGGAAAGGTTTTGGTCGTCGCAGACGGTGCGCGGGGACAACTCCGTTCACCCACAGACCCAGAACATTCACACATCTCTCGAACAGCGCTCAAAACATAAAGATTCCCTCACTACACCTCGATATCTTGCGATAGTCGAGTCAGCTGATCTGCGACACTGTGGTAAGGATATTGTTAGCCTCATCAAGAAGGTAGATGTTGTATCGAGTTGGGAGTTGGAGTGAATGGAGTCAGAAAGATGAGGAACCAGCGAGTGGCCATATTATCATGTGTCACTTAGTCAGGTCATCAAGAAGATAGGGGACAAAGTATCGGTCAGTCAGCCGACGGCCCGGAAACCGTTACTGTGGTTACAATAAATGTTTTTTTTTCTAGTTTTAAAGTATGGAGAGTGGGGACCCCCTTGTATTTCAATTTTTTCATTTTTATAAATTACCGTGATAGCAACATTGTATTGTGCCTTATAATTTTTAAACTGGCTACAAGAAGAAGAGAGATACCTACTTAATCTTAGGAAGGATTAGACTCTTGTGACAGACGGACTAACATACAGCAGAGGCTCAGTAATCGAGTTCCGTTTGGCACCCTTTCAGTATTAACAAATCTTATCAAACACATGAAAAAAAATATCGAAGTACTAAACAACTTCGAATTTCCATCAGTGTGCTTAGTCTAAATCGGAGCACTCGAAAACGAACTCGAAAACTATTGATCGATTTCAGAGTAAAATAGACCTAAAATGGCTTTTATTAAGGTTTGAGTTCGCCAATACATTCAGCATTCGAACAATGTTGAATGTATTGGCGAACTCAAACCTTAATACAAGCCATTTTAGGTCTATTTTACTCTGAAATCGATCAATAGTTTTCGAGTTCGTTTTCGAGTGCTCCGATTTAGACTAAGCACACAGATCGCCGATTATTGAGAGCTACATTCGAATTAAAAATACACATTACTTGATGAAAATTCAATCCAGTTGCAGGGTCTAATGCATAAATTAATTACAAACTGATTAGAAACAGGGGTTGTACCGACTTGTTCTATCACAAAGTGCATGTGAGTAATGGCGCCCGCCACATTCAACGAATAGGGCGGTCGCACGCCAAGGCCATACAGTGTAGGGTGACCGTCATTACAATTATGCCAGATATCAATAATGTATCTCTATTATCTATACCTAACGACGAATAATTACGGTACCTTTGAACTTGTGTGGTGCGGGTTGTTGCGTCCCCTCGAATATGGTTGAGCGAAGCAATGGCTGGATCATGCGCCATGCTCGTGAACGGGTGCCACCGTCGGAAATGGGGCTACTTTTGTCTGCCCTTCGTCACATGTGTAGAATTGTAAGCACCATTCCGAACCAGTGGTAGATTCATTTGTCGATTCGTAAGCGCTTGTGAAAGTTTATCTGAATAAAATTGAAGATTATATCTATACTAATGTAATAAAGCGGAAGAGTTTGTTTGTTTGTTTGTTTGAACGCGCTAATCTCTGGAAGTACCAGTCGGATTTGAAAAATTCTATTTGCATTTTGTAGTACAATTTTTGGGGAAGGCTATAGGCTATTTAGTATCCCTGAAATCTTCCCCTAAGGGGATAAAATGGGGGTAGAAAGTTTGTATGAAAGTCCTATGTTTTTAAAGTTACAGACCTGAAAATCTGTATTTAGATTATTAGTTTTAAATAATAAAAATCTGTATACTTTATTTTGAAAAAATCTTCCCTTAAGGGTGGTAAAATAGGGGATGAAAATTTTAATGGGAAGTTTTAATTACATCATTGCTATTATCAACTTGAAATTTAGAATGTAGGTTCTTTCTAGGGCTAAGATATTAGCCTAGAAAAGATTTCACTAAAATCCTCCCTAAGGGGGTAAAATGGGGGTAGGAAGGTTATATGAAAGTTCTATGTTTTTGAAGTTACATATATATGAAAATAGGCATTTAGATTATAAATTTTAAATAATAAAAGCCTGTATAAGTTATTCTGGAAAATCTCTCCTTAAGGGTGGTAAAATAGGGGATGAAAGTTTTTATGTGAAGTTTTAATTATTGTTATTATTAACTTGAAATTTAGAAGGTAGGTTCTTTCTAGGGTGTAGATATCAGTCTAGAAAACATTACACAAAATTCTTCCCCTATGGGGGTAAAATGGGGGTAGGATGGTTACATGAAAGTTCTGTGTTTTTGAAGTTACAGATACGAAAATCGGCATGTAAGTTATTAGTTTTAAAAATAAAAACCTATTTAAATTATTTTGGTAAATCTCTTCTTAAGGGTGGTAAAATAGGGGATGGGGAAGTTTTTTAGTTGAGCACCTGGAGAGTGACAGGCTACTATTTTATCCCGGGAAAACAAAGGGTTCCCGTGGGACTTTAAAA
This sequence comes from Melanargia galathea, assembly GCA_920104075.1. Lineage (NCBI taxonomy): Eukaryota > Metazoa > Arthropoda > Insecta > Lepidoptera > Nymphalidae > Melanargia > Melanargia galathea. Next base: position 24,876,252 of record OV049855.1, read on the forward strand.
AAAATGTAATACCGCGGATGAAGTCGCGGGCAACAGCTAGTAAATGATAAAAAGGCGTGGATTTGACTCATTCCAGCAATGCGCGAGACGACAATTCAATCATGTATACATAAAATTGTTATATTGATATTGTAAATTTGGAAAAGAGCAACCGCCGAGTTTCTTGCTGGTTCTTCTCGGTTGGAATGGCATTCCGAACCAGTGGTAGATTCAGTTGACTATTCAAAAGTACTTGTAAAAGTTTATTTGAATAACAAACTTTTCTATTCTATTCTATTCTTGCCTGATGAGGGAAGTTGTAGCTGAGCAACGGACCTCCTTACAACTTAGCAACGGCTTAATACACATGATAAAAAGAGCACAGTTTTACACACACATAGTAGGATATACCAGTTTCAATCATTTGTTTTGCTGTCTCAAGTACCTTTTAACATCAAGATAAATTTTTATTAAAAAGTATTTCTTTTATTAAAAATATTTTTCACGTTTTATTTGTGTGGATTTTATTCCAATTTTCCCATGGCTATGGTGCTCCTACATCAGTAGGCGGCGGTGCATTGAGGAAACGGTGTACGATATCTCGTGATCTTGGACCTAGCATTGATCTACTGGAAACATACGGGGAGAAATACATTTTGCCAATGAACTACTCGTGCATTCACATAGAACCGTTTAGTATAATGATCGAGATAGGACCATCTACAGCGCTACCAGTATAGGTATTCCGAGTTTGCGCACCTCCAAAACTTTACCAAAGACTACGTATCGAGAAACTGTAATGGAAAATTAACCCAAAGACTCTTATTTTAAAGTCGTAATTCAATACTTCGAATATTTATTTTACAACATATTTGCTTGGGGCACTGGCTGTTTTCGAATGCTCAATGTATTGGCGAACTCAAACCTTAAAATAAGCTATAGTCCATTAAATATAGCTTGATACCTGTTTTTGATGACGTTTGTCATAATGACATTTAATGTATGTAATGACAGTTATTGTAGCTGTCATTACATACATTAAATGGACTGTAGTTTAGGCATAGATAATACACTACTACCTGCTAGTTTAGGTCAATTTTACTCTGAAGTCATTGTGTTTCGATCAGTAGTATTTAGTAAAGTTTTCGAGCTGTGCAAAGTGAGACTAAGCAAACTGAATCATAATTAATTAATTAATTTATTTATATTTATAATATAATGAATTAATGACGTTCTCTTAACTGAAATTCAGTAGAACGGCAATCGGAAGGACCACGGCTAAAGATCAAGTAGGTACAGCACCGACGGACGGCTTTCTGTCCGACAGCTATCTAATGCAAAGGGATGTAACACAGCCAACTTTCCAACTCCGGACTGCTAAATTGAGAATTTCTTAACAGAACCACCCAAACGTTTTTTTGGCCTGATCTGGGATTCACTGCCGCAGCAGTGAGCGCTGGGGTCTTATAAGTGGGATAAGCGAACCCGGGTTCGATTTTCGGGAGGGGCAACTTGGAATTTTATTTATTTTTAACTCCCGACGCAAAAACGACGGGGTGTTATAAGTTTGACGTGTCTGTGTGTGTGTGTGTGTGTGTGTGTGTGTGTGTCTGTCTGTTCCCCTGTGGCGCTCAAACGGGTGGACCGATTTGAATGCGGTTTTTTTTGTTTGAAAGGTGAATTAGTCGAGAGTGTTGTTAGCTAGGTTTGATGAAAATCGGTCCAAGATGGCCGCCGCTACAAAATGGCGGATTACATATTTTTTCACAACTCACTTAATATGGGTATCAAATGAAAGGGCTTGACTAGAAGAATAAGCACTATGCAAATCCAAGATGGCCGCCGCCACAAAATGGCGAATGTCGGGGGTTTTTTAAATTTTTAATTTATACTTGTCTAAATAGTCTCTGGTTTGTGATTTAGTGTTCCAGTACGATGCCGTGCAGAAACCGATTAGTGTTTAATAAAAACTGCCATACCTCATCCAAGTTGCCCGCTTTCACCGTAGACTGCATCGTCACTTACCATCAGGTGAGATAGCCGTCAAGGGCTAACTTGTAGATGAATAAAAAAAAAACAAAATAAAGTTTTAAATACAACATCATCAAAGTAGGTACAGAAATTATAGGTAGATTAGCTGCAGTTGTAGTAGTCACCGTCTTAAAGTCGTCGATTTATGCAGTTCCCAGATAATTGAGTTTGAAACTGTACTGACACTATCAATTTACTGTGAACTATTACTAACTAATAACTAAGTTTAAATTGTGTGGATTCAATTTTATCTCAAGAACTATTATTATTAATATCACGCTATACAGAAATTAATAGTTCAATCGACTTGTTCGTCTAGTTGATTTTAGCAATGTATGTATAATAAGCGGATACCCGCGACTTCGTTCGCGTGGATATTGGTTTTTAAAAATTCCCTGGTAATCATTTTGTTTTTCCTAAGCTCCTTTGAGATCATACCTTACTAATTTCGGGATAAAAAGTATCCTATATGTTACTCCGTAGTATGAACTTAAATTATGTCAAATTTCATTTCAATCCATTCAGTAGTTTTTGCGTGATGCGCGCACAAACATACAGACAAACAGATAAACAGACAAACAGACAAACAGACAAAAATTTCAAAAATAGCTTTTTTACGTTCTATTACTTATTCTTAACATCCCCCAGCTATTATTTTGCAAAAATCTTTAATGTACAGATACGGCAAGTCTACGATTTTATTATATGTATCTACTATAGATAGAAGATAGATATACAGGAGATGATTATGTTACGAGTATAATATACAGGATATAGAAGGACCGCCATCGAAAACTTTCTATTTAGTGTGTGTTCTAGTTCTAGTGTTATTGCTTTGTTAATTAAAACTAATTTATAAACTATATACTCTTGTTGCGGCATACATATTTAAGTCTAGTGAAGCATTACTATGGATGCGAGAGATATTTTCTGCCTAATTATTTCTGCATACTATGCTAATTGCTGCTATACAGTGTTCTAAAAATCGGTGATATATAGGGTAGACTGGGTACGGTTGAAACGGTGGACGGTTGAAACAAAGCGAATATCTCGACACCGTGTGTGGTGAGGTTGATGGTAACAAGGGAAGAACGAAGCGGACGACAAGTCCAAACACGAATTTTGGTGTTGTGTCGCCCTTCGCGCGCTGTACTTGTAGATAAGAGGCCTCATTGTGTTTTTTGACGTAAAAGTAAGTATTTTATGTCCGTACATTTTTGAAATTATAAGGGCGTTTGTGCACTTATTCGTTTTCGATTCGTTTTCGTGTTTCGTGAAAACACGATTCGACATAGCCTTCCTTATAACTGTATGGGCGTTTGTGCACTTACTCGTTTTCGATTCGTTTTCGTGTTTATATATTCGTGAATTCTTCACATCGAATCGTTTTAAAATAAGGACGCGAGTGGAATGGTGTGTGGAAAGAGGGCAGAGATGAGTCCTGATGTTGTGAGGTATTTGGAAAACATAGGTATTTGCATTTCTTGAATTCCAACAAAACATGATTCAACGCAGTAGATTATTATTAAAAATTAATACCTACTTAGTTTGGCATTAAAATAAATCGTTTGTTTCATTCAAATTAGTTTTACTTCGAGTAAAATACCTAAATATTGTAGTATAATCAAAATTTCCATACCTGTGGTTGGTAGTCAAAAACTATCAGCAAAATATGAACATTTCATAAAAAATATCATTTCTGATACTTAGTTGTTACTGTTTTCTTACAAGAGCGTAATGTCCACTTGGGATGTTCACAAAATATATGACGTATGCTTAGATAATTTTGATACTAACCGTACCGTGTGAAATATTCATAATCACTTACCTTAGTGTTACTGCCAGCATTTTTTCTGGAGTTATGCATTCTCTAAAACGTGTGTCTTGCCGAGGAATCTTTTTTTTATATGACACAATATGAAATCGAAAGTAGCAACATTCTTTCGATAGTAATTAAAAAAAGTTTTTTCATGATGTCATGTCATGTCATTAAGTGATGATCGCCTACGAATGTATAAGAGAAGTGCAAAAAGCTGACGACGATTAAATGCAGCACACATTATGAACACGGTTTTATCTACGAAATGCTTAAAACGTATAGTGAAATCACGATTAAGTGCACAAATGTCATTCGTGAATTTCGTATACGTTTTTATGATGTTCATTAAAAAAACGAACACGAATCGAAAACGAGTAAGTGCACAAACGCCCTTATGGTTTTATTAAAGTTAGAGTACTGAGAGTTTTGTATCGTTTTTATTGAAGTTTGTAGAATATGGTTGTATGATTAGTGTTTATTTAAATTTATTATTATTCTTACTGCGAACAATTTTATATCTAGAAGGGGGGTTGGGGACAGTTGAAACATTTTTGTGGGTACGGTTGAAACAATGTATTTATTTTATTTTCTTGTTTCAAAGATGCCAAAAGGAGACTACGAGATGTCAAGCTGACTTATCGACGTACAAGTAAGCATAAGAAGGTGTAAAAGCCGGATCTTCGTTAAGAACAGCGGCAGAAAAGAATGGACTGAACCACTATTCCCAGTTGAGATATACAATGTACTTAAACGAGATGCGACTGGTGGCAATGAAAATCAAGAAATGGGATATAAAGCTCACAATCGAGTGTTAACCAGGAACAAGAGCGTGAACAATCTAAATATTTAATTAGATGTGCAGACATATATTTTTGCCTAACTAAAAAGGATGTCTAACTAAACTATGCTAAACTAAAGGATATATTAACTAGAAAGTCGTAAAATGTTATTAGACGATGAATAAAAAAGTTCATTTATTATATTTTGTATTATTTGCATGTGCTTCAATTGACCCCAGGCACTGTTTCAACCGACCCTGGCATGGGGACGGTTGAAACAGTTTCCCATTTTTTTAAGATTTGATTTTACACATAAAATACAATACAGTGATCGTAAATAACATTGCCCATTCGTAGACAGATATGTGGTCTTTTATTTGATATATTTCTTTCAATGCTCGCTTAACTATTCCCGACGTAATGGACGATTAACGCTAAAATGTTTCAACCGTACCCAGTCTCCTCTACTGTTCTAGTATTTCATGCATTTAGAAATATGATTTAACTTAACGCTTAATTATTATCAAATGCCATACGATTAAATTAAAAAAATTGCCTATTAAAGTAAAAAAGTAAGTAACAATATACCTACTTACATAAAAATATGCAAATAAAAAAATTGACAATATTTATGAAAATTTATTTGAAAGCAAAAATAACCATTCAATATTTAGGTAAACAAAGGATTTAAAAGTCAATATTTAGGTAAATAAAATAACAGGCATTGCGTTTTAACGTTTTAAATAGACTATCAACTAAACAAATAAAATAAATCAACACTAGTGGAATCACTGCTTTTTAATTTTCATAGACAAATAGAATTTGATATTTTGCATATATTATATTATGTAGTGTTAGACTCCAAACATCGAGATTCGCAAATAAACGTTTTTATTTTCCGTTCGGTTATCCGGGTTAAAATCTTTGAATTTGATATTTTGCATATATTATATTATGTAGTGTTAGACTCCAAACATCGAGATTCGCAAATAAACGTTTTTATTTTCCGTTCGGTTATCCGGGTTAAAATCTTTGGTTCAATTGATTATGACGTGACTTTTACAGCTGTGTAGAGGATATACAAGGCGTGATATAGATTTATTTTTATCCCAGAAAATAAAGATTTCCTACGGGACTATAAAATAACCTAAATCCACGCGGACATTAGTTAGTGATGTATGATAAACCAACTACTCAAAATGTCCTTTATTTTATGCATATTCCCCCAACCCCTCTCCGTATATTAACTTGGTTTTGACGCCCGCAAGATTTGATTGTGCATAATTCGTTTTCCCCTGAGCTTTTGCACGGCCTATTGCTTTTCCTTGGAAGGAAGAAATTCGATATATCGCGTTATTAAAGAGCCTTTCTACCTTTGCGGCTTGGTCACGACTCTGTCGTTTAAGCGGAATATAATATGTACAAGCTATTTATACAGGGTATAAGTGGACCGCTATCAAAAACTTAGCGCTATTATTATACTACCTAAACACAATCCAATAACCATTTGTCTTATACACACCTACTTGAGAGTATTAATGGTTTAGTATTTAGTATTTTTCAAACCGGCAATGTAAGTAAGTACGTAGTGCAAACCGCGGTGATAACTTTAGGCATTTACCCAACGTTCGTTGAACTCTAGCGTCAGCTGATTGCTTTACATTGTGAAATTTTAAAAATACAGGATTTTTTTGTGGTACCTTGTCAGTAATCGTTATATTACCTGTCTTCATTTCTGAGAGAGGTTCCTTTACACCTGGTATACTCGTAAACTACTTATCTGAATTAAAAGTTTGTAATAAGTAATGAAAAATGTTACCTACTTAGTTTGTTTTGGTTACAGCTTACAAACTACATTACGAATAGGTGTGTTTAGTATTTGTTATTTAAATTAATATATATATAGCTGTTCGTTCTGATTCACTGACTCATTCATCGCCCCTCCTGTAAAATTTTGTATGAAAATTTTTTTTTTCACTAATGGTTTCGTATAGAGGACAAAAATTGAAGTAGAACAAAAATATGGAGAGAGCTGATGATTGAGGATTTCAGAGACGAGCGACGGGCACGCTTAAGGTATTGAAGATAGGTGGGGGGTGCTCGAGCAAATGTCACTCGAAACGTCATCCAATTGGCAGTCCGCTGAAAAAAAATTCAAAATGGCGAAAAAAAGATGGCCGCCATACAAATTTCGTCGGTCTCCATCTCGGAGGGTATAAAAGATGGAAGAGTGGTTTCTTTGCAAAAGATGATGAGGATCCAAAGGTCTACTTGATGAATTGAAAAAAAATTCAAAATGGCGGAATTTATTTTTCCATAGAAAATGTATGGCGAATATTGAAGAGACTACAAGTTGTGAACTATGCAAGGCTTTAATGCGGTTTTTTGGAGAACTCTCAAAGAAAAATATGGGAAGACATGATGATTGAGGGTTTGGAAGTTGGTTGAGGAGCCCGGGCAGGGTATTGAAGATAGGTAGGAGGTGCTCAAACAAAAATTACTCGAAACATCATCCAATTGGCAGTGAGCTGAAAAAAAGTCCAAAATGGCGGATTCAAGATGGCGGCCATACAAACATCGGTGTCTATCTCACCAAGTATAAAAGATGGAAGAGTGGTTTTTGCCAAAAGATGATTAAGACCTTAAGTTCTACTTGATGAGCAGAATGATTCGAAGAAAAAATATGGAGAGTGATAATGATCGAGGATTAGGAATAGGGGAGAGATAGGTGGAGGCTGCTCAAACCAAAATACTCGAAAGCGAAACCTCGCGGTCCGCTTGCGGGCCGCGCACCCACGCGCCCTACTAGTATTATATAATATGATTCATAATGTACAGAAATATCCAAATTCTGAACTAATTTAGTTTTGAGATTGATCCCCCAACGAAAGTGGTGTAAAACTGACCACTTTAATGTCTTTCCGAATTTATCCCTATTTACTGTTTTATTTATTTCCCCTAAATACGAAAAATATATTTGTTACTTTTTCGTGTATTCGGTGTACCTAATTAAAATTCGGTTTTGAATCAACATTGTACACCAAATATCCTGTCAGTTCTCTAGCAGCACTGGCCCTGTTTTGCCCTTAGCTTAGCATTACGCTGATTGCGACAAATCCATGGCCCTGCGGCAGAGGCCCATACAAAAACTCCCACACGGTTCTTATTCGATGACCCTATATTAAAGGAAATTCTTGCTAGGGCACGAACAAGAGTCAATTTCTTTTCTAGCGTCAGTTTACTTCTAAACTGAGATTAGTTTATTGCTATTGGATATATAAATATATCCAATAGCAATAAACTATATATATAATATGATAATACCAAATAAACAAACTACTCTACAAATACGTTGGACAAACTATGGCCATACAAAAATATACATTACAAGCGAAACTTTCCAGGCAAGAAACCATAGTTACAAATAGAAGAGCTGAGCGATCATGCATTTTCCATCAAACTCTTCAAGCGAACAAGCTATGTGGATCAAAACCTGACTTCAGCGTATTCATTAACGATCAATATGTCAAAGCTCCGATCCTCCTTAATCATACCCTGTCATAGTCGCTGTAACTGTAACAGCGACTATGACACTCTGAGTGGTGTTCCACTACTCTTTGACGTTTGCTTTGACGGCGAAAGGTTTCAGAGCACTGCCAATGCTTACATTATAGTTTGCTTTGTTGAAGGTACTTCTGTTAATCTGTTATATCAGCCTCGATAAGGCACGGCATTTCGTCCTTTTGGCAATGGGCACTTGGTCGACATTTTGAGTAAAAAACAATAATATCCGATCAGTTCAGACCAGATCAGAGACGATGTAGAAATTATGAATTTTCTAATTACCCCTGCCGGGAATTAAACCCGGGACCTCCCATATATAAGCCACAGACCACAGTGCTGGCCACTGCGCCATGGAGGTTGCCAAAAACCTACTGTTTATGAACATAGGTGCATATTATGCGATGTGCTCAGCATGTCACTACATTTCATTATAAAACAAAGTCCCGTCTGTTTGTCTGTTCGCGATAAACTCAAAAGCTACTGAATGGATCATGCGATTTACACCACCATTTTCAGTGATTCATAAGAAAGATTTATAGGTTTTAATTTCTAAAAATCGATTAAATTAATTGATTGAAATATGACGATAATAATTGTTGAAAATGTCGGAAAAGTCAAGCCACCTGGAAGCTTTCATCGAAAACGCTTTCAGACACAAGTATAAATTGAAACTTTAAAAACCTCCGACATTCACCATTTTGTGGCGGCTGCCATCTTGGATTTGCACAGTGCTATTCTACTAGTTAAGCCCTCATTTGATACCCATATTAAGGGAATTGTGAAAAAATATGTAATCCGCAATTTTGTAGCGACTTCCATCTTGGATCGATTTTCATCAAACATAGCTAACGACTAATTCACCTTTCAAACAAAAAAAAACTGCATTCAAATCGGTTCACCCGTTTGAGCGCTACAGGGAAACAGACAGACACACACACACACACACACACACACACACACACGCACAGACACGTCAAACTTACAAAACCCCGTCGTTTTTGCGTCGGGGGTTAAAAATAATGTAAGGTCTAGGATAGTAGCGGGTAATTACTAACCTTGCAGAGTTGGGGTTGGTCGAATAAAGATCAGTGGTCTACTGCTACTAGATCAGTGACATGCAAATAGCCGCCGCAGCTCGCTTCATTAGCACTGCGGTGAGCGTAATGCCAGTGTTCGCACGTGGGGAACTAACCTCCGCGTGAACTAACTTCCGTACCCGCATTAAGCCGGGTTCGAATCTGGATTATAGGATCGAGTATCGAGTAGTCTAGATGTTAGAACACTTTAGGATTTAATGAAGATAATAATTTATATTTTATTGATGAAATTTATAGAAATGTTATTTGTACCTTATTATTCTTATTAGATTCAAATATTTTAACTTTGTTAACTTAACTTATTATTAACTTGCATGCCGAAATGGCAAGATATGCTGGAATTAATTAACTAATTGTAAGATCTTATTTTGTACCATATTTTTGCATAGAGCATACCCAATATTCTTATAAGTGCTTTTCACCCGCGAAACAAAGGAGGTATAATAGTACCTATATGCGATTGGGTAAGAGGTTTTTAGTTTGTGCGTTTTTCTGTTAGGTAGATTCTATATATTATATTTTTCCAAGAAAAGACTGCGCCGATTTCGATGCGGTTTTCTGCATTAAGTTCGTTTAAATTTTGGGTAAGTACTTAGATATATTTATATGGCTATGGATCACAAGGAAGCGCTGCAATCGCATTTTTATTTGTATTTTTACTATCACAACGTCTTCTAAAATGAATACTGGTAATGAATACCTAGGGTTATACCTATCTACATAAATACCGAGTAACATTGTAACTCCACGAGGACCTGGGTTTGATTCCCGGGTCGGGAAATAAATTCTCAGTACCAGCCAGGAGTTGGTTGCTGGCGGAGTCTCACCCCGTACCTCGGAGAGCACTATAAACCATAGATCCCACTTATTATCACTATCATGTGACAATAGTTTAGTTATTAAAACCCGTCAATCCTTAAGCAGCGTGGAGGATCTAAGACAGACTTTGACTCTAGGCTTGACTTGAGGGGTCCCTCTCTCCTATAAGAGAGGCGGCCTTTGCCCAGCCGTGGTACGTTAAATGGCTTTAATCGATCGTATTATAAGTGTCACGTAAAGGGGTGTTTAGTGGATGTATGTATTGAATGCAAGTACATAAATACCTAGTTGCAGGTAGTAGATCAGTTACACATGCAAATTACACCGCTCGGCTTGCGGGGCGTGTGATTGCGAGTGTTCACACGCTAACACGGCTAATCACATTGTGGATACACCCTTAGCTCTTCCACAATCAAAGGTTAACCTACATTCACACATTTGTTGTTAAGTTCTTCTTCTATATTCATCATCATCATCATCATGATCAACCCATTACCGGCTCACTACAGAGCACGGGTCTCCTCTCAGAGTGAGAAGGGTTTTGGCCATAGTCTACCACGCTGGCCAAGCGGATTGGCAGACTTCACACATCTTTGAGAACGTTATGGAGAACTCTCAGGTGTGCAGGTTTCCTCACGATGTTTTCCTTCACCGTTAAAGCAAGTGATATTTAAATACTTAAAACGCACATAACTCCGAAAAGTTAGAGGTGCGTGCCCGGGATCGAACCCACGACCTCCGATTAGAAGTCGGTCGTCCTAACCACTAGGCTATCACAGCTTCTATATTAGCCTTCACTTATACATTAGGCCTCCTGATTTGTGTTCACTCTATCTAATTAACGCCAGTGTTGGGCGAGTCCCCTCTAAGTTTTGACGAGCTCCCTAGCGCAGTGGTGTGTCGTATACCTCCCACTTACCCCGCTTGGAATCGGATTCGTTTCCAGTCTATAACCTATCGGGTCCAACTGTATTTTAAAACCATCTAGGAACCCATTGGAATATACTATACACACAAAATTTCATCCAAATCGGTCCAGCCGTTTATGAGGAGTATGGGGACGAACGCGTGTGCAGAAGAATTATATATATTATGAAGATTGCTTGACTTTGAACACATGACTTTTCCAGATTCTGGTATAAATTAATGCTTCCGAGCGCTGCAAACTAAGTAATTTGGCAGCGCGGTGCATCTTTGCTACCTCGGCAAGCCGGCACAGCACCTCGATCCATTATTAAGCGCTGAACCCCTAGATTAGCTGTCACGTGACGCTAATGTTCTAGAACGCTCCACGCGAGTTTAATAGCTAACCTGAATGCTCTATTAAAACTACCACATAGCGCATTAGTCGGATGCCTACAACTTGCGACTTAGTTTATAATGCATTGCTGTAAGATATGCGAGGATTTATGCAACGTTATCTTGCTGTGCTTCGAATGCGTTCTCGTAGACATTGCATCACCATCTCAAGCGATATACGTCCACTGTTAGACATAGTTTTCTTGTAGCCGACTTTCTTGTTGGTTCTTCTCGATAGGAACGGCATTCCGAACCAGTGACAGATTCAATTGACGATTTAAAAGCACTTGTAATTTGTTATTTGAATAAAAGCTATTCTATTATATTCTCTTCATAGGTTTCTTGCAAGGACCAACCACAGTATGTACATTATGTTGTGCTGTGCTTGTGCCAGTTAAATAAGCGGCCTTCCATTTACTAGACCATCAAGTCCACCATTGTATCAGGGAGGTCTGCAAAAAGATATAGCGCAAAGGGGGTAGGCATTACGCTACGTTAATTCCTTTAATTTCAGCCCACGTCGTAGTTTGTTCTCTTAAGATCGCGTAGTACCGTTCTGAACTCCACTCAACCGCGCAGGATTTACCGCTTCCTACTATTATTATACTAGTACCTCTCTAACCTCAGTGGTTTAGCTGTTGGCGTGGTCGACTGCAGATCACGAGGTGCTGAGTTCGATTCCGGAGCCGGGCCAAAATTATGAGGGTTTTTCTGTCAAGAAATTCCGATCCTGTGTTCGGGTCGGGCTAAAAACTATGAGGTATTGGATCTTCTGTCGAAAAATTCAAAGCCAGCCCGGAGTTGGAAGTTGGCGATGTCAGATACACCTCCGTGCCTCGGAGAGCACGTACAGCTGTCGTGCGCTTGATCTCTTTCAGGGGTCGTGTCTCATTCGCGTCCCATTCTGAGAGGAGACGTGTGCCATGTAGTGGGCCGGTAATGGGTTGATGATGATGGTGATGAATAGAATAGAAAAGTTTAAATTCAAATAAACTTTTACAAGTACTTTTGAATCGTCAAATTGAATCTACCACTGGTTCGGAATACCGTTCCAACCGAGAAGAACCAGCAAGAAACTCGGTGGTTGCTCATTTTTGAAATAACACTATCAATGTAACAAGGGTATGTTAAATACATGATTGAATAATGATGATGAATATTGACTAAGTGTTCATAGTTTCCACGCAAAAATAACTCTCAATGCTCAGTAAATCTTTGACAATTGAAAATAAAGTTTAGGTAGGTGAAAGCTTTTGAAAAGAGAATATTTTGGATTTGAATTCGACTTTGAATCCGAATATAGAGTCAGACGAATACACCTAACGCTGAGAGAAAACTTTATTTAAACTGGCTAGGTTTACACTTCCTGTGCGGCACGTAGTTTAAATTCTAGGATTTCTAGGTATAGCTCTGGCTTTGCGCTAGTCAAAGAGATTTCAAAAGTAGAGTGGTTATAGAGTACCTGTCGTACATATATGATTTAAGGCTTGTATCGTGGTTTTAACGACTTAATCTAATGTAAACTACCTATTGGTACATACCACAATAAAAATATTTGTTTTTTGGTCGATATTGCGACTTAGTTTCATGGATCGATGGAGGATGCTGGTGTGTATCCGTATTTTACATTAGATCATGACGTGTCATATATTTTTAAATCGTTTAATTTGTTTGCATTTTATTTTCTTTCTTTCTAATATAATTTTAGATACAATTCTATCTTAGTTATTTCATTGGTACAGTAAACTGATAGATTGTAAATTTTGTTTTTATTTTATTTAATTTCATTTATTTAAATCGTTAATTATAAAAATCTTAAATTATTTTTTCAATTAATTAGCCCTAGTTCTAATTCGGACGACCGTTTTTTGACTGAGGCCGATTTATTTACAGTCGATATTTAGACGGTGAAAAGCAGTAGATGATTAGTACCTACTAACCAAAAATATGTCCCTCTAAATAGAATGTTTTTTCTGACTTGCTACGTTTATTATTCTGTCCCCTCTATCACTAATAATAAGGTTGATATATCTCTAGTTCTAGTTCAACAAAGCGTCTAGTATAATAAATAGTATCGCGAGTAGGGAAGCAGAAATTAGACTCAGATTGCACTATTACTCTTGTGGTTGTATTAAATCTAGACTTAGCCGTGTTTGCGTCTATGCTACGAGTTTATCGTGACAATTAACATTGGGGATTAGATACTGCGCACACTATAATATTTCATACAGCGAGTGCGCTCACTGTATGAAATATAGTGAGTTTCATACAGTGAGTTCATAGAATGCGCTTTTATTTATTTGCACACAAATCTTCCTGTTATATCTTTTCCCACTGCCAAGGGTCAGTGTTAGAGATCTCTAATAGAAATAAGTGTTTCCTTGTCACATGTCATAAATATCTTGCACGCGTACGCGCGCATTTTGCGTGATAATTTGCAGTTGCCGTTGCGCGTACAAGTTTTGTTTTGAGTGAGCGCTTTCGAAAAGGTACAGATGTGAACAATTTTGACTATTTTTGGATAAACGAGGCAATAAGGGGTGTAAGGGAATCGCTATTGGAAACGAAGACAGGTACCTAATAGTACATAGTGATGATTACTGACAAGATACCATAAAAACGCGAAAAAAAAAATAATTTCTTGTATTTTTTAAAACTTCGCAATGTAATGCAATCAGCTGACGCCTAAATAGATACCTGAATATGTCACCGGACGCCCGCCACTCACGGGCATCGACCCCGAAGGTTTGCATGCTGTACATTGCCGGTTTGAAAAATACTAAAACCGAACCACTAATACTACAAGAATAGGATATTGATTTGTGTTTGGATAGTATAATAATAATAGCGCTAAGTTTTCGATAGCGGTTCCCTTGCACCCTGCATATCATAACTTCTAGGAGTCTTGTTGGACGCGTCGCCTTCGCGCACTGTGTGTTTCCAGGCTTGCATACAGCGTTAATTAAATACTAGGCGATACTAGTATGAAAGCGAGTAGTAATGAACACGCTGCGGTCGGCGCGGCGAGCTCACAAACTTACTTGATTTGCACCGGCAAGCTCCCCAGCTCGTGTGTTAAGCGCAGGTCACATTGGAAGCGAAGCGAAACGAAACGAGGTTCGTTTCGCTTTGCTCATATGAGTCATACCGAAGCATGAAAAGACGTGGTGAAAAGACGTGCGACATACATATGTTTCTTCATACAGATATGCGTCTTTTCATACTACAGTTTACATTGCGAACTAGAGAGCTAAACGAAGCCAGCGATGCGAACTTGCGAGCTCTCACAGTATAGCTACATAAGCGAAGTGAAACAAAACGAGGTTCGTTCCGCTTTGCTCATGTCGCTACCGCGTCTTTTCATACTGCGGTTCACATCGCGCACTAGAGAGCAAAACGAAGCCAGCGATGCGAACTTGCGAGCTCTCACAGTATAGCTACATAAGCGAAGTGAAACAAAACGAGGTTCGTTCCGCTTTAGAATAGAATAGAATAGAATAGAATAGAATAGAAAAGTTTTTTATTCAAATAAACTTTTACAAGTGCTTTTGAATCGTCGATTGAGTCTACCACAGGTTCGGAATGCAGTTCCAGCCGAGAAGAACCTGTAAGAAACTCGGCGGTTGCTCTTTTTAAAAATAACATTATAACAATTATTATTATTAATGTACATGATTGAAATGCCGTCTCGCGCATTGCTGGAACGAGTTAAATCCAAGCTTTTTTATCGTTTATATAATCTTCAGTTGTATAATAAGCTTTTTTTATGAGCATACTTTTAAGAAAGTTCTTAAACTTGTGTAAAGGCAAGTCTAAGACATATTTTTTATTCGGATAAACTTTTACAAGTGCTTTTGAATCGACAAATGAATCTACCACTGGTTCAGAATGGTGCTTACAATTCCACACGTTAAGAAGGGCAGTTTGCTCATGTCGCTACCGCGTCTTTTCATACTGCGGTTCACATCGCGCACTAGAGAGCAAAACGAAGCCAGCGATGCGAACTTGCGAGCTCTCATATTTTAGTGACATGAGCGAAGCGAAACGAATCTCGCTTCGCTCCCAATGTGGCCTGTGTTTTGGATCAACTTGATTATACACTACCGATGGTTCGAAGGTTGAACTTCTACAAAATGATTAAAAAAAACCAGAAGTGTCGTGGGACATCCGGTTGGAATGAAGTTCCTTTCTATGTTTGTTTTCTTTTATCCCGTGGAAACTCTTCGAGGGGCCATGAGTTTAATAAAAAAATTCGTTTTACAAAAAAGGGCAATTCGCGCAATTTTTAATTTAAAACCGCGGATTCCCTTCGAGAGAAATTTAAAGAAATAGGTATTCTTACAGTAGCTTCTCAATATATCTATAACAATATAATTTTTGTTAGGCAAAACATTCACACTTACAATAAAAAGTGTGAATTACACGAAATAGAAATAAACTCGTGATTCCTCAATTACGCCTCAAAAAGGTCCGAAAGTCGTTTGTGGGAATGGGCGTAATGTTCTATAACAAAATTCCACAACAAATCTTAGACTTGCCTTTACACAAGTTTAAGAACTCTATTAAAAGTATGCTCATAAAAAAACATATTATACAATTGAAGATTATATAAATGATAAAAAAGCATGGATTTAACTTGTTCCAGCAATGCACAAGACAGCATTTCAATCATGTACATAAATTGTTGTATTGTTATTTTTAAAAAGAGCAACCGCCGAGTTTCTTACTGGTTCTTCTCGGTTGGAACGGCATTCCGAACCAGTGGTAGATTCAATTGACGATTCAAAAGTACTTGTAAAAGTTTATTTGAATAAAAAACTTTTCTATTCTATTCTAATAAAAATGGTTTAGTCCGCCTTACACTGACATAATAGTATTTCGATATTCAAAGTTCTCTAGATGTGCAAAGTCATGCTAAGTATATTCGTTGCAGCTAGCTGCTAGACCAACGAGGCAGTTCAACGAGTAACTATTAATTGGTTGTAACGTGTGATTAGCATTTAACAAGGTTTTTCCGCAAGCGGAATATCACTTGCACACAGTTTGGGGTGGTTTAATTTGCGCGTGGAAACAGTTTCGCATGAGTTTGCGTAACTAACACCAGTCTGCTCAACTACTAAACGCAGGCGGTCATTCCATTATGCGGCGAGCTAGCGCGGCGACGTTTACGGTGGAAGGTTTTACGTAATTCCCTCATACATTAGCAAAAATTAATGTAAAATAACGAGCAAACTTTAATATCACAGTCTTCTGGTGTCACTCCAACAAATAATTATAATAATAAGAATAACAAGCTATATTTTAGAAAAAAATTAAACCGACTTCGGTGTAGCAATCTCAGAAAAATCGGTTCACCAATCAAAAATATACGTAGATATTAGTGACAGTGACACGTGGATTCATAGTTGTCATGCGTGGAACCTCGTACCTATGAATGATAACTAGGTAAGTATGTAGATTATGATTGTGAAAAATAATCAAAATCGGTTCATGGGTTTCTGAAATAATCGTGAACATACATACGTATACATACATACATACATGACCCACTTACCTACTCAATCCCACGAAGAATTTTTGTTTTTTGACTTATGACGGAACTTAGTAAGTCGATTGTGTGTACCTCCTGATTAATCTCAAGTTATCTTACAACTTTTGTTTTTATTTTTACATGTAGGAAGCTGCAGCAGCATGGCGCTGCGGAATCAATAAAGCAACGCCGCAACGCACCATATATGATTTATTTGCTCTTAGAAGAAGTAGTTTCCATTATATTTTTTGCCATTAGTCACGGGAAGAGGTAATTTCGTTGGATCAGAGTGAAGGCAGTAACTTTAATGATAAAAGTTAAATTGCCCCCGGCTAAGAGAGCGCAAAAAACTTAATTCTTTCACCTTTTGTGCGCCACTTTATCCTTAAGCTGATTGGTACTACCAACTAATTAGGGTGACTTGATAAAAAATGGACACTACGTTTTGCTTGCGTATTCGAACGAGTATGCTGAGTTCTGATTGTAACTTATGAATTTAACTGATATTCCTGATGATTCCTCAACTACGCCTCAACAAAATTCGAAAGTCGTTTGTGGGCATGGGCATGACGTTCTACGAGTAAAACTTTACCCAATATTCATATCGAAACACAATGACTTCAGAGTAAAACGGACCTAAATTGGCTTATTTTAAGGTTTGAGTTCGCCAATACATTCAGCATTCGTCTATAGCCAGCGCCCCAAGCAGAAATGTTGTAAAATAAATATTCGAAGTATTGAATTACGACTTTAAAATAAAGATTCTTTGGTTTCATTTTGCATTACATATTACAGTTTTTCGATATATTGGTAAAGTTTTGGAGGTGTGTAAACTGAGACTAAGCATACTGATCTTATCGTGTTGGCTCAAAACATTTCTGGTTGTGTCACCTCGTGAAGAATGGGCATAGGACTTCTACGATACGATATAAAATCGTATAATCTGAACGACGCACTCCATGATTATTTTTTCGTTCGAAGAGAGGATAAAAGTTTGTTTTTTCACATTAACCCCTGAGCAGCAGTGTTATTCTCTGCGAAGATGTATGCTTCGTTTAGTTCGCCGATGAAACAATAGTTAATTAATTATGTTTGTTTGATGAAAAATACCAGGTTCCCACTGCTTAGTTTCTTTCTCTCCAACCTTTTATGTAGGTCCTCCAATTTTTAATGTAGTCGTTTGAAACTACCACAATTAAAGAAAACTAACTATTGTTACAATTTTCGTAAATCTTGGCATTGTATCGCACTGTGTGTACCGTTGACGGCTCATTAAGTGCTTATGTAAGTTAAACTTCATCGCTGCGTCAGCGTTGAAAGAGTCATTGCATGTTTAGTGAATAGCAGTGCTGTTCGGAACTCGTTATGTTTGTCCGAATTTGGCATGATTTCATTAAGGACTCTTATACGCAAACTTTGTCGTCGTGAAATTTGTTTACTAATTTGCCACCGCCATTCTACCAATTTGTTATTTGCGTACTTTCCAGCTTGGTGAACTCGAATGGGAAGGTAAAAAAGTAGGCTTAATACGGATAAAAATAATTGGACAATCTGAAATGTATTAAATTTATTTTGGTATTAAGGTCACTTCTGTGTATTTAAGTGTTGGATATTTACGAAATTTTACTCCTTCGTCAACTGACAAACGTCTCTCGTAACGCGTCTCGATCTTGCGCCCCTTGAATCCAGCGGCGACACGTTTTATGTCGTCTGTCTACTTTGTGGGGAGTCTGCTAAAACTTTCCTCTTTATCTTGGGACCTCAAAGTTTATCGACTCTTCGAACTATGTGCCCCGCCCATTGCCACTTCAGTTTCGCGACTCGTTAATCTATGTCAGTGATTTTTCTACGAATCTCCTAATTTCTGATTTGATCACGTAGAGAAACATCGAACATAGCGCTCTCCATTGCCCGCTGAGTGACTCAGACCACTTTCTCATGAAGTCCATAGTTAGCGACCATGACTACAGATAACTTGTCTGAATCTTGACACAGGACTGTTCTCTTTAAGGTTTCGACCTTGTATGTCGTGGTTTTGACAGATCCTCGACATAAACATCAAATTGGACCCCTAGGATTTGTAAAACAAGGTACTGTTTGAAGGTACAAATTGTGCACCTGAACAACACATATGTGCGCGCGGCGCTCGTGCATGAAATTTGTGTAGACACAGTAACTGTGTGTCAACGCTTTCCCCACCACTGAAAGGGGAAACATTATATAACCTTTTATTCTTCCTATCAACTAATCTACAAAATCTAATAGGTCCCGACGACGCTCGATTTTAGCATCATAGGCATCCACATTAAGCATCATCGGCTCCCCTACCACATAGCGACGCGCTCACAAATGAATTAAACTAACTACACGTGTAGAATGTGATGTCCTTTCGTGCAGTTTCTACAATATGTCCACACTTATATCCACGTTTATCCACACTTATATCCTGAGCTAGATAAATATATGGATAAATAGGTATAGACATGAATTTATGACACCTTTATTGTTCACCGTGATAAAATAACAGTATACAATAGATATAAAAAAAAATAGAATCAACCTCGATAGTGAGCCCCAATATATGGCGGTAATTTCTCTTGCTAATATAATTTATTACACTAACTAATATTACAAATAATAAAACAGGACGGAGTCTTTTTTCCAATTAACCGTGCGCCATTGAGAGCGATCTTGTTTTATGTGAGCCATCGATTTTCACTCCACTGGACTTTTACAATCTCAGATTTAACGATGTGATAATATCGAAACTGTCTTCTTTGATTCTACGAGGAAGCCCTCTACTTTGGTCTGACTTGAAACACTATAGCGTATCTCAGTGGCTTTGTAATTTAAATGTACACTGAAAAAAAGTGTCCCGAAGAAAAGACCTGAGTGAATTTTGAAATTATTAACTTGCAAATTGCCATTACATGCTCGATATTACCTTTAGGTAAGCCACCCTACCAATGTAAGGTTATCAAAACAGATATAAACTAGGTGCTTTACAGAAAGAAATACTACTTATGATGTCATGTCGTAAGTAGGTGGAAAAACGTTGGTGGATGAGGAAGGCGGAGGACTGTTTTGTTTTTTAAAAAAAATAGTCATGTTAAACATGAGTAACGGTGCTGCTACACTGGTGTTAAGAAATGTTGTATAACATTATTTAACATAGCTAACACTTCTATCATTTACTAACAATTGTGATATTTTGTGATCATTTGTTAAATTTTTTCAATTTTTACACTGGTAAAACACGTTGTAACATTGTTGCACAATGCACATATTATATCAGTTTGGACCTACATTCCTTGTTATACTTTGTTGCAATTTGTTTAATAATGTTAAATAATGTTGCATAACATGAAAACCTTTGAAAACTTTTGCTAACATTTGTGACAAAATGTTAACTAACAAATGTTTACAAAGATTTTAATAACCGTGGTGTGGCAGCACGATACCATTCCCCTATCCCCTTCAAATTAAGCATAAAGCTTGTGTTAGAAGTGGGTAACAACAGTATTACAGGAGGGGTTTGAACCGTTAACCATTCGTATCACTATATCAGTCTCACATTGATTTGAAAGAAGTCGTGTCGAATGGTGTAAGCGTGACTATTATCGTCAAAGGGTATTATCGTAAAAAGACGAGAAAACTTGTCGGTTATTAGCAAGCGCCAACTTTGCTCGCTCTATTTTTACTATCTTGTATGGAAATCGACGCAAAATTGAGTGTATTTTGCGGACATAATGAAAAAGACCGGGAATTCTTTGCTGCTGGCTTTGAGCGAAATTTAATTACCGATTTCCTTTAGTTCCATCGGAACATTCCAAAAATTCGATTTGGGGGCAATTCACAACAAAGCTTAGGAATGGTGGGGGCAAATGAAACCGAGGTATGACTGCGGTGACAAATGGGGATAAGCCATCATCGTAGCTCCAACACAAAAAAGTAGCTACTATTTGCAAAACAAAGACAACTTTCGTGATAAAATAGTCAGTTCAGTCGTTATCGTTGCTCAACTGGACCTTGCATGGATCGCCACAGAACACGATCTTGTGCCATCTGTATCCAACAGTTGCCAGCAACTCGCTTGAGATCGTCTTATGAGGGGTCATTTAACGCTGAAATTTCCGCTGCAGGGTCACCACTTGAGCATCTTGGGACCCCGACGTCAATCGGTTCTCCGCGCTACGTGTCCCGCCCATTGCCCCTTCAGTTCGCTCGACTCGATGAGCTATACCGGTAGCTCTGATGATATGACTGACTCGTTAAATCGAAGCAAGAAGTTACATTCGTCATCATTTGTTGCGCTTCGAATACGCGTTGACACAGCAGTGCTTCGGAGGAGGATATTAATATGTTGTTCGCCGAAATTCGGAGCACGTTCGATATTGCAGGCGCCTCACGGATTTATGTTAGGGAAGCGCTCGTCGTACAGCATGTTTTGTCATTTGTAAAGCTTGACAATGGCCTCGGCGTTCTCATAAACAAGCTACGCAAGCTTTATTAGAACACTAATAGAAATAGCCAGGGCGAAATAACATGGTAAAATAATGTTACAGCGCTTGTGTTCCCTGGGCTTAATCTGAGGATATGAGATGTAAGTAGGCGCAGTCCGCGAGGCATAAGCTCAGTCAAGCATTAATGGTAGTGATTGCCGAAAGTTGTACAACTCGGGCGTCAAAAAGCGAAAGAAATCAGAAAAAATATGACGCGCGCCGGAAAGCACGTCACTTATACATTTTGTTATAGTTTCCGCACACCATCTGATCATACCACAGAAAATTGAACAGAACATAGAAACAAATACGCTAACACTTACATAATATATTCTATTCAAAATTGACCCGAAAATAATTTAACCATAGTTCTTTTTTGTTGCCTATTCTGTTTGGTGGATAATTCAATTGACAATTCGGAAGCACTTTGTAAAGTACTTCGTAAAGGTTTTACGTGACGCATAATATAATGCGATACGTAAAAGAGTGACCCAATCTGGAATTTAAAAAAAACCCTTCCCGGATGCCTCGATGCGGCAAAGAGTTGGTAGATAAGTACGTCATTCATACACGAAACGAGACCATTGTAT
Source organism: Melanargia galathea (assembly GCA_920104075.1). Lineage (NCBI taxonomy): Eukaryota > Metazoa > Arthropoda > Insecta > Lepidoptera > Nymphalidae > Melanargia > Melanargia galathea. The sequence goes on from OV049855.1 coordinate 24,898,261, forward strand.
TTATTAATTAAAACAAGGCCAGTATGTGTTGAATGTTTCCAATGTTTCTCATTCAAATGACACATGACTTGTGTACGAGCTCTCGCGTGACCCGCATTTTCCCTGTTATGGCTAGGCATTAATGGCAAATAAGTCATTTCCGGGACTTTCTGCTTCAATTTATAGAACCTAGCCGTGAATTAGGCATCGCGGGACGTAGAATTACTGCTAGAACACAATAGGTATTTATTATGAGACACAATATGAGAACAATAATCTATATATATTTATAACTCGAGAACGGCTGGACCGATTTTCATTGTTTTTGATTTGTTATATTTGGGACCGTCCCGAATAGCAGAATAACTATTAAAAACATTAAAAAATAGACGAAAACATAAAATAAAAGAAAAACATTTTCCCATAGAAAATGTTCACGGGTTTCGTAACTGTCAAACATCCCGTCGCGTGGATACGGTAAACTCATATTATTATTCTTCTGTACGGGTGTTTTTCACCTAACTCCTCCTAAACGGCTGGATCAATTTGGATGAAATTTTGCGTGTATATTTCAATGGGTTCCTGGATGGTTGATGGTTTGAAAACACAATTACCGGGTAGGTACAGGTAACCTACCGGGTCTCGGAAGGTGACGCTGATGTCGGTATGTCACCACCGGGCAGGACGAAGTCTACCGGATCCACTAGTGAATGAATGAATTAATGATTACTAAGTAATATTATGCATAATTCTAACATTGCCGAAAGATGCGCAGCTTCGAAGCAATTCAGGTAAGCTAAGCAATCATGCTGTATTTTTGTGTGCGTTTAACTCACTTGTCCGTTAAAACAAACGGTATGTGTTGAATTTTTCCCTTCACGTGATTTGTGTATGAGGTCTCGCATGATCCGCATTTTCCTTGTTATAGCTAGGCCGACGGCAAAGAAGTCATTTCCGGGGCTTTCTATATGCTTCAATTTCCGGGACTTAGCCATGTATGTCGGGACAGTTTAAATCACGGGACGCAATATTTATCGCGGTACGCGAAAACTTCTACATTTACCGAATCATTACGAGCAAGTTTAGTTAAGAAGCAACTTAGCGTAACGATTAGATTATTTCAATTGATCAAGCGATGCAAGTTCTCCAAATGTAGGCTATCAAAACCGCTTTATTAGATCTCTTTTGTCTCGGAAACTATTCCTTTCAAAAATCACATAACATCAAAAGATGTGACTTGTTTTAATTTTAGTCGCATCCTAGTAAACAAGTTAGTAACAAATAGATACTCATCATCATCATCATCATGATCAACCCATTACCGGCTCACTACAGAGCACGGGTCTCCTCTCAGAGTGAGAAGGGTTTTGGCCATAGTCTACCACGCTGGCCAAGCGGATTGGCAGACTTCACACACCTTTGAGAACCTTATGGAGAACTCTCAGGCATGCAGGTTTCCTCACGATGTTTTCCTTCACCGTTAAAGCAAGTGATATTTAAATACTTAAAACGCACATAACTCCGAAAAGTTAGAGGTACGTGCCCGGGATCGAACCCACGACTTCCGATTAGAAGTCGGTTGTTCTAACCACTAGGCTATCACAGCTTTACATAATAGCTTTACATTATAAATAACAAATAGATACTAATATCAGTTAATTTATTATCGAATATACATAAAATTGTTACACTTTTTTCTCCTAAAAGTTTCCTCAGTTGAAACACCGACAACTCTTTTAGCACTGTGTTTTTACAGTTTGTATAACATATCTATATTAGGTATACCTATAAATTCGAAAAGGATGCAAAAACTTAGTTCGGGGTGAACCACTAATTAAATTATTATTGCCGTTTGCCTTGTAAATAGTAGTAGCCTTAACTCACTTGTGCAACAAAATACGGTACAAGTATGTGTTGAAAAATATTTCTTCATGTTGTATACGTGGCTTGTATACCTACCTACAAGTTCCCGCGTGACAGGCGTTCCTCTACTATCGCTAGGCTGACGACAAAGATGTCATTTCCGGAACTCTCTGCTTCAATTTCCGGGACATAGGCGTTTGTCGCAAGATATGACATAAAACCGAGGTTAATTGCAGAATGCGAAGACTGGGAGTGATAACATTGACAAGGTGAAGTATAAAATAGACTAGACACAGTTTTGATCCTTGTGCACGATTTTACTGCTATCAGGTGATATGATCTCATCTGAAAGTTTGTAATAAGTACTGAAATATTAGGAGCGTTTTACACCATTGCTGCAGCAGCTGACTCATTCTGACTGGCTGGTATGGTACTGTAATTGTATATTAATTTTGTATATCCATATAAAACAGTACCGTGACATACTGAGTAAATTACTGACAGAAAACGCACACTCTTAACCGCTGGACCTGAATAAACCGGTGCACCTCTTTGGAGGAAAGATTCCTAGAGAGGGAATTTTCGAAATTCCATCTCAAAAAGGGTGAAAACGGGATGGTAAAGTTTGTATGAAGAATCATTGTTTTATTTTTAAACGTAATTCCACGCGAAGTCGTAGACATCAGGTAAATAAGTATGAAATAAGTAATAACCTCTATGTTTTGGTGAAAACTGTAACAAAATTCCTTCAGCGATTTTTAATATTTACGGTTTCAAAAGGATCGTCAAAAGTGTGGTATGGGCTACAGATCAGCATATTGACACTAAAAACGGATACAAACTGCAATTTTAGACTTTTCTTGCAGTCCACGCGCCGTGTGCATAGACCCTAGGTAGTTTTATTCCCTCTCGTAAATGTTTACACAAAATGATAAAGAAAACACTCTTGGGTATCCATTGACCGATTTAATCTCACACAATTAGTTACAAACTTGGATATCAAACTTAGATCTATGTATTTCGCACAATTATAATAACTATTGGAAACTATGCTTTCTCTAATTTTAATTCACACATTTGTAAACAATCTCTTCAACTAGATGCTCGAAACGGACTGACCACAGACTGCCTTAGAAAAAGAAGGCCGCCGTTTCGAGCGTCACAGATATACACATAAATTATTCAAATGTATTAAATGAAATAGCATATTATTTTAAAATCACAATATAGTCTTATTTATATTTAGGTATTATAACATTCGGCCATCCGACAATGTGTTGCCTCCTGGCATACACAATCATTATAAATTATACAATAAATTCCTGTATAATTGTACAAAAACGAAGAAACAAACATGAATACAAAAGTGAAGAAACTATTGACATTATGCTGTATTATACAACTATTTATACATAAAAGTAATTAAATTTTATTTATAAAAAACATAAAATAATATTTTATAGAACATTACTCGGAGTTAATTTTACCAGTATCGTCAGAGCTACTCTCATCGAAGCTATGCAATTCTAATTTTTATTTTATTTTTATGTGTATCCAGGGTCGGATTCTATCAGCTGCAATGATGTTTTTATAAGCTTTGCCCTTCTTGGTAAAACCAGGAACATCTGTTATTCTATAGTGGTCGTTGTCTAGAAATTGTGATTTTGTATGGACCCCACAAACTTAGACAGAATCTTTTCTTACTCTTTACTTTTCTCATCACTATCGAAATTATTACCGTAAGTTTTAAGTAAATCACCGATCTCATACCTAACTGCGGGGATTTAATCCGCATCATATTGTTGTTGTTGTTTTGCTTGGTCTTTTTGATTTTACTACCAATTTACTCTCTGATTTGTTGTAATTCCATGTTAGTACTTTGAGAGTTATCTGCGTTAAGTTTATTTGGTAAAACATCGCGCAATTTAATTCCAAAGATAGCTTCTATCGCAGTTTTCTGTGTTGACGCATTAACAGTGTTGTTAATGCCCCATTAAATTTTACCCAGACATTTTTCCCAATCATGTTGAAAAGTTGAAAAGTTTTGTGCTGACAATATCACAACGAATTTAAGATGGTCTGGTTAAACCTCTCTGTTTGCCAATTAGCTCTGGGACAAGCTACAGCGTTTAAAATATGCTTAATACCGAGTGTATTATAAAAGGTCTGAAAAGCTGTTGACGTGACGCTTGTGCCTCGGTTAGACACAATCCTAGCTGGAACACCAAAGTCATAAAAATTCTTTCTAGGACCCTAACTGTGGTTTTTGTTTTCAAATCTTTAACTGCTCTAACGAAAACATATTTTGTAAAATCGTCTATTACTGTTAAAACGTGAGGATTACCGGCTTTACTATTAACAAATAGCCCAAGGTGATCTGTATGAATCGTGTGAAATGGTATTTTTTTTTTTATTGGCTACAGTTGACCAGACTTTTGTTTTGACGCGCTATCTTTATTATAAGCACACTCTAAACATGCCGCAACATACTTTTAACGAATTTTCATAGCTTAGGGAACAAATACAACAACAATAGCAATATACATGTTGTATTCTTTCGAGAGTTTTTGCATACCCCAGATGGTCAATTTCATTGTGATTAACCCATAGAGATAATAATAACAATATAGAGGTGCCCTAATGTCCTATAGAAAATAGTGCATCGGAAAATAGTTCAAGCTTATCAAAATTTTCATAAGTGTGTAAGAGACAACATTACATTTTTGACATAATACTAAAACAGTTTGCGGCACTCAAGACAAAATATGGCCTCCCTAAAATGTATACATGAACACTCACAATGAACACGCGCCATTTTATGTTTAGGATTGTGCGTGTATGATACCTAATCTAAGCGTGTGTGAGTGTATTTTTGACACGTTTTTAAAGTAGGTATGGCTCCTCCACTACCATTAATTTCTCAATATTAACCCGACATATTATTTGCCATCGAGCACTTCGTGGAATGACGACTAAAAATCTATTATCTACCCTTTTGTACACGGTGTGGTCTTTTATAACATAATTTATACGAATGTCTACATTGTTGATAATTTTCGGGTTTGAGAATTTTAAATATACGCGATATTTCCGGGTCGACCAATTGTAATGATAAGAGCTATCAGCTAGTCCTATGTCTCTATCGCATATACACCGACAGACGGGCTTTCATCTGGCTCCGCACATAACTGGGTGTTCCTGCTCAACGCATTCACGTGCGACTTTGGACAAGATCGATATTCAATGTCGAACGCGAACGCTAATTTAAAGTCACCACCTCACTATTCGCGTAATGAGATCCCTTTTCGTAGTGTAAGTAGTATGTATGTAGTGCTAAGAGCAGCACAATCAGTATAAATCTTAAAATAAAAGCCCAAAAGATACACACGAAATTTCTTCAGGAAACATACGACAGCTAGTGTTTCCAGTTCATAGGAATCTAGGTGCTTTTCTGCGGGAGCAACCTGTCTACTAAAATAAGTTTTAAAACTCTGACATCCTTTTGTCGCTGCAAAAGTATACCTCCACTGTCTAGTGAACTGTCAGTGTGGAGTTCTGTTTCAAGGATATGATCATAAAGAGCTAGAACGGGCCGATCAGCCAATCTATCATTTAAAATTGAAAATGCCTGATCTTCCGATTTAGATCATTGTCAAACGCGGTATTTTTTTTTTTTTTTACAAGGATGTTAATGGACGAGCAACTTCCTCATAACCCTTAATGAATTTTCTAAGATATCCGGTCAATCCTAAAAATTGACGAATTTAATGAATATTTTGTGGTTTCGGAATTCTCTAAATACTTACTTTACTAACTTTTGATTCAATGGACAAGTTTCCAAATATCTTTTTTTTATTAATTATAAGAATTTAAGTAAAATAAAACAAAAATCTGAAGGAATCATTAAATTATCTCAAAAACTGAAAAAATTATCGAACTATAAAATTTCGCTTTCACGAAAACGCGGCGCTCCAGCGTGTGACATCATCCAAGGTACTTACTAAGGTACGGTTTCGGGGTATTTTTTCCCACGTAAATTCACTTGTTTACCAATTTCTTTTTAAAATATTTAAAATCGGGTTGGCGTAGTCCGATTTCGATTCCTGAATAATATCTTTTTGAAGTAACTCATCAATAGCGTTCATGTTGTGATAACCGATATGGACAATAAGAAAAATTGTCTTATTGTCTGTTAAATCTATATCTTCATTTCTATTTTAGTCTTGCAACATATTTCACTAAGATTTGTAGCAAAACAATCGCGGTAACTTTGCAATAACAATTACAATCTATTTAATTGTTCATTAAACGGAATGGCTCTACCTATTAAAACGTTTGGTTTTGGTGTTATAGTATAAGGTGACAAGTTAGTTATAACAACTGCTCCCTTCCCATTAAACATACTGAAAGTGCCCTGCAACAGAAAAATCTCTACCTATTCGCACAGAGTTGTAACCTTCAATAAGTTCATCTCCTGTGAAGTTACCCTTTTCATAAACAGGTATAGTACTGGTTTTGGAGATTTCTACCATATCAGTAATATACAAGTTTAAAATGTTGTTCCTCAGAAACAGATAGAATTGAGCTTTATAAAAAAAAATAAGTTTAGAGCTATATTTTAAAACTGTAACAAACGGTAACTCTGTAAAATTCTGCCCAATAATAAGCGACGTCTGCATGTAATGTCATTTACAACTAATACTTCATTAAGGTGATATAAATAAATAAAAAAGTAACCCGGCTGAGTTCGTTGTGAGCTCTTCTCAGACCAGGGCGCGTTTGGAACCCTCGTAGTTTTAGTTTTAAGTTTCCGTAGTAATTATCACCAATACATCACTTGACATGTACTTTATATATTGACGTTCAAAAAGTGTACAGTACCAGTGTACCTACTTTGAATAAATTAATTTTGAATTTTGATTTTTTTTTTTTTTTTTTTTTAAATATCTGCATCGAGTTTGTTGACCTTAACAGACACTTAACAGATCTGTCTTATACAGAGGTATAATTAACCAAAACCCTTAACTACTGGTACATTGTCATGACTCTAAATTAAATTAAGTAGTTCAGTATCGGTTTTACACAAGAGTGTACACTCACTACCATAGTCAATATATGTTTTCAAAGATCTATTATTAACTAAAACAGATTTAAATAATTTAGCGATATGGTAGCATAGGGGTTTCGGGTATACAAAATAGGCAATTATAACAATTAAATATAAGTGACATTACTGTTGTTCGCACCAGTTGGATTTGTGCTAGGTTTACTAGTTTGGCTTTTGAGATGTACACTCTCCCATAACTCTCCATACAATTTATTTATAAGCTCACATAACTTTTTAGATATAGCTTCATCACTTGAACTGGATGACGACGGGCTCCTCCCGCCTGCCTCTCTTTTTCTTGGATTTACGCCAGTGTCTCACAGATGTACCAGGTGGAGTGCAGCACTCATCATCGGATGTCATCGTCACACTCTACTGAAATATATACATTACTTGAGACACAATTCATCAATAATTAATCATATGCGCTAGGAACCCAACAGAATAAAATAAAATAAAAAATAGATGCAGTTGTAATATTTCTTAGTGAAACTTGTTTTAATATTTATAAATTACTTTATTTCTTCAAATTATCATTATGTTTTATATTAGTATTTAATAATTATTTTTCGGTATATCTCACATATTTTCCTGACAAGTGACAAGTCATAAGTTTTTATAAAATATCAGTCAACCACCAATAATATAAATAATATAAAAACTCCTTAGTGTCTACACACTACAGCAGTATCATCAACTTAATTCACTTAAAAATTATAAAATTGATAATGAAGCCCATCTATTAAATTCATTACTGGGTAAAATTGCAACACTCTCCTTATAAATCAGTTCACTCAATTTAGCAAATGAAATGAAATGGTAAACATGGGTAACACTAATACTATCTGACTCAAGCTGTTGAGCTAAGATAAATTGTAAATAATTATTCAACAACCAGTGACTCGCTCAGAATCGAGTGGGACACACACCCCTCCCACTCAGCAGGGCACATACCTGCTAAGCAATGCCACATAGTATGCTGCTAACATAATCTGACGACTAGTTGACTTGCTCATAATCGAGTGGGACACACACCCCTCCCACTCAGCAGGACACATACCCGCTAAGCGAAGCCACGTAGTACTAATCAGACTTAATACCTACATAATCTGACGACTAGTTGACTTGCTCATAATCGAGTGGGACACATACCCACTAAGCGAAGCCACATAGTACTAATCAGACTTAATACCTACATAATCTGACGACTAGTTGACTTGCTCATAATCGAGTGGGACACATACCCACTAAGCGAAGCCACGTAGTACTAATCAGACTTAATATAATATCATACTCAATCTGACGACCAGTTGACCCGCTTACAATCCAGTGGGGCACATACCCACTAAGCGAAGCCACATAGTACTAATCAGACCCAATATAACATCATACTCAATATACTTAACATTTCAATACATTTCATTTTTAAAATCATGGCATTTATTCAAATAGGATTAACCCCAATCGCTCTTTTATAGCGGTTTAATATGAAAAATAAGTGGTGAAAAGTACCTTGAAAGTTGTGACTTTTGATTTTAACAAAAATTTGCCAGAGCAACCAGTAACTTCAACAAAAGTAACATATAAACAACGATAAATTCACAAATCACACGTTTTCTTTTACTTCCTTTTTATTTTTGGTTAGAATTTAGGAAAGTGACTTCTTAAAATTGACATTAATTAGAAATATTAGAATGACATTTTAACAAGTCGACAACTTATCATATGGGTACGAACTAGGTACGAATGGTACGAATAGTGCCACAGACAAAAATTTATAAAAACAGAGTACATTGAATATAGGGCTTTAATAACTATACAATAAAGTTCCGTTTCAAATGTAAGAACGTGAACATTTTTACGAAACCACATTATGGATTCTAATCTTTCGAATCCCACTTCTGAAATGATAAAGAAAACACTCTTGGGTATCCATTGACCGATTTAATCTCACACAATTAGTTACAAACTTGGATATCAAACTTAGATCTATGTATTTCGCACAATTATAATAACTATTGGAAACTATGCTTTCTCTAATTTTAATTCACACATTTGTAAACAATCTCTTCAACTAGATGCTCGAAACGGACTGACCACAGACTGCCTTAGAAAAAGAAGGCCGCCGTTTCGAGCGTCACAGATATACACATAAATTATTCAAATGTATTAAATGAAATAGCATATTATTTTAAAATCACAATATAGTCTTATTTATATTTAGGTATTATAACAAAATAGACTCCATTCACTTACTCAATTCCACTCCACTCACTCACTTACCAACTATACTATACTAGCGGACCCGGCAGACGTCGTCCTGCTCGCTATTAGCGCCACCTACCGGGTCCAATTTTTCTACTTATAAACCTTCCTCTTGAATCATCTATTAAAAAATCAGCCAAGTGCGAGTCGGGCCTCGCTCTTTCAGGGTTCCGTACATAATTATGAACAATATAATATTTTGGGTCTAAGAAATATTTAATTTCCGAGCTAGACATCGCAACAAACCGTGAAAGAAAAACCCAAAAAAATGTTCGTTTATTTTGGTCACAGCTTATAAACGATTTAATAAATCGTTGTTTTCAGTATTTGTTGTTTAAATAGAGCATATAGTACATAATATACTGAAATATCATATTCCCAACTAGTTTAGTTTTTGAGATAGCCCCCGTCACAAAAATGGTCTAAAACTGACAACTTTGATGGCCTCCCATTCCCTTATTTTTTGAGATAAAAATTAAAAAAATATATATTTGTTCTCTACTTAATGAGCTCTAAACAATGATACCCCACAAGCTAGGGTAAAGAAAAAAATTTTTTTTTCCGGCTCCTTTTTCATGTATGGGAGCCCCCCTGAAAAATAATTTAATTCAATTTCTAATTCAATATTTAATTTTGGGTTAACGTTTTACACTAAATACCAAAATTTCAGGTTTGTAACTCATTTCGTCTGCGAGCTAGAGACCTGTGACCGGCGGACAGACGGACAGACAGCCGAGTGACATTAATAGGGCTCCGTTTTTTACCCTTCGGGTACGGAACCCTAAAAAACCGCATCAAAATCCGTTGCGTAGTTTTAAAGATTTAAGCATACATAGGGACATAGGGACATAGGGATATAGGGACAGAGAAAGCGACTTAGTTATATATGATACTATGTAGTGATTAAATTTAAAATAAGTAATACCTTATAATAGGCAGCTGTACCTTATTAGTTTAATACCTTTGAAGTATATTTTCGTCGCACTATAGCAAATAATTCGAGTATTCATTTCCACGAACACTGAACAACGAGCAATACGAATATTCATTTTCCGTGAATATTTGAAATATTGAAACTGTTCATAATTTCCATGCGAGTGCATACGTCGCTATTATTCCATGCATTTATTATTAACCGCTCGTACAATAGAGTTGAGCGGAACGAGCTAGTGTTCGCTTTGTGATCGGTAAATTCATTCCGCTTAGCGGTCTCGCGGCGGTTAGCCAAGTTAGACGAAGATTATTATTAGTATTTTGCAAAAGCTTATACTCTACTCTCATAAATTATTCAAAAAATCGTTCTCATAAATAAAAAAAATAAAGCCAAACCAATCAGAAATGTAAACATTTTTTTGTATTCAACTAAGTAGCCGAGAATCAGTACAATCATCCAAAGAGCCCGTTTAATCAAGCGGCATTCAACTCCATGTTTAATTTTAGTAACGGCAAGGAAATTGGCCGCCCGCGGTCTGTTGGACCGAGAGTCGAGACCGACCGAGCGTTTTCAGTATTTTGTTTATTTTTTAAAGGAGACCGCACATTGTCGCATGTCGCTTAAAGGCCTCTTGTTCACAGCACGGTTTCTTAACCGTACGGCGTGCTTTCCGTGCCGTAGTGCCGCCGGTGCGTGTGAACAAGCTTAAATTGTGCTCCATACAACACTGACGACTGACTGTCTACTTGACGGCGAATAAACCGTGATTTTTCACTTTAACTATAATAAAACCAGCTGATGACGGCGACTTCATCTGTGTGTATTCATATAAATCTCATACAAACTTTCAACCCCTATTTAACTTCCATAAGGGTTGAATTTTCAAAAATCCTTTTTTGCGGATGCCTGCGTCAGCTCATCAAGCTCAATCTGCAAGCTCATCGCAAATCTGCATGCCAAATTTCAGCCTGATATGGTTTGAGCTGTGCGTTGATAGATTAGTCAGTCAGTCAATCACCTTTTCCTTTTATATAGATATTATTAGATTAGATTAGATTAGACTAGCTGACCCCCGCGACTTCGTCCGCATGGATATACGTTTTTATATAGGATCGGATTGGATCCCATAATCCTTTTTTGTACCAAAACTAAATGTAGCCTAAGTTACTCCATATAACATCACTTATCTGCCATTGAAAGTTCCGTCAAAATGGATCCAGCCGTTTCGGAAATTAGCTGGAACAAATAGACAGATCGACAAACATAAATTTAATCGCACACCAGTTTAAAATAAGCAGTACGTTCAAAGATCCGGGTCCCAAGTCATTTGAACCTAATAAATGTCTGTCATTTCTGAACTAAAAAACCTATGACCTTGAAATATTTACGGGACAATACTTAAAGTACTACCTTTCTAACAAAAAAAGAATGAGTTAAATCGAACTACGCGTTAATGAATTACAGCTAAATACACGTTGTAACTTTCTTCCCCTCTCCCAAGGGAACCGTGCCTAATTTCGGGATAAAAAGTATCCTATGTCCTACCTCGGAGTATAAACTCATATCGTACCAAGTTTCATTCGAATCCATTCAGTAGTTTCGGCGTGATGCGCGGCCAAGATACAGACAGACAGACAGACAGACAGACAGACAGACAGACAGACAGACAGACAAAAATGAAAAAAATTGCAGTTTTGGCTTCAGTATCGATTATAGAGTGCCCTCCAAAAGAAATTTTCAAAATATCTTCAATGTACAGAATTGGATCCGTTACAGTTTTATTATATTAGATTAGATTAGATTAGATTAGATTGACAAGTAGTACCAGGGGTAAAATGAGTTTGCCAATGCCAATGCAATTACTGACGTGTCTGGTGGTACCACGGGGAATAAAGATATCCCGTGGTACTACCACTAGGACCACCGGTAGTACCACGGATAAGACCTGATAAACATGAGATTAGTCTGTACAGTGCAGAGGTATTAAGGTGTTAGATACAGCCTAGAGAAACTCCGTATAGCTCTCTCCATCGTCGCCCGCTAAGCGACTCTAAGCTTTCTTATAATTATAAGAGGCCTATACTTAGTGACCATGTCTCGGAGCCTTATGTTATCATTTACAACATGACGATGTCCCTGGCGCAGTGCTGAGCGCTGTGGTCTTGTAAGTTATAAGTATGACGTCCGGGGTTCGATTCCCGGCAGGCAAAATTAAGAAATTTTATATTTTCTAAATAAGTATGTCTCTGGTGGGAGGCTTCAGCCATGGCTAGTTACCACCCTACCGGCAAAGCCGTGCCGCCAAGCGATTTAGCGTTCCGGTACGGTGCCGCGTAGAAACCGATCAGAGATATGGATTTAATAATAAAAACTGCCATACCTGTCCCAAGTTAGCCCGCTTCCATGCCAGACTGCATCGTCGATTACCATCAAGTGAGATTGCATACAATGGCTAACTTGTAAATGAATTAAAAAAATGCGCTTTTCGAAGACACTTGTAAGCCCTGTTCAATAATATCTTGTTAATAATATACTTATAAAAAGAAATTCCGAGACCCCAAAAGTGCTTGGGTATATTTAAATTGTTCAAGCCGATGCTCATATTCGCTCCATTGAGCAAGCGCGGGGCGGCGGTGGGCGGAGGACGAGGTGGTTAGTCAATTTGAACCCTTCCACCAAATTAATCTGCCCGTAAACCGTTTCTGAGAACTGAAGGTTCTGTTATCATCTGACCTTCATGTACTCGTGTAATATTCTAAACTCTAATCTGTCTCGTAGATTATTTTTATATTCATCTACAAGTTATCCCTTGATTGCGATCTCGTCTGATGGTAAGCGACGATGCAGTATAAGATGGAAGGGGCTAACCTGGAAGAGGTACGGTAGTCTTTTTTTATTAAACCTATAGTCCTAATAGGTTTCTACGCGGCATTGTATACAGAACAGCAGGGCTATTCTGTAAAGCCATTTTCGAATTATAGAGAGTGAATTCGAGATGAGTTTGCTAATTTGTACTCTGTAAAACTCGATAGTACAGGTCTTCTCACTCAAACTCACTTCACTTCGCAAGTGCGTAGCAGATGTTTACAGAATATCAAACCAAGGTGAAGTGAGTTTGCTTTCGAAGCGAGTTATTTCACTTGAGTGAGCTTCGATATCGAGATGGTATTTTAGAGAATAGCCCTACAGTGAATCGCTTGATGGCACGGCTTTGCTGCTGGGGTGGTTACTAGCCTCAGCTGAACCCTCCCACCAGACCAGATGTTATTATTTAGAAAATGTTAATTCCCAAATTATTTTTTCCAGAAATATGCCCACATGAGCAACATAATATTAGTGACGAGTGTTTATCCAGACCTCAAAGAGCCATTGAATAGGTTCAGAGTAAAAAATATTATTGATATCTATTTACGAATGAGTACATACCTACTCCGTAATTATAAAGTATTTCTCTTTGTAAACAGTTTGTAAGGGAAATAGTTTAACAGCTTTTCAGTAAAACTTCCGGGGCGTAAAATTCGAAACCGCGAGAAGCGAAATTAATTTCATAAAATAGGGTTGCTAGTTTAAATGATTTACCTAGGGAGGTAAATGTGAGGCCTCTGTCTAAAGTGTTCTAATTTCTAAGGAGTCGTATATGTCTTAACTTGTTTTATGTTACTTAAGTATTATAGATAGAATTTTAGAGTTTATGAGAAGATTTTATTATGTGTGGCTGCATTGACGTTTGGTTCAGACATGAACGTTTTGATGTGTATGTCAACTATTTGAAATGGAGGTCACTGTTGCTTTACGTGTTCTTCAAAAATTAAGTTATTTAATATTTGACGTTATTTTTACTGATTCTACAGACATACAGTTTCACTGTCGTAAAATTATTAGTATCTGGAATCAGTAAAAATATCTGTAATAGTCTGGAATAGTCTGGAATCAGGTCTCGCTGAGGCTCACGATAATCTACCGTCTAAGGCGCTAACCGATGCTTGATGTTTGTCATACCTACTTCAGCGGTGTTATTCTCTAACATAGTGTTCATCTATCTATACATATAATAAAATCGTAGAATTGCCGTATCTGTACATTGAAGATTTTTGCAAAAGAATAACTGGGGGATGTTAGGGATAAGTAATAGAACGTAAAAAAGCTATTTTTGAAATTTTTGTCTGTTTGTCTGTTTGTCTGTTTGTCTGTTTATCTGTTTGTCTGTTTGTCTGTTTATCTGTTTGTCTGTTTGTCTGTATGTTTGTGCGCGCATCACGTAAAAACTACTGAATGGATTGAAATGAAACTTGGTATGATTTAAGTTCATACTACGGAGTAACATATAGGATACTTTTTATCCCGAAATTCAGCACGGTTCCCTTGGGAGAGGGGATAAAAGGCAAAATGTGTACTTAGCTGTAATTCGTTAACGGGTGGTCCGATTTCATTCATTCTTTTTTTGTTAGAAAGTAGATACTTTAAAGAATACTGGCTAATCTCCGAAAGGCTGGACCGATTTTGATGGGACTTTCACTGGCGGATATTTACATTTTGATGTACCTAAACATCCGCCAGTGAACTTTTAACAGTTTTTAGCAAGGTTTATGCTCAAAGGAGCATAGGAAAAACAAAATGATTCCCACGGGATTATTAAAATCAATATCCACGCGAACGAAGTCGCGGGTATCCGCTCGTCACTAAATAAAAGCCACCGAATTATTTCGATATACATTGCTGCTTTACTGTTTGAAATAAATATAACATTTCATACCTAATTTTAATGAATAAAAATATATGTCAAATAAGCTCAGTGGCTTTCATTTTTAATAGTCACTAAGTTAGAGATTAGGGGATCTGGTAAGTTACTCTATTCCATCAAGCATTCATCGCTCATGATGTATTCTGCAGAAGCCATCGTCTAATGGATGCCTGAGCGTGAAGGTTTACGAGGTTGAAAAGCATCCGAGTATCATGGCGGCGTGAACACGTGTTGGTTGCAAATACTGACATATGCAATAACAGAGGTATGCGACGCACGTGCGCTCCCCTCGCGATATGCACCGAGTGTGAGTGAGGGAAATATGGAATACCCCGTGTGCATAGATGCTTCGGATTTCAACGTCTAGCTACGTGTGATATTTTTATAGGAATTTCCTTACAAATGTGCATTGCAGAGTAAAAATTTCTCGAAGATGCTTGTGTGTTATTTTCTGTTCACATGGTAACGCCCGTTTTCATTTTTCGTTCCCGTTTTTCATCTTACACTTTTTTGCTGCAGAATGATGCTGTATAAGATGAAAACGGGCTAATCTGAAAGGCATAGCCCTTCTAGTTTAAATCTATTCTATCTTCTATCTATCTATCTTCTATACATATAATAAAATCGTAGACTTGCCGTATCTGTACATTAAAGATTTTTGCAAAATAATAACTGGGGGATGTTAGGGATAAGTAATACAACGTAAAAAAGCTATTTTTGTCTGTTTATCTGTTTGTCTGTATGTTTGTGCGCGCATCACGCAAAAACTACTGAATAGATTGAAATGAAACTTGGTATGATTTATTTTCATACTACGGAGTAACATATAGGATACTTTTATCCCGAAATTCAGCACGGTTCCCTTGCGAGAGGGGATGAAAGTTAAAATGTGTACTTACTTAGCTGTAATTCATTAACGCGTGGTCCGATTTCATTCATTCTTTTTTTGTTAGAAAGGAGATACTCTAAAAGAAAGGCTGGACCGATTTTGATGGGACTTTTACTGGCGGATGTTCACATTTTGATCTACCTATACATCCGCCAGTGAACTTTTAACAGTTTTTAGCAAGGTATGAGCTCAAAGGAGCTTAGGAAAACAAAGTGATTCCCACGGAATTTTTAAAAACCAATATCCACGTGAACGAAGTCGCGGGTGTCCGCTTGTTAAACATAAATGAAATATCTACCGCTAGTCGGTTTATAAAAGGTATTATACCGGAATGTTTAAAGCCGATTCGCACATACCAATGAAGCATCAGTGCAGGTACAGTGAAAAATATTCTTTCATATATTCTCTATGACTGACTCTATAACTGACACTGACTCACACTGCGTCTTCACTGACACGGACAGGTGTGATCGCTTTAATCGGTCAAAATCGCGTAAAATCGCTCGGCGGCACGTCTTTTCCATTAGAGTGGTAACACAACCGAAACTTCCAACCAGATCATAGAATATTAACAAAGTACGAATTCCCCAATTGCTCCTACCGTGAGACGAACTCAAGTCCTCTCACTTATATAGGTCGACCAGAATCTCATGAAAAATAGGGAAATTAAATTTTGTAGTAAGCAACACTAGGTTAACTCGGTTGCCCTAGTGATAAACAAAGTAATTACATTCAGAACGCCTTACTTGGGATCGTTTCACGAAACGAAAAATCAAGCAACTGCATTTTAAATACAAAAACAAAGTAATCAACATCCAATTACTTTGTTTTTGTGTTGTGCTTGTTGTTTAGTTGGTTTTTGCATTTATATTCCGGGTTAGTGTGTGCAGTTACTTTGTTTGGGCAATTCAAATTTCAGTAAACGGTTCAAGTTATTTGAAATATTAAACTGTGGTAAAAAACTACTCGATATAAAACTTTTGTTAATGCAAAAGAGCCAATTTCACAAAACATGTCAGTTACTTTGTTTATCGCTAGGGCAGCCGCAGTGTTGCTAACTTTGGAATTTCATTTCCGTATTTTTCATGAGATTCTGGTCGATCTATACCGAAAACCACAACACTCCGTTGGACTGAAATGAAACGTAAATAAAGCTTACTTTGAGTTTTTAGCAAGAAAGTCGCTGCGCCTTGGCTTCGTTAGTTTGACTTTGCACGGGTTTTATTTTCGAGTAAGACAGAGAAAAATCTATAAGTATGAGTCTGAGCGAAGTCGGGAAGAAGCGAGTCTAAGCGAAGAAGAAGAAGGGCATACTCTCAGCTTCTGTCGAGTCATAGATACGTTGAAGCATCTAGGATCCTCTGGATTATTAATCCAAGAAAACCCCCACTATGCATTATGTCATTAATAATAATAGAAGGGATTCCAACCCTCAGGAATGAAGAAAACAACGCAGAGAGACACGATCAATAGTATAAACACAGTCCATAGGAATCGCAGTGTAATATGGAATTTCATTAAAAACAACTCCGAGAGAACGGCGCGCGACGGCGGGCTACATAATCGGTGACTCGGTATGTGTTTCTACCAACCGGTGGCACATTGAGAGATGAATTAATAACGGAATCAATTTGAGAGTTTATAATTTCTAAATTGTACCTCTACTTGTCTGGTGGGAGGCTTCAGCCGTGGCTGGTTGCCCCCCTATCGACAAAAACGTGCCGCGAAGCGATTTAGCATTCCGGTATGATGCCGCGTAGAAACCGATCAGGGGTATGCATACCTCTTCCAAGTTAGCCCGCTTCCAATTGCAGTCGAGTCTAATGTGTATTTGAAAAAAAAAACGAGTACTCTCGTTTTTTTAGGACTCTCTGGAAAATTTGAATTTATGATGTCAAACACTAAAATCCGATTACAACAAATTTTGGGTGGAATTTCCAATAATAATCTTTGCTTAGGCATTCCTACTGTATCATAAAAGATACCTACAGTTACCGGTTTCTTAAAAATAGGTTTGTTTAAAATTTAAAGTTTCTAAACCCAATGGTTTATGCTGTGCGTTGATGGATCAGTCAGTCAGAGGAAACTTGAGCGCAGTGTGTCACAAACTTTCCTCACTCCGCTTATTCTAACCAGGTAGTTGAGCAAGTAAATTGAATTTCAAGTTCTTTAATCTTCTAGAAGTTGAGCTCACGACCGCGTACGTACCGTGTTTTATCAATTTAGTTGTTCACTCGTATGTTAAGTCGGTTAATTGTGATTACTTTAGTCTAACCAGACATGGGTATGATACTTTAGAAGTAAAACAAGATAAATATTAAGTATATAAAGTTCTATTCCCTTTTAACCGGCTTCAAAAAAGGAGGAGGTTCTCAATTTGTCAGAATCTTTTTTTATGTATGTTCCCCGATTACTCAAAGACGCCTGGATCGATTTGGAAAATTCTTCTTTTGTTTGATAGGCTATACGTTCGAGCCTCGAGGTAGCCCCATGGTCATCAGGTCAGGATCTGATGATGGGATCCTGGAAAAATCGAGAGTTTCATTTTATTTTGGTATATTGAAGTCGGTTAAATTCCTAAAATATAGGTAGCTTGTTTCATAAATTATGCATACAGGACCTATTTGAAAGTTTCTTCTCCTTCTTCTTCGTGCACTTCATTACTGGTCATGCTTGTCTTGGAATGCGTTTACTGAAGAGTCAACCAGCTGCCTCCACGCCACTCTGTCTTCGGCTTGTCTCAGGGCAATCGGAAATATAGCCTGTACCTATCTGGTAGTGGTCAGACCACAGGTAGATGATCAACCCCTTGATCTTTTGCCGTCAATCTTTTCTATTACAACCAGTTTATCAGATGTATTTTAAAATATTATAATACGTACTAATGTTATAAATGCAAAAGTAATACTGTCTGTCTGTTATTGCTCAACCGATGAAGGGATCTTAACGAAATTGGGAACACAGATAGCTTAAGAATATTAATATAAATTAAGTACTAAGTAGTGTCCCATTTTACAACCAATTTTGATTCTGTTTTTGCAGAAAGGTTTCTTTTACATTGTATTATTGAAGTTTACTTTTGCGTATAAAATAATGATCGAAATTAAACGTGGGCGTCAACCCTATTCTGGCACGAGAACAATTACATAATACATTGTAAATTGTAATACGTGATATTAAGACCAAAGATGGCGGCCTCACGCAACATTGCCGACATGAGAATGCTATTTTATAACGATTGTTTGATGTTTCATATGTTAAACACAACATGATCATGTAAATCGACAACATTACTCATTGAATAATACTAAGTAAATACTCATTCATACTAATGTGATATATATATATATATATAGGCGACAGTAAGTCTGTCTCAGTCTATCTATCCATGTCTGTACCATTACACAGTTTTAAACCGCTGAACGGGTTTTGACAAAATTTGGCAAGAAAATAACTTGCATTCTGAAGAAGGATACGAGCCACATTTTTTCCAAACAAATATAGAAAATGTACCTGAATGGACAAAAACGCTTTCATCCCGGAACGACGGTCCCGAGATGAGGAAATGACGTCCTTCATTCGTTCGCGTATCGTTCATCCGATTGAGCTTGAAATATATAAATAGTCTATCCCTGATACAGGGATAGACTATTTTATCCCGAAAAATGACATAATTTCTACGGGATGTTTATGCCACTAAATCCACGCAGATAAAGTCGCAGGTATATCAAAATAGTATGCAATATGTACATATTATACTAGTAGGGCGCGTGGGTGCGCGGCCCGCTAAAGCGGACCGCGAGGTTTCGCTTTCGGGTATTTTGTTTTGAGCAGCCTCCACCTATCTCTCCCATATTCCTAATCCTCGATCATTATCACTCTCCATATTTTTTCTCCGAATCATTCTGCTCATCAAGTAGGTAGACCTTTAGGTCTTGATCATATTTTTCCAAGAAACCACTCTTCCATATTTTATACTTGGTGAGATAGATACCAACGTTTGTATAGCCGCCATATTGAATCCGCCATTTTGGTTTTTTTTTTCAGCTCAGTGCCAATTGGATGAGGTTCTGAGTATTTTTTGTTTGAGCAGCCCCCATCTATTTACAATACCCTGCCCGGGCTCATCAAACATCTTCCAAACCCTTAATCATCATATCATCCCATATTTTTCTTTGACATTTCTCCAAAGAACCGCATCAAAGCCTTGCATGGTTCACAACTTGTAATCTCTTCAATATTCGCCATACATTTTCTATGATAAAATAAATTCCGCCATTTTGAATTTTTTTTCTATTCATCAGATAGACCTTCCAATCTTGATCATCTTTTATGAAGAAACTACTCTTCCATCTTTTATACCCTCCGAGATGGACACCGACGAAATTTGTATGGCGGCCATCTTTTTTTCGCCATTTTGAATTTTTTTTCAACTCACTGCCAATTGGATGACGTTTTGAGTGACATTTGCTCGAGCACCCCCCACCTATCTTCATTACCTTAAGCGTGCCCCTCACCTATCTCCGAAATCCTCAATCATCAGCTCTCTCCATATTTTTGTTCCTAATGAATTTTTGTTTTCTATACGAAACCATTAGTGAAAAAAAAAATTTTCATACAAAATTTTACAGGAGGGGCGATGAATGAGTCAGTGAATCAGAACGAACAGCTATATATATATTAACTAGTATGGCGCGTGGGTGCGCGGCCCGCAAGCGGACCGCGAGGTTTTGTTTTCAGGTATTTTTTGTTTGAGCAGCCTCCACCTATCTTCCCCCATATTCCTAACCCTCGATCATTATCACTCTCCATATTTTTTCTCCGAATAATTTGTCAGAATGAGAGTTTTTCCATAAAAAAAGATTTTGAAAAGGAACTGTATCAAAGTCTTGCATCAGTTCCCAACTTACATTCTCTTCAATATTCGCCATATATTTTGTATGGAAAAATAAATTTCACCATCTTGTTTTTTTCTGTTCATCAAGTAAACTACGTCTAGATCATCTTTTGCCAAAAAACCACTCTTCCATCTTTTATACTCAGTGAGATAGACACCGACGAAATTTGTATGGCCACTATCTTGAATCCGCCATTTAGGAATTTTTTTCAGCTCACTGCCAATTGGATGAGGTTTTGAGTAATTTTTGTTTGAGCACCTCCCATCTATCTACAATGCCCTGCCCGGGCTCCTCATCCATCTTCCAAACCCTCAATCATCATGTCCTCCCATATTTTTCTTTGAGACTTCTCCAAAGAACGGCATCAAAGCCTTGCATAGTTCACAACTTGTAGTCTCTTCAATATTCGCCATACATTTTCTATGGAAAAATAAATTCCGCCATTTTGATTTTTTTTTCTATTCATCAAGTAGACCTTTGGATCCTCATCATCTTTTGCGAAGAAACCACTTTTCCATCTTTTATACCCTCTGAGTTAGCCGAAGCCGAAATTTGTATGGCGGCCATCTTTTTTTCGCCATTTTGAATTTTTTTTCGGCTCACTGCCAATTGGATGACGTTTCGAGTGACATTTGTTCGAGCACCCCCCACCTATCTTCAATACCTTAAGCGTGCTCTTCAACCGTCTCCGAAATCCTCAATCATCAGCTCTCTCCATATTTTTCCTCTTAATGAATTTTTGTCCTCTATACGAAACCATTTGTGAAAAAAAAATTTTTCATACAAAATTTTACAGGAGAGGCGATGAATGAGTCAGTGAATCAGAACGAACAGCTATATATATATTAATGTATTTCTTTCGACAGTGCGTACGCACTTTATTTTATTGATAGAATGATAATACAAATCGGTTAAATAAACCCGTCCGACTGTGTTATTCACGTCTTTGTATGCTAGTTTTTACCTACTTACCATATGACGAGGGTCGGTTCACTTACCTATGTTTGCTGAGTCCGTTCGGGCAGAGAGCTTTTTTCACTTTTTCAAGTAGAGCTTTTAGCCCGTGAAAGGATTTCTAACATTGTGATGTGAGTATGTTGCGAAAAGACATGTTTCCAAAAGCGCAGGCCACATTGGGAGCGAAGCGAAGCGAGGCGAGGTTCGTTTCGCTTCGCTCATGCCATTACCGCGACTTTCATACTACGGTTCACACCGCGAGTGACAGATTTAGCGTTTTGAAAAATCCTACCAATTTTTAGTGTGAATTATTGTAACATTGGATGTCTAAATTGACCGGGCTAATACGCAGAATTTAGCGGTATTACACGGTTTTATCGGAGCGTAATCTTTTTCTGGTCGTGTCGGATTGGCATCCCTTAGATTTTGAACTTTGAGACTGAGGGAATAGAAAATACACCTGTGAGATAGCCCACACATTAATTTTACTATATTAATGTCTGCGTTGAGATTAGCTACTGTGGCTGAAATTCGTTCAGGAGAGCAATATTATTTTTATAGGGAGTGTTAAAACTATGCTATGCCTATACAGTATTTTTATGCCGAGCTTGGACATTGTTGACTGGCTTGTTTTAAGGTTTGAGTTCGTCCATACATCAATCAATTCGTCTACCGCCAGCGGTCCAAGCGGAAATTTTGCAAAATAAATAATCGAAGTATTTACCTACTGAATTACGACTTTAAATTAAGAGGCATTGGGTCAATTTTGCTTTGATATTATAGTTTTCCATAATTATTAGAGTTCAAGTAGCGTTTTCGAGATGTACAAGCTCGGCGTAACCATATAGTTGCAGTTTGAGTAATGGCCGGCGAGATATGAGCGATGGGGCGCGCAAGATGGCGTCTGTCAAGATGGCAGCCGAGCCAACGAGTCGATCGCTCATTGCTCAACTGTGCATGTAGATATATTCCTAGTAGGTATATTCAAATAGATCTGTGTGTACCAGGTGCTCTCACCTATAATAATACCATAATATAGTAAGTAGAGGTGGCATAGTGTAATTTTATTTAAATTTTACTTACAAAAAGTGGTGGCCATATTGCGGCCGATCCACCATTGTCATGACATCATAAACTTTAAATACGTGAAACACACGCACATCGGTGAAATATTAGTTGCTGGTAGTAGAAATGGTTTTATTTTGGTCGTCTCGTGTGAGAATAGGCTGTCATCACAAAAATAAAATAAGATGAATAAAATCTAATACTGTGGAATGATCCTCCACTTAAATCGAATTGTTCGAAATTAAGCACCTAAGTGTAGTGTTTGTAATTCAATTTTTTGGCGGCAGTTCATGGGGGTGTGATGCGAACTTTATATATATAAGCGTGTGAACACGGTGTAAGTTTGATTTGTATAGCTCTGTTTTATTGAAAAACTTTGTCAAATTACCAAGAAAACACACGTTTCGTGCCTTATTCGAACCAGTACGGATAGTAGATATCATGGATTACTACTTCGAATCATCGAATGCGAGCTTCTTCATATATACGAGTATTTAGTCGAATGGGCTACGTTATTAGTTTAGGTATACTATCCTATATCCGTGTCCAGGATGCAAACTATCAACGTGCCTCGTCTAGATCGGTTAAGCGGTTGAGCTGTGAAAAGATAACAGGCAAACACACAGATAGACAGCAAAGAGACCATAAGACTCCGTTTTGCTCTTTGGGCACATATATAAATAAATTAAAGTATGACCTGCTCCAACTCATCATACAAGGCAAAATAAAGGGCAGACGAAGGCCTGGCCGAAGAAGAACATCCTGGCTTAGAACCTTCGCCAGTGGTTTAAAATGAGTTCAAGGTCACTGTTTAGGGCAGTTGTGAACAAAGTCCAGTTAGCCTTATTGGTTGCCAACCTCCGGTAGGAGATGGCACTAGAAGAAGAAGAAGAAGATAATATTATATTATAATATGTATCCGCCTTTATACGAGTTTTAAAGAAATGTTGTACATCCACTTGTAAAGCTTAAGAAATGTGTTGACACCGAAGTAAACTTCGCACAAACGCCGACATTCGTAAGTAGGTTTGTTCCGACGGCTTACGGAGCTCAGCGCGCTTAGTGTCACATATCCCATTAAACATAACAATGGGTTTTGCTGAATGGAAATACAAAAAAAAAGTACAAGTAATGTACTATAAAAAAATTTAAGAAAAAATCAGATAAGGATCTGGTTTTTAATCTAACCTAACCTAAAAAAAAAAAAGAGGCTGGCTGTGTTGTGGACACGGCCGTGGATTTTACGTGGATTCGTTTCTTTAAGCATACATATTTATTGACATACGTATACCTACTGTATAAATAGAAATGTCAACTAAATAGAAATTATATGATGCATCGAAACTTTGGATGCAGATGATAGATATATAGCTGAACCCCTCGTACTACCACACCTCCCTCGTACTTACTATGTAGGCACCAAACTGTATCCCTCAATTTTGTTATCACCAGTTTTCTGAATTGTCCTCCACTAGGATGCAATTTCAAAGACGTATATTCACGTCGAAAATTTAAATTAAAACAACATCACGCCACAGCGGTATACTTCACGCCGCAAGAATACCTGACTACCTTAGATATATTATCAAGCTCAAGTCAGATCATGCATGGAGTGAAGCAGTCACCGCCAGTTGATACAGTTAAGTAGATGATCGTCGAGCTAAGAGATTCGCTTCAGTGTTCTCAATGTTAAAAAAATATAAATAATTAATATGTGAAATGAAAATTGAAACCCGGCAACAAAACACGCCGAAAGGTAAAACATAAATCATTCCGCACATCGATCAACAGGCCCAAATAACGTATGCATGGATTCCCGGCAACATTCGCAACATGGCGCCCGCACGCCGCATTGCCGGCGTGAATAAGCTGTTTCACTATTAAGTACTTGTGTAGTGAAAATTGGTAGACTTCACTGGTTTTTTAGAATCTAAAGGTGCGTCCAGACTTCGGTTCGGTGAAATGTTCAAGTCTGGACGCACCTTTATGGAGACACTAGCTTCGGTTTTTCACAAATCCCGAGGGAATCGTGCATTTCCGGTTCCCGTTCCCGCTCCCTTTTCCAACCTTTATACCTACTTTCAAGAATGTTTGCTATAGTAATCTACCAATAGCTGTAGGTAGCTATAAATTTCGGTTTTTTCAAAATCCCGTGGGAACTGTGGATTTTTCCAGGATAAAAAGAGCAAACGCATACAGATGCATGCAACTATTGTAATAATGTGCTATGTGAGCGTGGTTTACCTAAGAACAATCAGCGCTATCTATCGCGTTTTTGGAATTCTACACTATTTAGTCCCACAGGAATACTTTTCGGGGATAAAAAGTAGTTTATAATTTTAAGTCAGGGGATAATCTATCTCCATTCAAAATTTCAGCCTAATCGGTTAGTAGTTGCGGCGTTAAAGAGTAACACACACACACACTTTTAAAATATTAGTGCGACAGTGTGATAAGGCTCAGGCATGCAGGTTTCCTCACGATGTTTTCCTTCACCGTTACAGCAAGTGATATTCCGTTCCCCATGAAATAGAGGCCGAAATCTTAACCACTAGCCTATTACCGCTTATTACTAGTCACTTCCGAAATCTTAACCACTAGCCTATGCCCTATCACCGCTTATTATAGTCACTTCCGAAATCTTAACCATTAGCCTATCACCGCTTATTACTAGTCACTTTACTCATAATATTAAAACTATTTACCTAATCGATCGATATCCATCGATCCATCGATCAATCAAAGCTACCACATCAACCGATTTCAGTTGACGAAATCGATCGACTATGGTCGAGTGAAATGTGGTAAAAGCCGCAGGGGCTCAAAACCTATGGCTCATTAACCCCCGACGCAAAAATGACGGGGTGTTATAAGTTTGACGTGTCTGTGTGTGTGTGCGTGTGTGTATGCGTGTGTATGTCTGTCTGTTCCCCTGCAGCGCTCAAACGGGTGAACCGATTTGAATGCGGTTTTTTTGTTTGAAAGGTGAATTAGTCGAAAGTGTTGTTAGCTATGTTTGAAGAAAATCGGTCCAAGATGGCCGTCGCTACAAAATGGCGGATTACATATTTTTTCACAACTCACTTAATATGGGCATCAAATGAAAGGGCTTGACTAGTAGAATAGCAAATCCAAGATGGCTGCCACCACAAAATGGCGAATGTCGGGGGTTTTTTAAATTTTTAATTTATACTTGTTTTATATTCCTTCGCAATGCAGGTCAGTGTACCACACGCTCTTGGTCTCTTGGCCCATTTCAGAGGAGCACGCGGATTAATTCCGTGACATGTCGTCCCGGGCCCTCATTAGGGCCGCAGACGGCTGTCCTGTTACGCCGAAACACCTCTGGTGCAAAGCAAGCGTGCCCAAGTGTGTTGAGGCGAAAAAACTGAAACGTCTTCACTTAACTTTTCTCGTCCAAATGAAGTATTCAGTTCGCAGTTTGTACAGTCGTACACAATATACTCGCACATTCGAGGATTCTCTTGGCGCACTTTTGTACCTCTGACACTTCATACAAGCGAACTACTACTGACAAGGACAACGCTATGTAAATCGAGCGGGACAAAGACAACGCTATACGTTATACTTCTACTAGGCTATTTCTACGTTGTGAGCAACAATGGGCGACGATTGGCGAGAGAAGTGAGAGCTGTGAAAGCTTCATGCCGTATTATTTTACCTTATTTAATTGAGAGGTTTCGGATTCAATTCCTGTAGGGCTCATGAGAAAAGGAGATGCCAGTTTCTTTGAAAAAAAAAAGTGGTTCAGATCTGAAAATGGTAAAATGATGTTGTTATCTCATGAATCTCTCTCACTTCATTACTGTTACAAATTTAACTAGGCATTAGGTAATAAGTCGTAATAATAATTATATTGTATTTAAGTTAATTATACGTTTACCTAATTTTAGAAAACTTTGTAAATGTTTTTGTAGCCACCTGTACATCTAGGCTAGACATGACCTATTTCGCTGAGTTTCGTGTGAGTTTATCTCGCGGGCGGAGTGGTTAGTTCCACGTTTTTCTTTACGACTGCGCCAATTACTGTTAACTCAGTACTTACTTAGTTTATAAGTTTTTATTTTGTTTTTATATACATATACCTACAAATAAATAAAATTGAAGCATCAGTCTGTGATTTCAAAATAGCTGCCTCTTAATATTACTTTTCATCATCATCATCATGATCAACCCATTACCGGCTCACTACAGAGCACGGGTCTCCTGTCAGAGTGAGAAGGGTTTTGGCCATTATAGTCTACCACGCTTTTAGGATACAATAATTATTATAATATGATATTTGAAAAATAGCATAACCTAAATATATCTTGACAGAACTTTAATAGACAGCTCTCTACCTGTCTATTAAATTTCAAGGTTTACAAGATAACATTATAGTTGGCAGACGGGTAAACTCTTGTTTACCTATCCACCGACTGCATTACAGCAAAACCTGATAATTACATCCTCCAGATTAAATGTCGGCCACAACCGGTGAGAGATCAAGCGCAGTATTGCCGGCTATACGTGCTCTCCGAGGCATAGGGGTGCTGCATGTCTAACACCGCCTTCCCAACTTCCTAAATCCGGGCTGCTTCTGAGAATTATAGAAAAACCCAATTTTTGTCGCCCAACCCGGGACTCAAACTCATTATCCGCAGCCACTTAGCTTTACTATTAGAAAAATGAAGCTGTTAAAAATCTAATAATAAACTTCTCCGTATCTAGTAGAGTAAAATATAAATTCACTGTAGTACGTTATAAAATGTAGTACAAAGTATAACCATCGTGTTCAATATAATATACAAGGTGGTGGATAGTGTAGGAAAATTGTAACAAGAAATGTACTTACTCGTACACGCATGCCGGAGATTTAGACGCTCTCCCCGCGGGAGAAATGTCTACATGTATCCTGTACTACGATGTTACCATCGTTTAGATATCGTACAGTTGGTTATTCTTTAATTTTGGATTAGTGCTAAATGTATAAAGACCCGATGTATATAGGGCAGGGTTTTTTAACCTTTTTCCAGTCATTTGAGATTTTGAGAAGGGGAGACCCTTCTCAAACTTTTCACGAGCTTTTTCCGAAAAGATAAAAAACCGAGGTTTAGCTTTTATCAGCTTTTATTGTTTGCTGCTGCTTATGCTAGATCAGAACGTAAATTGTACACAGTACCTATTTACTCACAATATACCTATTGTATAGCATTAGGTGGGTTCGCCATGGACTCCCAGCGCTCATTACACGGACCCCTCAGAGGTTAAAACCACAGGTTAAGAAACCCTGGTATAGGGCATTTGGCGCCTCCGGATCGCCTTTATTAAGACGACGGACGTACCACGTTTCCTGATGAAATATAAAAGATGAAAGCGCAAAGTTTGCAAGCGAAGTTGACGCTTGAGGAAGCAGGTGCGTCTTACAAACTCTAACAACGCGGAACAAACACAAAGTTGTGTGTTTCATCAAAGGGTCGCGAGAGGGCAACGTCGCCAATGTGAGCCCGCCTTCATTAAAACTTGTAACGATCTATAATAAAGCATTTTCACATTGATGGAAGAGAATAGAAAAGTTCTTTTATAGTGACGTCCGTCGCCCGGATAAAAATTTCCCCAGATTGAAAATCAGCAGCATTACAGCACTGTATGCTGTAACTGCCACAGTTGTCTAGCGGATAGCATGTTAGATTGTGGATCACAAGATCTTAGGTTCGATCTGGATCACGTTTCGTTTGTACGTATATTAAAATTAGTATGTTTTTTTATGAGCATACTTTAAAAATACCTAAAGTAAAGCAATATGGTCCAATGAGCCTTAACAGTTGCCAACCTCTGCTAGGAGATGGCACTAAAGAAGAAGAAAGTAAAATTTAAACATCTAAAGTCAAGTCTAAAACTTCATTATAGATCTGATACCGGTCTAATTTACGTTGGTGTTACAAACAATTTTTTAAATCGGTATACTTATCGGCTTTACATTTCAATGAATCAATCAATAAATAATTCATGACTGTGATACGAAAGCGGCTTTACCCGTGACAGGATCATCAAAGAGATCCGATAGCGAGCCGAGGCTTTGTGACGGATTACGTTCGCAATTTGCACGAATCTGCTGGAAGTTCATTTCGCGTCCAGGATATCAAAAATCCTTGTCTAATTCTAGATTCTAGGTATAACTTTATAACTGATAGCTTATAACTTTGTCGGTTTTCATAATTGATTTTTGAAAAAAAAAAATTATACATGTTCTTTAGAGTAGACTATTGTATGCTGAGTCTCACTTTGCACAGCTCAAAAACTTTACTAAATACTACTGATCGAAACGCAATGACTTCAAACTAAAATGGACCTTAACTGACTTATTTTAAGGTTTGAGTTCGCCAATACATTCAGTATTCGTTTACAGACAGCGCCTCAAGCAGAAAAGTTGAAAAATAAATATTCGAAGTATGGAATTACGACGTTAAAACCAGTCGGGTAATAAGAGAATTTGGGTTCATTTTACATATGACAGTTTTTGATACATTGTTTTTGGTAAAGTTTTGGAGGTTCAAACTCAGAATAACTATACTTATATTATACTGTTTGTAAAACTGCAACGTTTTCTACGCAATATTTGGTGATACTCGTTAAAAGTTTTAACTATACCGCACCGACGCCGCCCGACGCCAGCGCGGTAACTCCTAACTAGGTTTCTATCGAGTGAGTTTCAACAAATAATAATAGATCTACATATATTGATTGTATGAAAAATACGCTACATTTTAAGGCTTTCGCAAACAAAGGAGTACTCCATCGTTTCTTTACTACTACATAGTAATCGTTCTGTCTGTTCATCGTGTGCGTTATGCGATACAGTTTCAAATGATCTATTTTATAGGACGAAAAAGTGCGCTGAGGACTGTCCCTTGTCTGTGTAGGCCTTATAGCCCAGTCAATATACAGTATATTTTCTGTTGTACATATACATAGTTTTCTTTATACATCTGAAGTACCTATGTAATTTACTTCTTATACTTAAGATCGTATAAGCGGACAATGTGGCCAATTCTGTTGTACACAATCTCTAAAACTAAACTAAAATGACAGGGCTAAATATATTCCTATCTCTTTCACAATGTTCCCTGTGGAAAAGGATAGCACTATTTTTAAACTTGTCAATTTAGTTTAGGTTTAGAGATTGTGTACAACAGAATTGGCCACAATATCACGGGCTTGTATAAGTAAGGAATTTTACGCGACATAGGGGTATTATATCTATACTAATAAATAAAATTGAAGTGTCTGTCTGTAATTTCGAAATAACTACCACATATTAAGCTCATATGGTTATTTGAACGATACCATAACCGAATCACACGTTTTTAAAATTTTTGTCTGTCTGTCTGTCTGTTTGAACGGGTAATCTTCGGAACGGCTGAACCGATTTTGACGGGACTTTCACAGACAAGTAGAGGATTAACCAAGGAGTAACATAGGCTACTTTTTTAACCGACTTTCAAAAAAGGAGTTGTGTTGAAACGCCCTGATAGGTATTTTCGCTGCGCGCGACGGCCGACCGCGCCGCGCGCCCCTTCGCCCTGCGCCCGCGCGCCGTACGCGGTACCGCGGTACGCCGCCGCGCGGCGGGGGGCGGGTGGACTAGAAATCTATTTATCCCTCAGGATTTGTGAAAAACCGAAATTCACGCGGGCGAAGCTGCGGGCAAAAGCTAGTTATATAATAATAATAGAGGTGATAGAACAAGACAATTAGAAAGGTGTGTGGGGTGTCGCTTTAATACTTAAACGTGTTCAAAAGGAGCGTCTCAAGTAGGTAGGTATTTACCTTTGTGTGAAACAGACATTTTAACATATTATTTATTATCCATTAAATATCTCAAAGGCTTATTATATCATAAAGGAGTTCTGAAACGCCTTTTGAATTTGTATTGATTAAAGCTATAGCATATACGGTCCAAGCCTATTGGCGTGATTCCGATCGACCGAAGTCAATGTATGAAGAAGTCAATAGCTTAGGTTTCACTCCGAAATTCGAATTCTTCGAGCGAAATGATCACAAATGGATGTGAGTTCGCACGTTCACGGGCTGCGCGGCGTGATGCCATACGGCGTAAGAATTTCACATTCACGGACTGGCGCGCACGAAAGCACGAAATGGCATCACGTCAAATGGCTTCAAGCTGTGGATTATGGCGGGCACAGAAAATCCGTTTGTTACACGCTTGACGCTACAGAATGATTTGAACACTTGACACTGACGGTCAAATTTTTGGCTATATTTCGTGTCATTTACGCGATGGATCGACCAAAGTTGTCCTGCTTTAGCTTAAAAGCTGTCTTATGCTCGGTTGCAAAAGTACTGTTCCTGATAAAATCAATATTTGTTTCAATTGGTTACGAAAATAGATGTCATATTATTTTGGCTATCAATTTTTATTTATTGAGCTTTTATGCAGCCGAGCCGCTATAATACGGCACCGCTATCCTAGGAAACCAGAGCTTTAGAGATTCAAGTCTTCAAACTTTAAGTTGGGTTCACATTAGTGTGTCGTGATGTGTTGCGGACACAGAAATATCTATTATCTTGCAGCCACAATCTATTGTGTCGGTGAGTGTTACACTATGGCTCGTGTTTGGATCTATAAATTGCGGCGTGAATACGTATAATATATTCATCTCAGAATCATTAATTCATAACGACACTGATTTTGATGAAGGTATTTTTCTTGTGTTGGCAAGCCTTTTTAAAAAGGAAAAACTATTTAATAAATTCATCGAATATTTTTACAACGTAGATTGACAGTAAAGAACCGTCGATCTTTCGCGATAAAGTGTTGTACTGTTGTACATATTAGTGTGGCGTGTTGAAGCGTTAGAGCGTCATCTTGACCGCGGATCAAGCGATCGCTGCCACAACACAATACAACACTTTGATGCGAATCTAGCCATATTAAATTAATGGAACCGATACCATCACGACACACCGCGACACATTAATATGAACCTAGCTTTCAACACGATATTAGCAGCACATGAGCAGGATATGCACCTCAAAGACGCCGGAAGGCAACTAACAGTTAACTAGGAAAGTATTTCCTACAACGCCGGAGGCACGTGAACTTATGTATATAAAATCAGCCAAGTGCGAGTCGGGCCTCGCTCTTTCAGGGTTCCGTACATAATTATGAACAATATAATATTTTGGGTCTAAGAAATATTTAATTTCCGAGCTAGACATCGCAACAAACCGTGAAAGAAAAACCCAAAAAAATGTTCGTTTATTTTGGTCACAGCTTATAAACTATTTAATAAATCGATGTTTTCAGTATTTGTTGTTTAAATAGAGCATATAGTACATAATATACTGAAATATCATATTCCCAACTAGTTTAGTTTTTGAGATAGCCCCCGTCACAAAAATGGTCTAAAACTGACAACTTTGATGGCCTCCCATTCCCTTATTTTTTGAGATAAAAATAAAAAAATATATTTGTACTTTACTTAATGAGTTCTAAACAATGATACCCCACAAGCTAGGGTAAAGAAAATTTTTTTTTTTCGGCTCCTTTTTCATGTATGGGAGCCCCCCTGAAAAATAATTTAATTCAATTTCTAATTCAATATTTGATTTTGGGTTAACGTTTTACACTAAATACCAAAATTTCAGGTTTGTAACTCATTTCGTCTGCGAGCTAGAGACCTGTGACCGGCGGACAGACGGACAGACAGACAGCCGAGTGACATTAATAGGGCTCCGTTTTTACCCTTTGGGTACGGAACCCTAAAAACGAGGTAACGCAAGTCGCCGCGAGCTGTGCTCAGCGCGCGAGGAATTAGCTCCGCTGGGAATCGAACCGTGTACCGCATCGATTTGTCTTCGTTCCTTCGTGTAGCTTCGAAGTGCAAATTGATTGAGTTGCATTTGTGCGATGTTTGCATACCGGTGCCAGCTGAGTTGCGGTTGCAAACTTCCTACTCCTGCTCCTAATATTATACTTACCATATTACTACTTTAATTGTAAGATAAGTCAATGCTTGACGACAATTATGCCTGATGGAAAGCAATGATGAGGTCTTAGTTTGAACGCGCTTGCCTAGAAAATGCCTATTTACCCTTGCCTTGAAGGTACAAGTCGATGTAGAGAATACTAGAGGTCTACTATTTATTACCTACTATCATACTAGAGGTCAGCGCCGCAGCTAATAACTTATCTAATCAAAAATTTACGTATCGAAAATTTAATTCAATTATGTGGTAAAGCGCGTCAATAATAAAATTATATATCAATCCATGTACAGAAATAGCAATTTTTTTTCACCTATTGGTACTAATATTTGGATTTCCTAATAGATAGGTTTTTAATTTCAGCCGTTACTTAGCTAATAGGGATTTTAATCGACGGTGTGAAAATTTCAAATTCAAAATTTATAAAAATTTTACACTTTTGAATTTCAACAAATTTTATTTTACAAGTAAGTAGTTGTGTTAAGCGATTACGATACTTAATTTTTTTTTTAAATTGCTCTCAGGGTTCCAATAGCGTCCTGCTCAGAAAAGAGCCCTCAATAAACTCCCACATAAAGCTGAGTTAACAAGAACCGTGAGAATTGTATCCAAAATGTAATTTTAATTTCATTTTAATTTCGTTTGTTATGATTTCCGGTAAAAAGAGGTCGTTTCGATAATCAGGATTTCCTGAGCGGATTGTATTTGCAAAAATTCGATATCGTGCATTCGAAACGGTAATGCTATCTTTGCACGACGCCTGAAAATAATACAGCTGGTAACAATTTGGATTTTCGCAAAGGGTTCCGCGATTTTAAAACGTTTTATGCATTAAATTGATTCTTGTCTACAACATATTCATCGTATTCGTTTTAAGGTTTGTTTTAAAATCTTTAGATTAATTTATTTGTCGGACTTAACTTATACCTTACCTTATTACCTATTTCAATTTCATAAATACAGAGAATATAATGTTTCATACTTTTAGTTCTTCTCAACCGACGGTCGTCCACACTGGACATGGGTCTCTTAGGTCTATTTTTTCTACGTAACGTATACGATTTTCTTAATATATTATATGCCCGTATTATTTTCATACTTTGCAGTCGCGTTCGAAGACGATTTTATGAAGAAAAAAAAAAGTATTTACCTACAGTGTATTTTTTTCCAACGGTAAAGGGACGTCCCCGAGTCAAACCCTCTAAAAACTGCATCCATTGTGGTTATTCAAATTCAAATTCAAATTTCATTTATTCAAAGTAGGTACACTGTACACTTTTTGAACGTCAATATATAAAGTACCTACATGAAAATGATCAAAATGTCCTCCGGCAGCCGATTATAAAAAAGTATAGAATTACCAACAAATGATTTCCTAATTTTCCCAAGCCTAGTAGTGGGCAACACAAGTTTATCTTTATTTCTGAGATTAAGATTATGACAGTCACACAGTATTGACTGAATTTATGGTATTCTTGCTGCAACAATGCGTTTTATATAATATATCGATGATTTTAGCCAATAGTGAGAGAGTGTCGGCCAATCAGAGACAAATGCGATCGTAAATAGATAGATTTCGGTTTTTTCAAAATCCCGTGGGAACTGTGGACTTTTCCAGGATAAAAGCGCAAACGCATACAGATGCATGCAACTATTGTAATAATGTGCTATGTGAGCGTGATTTACCTAAGAACAGCCAGCGCCATCTATCGCGTTTTTAGAAGTCTATATCTATTATAGTCCCATAGGAATACTTTTCCGGAATAAAAAGTAGCTTGTGTTAAGTCAGAGCATAATCTATCTCCATTCAAAATTTTAGCTAAATCGGTTGAGTAGTTGCGGCGTTAAAGAGTAACAAACATACACACACACAAACTTTCGCCTTTATAATATTAGTGTGATTTCTGCGGGACCCTAAAATATCTCGGATAACCCCTATAGGTGCGCCAGCAATTATACAAATGAGTAATTTCGCCGGTAATGAAGATAATAACTATTAAGATTACGACCGACGCTTCTGTATTGTTTCACTTTTTGCTATCGATGCTATGTTTTTTTTTTTCGTTGAGTCCAAATGGCCACCGTTTATTGCAAACTATCTATTTGTAAATAGGTGATTGCAAACAATGTGCTCATTGTAATAATGGTACTATTTCTGTTGTACATAATTTCTAAACTAAATTAAATAACAGGTTTAAAAATAGTGCTGTCCTTTTAGTAGCTTCCTCGCGGAAGGGCCAGCATTAGGTTTAGACTTTAGAGCTGTCAATTCAATTTAGAGTTTTCTTGAAAGAGAATTTGCCCCTAAATTAAAATAAAATGACGGGGATAAATCTATTCCTATCTCTTTCATAGTACTCTCTGCGAAAAAGGATAGACATTTGTACAACAGAATTAACCATACCTATTGTGTTACTTAAATACTAAATCATGATTTGAAGGCTACTGTCTCGTGGTCCCACTGGTTGTGCACTCAGAAACTTATTCAATAATTCATTAAAGTACGTTATTCTAATTTACTTATTTAATGGTGCTGCAAAAAGTTTTGTCGTTTTTAGTTTGTAAAATAAGATTCCAGAACTTTGTTAGTTTGTTTGACATGGTTGTAAGTTACGCGATTAGTCAGACGTAAATTAAAGTTAGAATAGAAGCATTAGATCAGCATACATTCATTGTGAAAATATAGCTGACAGATGAGACTGTATTCAAAAATATAGCGAAACTCGAAACCCGGCTATTATTTAAAGTAAAGACCATCCCCCTTTCTCCACACACTCTGTCACACAATACAAATGAATTAGAATTTGCATGAATAAATTCGTTCATATCAAAGTGTCTGTAAATGTGATACTTAACAGTATTACAGACCTTTGATCCCGGCGCTACAAACAATGGGTACGATAACCGTCTAACGACGCTTAGCTGTAGTACGTAGAGATCGCCGGCGTCTGCCCTTTGGTAGCGATATACGCTTGTAAGCGATAGCCCTTTGCTAAGTCCGTGACCACAGCGGAGTTTTAAATTACTGCGCAACAGGAAACCTCAGAAATTCATCCATTAATCAGTTCAGCGATCGCATATTTACAAAATATACGTTTTTATCGATATTGTTAACCAGTTTCTTCCTGCGGCTTCGCCCGCGTGAATTTCGGTTTTTCACAAATCCCGAGGGAATCATGGATTTCTGGTTCTCGTTCCCGCTCCCTTTTCCAACCTTGACATCTATTTTCAAGGAAGTTTGATATAGTAACCTACCTATAGCTGTAGCTATAGATTTCGGTTTTTTCAAAGTCCCGTAGAAACTGTGGATTATTCCAGGATAGAAAGTGCAAACGCATACAGATGCATGTAACTATTGTAATAATGTGCTATGTGAGCGTGATTTAACTAGTGAAGCCAACAGCGCCATCTATCGCGTCTTTGGAAGTCTATATCTATTCTAGTCCGACAGGAATACTTTTCCGGGATAAAAACATATACTCATAATAGGCTACACACACACACACACACACACACACACAAACTTTCGCCTTTATAATATTAGTGTGATTAACTGTCATTAAACATTGCAAAAACTATCTTTTGAAATTGATGCAGTGATTTACACGTAGCTCGAAGAACCGATAGTTGTTGGGGTCCTGAGGTTTTATGGCTAGAGTGGTAATGTGTTGTGATATTGGGTAGGCGTTGGGGTCCCGAGGTGCTGGAATGGCGACCTCGCACCCGAAAGTTCAGAGTTGGTAGAGCCCTCACTAGGTGGACAGACGACAAACGCGTCTCAGAGAGCCGCTGGATACAAGAGGCGCAAGACCTATGTCCAGCAGTCGACGTAGGTATATAGTCATGCTAAATATGAGATAATATCAGGTATATGTCCCCTCCAACCTAGCCTAAAGCTTAAGCTTGTAGTAAGTAGGACAATACATACTACAGCAGTAGTCTGAACAATTGACCTTTTGGATTACACTCCACTCTTCTGGATTATTTTATTTATTTGTGCTAAACCTTAGATAAAGAAAACACGATGTCCAAGACTTTAGTTGTAAGTGGGGCCGCATTGTTTGCTAAGGCTTTTACTACGGCCAACTACGGCTATTTATATAGGCAAAGGATATAGCTAGAGCAAGCGATTAACACAAACATTTGTCCCCAACGTGTGTGTCGGACAAACACCCTATACTCCGCCGTCTGTAAAGTCGTCCTGCGTGAGCAAACTTCGCAGGAATGCGATGCGATGCGATGGCCGCGCGAGTATGGGCGTCGTCCTAATTGGCTAATATCGTCGCACTATTGAATCAAACATATGAATCCCCTATGAGTGTTCTAATTCAAGCCCGCAAGTCATCGCACGATCGCAGTACGGTCTACTAATTTCCTTCGTGCGATGAGATCGATCGTACGATCGTTAGCCAATTAGGACGACGGGTTGGACACCTATCCACGATAAAGAAGTGGAATTCATATTGCATTTTTAATTACGTAAATTCGTTGAGATTTTTACTATTAATTGTACGAAAGATATATATATTTTTTTAATATAAATGTATTTTATGATGTACGAATTTATCAATATTGGCAACTTATTATATTTTTTTATTTTTACAATATAGGAGGTTTTGAATATTTTATTAACATTTCAGACATTATATTATAATAACCCCAAACAACATGGAAACAGCAACAAAACTCAAAAATATTTCGCTAATAATATTATGGTAATAAAAGTTAAACAATATTAAGTTCGCTTCGTTCGGTTCGCCCCAGCGCCCAATCCACGTTTCACCGTAATCGCTTACGCTAAGGATGCGCCAATATGGCTGCTAGTATTTAATGTTTGCGCACGGTTGCTGCGCCGCGCCGCCGTATCGCTTTGCAATGTGTTCGCTCACGCAGGATGACCGGTTAGTATACTGTGTGACTAGACTCATTGGTCATACTCGGCGTTTAGCTTTGACAAGTGACTACGGATAGTTTGTCAAGTTAATGGTGCTATAATTGGGCCAAGAGATGATATCTTATAAGTGTTTAGGTTAACTTCTTAAAAGTTATCGAGTTAGTATTATATTATGAAGTTAAAGTTTTACGTCTATCAGACCTGAGTATCAGACGATAAGTTTTGCTGACAGTTGTGTCACAGTTTAATTTTAAATTTAAATTTGAAAAAATTTAAGAAGGAGAGATTTATAGATACACTGTAGTGT
This sequence comes from Melanargia galathea, assembly GCA_920104075.1. NCBI lineage: Eukaryota > Metazoa > Arthropoda > Insecta > Lepidoptera > Nymphalidae > Melanargia > Melanargia galathea. The sequence goes on from OV049855.1 coordinate 24,936,171, forward strand.
ACCGAGAAGGTGATGTCACACCTGCAAGTAGACCGCGAAGAAAAATCAAATTGAGTAAGTATTTCGTTTTAAGAATAAACTATGACAATAATTAACGAGGAAAAAGCATGAAGATCTGGGAAATTTACATGAATAAAATAAAAAAATACACAAAAATAATTATTTTCGAGAAGTGTTTGTAAAAACTTTTTATAAAATACACCCAAAGCTATCGTCTAATGAAATTACACAAACCAAACAAATAGCTTGAAATTGAAATATTTAGTTTTCATTGAAATTCACATTTTGTATTGTTTTTCATTCGAAAATTGAAATAATACCTCCTTGTTTATCGTCGAAACACAAATAAAAGCGAACGAGTGTATAAAACATTTAATATGTTTCTCTGTAAACAAAGCTTACAGAGAAAAATAGAGAATACAGCAAGGAACGGAACAGGGAGTAGAGTAACGTGCAGATGTTAGTATAATACGTTTTTAAGTCGGTACATGTAGGCTGAGAGACAGTAGACAGATTTTAGAGGCTATGTAAACATAGTTTATGTGTAAAAATTTGAACTACCTATAGTAAATGCAATTTCTAGGGCCAGGCGCACACCGAGCGCAGCGCAGAGCAAAACATTTTCTGAATAATATTGATGGCCAATAAATTCTTAGAGTACAATTATTGACATACAATATAATACAACAACAACAAGTAAGTACAATTTTTTTTTTTTTTTAGTTGTCTTAAATGGTAAACAAATCCCAAAAACTTCTTGGAGAAACGCGTGAGTGACGCTCTTTCTCTGGCGCATTAGACGTTCTTGTATGACGTTTTTGAATTTTCACTCAAATCAGGGCTTCATAGTTCACTGTTAGATCGCAGTAAGACGTCCTGTGCATCGTGCTTAGCGCGTCGCTCACTCGTTTCTCCCAAACTCCCACAGACCACTTTTAAAGAGGCCTACTTTTACTTACTCTTTAAAACAGCTAAGAAAAAAAAATTGTATTTCAATTGACGACGACGATGACAAAGCTCTTATCAGAGCTCGGTTGTCACAGTAGATACTGTTGAAAACAGTATCCACTGTTACAGTGTTATAAACAGTGTTGTTTCCACTATATCTTGCACCTGTCTCCCAAACTATACGTAAGGCTAGCCTTCTATTGTATTTTTATGAAAATCAGAAAGTTTCTTACCGAGGACGTCCGCGTCGTTCAGTGTTTATTTTAAAATATTTTATCTCCCCCTCACCGGCCGGCCAGGAAGTGGGGAAGCTTTTTACATAATACTTTACAGGGAAGCTGAGGAAATGTATTATTAATATTTTATTCATTATTCGCGCCTTCAGCCCCCGACACTTCATACAAGCGAGCTGCTAGTAACAAAGACAAAGTTATACGTAAATCGAGCGGGAAAAGGACAACGCTCTACGTGATACTTTTAGGCATACCTACTATTAGGTACTTCTATACATTGCGGGTGACGGCGGGCGACGAACGGCGGGAGAGAGCGAGTGTCGCTTCTTTACGCAGTTCTATTCCTATTCTTTCATTGCGTCATATTATGCTAAATATTTCGCTGGTTAAGCAACTTTGATCCGAGACGGTAACCGGATGGGTAATCGTAGGTTCGATTTAGTCCTTTTCGTTTCCTGTAAGCCGTCAGTATCGGTTAAAATCATAATTTTTTTAAAGCAAAAGTTGAGTATGCAGAAGGATCTGGATGCCCACCGCATTATATCGAAGAAAAACCCCTACCATTGTACGATTAATGGAAAAGGGTTACTACCCTCAGCAATGAGGAATGCCATGCATAGAGAGAATACCTATAAAACATTATTATTCTATCGCATATGAGTTTTCTATCTCATTACTAAGTGATAACATCCTAGAGACACTGAAGGAATTCCTTCGTCACAATCAGTAGATACCTACTCCACAAATGCCCGGGATCGATCTCAACAGTGTAAAGTTACCTTTTTAAAATACGTCCCTCTAGAACTTAACCTTTACTATCTACTCGTATGGGAAGGAGTTGATTAAATAAAAATTCTAAGGAATTTTATGGAACGAAGAACCGTGTGGTACCTACCTTTATACCTGAAACTTGCGAGCTTTCTCGTCTTTTATCTTCTTTAAAAAGCGAGAATAGAACAAAGTTGAATTGATTCATATTTTCTAAGTGGATTCCAATGCGGTTCTCATCATTATTTTGATACGCGGAAGAGTTATATAAATTTTTTATTGGATACCTATATTATAAATTTTTAATGACGACTTAGCCCTTGGTTTGCTCTCCCAGATGACGCACTCTAGACGTCATCTGGGTTACTGAAGTCACATAACTTTATAGCCATCGAGATGTAGAACAGTGGGTCTACCATCAACTATAATCGCGACTCAATTAAAGACCTAAACTGAACTGAATCGCTATTTCGTACCATGAACTCTTTTATCCGACCAATAGATGTCATGACGTCATGACGTCTATTATAGACGATATTATAGACGAAACAAAAACCTAGTATAAAAATACAGAAACAAAAAGATACTTCATGGTACGAATTCAATGCGGTTTATTTTAGGCACCGATATTGAATAGCATCGGAATTGGATCGTTAAAGATTGTAGTAGGCCTTCTGGGCTGCAGACCCAGTTTAAAAATTATAAATTCCTGACCTGCATACTGGAAATCGAACCCAGGACTCCTCACTTATAAGACCACAGCGCTTCACTACTGGATCAGAGAGGTCGTGATAATATATAAGTTGACTGCAAAATTTTGCTCGTAAGCACTATAGCAATGAGGGCTCTTACTTACGTATAACATTTTTATGTCTCTTCAATATAATACTAAGTAGATTTTATGAAGTGGATACTTAAATATACCTATAAAGGGCCCTAATGCTCTAAGTGAACTGTAAAACTACTAGCGACGTAAATGTACGTAGATGTATAGATTATTTGAAATATGACTATACACTTTTTGAATATCAATAAATAATTTTATCCGACTTTAAAAAAGGAGGCTCTGTATTGGACCCGTATGTATGTATGTATGTATGTATATTCGCGATTATTTCAAAAAACCAATGAACCAATTTTGATGAATTCAAATTCAAATTCAAAATTCATTTATTCAAAGTAGGTACACTGTACACTTTTTGAACGTCAATTTAGGAACAGGCAATGGTGATAATTACTTACGGAAACTTAAAACTAAAGCTACGAGGGTTCCAAACGCGCCCTGGTCTGAGAAGAGCCCACAACAAACTCAGCCGTTTTATTTTTTTTATTTTTTTTATTATCACCATCATGATTTGTCACTATTGTAATCTACGTATACTTTCAGAAAGGTTTAAGGTATAGAACATAATATTCCAGATTAGACCACTTCCATCTTATACTGAATCGTCACTTACTATCGCTGAGATCGCTATAAAGGGCTAACTTGTAGATTAATAATAAAACCGGTCAAGTGCGAGTCGGGTCTCATTCTTTTAGGGTTCCGTACATAATTATGAACAACATACTATTTTGCGTGTAAGAAACAGTTAATTGCCGAGCTAGACATGAAAGAAAAACCCAAAAAAATTTCGTTTGTTTTGGTCACATTTATTAATTTTTTTACTAATTTATGAATTACTTTCAGTATTTGTTGTTTAAATACAGTATATTATGGTACATAGTATTCCTAACTGGTTTAGTCTTTTAGATAGCCCCCGTCACAAAAATGGTCTAAAACTGACAACTTTGATGGCTCCCCATTTCCTTATTTTTAAACATAAAGTTAAAAAAGTATGTTCGTACTCTACTTAATGAGCTTTAAACAATAATACCCCACAAGCTAGGGTTAGAAAAAAAAAATTCTGACTCCATCTTGTATGGGAGTCTTGTTCTGGATCAACGTTTTACACCAAATACCAAAATTTCAGGTTTATAATTCATTTCGTCTACGAGCTAGAGACCTGTGACCGGCGGACAGACAGACAGCAGTGTGGCATTAATAGGGCTCCTTTTCGTTACGGAACCCTAAAAAAGGTTTTATCCGGGAAAATGTTTCGCAGGAGACTCAATAATTCGATATTATTCGCAACTCGCAACCGTGTACACATAAATCGCGCAGGAGGCGCGTTCATCACGCGGATTGGGGAATCAATCATGCGTAGTGATAAAACCCGGGTATTACACACAAATGATACAATAAAGAGGTTTATGCTCGACTTGAGCGGAGTTGACAGTTTTTTCTCTGTATACGCGTATGATATTGGTAGGAAATAGGGTAACAAATATCTTTAGTATTGTTATATTTTCACAATATTAGTCGTATATTCGGAATGGATTTGCAAGATTTAATAATAATTTATTTTTGATGAAGGACTGTTTAATTTCACTTTTTCTAATAGTTATAGTCTAGTTAACAAGTTCAAAAACGTGAAAAATAGAGATAAAGGTCCTAAAAATATGAGCGACAGCTCATTCGATTCGGAATCACCTCTAGAAAAATGTTGTTGAAGGATTTTGGTGCACGTAAAAAATTGCAATCTATACATATAATAAAATCGTAGACTTGCCGTATCTGTACATTGAAGATTTTTGCAAAATAATAACTGGGGGATGTTAGGGATAAGTAATAGAACGTAAAAAAGCTATTTTTGAAATTTTTGTCTGTTTGTCTGTTTGTCGGTTTGTCTGTTTGTCTGTTTGTCTGTTTATCTGTTTGTCTGTTTGTCTGTATGTTTGTGCGCGCATCACGTAAAAACTACTGAATGGATTGAAATGAAACTCGGCATGATTTAAGTTCATACTATGGAGTAACATATAGGATACTTTTTATCCCGAAATTCAGCACGGTTCCCTTGGGAGAGGGGATGAAAGTCAAAATGTGTACTTAGCTGTAATACGTTAACGGGTGATTCGATTTCATTCATTCTTTTTTTGTTAAAAAGGAAACACTTTATAGATTACTGGCTAAACTCTGAAAGGCTGGACCGATTTTGATGGGACTTTCACTGGCGGATGTTTACATTTTGAGCTACCTAAACATCCGCCAGTGAACTTTTAACAGTTTTTAGCAAGGTATGAGCTCAAAAGAGCTTAGGAAAAACAAAATTATTCTCACGGGATTTTTAAAACCACAGTCTACGCGAACGAAGTCGCGGGTGTCCGCTTGTTGTTATTAACAAAATACTTAAGATGAAAAAAAAAATGATATTTCGTTTTTTGTTAATAACTTTAAGCAGTAACAAATTTCAATAACCTTGTTTTTATATTTTGTAGCTGTAATAGTTTCTGAATAAATTAATGTCTGACACACAGACCGATAGACGGACGGACAGACGGTCCGAAAGAAATTATAAGGGTTACTATGTTTTACTATAGAACCCTGAAAATATTAAAAACAGGTCATTGACCCATTTCTATACGAAATGTTCGCAATTCGAAAACTGACAATGAAGCATGCGCCTTCATGGCTTGCTGACTTAAATCTGTTTCACTGGCCTCCCGAAGCAAACTTAACTCGTACACTATGTGTTAAGCAAAAATGACCCTTACTACAATAGGGACAGAGAACGCAGAGACTGTAAATGATTTAGGGAGGATTCGTGTCAAAGAGCCGTTGTCGATAAGGATGGGAAGTACATACAGCCTTATTGCGGACACGCACGCTAAGGGAATGTTAGGGAATGGCGATTTGTCGAGTTGTTAAGTGCTAGACTGTCGTTTTTGGTGATCGTTTGCCGCTGAAACAGTGTCGCTTTTGTGATAGCTTGTTTAAGGTGTGTTTTAGTAAATCGGAGTGGAGTGCGACGGAGCGGAGTAGAGTGGAGCGAAATGTATCAGATCAGATCATAATAGATTACAAGCGGACACCCGCGACTTTGTTTGCGTAGACATTGGTTTTTAAAAATCCCGTGAGAATCATTTTGTTTTTTCTAAGCTCCTTTGAGCTCATACCTTGCTAAAAACTGTTAAAAGTTCACTGGCGGATGTTTAGGTAGCTCAAAATGTAAACATCTGCCAGTGAAAGTCCCATCAAAATCGGTCCAGCCTTTCAGAGATTAGTCAATAATCTTTAAAGTAATTCCTTTATAACAAAAGAAGAATGAATGAAATCGGACCACCCGTTAACGAATTACAGCTAAGTACACATTTTGACTTTCATCCCCTCTCCCAAGGGAACCGTGCTGAATTTTGGGATAAAAAGTATCCCATATATGTTACTCCATAGTATGAACTTAAATCATGCCGAGTTTCATTTCAATCCATTCATACGTGATGCGCGCACAAACATACAGACAAACAGACAAACAGATAAACAGACAAACAGACAAACAGACAAACCGACAAACAGATAAACCGACAAACAGACAAACCGACAAACAGACAAACAGACAAAAATTTCAAAAATAGCTTTTTTACGTTCTATTACTTATCATTAACATCCCCCAGTTATTATTTTGCAAAAATCTTCAATGTACAGATACGGCAATTCTACGATTTTATTATATGTATAGATATAGATGTATAGATATAATATTATTGGGTGATCATGTTATTATGGATTATTATTGATTTTTGACTAAATATCCTTGACGCAATGTTATGAGCTGGTCTTATGAGTGGGAAGCATTGGTTTCGATTCAGGAATTTATAATTTCTGATTGTGTCTGTTCTGCTCTGGCGGGTGAAAAACTTTACGATTAAGGGCACTTCTCCCAAATTCTGGCAAAAGCATGTCACAAGCTGGAGAACGTAGGTTAATAAATACCCAGGGTTATGTAATTTTTTTTGTAGATACTAGACAGTGTCCTCTATACCTGCCATCAAGAAAAAGAAGATAAATGGGATGGGATCTGTGTTAAAAAAAATTTTGAACCTCTAATTTCTCACTACCATGACTGTCACATTGCTTGGGTCGTCGGATACAAACCCATTTAATTCGAAATTGAGTAGTTAAAAAATTCTTAAAAAAATATGGTCAATTAATGGATAACTACCCCTTAGAATAAAATAATCAGTCTGAAAATATAACTTAAAATAAATAAATTACAAGGTAGTGAAGTCTGTCACACGACTTTTTCATAATTGCCATGACCTGACACAAACACTATCACAATAATGATACTATATGTAGTACAACGATCATGATAAGATCAATTAACAGAGCATTGGTCATTCTAGCAATATGTTTTAAAAGAAAAAGCGTACTTCATAACGTTGAGAAGATAAAGGGAAATAATGTAGTAAAAATGCACTTTGTCATTTAGTGCTCCTCATTCATAGATATTTTGCCAGGCCTAAAGTACGCGTTATATTTTGTTGTTATTTATTCTTGTCATGTCAAATGTGTTTCTTTTTCACACGAATAGCCTACAAAAATTTTACTGTTTCAAAATTTTTTAATAAATTAATAATTAGCAAATTTTCATTACCATGGTCCTAATTACCATAATAACCATGATTTTTTTAATTAATTTTAATAGTAAATGGGGGGTATCTCTCTCATTTATCATAATTTATGAATGGTTTTGATAATAATGATGTTATATAATTATTTTTAGAATTTTCAGATGTTTAAACAATTTAAATTATAGAAATTTGAAAAAAAAGTCAAAAATGACAAAAATACTGAAAACAAAGGAGTTTATAAGAAGATTAAGCATAATACAAGTGTGATATTTAAAATAATAGAAAAACTACCTAACTTGCTATGAAAATATATGAAATAAATATATATTTGGACTGAAATGACGACATGACAACAAAAAATACAATGTAATGACAGTAAAAAATGGAAAATTAATAATTAAAAAAAAAATAGAGACCTATATCAGTATAAAAATACTAAGAAACTTGCTCTGATGTAATACCTACATAATGCCACAAATTGAATCCAAATCGGTTTGGTAGTTTCCGAAAAAATTGGGCTCACAATTTTACAGAAAAACATTTCCTGCTATGCTTCTGGTAGTCTATACTAGAATCATAAAATATATCTAAAAATATGCTTTGAGGTAATTTATAATCTACGTAGCGAATAATGAACTGCATTTGAATTTGCCCAGCACCATTTGAGGAAAATGAAAACATATTTAATAAAAATAACATAAATACAATTTCTCTCCCCAAACGTATATAGCGTTTCCTTTCTGTTGTGGATACAAATGCTTTTTATTATAAGAAAAAAATTATAATATGCACTCTTGATTTAAACTCCTTCTTGAAACTGATGCTAGGCACAAATAACTAACTTGTCATCTTATTAGCCACAAGTTCATTCGGAGACCTACATGTTCGGAGGACACATAAAAGTTATAGAGCATTTGCTGAAGCTATTAAAAGTCTAAGAAAATGTTAGTCTTTGTTAAAGTTTATGTTCTGTCCCTTCTAATAATCAAGCATCTTGAAGTATTCTTCCAGCGCATTTTGAGCAAAGAGAGTCTTTGGTGGATTGCATTAACTTGTTTCAGATTGCAATAAAGCGAATACACAGGCATGTTCCTACTATGTTGTAGTTCCTACTATGAAAAGTATATCCGTTATTGATTCTAATGAGATCTTGGATATGAAAATCGTATCCAATATCAAATTTGCAAAGGTTTTCTGCCTCTCGCACTTTTAACAGACATGCCATTTGAACTACCATGGAGCACCGTAACCAGCTATGTGATGACTCTGCCGAATACCAGACCGATTCAATAAACCTGGTACATTTTTGTGTTTGAAGAGTCATTGGCTCAATCACTAATACAGGCAAAATTACTTTGTTTATGGCACTGACTCAAAGTTGCTTGTATCGGTCTTCTATCGGATAAAATTTGAAATCTGCTCTCAGGAACTTTACAAAATTGTTCCTTCTCCACCGTTCTACTACGGAACAGAGAGAAGCAATTTGTAGAAATTTTCTTGGAAAGTCCAACTCCACCTAGATTTCACCATTTTGTCGAAACGGTGAAATCTAGGTGGAGCGAGAGTAAAAGCGAGAGAAACGATACTAGTCATATTTGTAAGATGTCTGTACAATTTGCTATCAACGAATTTTTTGTTGTTATCAGTAATCTTTTCGAAATCAATAACATCGTGGAGTCTTCGTGGTATATGGTTCTTAATCGGGAATGTGTTCTGTCCACTTTTTTAAATATAAAAAAATTATGCTCCTGTTCACTCTCAATTATGCTCACACCACGCCTTTTTGGGTCTAAAATTATCTGTTTAGGTCTTCAAAGCTGCACACTCATTGCGTCCAGCAGCTCAGAGTCTTTTTCAGATGATTTCAACATGAAACTCGTCCACACAAACATCCGGAACAGGTTTACTCTGGAATTTACACCTCAGTTGTTATGCTACGTATAGTGGCTTTCAAGGTTCTTTGGCTGAATACTAATGGTTGTAACGCTCGAGGTCCTAAGTTTTATTGGTCAGCGATTTCCTAGACTTTAAGCAAACACCTTTTTCGGATACTTTTCTATGGCTTTCTAGAGTTTCTCATCACCATGATTAATAACAAATTACCATAGGCATATTCTAATTGCCATATACCAGAGATAATTACCATATCGCAATTTATCATTACCATGACCATCATAATTACCGAATTCGTTATATCTCCTAGGAAACCAGGGTACGATAAAGGCCTTCTTCATCACCGATATCAATTTAGGTACCCCTTTGAGGAGGTATCCTTAAATAATCAAAAATTAAAAAAAAAATTTTTTTTTCAATCTCGTCACTTTTTGCCAGAATTTCGGAGAAGTGCCCTTAAACGATTGTACATTGTGATTGAGGCAGTTTAATTAAACTCATACACTAATCGCTATCTACGCGGTATTGTAACAGAATGCTAAATCGCTTGGCGGCAACCTCTTTCCGATGGTTACGTAAATAGCTATAGTTACTTTCAAGTTGATCAACTTCCATTTTAGGGCATCATCCCTTTTAAACACACACTCATAAACGTGATTTAAATCATCAATTCATCAGGCACCTCACTTTCGTTTCCGATTTAGTGAAAATCTTATATATAAAATTCTCGTGTCACAATTTTCGTTCCCATACTCCTCCGAAACGGCTTGACCGATTCTCATGAAATTTTGTGAGCATATTGAGTAAGTCTGAAAATCGGCCAACATCTATTTTTCATCCCCCTAAATATTAAGGGTAGTCCACCCTTAAATTTTATTTTTTTATTTTTTAGACAAAATTTTTAGTTTTTATTTTTTTATGATACAACATACAAAAATACATACAATCCTAAATTTTCACCCTTCTACGATCAATCCTTATTTTTTAATAGCGATATTAGTACTTTAATGACCGGGTAGGTTGCACTGATGTCAGTATGTCACCGGGCAGGACGACGTCTGCCGGGTCCGCTAGTAAACCTATAATATAATTAACTCTTATATACCTAATATTGATCCTGATGAGCATCAAACTCAGTGTCTCCTCTTAATAAGACCACAGCATTCACCACTGCGCCGGGGAGGTTGGGAGACTAATACAGTTTTATAATAGTAGAGAATACAAGTTCAAAGAACCGATGGACTTTGGGTACCAAGGTGTTGGAATGGCAACCTCGCACTGGAGTATTGATATACCTCCCATTAAGTGGAAATATGACATCGAACGAGTCGCAGGGAGCCACTGGATTCAAGAGACGCAAGACCGAGGCGAGTGGAAGTTGCCCCGAGAATCTAATTCTAAGTCTATCGGTTGACGAAGAAGAAGAGAAAATAAACACATTAGTTGCATTAAAAAGTTGCAATTGTATCTGAAAAAGTCAGTTATTCGAAAAGCAATGGTAAGTAGTGAATATATGGCGATATTCGCATAATGAATGTATGTAAACTGACTGCGCAGTGCAGCCGATTATAAATTATCATTAATATGATTCCCCACACGCCTCCTTGTTTAATATAGTTATGCAGAGCAGCCATTTATATCCAGGTTTCCAGCTGGGATCCCTTTACGTTCTCTGGTGAACGTAAAGGGCCCGAGTTCGTTCGGTATTTTTGAAGTAAAGTAACGCCAGCGGCAGTAGCAGGAAATGTCTGGGGGTGGAGTAATCCAATTTCCTCCTTACGGTAGCATGCGGACCTCAGTAGTCGCGACCCGGCAGCCGCGACAACTACCGCGGCCCATTGCCGCAACTGCGCTGCGCCGCCTCTAAGTTATTTGTAACTAGATGACGCCCGCGACTTCGTCCGCGTGGATTTAGGTTTCTTAAAATCCTATGGGAACTATTTGCTTTCCCGGGATAAAAAATAGCCTATGTCCTTCCCCGGGATGTAAGCTGCATGTGTACCCAATTTCATTAAAATCTGACGGATTACGCATTAGATATAAATTTTCCGTCTTCCCGTGGGAACGTGTTATTTTTCCGGGATAAAAGTAGCCTACGTCCTTTCTCAGGTTCTAAAGTATTTGTGTACCAAATTTCATTTAAATCAGTTCAGTAGTTTTGGCATGAAAGCGTGACAGACAGACAGACAGACAGAGTTACTTTCGCATTTATAATATTATTAAGGAGTAAGGATTAAGGAAATTACAGATAAAACAGATAATTAAGGGCTTGTTTCACCACCTTCTGATAAGTGTCAGATGACTTATTTACAAATTTTGATTGTGTCGCTTGACGTAAAGTAAGAAAGTGATAAAACTTACGTTTGAACTTATCAGAACACTTATCAGAAAGTGGTGAAACAGGCACTAAGAAAAAAGATGATTATACTTATTTGCTTACGTGGGATTCTCCATTGTGCGGGTGAATGGCTTTAAGAGAGTCACTGGATACAAGGAGCACAAGATCGTGATCTGTTGTGATCCTTGCAAGAGCCATACCTAAGCTCATCGTTTGACGTCAACGACGACCTCAGGCCGACAGTAAAAATATATTTTATAAGAAAAGTCGCTATAAATCCTCCCAACAAAAGAGTGGAAAACGATAAAATTCGTACAGTCATCAAAATGTGATTGTGCTTCCCCACACGCGATATTATCAATACATATCTACAACCGGGAAAAGAATCCGCGTGCCTCGGCGTAATAACGTTCAATGTTGGATTGTATTATGTGCTTCGTATATCTACATAGTACGTGTGAACGATACTTACAAAATATAAGACATATTCATCATCATCATCATCATGATCAACCCATTACCGACTCACTACAGAGCACGGGTCTCCTCTCAGAGTGAGAAGGGTTTTGGCCATAGTCTACCACGCTGGCCAAGCGGATTGGCAGACTTCACACACCTTTGAGAACGTTATGGAGATCTCTCAGGCATGCAGGTTTCCTCACGATGTTTTCCTTTACCGTTAAAGCAAGTGATATTTAAATACTTAAAACGCACATAACTCCGAAAAGTGAGAGGTGCGTGCCCGGGATCGAACCCACGACCTCCGATTAGAAGTCGGTCGTCCTAACCACTAGGCTATCACAGCTTTTTGATAAGACATATTATATACCTATAAAAATAATTTTGGGCAAAATACAAAAAAAAAACATCTTAGTAACTTAACTGATTCTTTGGCGCGGTTGGCAGTAACCCTGTCTTCCGCTCCGGGGATGCGGGTTCGATTGCCGTCCCGAGTCTGGGTGTATTTATGTAAGTATATAAGTATGTATTTATGCATTTACTAGCGGACCCGGCAGACGTCGTCCTGCCCGCTATTAGCGCCACCTACCGGGTCCAATTTTTCTACTTATAAACCTTCCTCTTGAATCACTCTATCTATTAAAAATCAGCCAAGTGCGAGTCGGGCCTCGCTCTTTCAGGGTTCCGTACATAATTATGAACAATATAATATTTTGGGTCTAAAAAATATTTAATTTCCGAGCTAGACATCGCAACAAACCGTGAAAGAAAAACCCAAAAAAATGTTCGTTCATTTTGGTCACAGCTTATAAACTATTTAATAAATCGTTGTTTTCAGTATTTGTTGTTTAAATAGAGCATATAGTACATAATATACTAAAATATCATATTCCCAACTAGTTTAGTTTTTGAGATAGCCCCCGTCACAAAAATGGTCTAAAACTGACAACTTTGATGGCCTCCCATTCCCTTATTTTTTGAGATAAAAATTAAAAATATATATATTTGTACTCTACTTAATGAGCTCTAAACAATGATACCCCACAAGCTAGGGTAAAGAAAAATTTTTTTTTCCGGCTCCTTTTTCATGTATGGGAGCCCCCCTGAAAAATAATTTAATTCAATTTCTAATTCAATATTTGATTTTGGATTAACGTTTTACACTAAATACCAAAATTTCAGGTTTGTAACTCATTTCGTCTGCGAGCTAGAGACCTGTGACCGGCGGACAGACGGACAGACAGACGAGTGACATTAATAGGGCTCCGATTTTTACCCTTCGGGTACGGAACCCTAAAAAACCGCATCAAAATTCGTTGCGTAGTTTTAAAGATTTAAGCATACTAAGGACATAGGGATGTAGGGACAGAGAAAGCGACTTTGTTTTATACTATGTAGTAATAGTGATTAAAAAAAAATATATGCATATATGTAAATATGTATATCGGTCGGTTATGTTGCCTACCTTAGGAACAGATGACGGTGTGTGTATGTGTGAGCATAACTACAGAAACCCATTCTGGGATTGAGTATCCATGCATTTCATTAATTTCAATTTTCATTCATGAATATTAATTACTATGTGGCAATCCTTGCAAGATACCTTAGTTCTGGTTTAGTAATGGTTCTTCTCGGTTGGAACGGCATTCCGAAACAGTGGTATAGATTCAATTATTGACGGTTCAAAAGTAGGTACTTACAAATGTTTATTTGAATAAAAAACTTTTCTATTCTATTCTATGCAGTGGACGTCTATCGATTGAAATGAAGAATAATAATAATTTTTGTGAAATTTTCCAAATTCAGGACCTACGAGTATTCAAAGAAAACCCTTCTAGTAAGTGCCTATAGTGCCCTATAGTCCTAAAACCTTTCAGTCTTAGTACGCATTCTAAGTCTGATCTCATTAGTACTTGAGCGGCCCTTGAGCTCGCTTGCAAGCATCGTGGAAAGTGCTTGTAGTACTGAAGGGCTCTCGATAGCTAACACGTCTGGACTGCGGGAGGCTTTCTTTAAAAAAATTAAAAGAAACTACACAGTGAATTTTATTTATAAAACTAGGTAATATTTTTATAATTCACTTTACCTACGAAAGAAATATAATATAATGATGTACGCATTTTGCTGTTAGAGGTTGTGTTTGTTTGTGCGTTTTTTAGGGTTCCGTACCCAAAGGGTAACACGGGACCCTATTACTAAGACTCTGTTGTCCGTCTGTCTGTCTGGCTGTCTGTCTGCCTGTCTGTCCGTCACCAGGCTGTATCTCATGAACCGTGAAAGACAATTGAAATTTTCACAGATGATGTATTTCTATTGCCGCTATAACAACAAATACTAAAAAACAGAATAAAATAATATTTATGGGGGCTCCCATACCTACAACAAACGTGATTTTTTTGCCATTTTTAGGGTTCCGTACCTCAAAAAGGTAAAAAAAGGAACTCTTATAAGATCACTTTCTTGTCCGTCTGTCCGTCTATCCGTCTGTCCGTGTGTCACCACCGATTTTCTCAGGAACGGGTGGACCTAGCAAGTTAAAATTTATACCAGATACTAAGGTCTATAATCCCTATTAGGTGTGTCGCCAGGGATGACCAGAGACGACATCAGAAGACTATTATTAGCTAACCATTATCCATTATGAGGGTAGATCGAAATACTTTGCTGTGGGCGTCACATGGGTACGGGCCTAATTGAGAAGCCTTCTCATTAACTGACACACTAGCTAACAACCCTAACCTAGGTCGGTCTCCACCTCCCCTTTAACCGAACCACTTCCGACCAATCTAATCTACACGGCACACGACACACACGTCGCACGACATGACCTACAAGACACACACGTCGCACAACATGACCTACTTCGTACTACACGACATACGACACACACGTCGCACAACACGACCTACTTCGTACTACACGACACACGACACATACGTCGCACGACACACCATACTTCGTACTACACGACACACACGTCGCACGACACGACCTACTTCGTACAACACAGCCTACGACATGACACACCGCACGAAAGGAGTAGCGCCCTCGGAAAGAGAACAGATCTGAATGTGTCACACCCGCTTGCGCCCTGTCTCTTATAATAAAATGTTGGTAGGGGGAATGACGTAATGGCGCAATGCTCGATTATTCACACTACAATATCAACGAGCCGACAAGGTGTATAAAAGTTAAGGTCCTGAGTCCACACAATAAAAAGATATGGCCAAATTTAGATTTTCACGAAAACTTGTAAGCACCATTTACCTTAGTTTTCAAAATTTTTTGAAAAATTTTTTCAAAAAAGGGAAAATTCCAAAAACAAAAAAAAGTTGGAAATTAAAGTGTGTCCCCATACATACATAGTTGAGCCAATTAAGATAGACCACTGAGTTGTATGAACGCTCATACAATTTAGAGACCTAATTAGCAATTTACTTTTTAAGACAAACTAATGAACAAATGTAAATTGAAAATTTAAAAAACCCCCGACATTCGCCATTTTGTGGCGGCGGCCATCTTGGATTTGCAATAATGCTATTCTACTAGTCAAGCCCTTTCATTTGATACCCATATTAAGGGAGTTGTGAAAAAATATGTAATCCGCCATTTTGTAGCGGCGGCCATCTTGGACCGATTTTCATCAAACATAGCTAACAACACTCTCGACTAAATCACCTTTCAAACAAAAAAAAACCGCATTCAAATCGGTCCACCCGTTTGAGCGCCACAGGGGAACAGACAGACACACACACACACACACACACACACACACACACACACACACACACACAGACACGTCAAACTTATAACACCCCGTCGTTTTTGCGTCGGGGGTTAAAAACAGATTGTACTTATACTTCTGGAGTACGGAACCCTCGGTGCGCGAGTCTTGACTCGCACTTGACCGATTTTTTTATAGATAATGGCACGGAACCTTTCGTGCGCGAGTTCGACTCGCACTTCAATTTATAGTTGAGTTAAAACAGGACACATTGTTTTTTCTATCGATGACAGCATAATTATACAACACCAAAATAAAGGATTTGATTAAATTTCTTCCGAGTGAAGCAATACCCAAAAAACAAACTTAAAATTTAACCTTTTCTAAAAATATTGTTCTCTTTAAAATGCGGTTACAAAATTCCTACCATTTGCCAAATAGGTAGCTCATATGAATTAACTTCGTAATAAATATACATAAATTATACAACTTTATATCGCTAATTAGTTCATTTATTATTGTGTTACTCCGTTTCGAAATACCACAATGGCATTTATCATTTTAATCCAGTCCTAAAATAAAGCTTTTAATTTAATGGCACACCTACGAGTATAACAAAGAGTACGTGGATATTTATGCGCGTGCTTTCGGTATAAGTGGAAACTTCCATTCGGTATAAATGCAGTCAAGGGCTAACTTGTACTTGAATAAAATAAAAAAAATCAAATAAATTGAAAAGATAATCAATTGATCCAGCCTTCGAACTTTAACTACTTTCCTCATATTTGTATTATAGAACTTTTTTTATTCTATTTCTTATGAAAACATCCGCACTAGTAAATTTTTCGCGCAAATTCAATAGCGCGCGGTCTTAGTCTATTTTTAAACTTTTGAAAAGCAACGCGCGTTCAATCTTTATAATATTAAAGCCCTATTTCACCACCTTCGTGTGTGCTTAGTCTAAATCGGAGCACTCGAAAACGAACTCGAAAACTATTGATCGATTTCAGAGTAAAATAGACCTAAAATGGCTTGTATTAAGGTTTGAGTTCGCCAATACATTCAGCATTCGAACAATGCTGAATGTATTGGCGAACTCAAACCTTAATACAAGCCATTTTAGGTCTATTTTACTCTGAAATCGATCAATAGTTTTCGAGTTCGTTTTCGAGTGCTCCGATTTAGACTAAGCACACTATAAGTGTCTGATAGCCTAAACGTAAGTTTTGTAACTTTCTTATTAAAGGTCAAGTGACAAATACAAAAGTTGTAGATAGCTATCCGATACTTATCAGAAGATGGTGAAACAGGTTCTTAATAATTTTGTGCATAAAAAACACCCGATTTATGTTGTGTTAAAAAACCTCGTTAGCACATTAAATTCTCCAGCAATTTCCTTTATCTCCAGCGATGTCCGTTAGTGGGAAGTTGCTGACCTGTTACTTACTATGTATCTGAAAAAGGGTAGGTACATAGAAAAGATACGCCCGAAGTTTTTTTTAAAATACGTAATGGAAGCATTCCGAAAAATATATACATATGTATATTATACCTATTGTAGAAAAGCATATTATTATACCTACTGTAGAAAAATTATGGTAAAGAATCCTGGTACCACCTGGTGCCTATAAAACTCATCCCACTTTTGGCAAGTTGATGATCAAAGTTTGGGCCGGGCCCGCGATTCAATTTTGAAGTTTGAAAACCATGAAACAGGCTCGTTTGAGGAGGTTCCTACAGAAAATACTCTCAAAGCAACAAGTTTCCGAGACAGGAGGGACCTCAACTTTTGAGAAATTGTCTGTGGTGGAAAGTCAAGGAATCGCGCGTTTTTTATCTCTCTGCGTCGTTATAAGTCCATTGTTATGATTGTCTCTGATCATAGGTCACACGTAATTTATGTCAAATGTCATTGTTAATGAGTAACGACCTATTAAGTCATGTGTTTGTCTTGCCCCGCATCTCTAACTAACCCAAGTGTGTCTTTTTATATTAGACGTTGGTTTTAATTAAAAACTAAATATAAATCATCCCTAGCTATTAATTAATAATAACCAGGTACCATTGACATTAAGTTAGTTTAGAATATAATAGAAAAGTTTATTTATTCAAATAAACCTTCACAAGTACTTTTGAATCGTCAATTGAATCGACTACTGGTTTGGAACCCCGTTGCGTTTAATTCGCGTAAAACCCGCGATTTCCTGTGACTTGGGCCACAACCTGTGTAACCGCATGTGGTGACGTTCGCAAACTCGCCGCCCGCACGAGTTTTACACGCTAGCTATAGTATGAGAATTAATATTATATTAAATTGAAATTCATGTACAAATATACACCATCCCTATGTTCCACTTTAGATAAAAGGCCCTAGGCCCGTAACCACTTAAGGTTCGTTCACATTATAAGTGCTACAATAAGATATAATATATTATAGAATATACCCATCTATTGATGAGTATATTCTTTATTCGTTGTATATTTCACTTAAATATTTACCAGGCGTTCGACTGTCTGAAAATGATTGCTGCAGTGTGTCAATCGCATTAACCTTTGATTGTCCGATACTCTCTCGCTATTGGCTAAAATGCATTGTCGTATAAAGAATACCATGAATTCAGCCAATCACCACAGTCAAAATTGTAGCAATGATCGATGCAGCATTTAGGCCAGGGGGCTTAGTTACGTAAAACAAAAATGTAATCTATACATCTATACATATAATAAAATCGTAGACTTGCCTTATATGTACATTAAAGATTTTTGCAAAATAATAACTGGGGGATGTTAGGGATAAGTAATAGAACGTAAAAAAGCTACTTTTGAAATTTTTGTCTGTTTGTCTGTTTATCTGTTTGTCTGTTTGTCTGTTAATCTGTTTGTCTGTATGTTTGTGCGCGCATCACGCAAAAACTAATGAATGGATTGAAATTAAACTTGGCATGATTTAAGTTCATACTACGGAGTAACATATAGGATACTTTTTATCCCGAAATTCAGCACGGTTCCCTTGGGAGAGGGGATAAAAGTTAAAATGTGTACTTAGCTGTAATTCATTAACGCGTGGTCCAATTTCATTAATTTTTTTTTGTTAGAAAGGAGATACTTTAAAGATTACCGGCTAATCTCAGAAAGGCTGGATCGATTTTGATGAGACTTTTACTGGCGGATTTTTACATTTTGATCTACCTAAACATCCGCCAGTGAACTTTTAACAGTTTTTAACAAGGTATGAGCTCAACGGAGCTTAGGGAAACCAAATTATTCCCAAGGGATTTTTTAAAACCAATATCCATGCGAACGAAGTCGCGGGTTTCAGCTTGTGACTGTATAACTGCAACGGAGGGGGTCGGAGTGGGGACTCGCAAATAGTGTTAGTTTAATTCGATTATTTATTCTATAACATATTATATGAATTCGTTGTATAGAGCCAATTTTTATATACACAGTTACTTTTTAATCTTGTGCTGCAGCTGATAAACTGTGGTATGATTATTTCGTTTTCGAAAACTACTTACTTGAACTCATTCTAAAGGTGTTGTACATCATAAAGGAATAATGTTTTATAAGAAGTTCTTACCTATAATTATTATATGAATAAGTTAAGGATAATACTTTGCAGCGAAATTCAGGGTAGGCCAATTAAAACTATGGCGATTTTGTCGCGTCCGTTCCGTGCGAATTACTCCTAAAGGTAAAATTTCATTCATTCGATTTGCGAAAGTTTTAATCCAAATTTAATTTACAGATAACGGTCCCTCCATGAGTTTGGACACGGTCTTTACAATTTACATACATATTATTGTGCGTAAGAGCCAAACTACATTAGCGACTTGTCGCTCGACTTGAAATTATTACAGTTCTTTGTTCAACGTTGACACGACGAAAAGTTAGCCGGCGAAGATATTTTCAGTTTAAATTATTGTTTCAGACATCATCAAAAGTAAAAGCACAACTGAGAATGTAGGGGGGGCTGGTGATTAGAGCATTAATCTTTTGTAATGTTACAGGACCGAACTGTATGTCTGAGTTTCTCGGAGTTTATTCAATTGACATTAAAAATCGTTACACACAATTTTTTTTCAAGGAAATTATTGTAAGTTGTAAGAAAGAAAAGAAATTGTATAAGTGCTGATTTCATCAATATCAGTACAGAAACGTATATACCCGAAATAAAGATAAGAATTAAGACCAAAAATTTAAATTCAAATTTACTAAAAATGGAACACGTAAATAACCTTGTGCCGAAAGTCTAGGTACATATGTAAGATTCGGAACGGTCGGCTTAAAATATATGCAATTGTGGACCTCAAATAAGAGATAACACAAAATGTCACTAATGTGTTTTTGAACTTAGACCTGATTTATAGCAACGGCTCGGCACTCAGGCCTCGGGCGGCCGGCGAGGCCCTCTAATTGTGGGCCGTGTAAATGTGGGTATTATATGGTTTTAGGCGAGATAATGAAGTTCGCAAATTATGTTACACACAGTTACGACAGTTACGAGCAGAGACCCGAGTTTGATTACCAGTTGAGTTCAAGTCCAGTCCAGTTTAGTAAAATTCGCAAAGTTATACAATACGCATACCGGTTAGCTGAAATTCAAATGTTTTAGGCTAGGCGTATGCTGAAAAGCAGGCGACGCAGCACAGCACAGTACAGCACAGTGCAGGACAGGGCAGTTGACGCAGACATGTGCCCACTCCGTATGCTACGACGCAGCTGACATTCGCATCCTAGCTAGTTCTCACCCATAATAACTCTTTCAATGTCTTTTTTGAATAGTCTGGATGATTTGTATCATACAAACAAGGTTCACAACGAACTAATTCAATTAAATGTTCTGTCATTGCAAAAAAATAGTAAAATATTGTTAATAAATACGTCTCGACGTGCACACGTCGCGCAGAATTCTGTGCCGGCAGTACAACGAGACGCAGAGCAGGACAGACACATGTCTGCGTCGCACGTGCCTGCGCCGCAGCGTACGTAGTTCAGTGACGTTCCATGCTTTACAAAATCTGCTCTGCTCTGCGCTGCGTGGACCTGCGTCGCCTGCGTCTCAGCATACGCTTAGCCTAATCATCGGATGCAATGAGCATTCCGTAGCTGCTGTAGAGAGGCTCTAGCTTCAAATCAAATCAAACATTATTAAAAATTGTTAGGGACATTGTACACTTTTGGAATGTCAATTTATACTTTTAGTATAGTATAATATAGAAGTGAGATAACAGTTTTAATTGCTTATGACAAATTAAAATTAAAACAAGCTATAATTTAAGAAAACTTAAACCGACTTCAATATACCAAAATAATGAATAATTCAAAAGGGAAAAGTGTAGGTAGGTAGGTACATATCTTGAAAACTAAAACTACTGAATCGATTTTGGTGAAACTTGCTCTATTCCCTAAGTTGAAGTAAATGTAAGCTAACTAAAAAAAACACAATCCGATTAATAGTGTTGGAGAAATGCGTGGAAATTAATTTGTACAAACACCTATAAAATACATTTATTCTTTATATGTATATTCAGTATATTGAAGTCGGTTAAATTTTTCTTTAATTAAATCTTGTGTATGTTTCCAGCCTTATCCTCAGTGATGAAATGAGCAATCGCACCGCCATGCAAATGAGGTCGTCAAGTAGCGTTAACCACTGCGCCTTTATGGCGCTCATAAAATATTAAACCCGTGAGTACATAAATAAAGCAGGCTTTAATAAATGTCACAACACCATGCGAATAATTCATAAAAATTCCATTCTTACGTTAGAATAAAACATTACACTAAATCAAAATGCATTAGCATTACTTCTCGTGATTCGTAAACATTTCTAATGTGTTCCTATTTTTAGGGTTCCACAGTCAAACACAGAACCCATAATCCCAGTCATTTTTATCATCTGAATATTTTTGGGCTTCATAAGAAGTCTCAGGGTCACTCAGCGGGCGATGGATAGAGCTATGCTCGGAGTATCCCTGCGGGATCAAATCAATAGTGAGGTGATTCATAGGAGAACCAGAGTTAATGACCTACCTCATTAAGTTGTGAAACTGAAATGGCAAATGGCATATAGTTTGGAGTACTGACAGACGTTAGAATCCCTAGGTGTTCGAATAGCGACCTCGCATCCACGTACGCAACGCAGCGTTGGAAGACCTTCCATTAGGTGAACGGGCGATTTCAATCGAGTCGCTGATTGTCGCTGGATACAAGAGGCATAAGATCAAGTTTTGTGGCTTTCCACGCAAGATACCTATGTCCAGCAGTAGAAGACAACAGCAAAAATAACTTTGTTAGTGTCTATAATAATTAAGAAATTTTCTTTATAAACACCATAGCTACGGAACCCTACCTTGGGTGTCATAAAATAAGCCCTCGTCCGGTTACGTACAAAACAGAAATGTTATAGAAATGTTTTTGAGTAAACATGAGTAAATTGCAGTGGCCATAATTTGTACTTTTTCCTTTAACTTCTTTTCAAGAATGGACGTTATTTTAGTTTAATAGCACAATGCCTCTACCGTTTTGAATGTATAATGTTATAATTAAGAATACTTTATTACCTACATAGATTTGAAATTTACCTTTATGTGCATAAAAACTTACAAACCCCAAAAAAATAAAAAATGAAGTTTTTATCTAAATAAGTAATTTGAAAAATAACTTTATTAAATTTTAGTCTATTTGTTTGCACGGACTAGTCATCGGAATGACTGAACCGATTTTTATGGGACTTTTGCAGGCAAATAGAGGTTATACATGGAATCAAGCCCTCCAATCCGAATTTGTGCAGCGTGGCGTGTTTGAGCTCTGAATACTTCTCTCCTAAGTATAAAAGAAGAGGCCTGTGGGACGCTAAACGATTGTAGTGAATCCAGGCTACTCTTCTACCTGGAAATATTTAGGGTTTCTGCCTAAAAATATAAACTATTTAAGTACCTATATTAGGGACAATTTTACATTTTTAAGGCCTCAATGCTGAGCAGCTCAGGCTGTAGTCTGAGCACAAGCTGAGTGACTCACTTGTTTGTGACAATGTAATGCTGTATAAAAAAAATGTTATTCGGATGGAGATAAGTTTTTTTTGTGTGTGCAATAAAGTATTCTATCTATCTATCTAAGTCTAGAGACAAGTCAATCTATCTATACTAATATAATAAAGCGGAAGAGTTTGTTTGTTTGTTTGTTTGTTTGTTTGAACGCGCTAATCTCTGGAAGTACCTATCGGATTTGAAAAATTCTTTTTGCATTTGGTTCTCCAACTTTTGGGGCAGGTTATAGGCTATTTAATATCCCTAAAATCCTCCCCTAAGGGGGTAAAATGGGGGTAGAAAGTTTGTATGAAAGTCCTATGTTTTTAAAGTTACAGACCTGAAAATCGGCATTTAAATTATTAGTTTTAAATAATAAAACTCTGTATATTTTATTTTGAAAAATCTTCCCTTAAGGGTGGTAAAATAGGGGATGAAAGTTTTAATGGGAAGTTTTAATTATAATTTTGCTATTATCAACTTGAAATTTGGAAGGTAGGTTAATTCTAGGGCTTAGATATCAGCCTGGAAAATATTTCACGAAAATCCTCCCCTAAGGGGGTAAAATGGGGGTTGGAAGGTTATGTTTTTGAAGTTGCAGATATGAAAATAGGATATCAAATTATAATTTTTAAATGATAAAAACCTGTATAAGTTATTCTGGAAAATCTCCCCTTAAGGGTGGTAAAATAGGGAATGAAATTTTTTATGACAGTCCTATGATTTTAAAGTTACTGACCTGAAAATCGGCATTTAGATTATGAGTTTTTAAATAATAAAACTCTGTAAATTTTATTTTGAAAAATCTGCTTTTAAGGGTGGTATAATAGGGGATGAAAGTTTTAATGGGAACGATTGCAGCGCCCTCTGGCGGTCTAACTTGAAGCGATCATAGCGCCCTTTGGCGGCCAAAACTGGAAACTAAAAAATGATCACAGCGCCCTCTGGTGGCCTAAGCCGGAAACTTGAAGCAATAGCAGCACCCCCTAGCAGCCAAAACTGGAAACTAAAAACCGATTGCAGCGCCCTCTAGCGGCCAAAACTGGAAGCTAAAAACGATCGCAGCGCCCTCTGGCGGCCAAAACTGGAAACTAAAAACGATCACAGCGCCCTCTGGCGGCCTAAGCCGGAAACTTGAAGCAATAGCAGCGCCCTCTAGCAGCCAAAACTGGAAACTAAAAACAATCGCAGCACCCTCTGGCGGCCAAAATTAGAAACTAAAAACGATCTCAGCGCCCTCTGGCGGTCTAAGCCGGAAACTTGGAGCAATAGCAGCACCCTCTAGCAGCCAAAACTGGAAACTATAAAACGATTGCAGCGCCCTTTTGCGGCCAAAACTGGAAATTAAAACGATCACAGTACCCTCTTGCGGCAAAAACTGGAAATTAAAAAACGATCGCAGCGCCCTCTGGCGGCCTAGGCCAGAAACTTGAAGTGATTGCAACGCCATCGTGCGGCCAAAACTGGAAATTAAAACGATCACAGTACCCTCTTGCGGCAAAAACTGGAAATTAAAAAACGATCGCAGCGCCCTCTGGCGGCCTAGGCCAGAAACTTGAAGTGATTGCAACGCCATCGTGCGGTCAAAACTGGAAACTAAAAAACGATCGCAGCGCTCTCTGGCGGCCAAAACTGGAAACTAAATAACGATCGCATCGCCCTCTAGCAGCCATCACTAAATTTAAAAAACGATCGCAGCGCCCTCTTGCAACCTAAGTCGGAAACTTGAAGCAATTGCAGCGCCCTCTTGCGGCTAAAACTGGAAACTAAAAACGATCGCAGCGCCCTCTGGCGGCCTAACTTGAAGTGATCACAGCGTCCTCTGGCGGCCAAAACTGGAAACTAAGTAACGATCGCATCGCCCTCTAGCAGCCATCACTCTAAATTTTAAAAAACGATCGCAGCGCCCTCTAGCGGCCTAAGCCGGAAATTCGAAACGATTGCAGTGCCTCTTATAGTCAAAACTTGCAGCCGGAGCTGTAAACTCGAAGCAATTGCAATGACCTCTGACGGCCGCAGGCGGAATCTCGATACGACAGCTGCGCCCTCTGGTTGCCGAAGGCAATTAAATAAATACTAAATTAGTAACTAAATCAATAAATAAATAAATAAATAAAAATAAATAAATAAATAATGTAAAGCTATTTAGTTATTAAATAATTATCTAAATGTGAAAGTGCGGATATTTGGATGTTTGGATGTTTAGATGTTTGGATGTTTGTTACTCTATAACGTCGCAACTACTGAACAGATTTGGCTGAAATTTTGAATGGAGATAGATAATGCCCTGACTTAAAACATAGGCAACTTTTTATCCTGAAAAATCCACAGTTCCCACGGGATTTTGAAAAACCCAAATCTACAGCTATAGGTAGATCAATATAGCAAACTACCTTGAAAGTAAGTATAAAGATTGGAAAAGGGAGCGGGAACAGGAACCAGAAATCCACGATTCCCTCATGATTTGTGAAAAACCGAAATTCACGCGGGCGAAGCCGCGGGCAACAGCTAGTCTATACTATCTATACTAATAAATAAAATTGAAGTGTCTGTCTGTAATATTGAAATAACTACCTCATATTAAGCTCATATGGTTATTTGAACGATACTATAACCGAATCACACGTTTTTAAAATTTTTGTCTGTCTGTCTGTCTGTCTGTCTGTCTGTCTGTCTGTCTGTCTGTCTGTTTGAATGGGCTAATCTTTGGAACGGCTGAACCGATTTTGACGGGACTTTCACATACAAGTAGAGAATTAACCAGGGAGTGACATAGGCTACTTTTTTAACCGACTTTCAAAAAAGGAGGAGTTGTGTTTTTCTACCTATGTACACCGATATCTCCGAGATTTCTGAACCGATTTGCGTAATTTTTTTTTTAATCGATAGAGAAACATTGCGACACTATCCTACAAAAAATTTGAATTCCAACTCCTCAATCCTGATGATGTAGGGGATCTGATCCCCAAAACTAATGGGATTTAGGCACTGTCGGTTATTTAAATTGATATTGGGGATACCAATTAAAGACTTTATTGTTGAACTAGATGATGCCCACGGCTTCGCCCGTGTGTATTTAGGTTTGTAAAAATCTCGTGGGAACTTTGATTTTCCAGAACAAAAAGTAGCCTATCTGTAGCAAGTAGTAACCCGTCCACAAAACGGAAAAATTCCGTGGGATCCTTACGATTTCAGAATGCAATTCCTTACAGCATCAGGGTTGAGGAGTTGGACATGTACCTACTCGAGGTCATTCAACAATAAAGTCTTTAATTGGTATCCCCAATATCAATTTAAATAACCGACAGTGCCTAAATCCCATTAGTTTTGGGGATCAGATCCCCTACATCATCAGGATTGAGGAGTTGGAATTCAAATTTTTTGTAGGATAGTGTCGCAATGTTTCTCTATCGATTAAAAAAAAAATTACGCAAATCGGTTCAGAAATGTCGGAGATATCGGTGTACATAGGTAGAAAAACACAACTCCTCCTTTTTTGAAAGTCGGTTAAAAAAGTAGCCTATGTCACTCCCTGGTTAATTCTCTACTTGTATGTGAAAGTCCCGTCAAAATCGGTTCAGCCGTTCCAAAGATTAGCCCGTTCAAACAGACAGACAGACAGACAGACAGACAGACAGACAGACAGACAGACAAAAATTTTAAAAACGTGTGATTCGGTTATAGTATCGTTCAAATAACCATATGAGCTTAATATGAGGTAGTTATTTCAATATTACAGACAGACACTTCAATTTTATTTATTAGTATAGATGACCTCGAGTAGGTACATGTCCAACTCCTCAACCCTGATGCTGTAAGGAATTGCATTCTGAAATCGTAAGGATCCCACGGAATTTTTCCGTTTTGTGGACGGGTTACTACTTGCTACAGATAGGCTACTTTTTGTTCTGGAAAATCAAAGTTCCCACGAGATTTTTACAAACCTAAATACACACGGGCGAAGCCGTGGGCATCATCTAGTATAATATAATAAAACTGTAACAGATCCAATTCTGTATATTGAAGATATTGAAACTACTGAAGGATTCGAATGAAACTTGGTACGATTTGATTTTATACCCCGAGGTAGGACATAGGATACTTTTTATCCCGAAATTCAGCACGGTTCCCTTGGGAGAGGGGAAGAAAGTTAAAACATGTATTTAGCTGTAATTCACTAACGCGTAGTTCGATTTAACTCATTCTTTTTTTGTTAGAAAGGTAGTACTTTAAGTATTGTCCCGTAAATATTTCAAGGTCGTAGGATTTTAGTTCAAAAATGACAGACATTTATTGGGTTCAAATAACTTGGGACCCGGATTTTTGTACGTATGGCTTATTTTAAATTGGCGTGCGTTTAAATTTATGTTTGTCGGCCTGTCAATTTGCTCCAGCTAATCTCCGAAACGGCTGGATCGATTTTGAAGAAACTTTCAATGGCAGATAGGTGATGTTACAAGGAGTAACTTAGGCTACATTTAGTTTAGCTACAAAAAAGGATTATGGGATCCAATCCGATCCTATATATAAACCTATATAACCACGCGGACGAAGTCGGGGGGGTCAGCTAGTAATTAATATTATAAGTTAAGAGATAGATCCATCCAGGATGTGCCAAAGTCAAGATCCGTTCAAAAGGCGTTTGTATTCACGGCGTGCATTTAGTTCTCAATTGACGCCTCGTATTACACTATCAAGTACGTTAATCATTCGATACACCCTCGCTATCTCAACAGCACGGTAATCTGATTTAGAGCCTACGTCTATCGGGTAACGTGGTCAAGCTATGTAATGTTGCGGCAGCTGTGCGTATATAGACGTGTGATATGTCGTGTTTAGCCAATTACCCGTAGTCCTAGATGAACGATAAACGTGACGCGACGCAATGAGATACGATTCCATAGAAAATGACAAACTTATCTACGTGACAACGTAGACCACGAAGACTGAAAGCTCAGCTATTCAGCTATTATTAATATTGTGTGATATTTTCGCGTAGCGTCATATTATGTCGCGTTCTCGCGTTTTTCGTCCCCCTATGACAACGGGTTAGTGTCCACGCCTTTAATGATAATATCTAACAGGAACAGTGTAATTTGTGTCGTTGATTTTTCCAGTGGTTCTGTACCCAAAGGGGGCCAAACGGGACTTTAAAACTAAGTCTTTTATATCTTTCCATCCGTCTATCAAAAGGTTGTATAGCTTCAGCTGTAATATGTATTAAGTTGAAATGTTCACAGAATATTAATAGTATGGCTTCTATCATGAAAAATGGTGAAAATTAAAAAGAAAATTAAATTGAATCCCCATTAATAGCCATTAAAAGTAGAATTTTTTAACGTTATTTGTAACAGATTATAACGTTGGAGAAGTTAAGATAATAACCTTTTGGTTCAACAGACACATTCGCTCCCAATAACTGTTAATTTCCAGTATGCTTAGTCCCACTTTTTACATAGTGGCAACGATGATCGAAATTCGAGTATCGATACACAATGACTTCCGAGCAAAATGAACCCAAATACTCTTATTTTAAAGTCGTAATTCAATAGCTCGAATATTTATTTTACAACATTTCTGCTTGGGGCGCTGGCTGTTTTCGAATGCTGAATGTATTGGCGAACTCAAACCTTAATGTAAGCCATTTTAGGCCCATTTTACTCTGAAGTAATTGTGACTCGATCAATAGTATACTATAAAGTTTTGGAGCGCTCCAAAGTGGGTTAAGCATACTGAACTTTCCTAGTATGGAATATGTGCGTGAATCGTATGGAGGTTATGAATTTTAAGTTAAAAATAAGCTTTTAAAAAATTACGAACACTCACACCGTTAATTCGGGGCAATAAATTAAATTTTACTTAAATGTTCAAAACGAGCAATGAAAACTCCATAAAGCGGAGGATCATAAAAACTTTGGCGGCTCACTTGAAAAGTTCAAAACGTGCTTTAAATGACATGCACTTTCTGCACGTTTATGTCGTTGGTACGAAAAGAGGGAGTTTATTAACCGAGCCTAACAAACTATGACAAATTGAGCTATTTCACCATTTGTTATCCCTTAGTATGAGTTTGCACAGCAATCAACGAGTTCGACAAAGTTCATGTAAAGAAACATCATAATGCTAAAGTAAAATAGACCTGAAACTCTTGTTTTAAAGTTGTACATTCACTTATGGATTTAAAACTTCAATAGAGCACGATCGTCGGGTGTGGACGGAGAACCGAAAGGTCGACGGTTCAAATCCTATCCGTTGCACTGTTGTTATATCTACTCCTAACACAAGCTATACGCTTACTTGTACCCAATGACCTTCTATACGGTCATTGCTTGTACCGGAAAAGGGAATATTAGTCATGTTCACTAAAAAAAACTTCGATAAGGTTACGCTTGGGGCGTAGACTAGAGATGAAAAGACGAAATCAACATAAATATAAGCTCCATTTTACTTCTATGGTAAAGTGTATACTTGAAGTCGATCAATATTTTCGAGATATGCAAACCTGTACTAAGCCTACAGTTATTCGTCGTAGTCGCGGTAGATGATTTATGCAATATGTAGAAGATACTTGTTCCTTTGGCTATACGGGCTAATGTGCGAGCGGTGGTTACGTCTACAAATTGGACAGCTGAACCTATCACAAACACGAGAACAGAGATATATTAGAATGAAACGATTTTAATGATTTTTCCACTATCGTAATAGATCTACATACTTTCAGAAAAGTTTTAGTATACTACACCTAAATATCATTCTTTATGTACAAAGTTACATACATAAATGTACCCATATTATGTCAGTAATATTTTTGATTGGTAGGCAATTTCTCTGCATCAATCAAAACGAATTCGGTCTAGCAATCGCAGCTGCGATTGCTAGACCGAATTCGTTTTGATTTTTTCCTAAAATATACTTACTTAACTTGTTATTATGTGTAGTTTCATTGAAGATTATGGTCATACAATCACCTTAAAACTTGTATTGTTGTGTTCATAAGAGAAACACAGGAGTTTATTCAGTCTCAAGACGACATTAGCCATATGCGTATGGGTACTCGTAAAGCGTAATTTTCGATTCGATTCGATTTCGATTCGATTCGATTCGGGCGCTTCAAGCGCCTCATGACTCCGTATACGTGACTCAATGACAGCGGGGTCATTATGCGAACAGCAGCTGCAGCGGCGCGACCGCGACAGCTCGCTATACAAACGCGCGTGTCATTTGGTTACGTCTTCTGAATACTAACAACGTATTGATGATTGAATTAGTTCGCGACATGGCAGACGTGCGGGCGACGTATGGGGAGAAGGGGTGCGCCACCCGCGTACCCTGCATGCTTTGGTCATTCCCAGTCTGGGTCTGGCCGAATACAAACCGAGCAGTGGACGCAAAGGAAGGCTGTAGGCCATTCAACGATGGACACCGAACGTTTGCTCCCGTTCGCCGCTGCGTTTGTTTGGGTTATGCCAAGTTTGCACACTTCAATATTGAATATCAAAAAACTATAAGAGTAAAATGTACTTAAAGCCTCTTATTTTAAATTCGTACATTCCTACAATTTCCGAGTTTCGTACACCTCATTACCTCCGATTTTCATTTTGTAAAATTTCCACTTGAGGCACTAATTGTAGATGTACGGACAAATTCAAACCTTAAAATAAGCCACTTAGGTCTCTTTTACTTTGAAGTTATTGTGTTTCGATAGTCTAAATCTAGTAACGTTGTCGAAATGTGCAAACTAGGCATAGCCCTACAGACCGAACAGCCTAAAGCGAATGATAGCTGACGAACGAGAGCGAATGAGAACGAAGGCAATAGACGCTAGCGGTCTTCCGCATTCAAGTCTTGGAAAAGTGCATCTATCTGTCTATCTTATTACGGCTCAACAGCTGAACCGATCTTGACGGGCATAAAGATAGCTTGCATTTTTGGAGCTGTACTTAGGTGCTTTGCTGAACTTAGAATAAGTAGAGCTACTTTTTATCCCAGAAAATTGAAGAGTTCCCACGTGTTATTTATTTAAAAACATAAATTCACGCATACGTATTTGTGGTTTAGTTGGAAATAAGCTCTTTTACTAATTAATTATTATTATCTGTGGTCATCTAATTTAATTAATTATTTATGTGAAATGGTTCAATAGCGCCGTTTTAGTTACATTTCCCAAAACGCGCCGTCTGGCTCTGTGACATTTTATCAATCATTAAACGATACCGGAATGTATGTTTGTGATTCGCTTCCAAAACGCCACTTAAAATTCATTCGTTGCGTGAATAATAAAATATATTTCATTCATTATTGTTCACTAAATGCATTTTGTAATTCATTGCGTGAATCTAATCGGAGCTTGTGTATTTTAAACTTTTGAAGCTAAAACGGAAAAGTGACCCTAGGCGAAGTTGCTGAGAGAAAGGGCGCTAAAATTATAGCGCTCTTTTGTTCTGTCGCTATCAGTTAACAAGACGGTGCCATATATTGGGAATGTGAGCTTTTTAGTATATTCTCAAGAAACCTTAGATAAGGCGAGAGCTTATCTGAGCCACGTTGGGAAATTTCCCGCCACACGCCAGATGTTGTCGGTGAAATTGTACTTTCAGAGGTTAGAGCAAAAATAAGATCGCGAAAATGGTTTATGATAGTGCCGTGTTGTTTAAAGTGGTAAGAGATTGTGAATTTACCTACTTGTTTAGGTTTTGTAGTGAAGTTACTCACTTCTTTTATGAAAGAGACTTGTGACAGTGCTACGTACGTCCACGTTAGGTCTGCGCTACGCACGCATGTCGTTCGCGCTTCCACGCGCTACGTAGAAACTACGAACGCGCTTTGTCTGCGCTACGCCCATGCTTATTTCGCGCTACGTCTCCGCTAAGTATGTATGCCTTTTTTCCCACGCTATTTTGCGTGGGCGTGCGTGCCACCGAGTGATCCAGCATTTTGGTACAATGCCACGTAGAGACCTATCAGGGGTATGGGCCTAAGCGCTTTGTCCACGCTATGGCCACGCTTTTTTCGCTCTACATCGCCACTACGCACGAGCTTTATCCACGACTAGCGGTCCGCCCCGGCTTCGCCCGTGGTACATAATATATAGCCTATAGCACTCAGGGATCACGTACATACCCAACGGTGAAAGAATTTTTGAAATCGGTCCAGTAGTTCCTGAGATTAGCGCGTTCAAACAAACAAACTCTTCCGCTTTATTATATTAGTATAGATACGCTGACACTTATTCCACGCTATGTTAATGCCATATCTAAGCCTTTAGAAGAAATTCTGAAGAAAGAGATCGCTATGCAGCAATACAGCTGCTAAATTGTACGTTCTGCCTTACTTGCTATATTAATGTTTTCTGAATTTTTCCTGTTTTGTGATGTGGAATAAAAGTATATTATTCATTCGCATCTACGTTCATTCATGTGACGTCTACGCCACGTCTTCGCCTAAGACGCTTCTATATAAGCTCTGTCTATGATGGAGGCACATAAAATAGCTATAATAGGTACGAGTAGTTAATGACCTACAAGTGAATAGATAAACACACTTTTAGAGTGGCTTACAATATAAGAAAGCTGTTTAATATATTATCACCCTTAAATATGGCGAGAGAGTTAAAACGAGCTATGCTGGGAAATTTCCTTCCATGTGCCAGATGTTGTCGGCGAAATTGGAGTTTCGGAGGTTAGAGTTGAAATAAGATTGTGAAAGTGGTTTATGATAGTGCCGTATTGCTTGAAGAGGAAGGAGATTGTGATTATGCTATATTAGCGGAAAGTTATAACAATTAACGTGGTCCATCTTTTTTGAATAGCCGACGTAGAATAAGTATCACCGTTGTATAATTTTTGTTATGTATTAAAAATAATATTCTATCCCATCCTCGTCGCTACTGAAAATTATGGGGAGCTTTTTGAACTTTCGGTAATAAAAGAAAAACGTTACTCACTTCCAAAATTACTGTATTCAACACAATGACGCAACTGACTACGGACAAAAGGAACTCAGGAACTTTTTAATCTAGTTCCTCTTTCACCATTTCACCACAGAACAGCGAGAAGTCGTGAGCGATGGCATCCCTATGTGGTTGACGTTCAGTCAGCTCGCACAAAGCGCTTTCGGTCGACGTTTCTGATACGAAACGCTAGGGTGTGGAACGCCCTTCCGGCTTCCGTATTTCCCGCCTCGTTCGATTTAAGTACCTTCAAGGCAAGAGTGATTAGGCAACTTCTAGGCAAGCGCGTCAAGCGTAAGCCTATCACGCAATAAAAAAAGAACATGACAGTTAAATTATTATTATTAATCTACCCTCAACCTATATCATATATCGACGGTCCCTACGTACAATCCCCTAATTACAAAACACAAATTTTTCAGGAGAGCGTTTTAAAGTTTCAAACACGTGTATTTCATGATCTACTAAATGCTGCGTCATGAAATTTGGTATGAAGTTTTAATATGTGAAATACTTTATAAAAAATTAAAAAATATGTTATAAAAATAACGTTTAGTGTATTATTTGTCACTTATGTTCTTATACGTGGGAATAATCTCTATTGCAAATAACTTATGTGGTACTAACTGACTTTTACGTGGTAGTATTAAAATTAAGCAAAGTCGTAATTGCCATTTATGAAATTGTACGTGGGGGTGCATGGTATAAAAATATGTTGTTAGTGTTTAAGTGTTGAATACAACTTTACTAAAAGAGCATGAGTCGGGAAATTTCTCTTATATAATATTGCGCAACAGCCTATGTAACTTTATTATAACTCGTCGTCGACGTCGTCATCAACCAGTAGACGTCCACTGCTGGGTAGGTAATTTGTAGGGACTTCCAAACGTCGCGTCGTGGTCTTGGGCCGCTTGTATCCAGCAGTTCTCTGCGACTCTTCTGATGTCGTCGATCCACCTAGTGGGGAGTCTGTCAACACTGCGCTTTCCGGTGTGAGGTTGCCTGAGCACCTTGGGACCTCAACGTCTATCAGTTCTCCAAACGATGTGCCCCGCCCATTGCCACTTCAGTTTCGCTATACTATGTCGGTGACTCTAGTTCTTCTACGGATCTCCTCATTTCTAATTTGATAGTGTAGAGAAACTCCATCGCTCTATCAGTGACTGAGCTTTTTTTGAGGCTCATAGTTAGCGACTATGTCTCGGAGCCGTATGTTATCACTAGCAAGACGCACTGTTCGAAGACTTTGGTCTTCACGGCTTCAGGCACTGAGATATTTTGGACGAGAAGACATCGCAAAGCTTTCCGAACGCTGCCCATCCGAGTTTGATTCGACGGTTGACCTCTTTCTAGAAATTTATCTGGACTGTGTGTTCCATGTTTCTATAATACAATACGATACTGGCCCACCTATCGAGAAACCCTGCTTAGGTCGTTGAGCATTGTATTAAAGTCTTCCAGAGTATTTGCCAGAACAACTACATCAGTACGTGAGTGATGTACTCACCGTTAATGTAATGTCAAGTTCGGTTTAATTCAGAAGATTTAAGACGTCCTCCAATGCAACTAGTAGTAGTAAAAGACCTTCGAATAGATTACGTCTCCCTATCGTACTTCTCGCTGCAATCGGATTGGTCTTATAGTCTAATCCTGCATATTATGGACTGACAATATGGTGGTGTTTTCGTACAAACACTTCAGCACTTAGATATACGATAGCCGATCCGATATCTTTGTAGTAATCTTAAACAGCCCACGTTTCCACCAAATCAAAGGCTCTCTCAGAGTCCACAAACGCCAAGCAAAGTGGCTAGTTATACTCTTCGGTCTTATGAAACTGCCACAGCGTATGCATGTCGTCTATGCTACTGAAGCCTTTTCGGAATCCAGCCTGTTTGCGAGGTTAGAAGTCGTCGAATATAATATCTCTGGATAATTAATTATACTTTTAAGAACCTTGTCGTCTGTGTAAGGTCGTAAAGCTGAAGTCGAGCTTAACATGGAAGAAATAATTATTGTTGGCTGCGATGATTTGAATACATCTATAATCATTGAATTGGAGAGATCAGTTACATTGGAAAAGCAAAAACGGGTATCGTCATGCATTAAATCCATGGTAGAATCTCCATTTTTACGAAATAAAGCGACGACTTCAATTATATTGTCTTGTGTTTACTAACATCAGTAGATTCCCTTCTACGTGGTGCTGTAATAAGCTTTAATTTAAGAAAAATTCATCCGACTTTAATATACAGAATTAAAGAATAACTAAAAAAGAAAGGTACGCATATCTTCGAAAGTAATGAATAAATTTTGTTAAAACTCAAAGTGTTTCTTAAGTGGAAGTAAAGGTTAGCCTATAAAAAAATAGTCAAAATTTGATCAATAGTTTCGGAGAAATGCACGGACAAAAATACATACATACACACAGCTATAAAATTATATTTATTTGTTTGGAAGCCCTAATAGATTATCGTAATATGTGAATATATTACAATTTTTATTATATTACATACATACGTGTCGAATTGATAACCTCCTTATTTATAAAGACGGTTAAAAAAACATTACTCATTTAAAAAGATGACATAACTGTTAATAATTTACGAGATTGAAATAGCATTACCGAAGTAAAACGTCGTAAGTAGTAGTTATGTATTAAATCTGTTTTTATTTTCCAGCGTAAAGTTACTTATTTACCACTTCCTGCAACTTGCATTTCAATTTTCCGATGTAACATAACGTAACTACCATATACGAACAGTTACGTTGGAATACTCCGAAATTAGTTTATTTCGTTTACCTGTACGAGTTATAACGGAATCTCTATTTTTTATAACACGGCCGTCTCTTCTAGGCCGGCACGAGCTCAATGGCCCGTAAGTGCCAGTTGCGTGTGAGACGCTCGGGGTTACGATTGATTGTCCAACGTAAAATTACTGAATTACCACTACTGCTGTTCTACTTCGGAAATTTTAGTAAATTTTGTAGTTATGGGAAATGTCGTGTGTGGATTTAGAGTTGAATTTGCCAACTTAAATTTTTTTTTATTAAACTAAACGATAATATAGGGTGTCCTGAAGGTCACGAAAACAAAACATGCAAATCACGGATCTACCACTTAGGGGATTGTACGTAGGGACCGTCGATATTACAATGTAGTTAAGTTATGTTCTCCAAATCAAAAATATTTCTAAGCCAATACTTTGTTTAGTTATTTGAACTGCTCGAATCAGCATCGTAAAACATTCAGGTCGTACTTCGGCGACCCAATAAACATACGCGAAAGAAAAGTGCTTTGTCAATTTTCATTTATCAATTTTGAAAATAATTGCGAACTCGTTCAGTTTTGTACGAATATCAACCAATTTGGGCCCAACGCGAGCAATATCGGAGTGCATGCTCAAATTTTAAGTACCTACGTACAAAACTTTTTAAGTGGCTACCAAAAGTTTTATAGCTTGGGGTGGCTATTAATGTTTACGGGTCTTTTTATTAGGCATTTGAAGGTTTTTTTTTCTTTTAATTTTTTTTAGTAGGCCTAGTTTGGTCGTGAGGTAGACTACTACTACTACTAGGTAGATCACTTGGGTTTTCTTGTTCATTTTCTTCCATCAAACATTCTAGTTTTTTTTCTTTTTTCTTCTCTCATAGTGTTGACCATTATATTTTATAAACATGTAGTCGTCCACTTTTGGACATAGGTCTTTTTGAGGGCGCTACCAAACATTGTCCTCCGTCTTCTTCATCCACCAGCTTCCTACCACCAACTCTTCATCAAATCATTCAGTGGGCTAGAGGTTGCCCACTCTAGAATATGTCTGCACCATCAGCAATTAGTTCTGTGACAGACAGGATCCACTGTTACTTACCCACTATCACTTCAGCTCACTTATTATTTGAGCTATGTTGAACTTAATACGATTTTTTAGGGTAACGTACCTAAAGAGTAAAAACGGAGGCCTATTATTGTCACTCTGCTGTCTGTCTGTCTGTCTGTCCGTCTGTGCATCTGTCCGCCGGTCACAGTTCTCTAGCTCATAGACGAAATGAAATTTTGATATTAATTTGTTGTAGAACACTGACCCAAAACCAAACATATATAATTTTGGTTTCAAATTGTATCCCTGAGAGAAACACCCAACACAGCACGCTCCATAGCGCGCTGAGCGACCTTTAATTTGCGGACGAGGCCAACTGTCGCTGTCAATGTTGGACGTGCGTAGCTTTTAATTCAGCCTCGAAATAATTGATTCCCAAACATCAATCTTCGTTGAAATCGGAACAAACATCGCTGACAACGCTGCACCCAATTACACGGTGCGGGCAAAATATTTGCACGAGCAATAATTTAGCGTGACCATAAATCCGTGAGGCGTGTTGCCAGTGATTGCTAGGTTGCTCAGCGGGTGATGAAGAGAGCTATGCTCGGAGCAACTCAGCGGGATTGAATTGCGAATGAGGAGATCCGTAGAACCAGACTCACCGACTGCTAGCTCAATAAGTCGCGAAACTGAAGTGGCAATGCGCGGGGCACATAGCTCGCATGACCAATATACGTTGGGGTCCTAAGGTGCTTGAGTCGCGACTTCGCACCGGGAAACGCAGCTTTGGGAGACCTCCCACTAGGTAGATGGATGACTCAAGCGAGCCGCTGGCAGCCGCTGGATACTTGCGTCACAAGATGTGCCGTGTTCATACATGATACCTAAATGTAACGCATTATTGTATTATTTTAGGGATATAGCTAAATAAATGTATACAATACTCAGTACTCACATCATATTATGCACTAGCGGTCCGCCCTAATATTATAATAATATAATAATATTATAGCGTATAGCACTCAGGAATCACGTACATATACAACTGTGAAAGAATTTTTGAAATCGGTCCAGTAGTTCCTGAGATTAGCGCGTTCAAACAAACAAACTCTTCCGCTTTATTAAATTAGTATAGATTTAATGGATATCTATGCGGTATGATCGACTTGGCTTTACCCACACATTCCGGTTTCTACGCCATGAAATGTTTGTATCCATACAAATATCGCAAATATGAACTAATTCTGTCCATCTGTTAATTTTTCACTTCTGCTGAACAGATCTTGAAGTTTGGCATATCTATACTAATTATACTAATAAATAAAATTGAAGTGTCTGTCTGTAATTTCGAAATAACTACCACATATTAAGCTCATATGGTTATTTGAACGATACCATAACCGAATCACACGTTTTTAAAATTTTTGTCTGTCTGTCTGTCTGTTTGAACGGGCTAATCTTCGGAACGGCTGAACCGATTTTGACGGGACTTTCACAGACAAGTAGAGGATTAACCAAGGAGTAACATAGGCTACTTTTTTAACCGACTTTCAAAAAAGGAGTTGTGTTGAAATCGGTAAGTACCTATGTTAAAAAACGCCCTGATTTTCCCTGCGCGCGACGGCCGACGCTCGCGCTGCACGGAACTCCCCGCGCCGCGCCGCGCGCCCCTGCGCCCTGCGCCCGCCGTACGCGGTACCGCGGTACGCCGCCGCGCGGCGGGGGGCGGGTGGACCAGAAATCTACTTATCCCTTTGTAGATTTGTGAAAAACCGAAATTCACGCGGGCGAAGCCGCGGGCAAAAGCTAGTAGATAATATCTTGTAACCTCATGAATTATATCCCAGAAAGATCAAGAATTTCCATAGGATTTTTATAAAATCTGTCACTGTATGGTACTGTACAGCTAAGCTAAGGCACAGCTAGATAGCTTGCATCCTAAAGACGTACACAGGCTACTTTTTATCTCGGAAAATCTAAGAGTTCTCAAGGCATTTTTAAAACCTACTTATATCCACGCGAACGACGTAGCAGGCACCAGCTAGTACGATTATAATACTCTTTATTTACTTGATTATATTACATAGCTGTAGTAGGTACTATATGTAACAAGGTAAACGTTACAATTGCCGACCACGCTCCCGACGGAATATATGGCTCGACATTAAATTACACTACACAAGTTAACCGACGTCGTACATCTGATTGTAAGTAATGACTGTAGCAACTACTATTAGTTTAACTATTGTAGCGTGTTACATAGGTAGATCTGTAGCTCTGTAGGTACGTCCAGTGCTATATCCAGCAGTGGACGTCCAACTGTTGAGATGATGACGACAAAACAGTGTCTTCTGGGCAGCTGAATGCAACTTCAAAATAATTTACCCATACACGTATAGGTAAAGATATAAAATTATTAAATATTAGAGTGTAGGTAAAATTATTATTGTATGTAATCTTTTGTAGCACTAGACTCTCGAGAAAAGTCATCTTACGAAAATAATGTGAAATTTTTGTAAAACATCTGGCGTTGCAAGAAAATTCCTCACTATTACTGCCACATCGCCCTCTCAGACTTCCATTTGGATTGCATTTATTCGACCGGAGAAATATAGCACTTTAGAGTCTGCTAAATGTTTGTTAGATTTGGCCATTATAGAATATTTTTTAAAAGATAAAAGTTTCGCAATTTACTTGAACAAAGTAAAAAGTTAGGTACCTGTGGTAGGTACACTTTTTAGTAATACCTATTTGTACATATTATTATGGAAGAATATAAATAATAATTATGGTTCGCTGTTAACTTTTGAATATAAGCTATTAAAGCACGTTTTATAAGGATATAAAAGTTGCTTATCTGGCCTCGGGCGAAAAGGATCACCGAGTGAAAATGTTAAGTATAAAAGATTTCGTTAATATATTTATTACGTAGGTACATAAAGGCTTACAATACATATTTTCATATATTCAATACATAAGTGAAGTAATAATAATATGTATTCTGTGAAAATTTCATCTGGCTACTTACAACCTGTACCTAAGTTATGGATATTGGATTTAACAGACAGACAACGAAGGCTTAGTAATAATAGTCCCGTTTGGAACTCTTTGGTTACGGAATTTCAAAAAAGTTTACTTCAATTATTCATGAGAAGATCTTACAACTCCGAATGAAGAATCGAATCAAAACTTTGTTCCGCGGCAACAATTCAAACCATGGAGACGCAAGAAATAAGAACGATTAGCATAATGTTCAGAATGTTTGAAGACGGTAATGAGTTGTGCACACTCATACATTTAAATGAAGCATTCGGCGTACTCATTCGTGTTGTTTACAGCGCAATAAATATCGCGAGCGTTTACATGAGTTTCTCAAATACAAACCTAGTTAAATAAACCAGTGTATTCTTCGGCTTAAGTTTTTAACCCCAGACGCAAAAACGACGGGGTGTTATAAGTTTGACGTGTCTCTGTGTGTGTGTGTGTGTGTGTGCGTGCGTGCGTGCGTGCGTGCGTGCGTGCGTGCGTGCGTGCGTGCGTGCGTGCGTGCGTGCGTGCGTGCGTGCGTGCGTGCGTGTGTGTGTGTGTGTGTGTCTGTCTGTCTATCTGTTCCCCTGTAGCGCTCAAACGGGTGAACCGATTTGAATGCGATTTTTTTGTTTGAAAGGTGAATTAGTCGAGAGTGTTGTTAGCTATGTTTGATGAAAATCGATCCAAGATGGCTGCCGTTACAAAATGGCGGATTACATATTTTTTCACAACTCCCTTAATATAGGCATCAAATGAAAGGGCTTGACTACTAGAATAGCACTATGCAAATCCAAGATGGCCGCCACCACAAAATGGCGAATGTCGGGGGTTTTTTAAATTTTTTATTTATACTTGTTAAGGGTGGATTTGACTCGCTCCACCAATTCGTTAAGACGGCAATTAATTTTATTTATGTATACATGCACAGTATACGCAACACATTTTTATTGCTGTCTGTGTTTATTTGCGAACTGCTTCGTTGGTGTAGCGGTTAGTATGTCTGATTGTGGATCACGAGGTTCTAGGTTTTATACCCAGGTCGGGCCAAAAATTGTTAGGTATTGGGTTTTTCTGTCAAGATATTGTCATTGCCAGACCGAAGTTGTTTGTTGAAGAGAGCACGTGTTTTAGAGAACACGTTAAGCCGTTGGTCATATTGTCATCACTATATTATGTGCAATAGTCGTTAAAGCCCACCTACCCACATTGTAACAGCGTGGCAGGTCTCTGTCCTATATTATCTCTTATAGGACAGCACATGCCTGTGCCCAACAGTGGGACGTAAAAGCGCAACCGCCGAGTTCTTGCTGTTTCTTCTCTGTGGGAACGGCATTCCAAACCAATGATCGTTTTACTTGACTATTCGAAAGTACTTTTTAAATGTTTTATTAAAAACTGTTCTATTCCACTCTAACAAGGTCACTTTTCGAAAAAAATAATATAATTTAAAGCATTTAGTAAACACGACCCGTTCATAAAACTGAACCACTTACTAAAATGAACGCGAAGTACCATCAGAGACTTATTCACAACATTACAGGGTTAATTTAAAAAATACTAACGTACTCTTGGTTTTTAAAATTAATAATATTGCTCGTACTAAATAAAATTATTTAATGTATGACGAGTAAAACTAAGTTTTCATGAAACTAATATATTATGTAAGATATCTTAGTCATCGTCTCCATCGATAGATGTCCACAGCTGGACTTAGGCCTGTTGCAAAGATCACCACAGAACACGATCTTGTGCCACTTGTGTCCAACGACTCGCTTTTTAGTCAGGGGTCTTCCAATACTGTATTTGAAGGTGTGGAGTCATCAATCGAACTTTGCGCCCCGTCCACTCTATATAGCTCTCTATATCGCCCGCTGAGTGAGCCTGGCCATCTTATGAGGCCAGTAGCTAGCAGCAATGTTTCGGACCCGTAAATTCGGCAACACGCACATTTCAAAGACATAAATTATGAGTAATTATAGTAGGTATACCAGGTATAGTTATATTATTATAGTTTTGTATGATAGTATATGGCAGACCATATTACCTGGGTACGTCTCCTGTCCGGGCGTAAAACTATTTTATACTAGCGACGCGAACAGACAGACAGACAGACGCAGCGGGGACTTTATTTTTAATATGTAGTGATAAATATTTTAATAAGGTGTGAAATTAATATAATTATATATTACTGATTACTTAAATTTTCTCTATGTATTATAAATTGCACTTATTATGTAAACTGTTGTAAGTACATACGCTAGAAATGGCTGAATGCATGAATGAAGTATTCACAACAAACAATAATTAAATAAATAATTCGTGAATATTTCCTACCTACCCAGACACGAATGAAAAGAAACACTTTCGTATTTTTTACATTAAGTACTTAACTAATATGGATTTCTTAGATCCAGGTTCCTGTGAATAAAAACACCTGTTCTAATAACAAATTCTCGTAAAAACAACCCTTTTCATAAGTTATGTAACTTGTTAATTGTAATATTTTATGTGCTAATAACATAGATCTTATCGAATTGCGTGCTAGAACTGAATAAAGTTTTTACTGTTTCAAAAAATGAAAACATTGAAATACAAATTAAACGAAGTTTAATCAGATTGGACCAAGTAATCGTTTACACGCTAAAGCTAAATATATTATTGTATCAGCCATATTTTGTTTTAGGTATTTAGTGCTAAAGTTTAATAAAAACATTACTTTGTTTATATATTTTTCATAATTTAGCTAGTGTTTTGCACTGACTATGCCCACGTTTTATTGCAAACAAAGTTTAAAAGTATTATATCATATAAACTAAATAATTCTTAAAATATACCTACAGACAAAATTATAAAATGATTAATAAATACCCCTTATTACCCAACAGTTGCATAAATAACTATTATGATAGGTACCGATATTTTACGAATTGAGTTGTTACGCAAATATTTCGTAGCACTGTAGCTACGTAGCAGAACCGTAGCTGCTAGTCGATACATTAGACTATGCGTAGACTCAAAAATCGAATATGAGCACATAATTTTATTATTATGGCACATTATGGCTGAAAAGTCTACGTACAGTATACTTAGTACGACTTTACACATCTCGATAAGGTTAATACACTTTGAGTATCGAACGATTATAACGGTAGCATAATGCGGACTTCAAGTGCCTTATTTTATATGTATGAATACTTTTATTTCCCTAATTTTTCGCTTTTT
Organism: Melanargia galathea; assembly: GCA_920104075.1. Classification (NCBI taxonomy): domain Eukaryota; kingdom Metazoa; phylum Arthropoda; class Insecta; order Lepidoptera; family Nymphalidae; genus Melanargia; species Melanargia galathea. Next base: position 24,979,041 of record OV049855.1, read on the forward strand.
TCCGCCGCATTATCTCGTATACATTTTCTTCTGTAGAGACAAATTCTGCGTAAAGAAGCGACACTCACACCCTCCGCGAACCGTCGCCCGTTGATGACCGCAACTTTTAAGTACGCCAGCTGTAACTAAGTACGTATAACGCTGTGCTTGTCCCGCTCGATTTACGTATAACGTTGTCCTTGTCAGAAATAGGAGTAGTTCAAACGGGGTAAGTTCGTTTGTATGAAGCGTCGGGGGTGTGTTTGCAAAGGTAAACATACAAAAATATTTTTTACCATTATAATAGAATTTCCTTTGTGCTCTCGTACAAATTGAACAATTACTAACGCCTGAACTTGGCCGTCTGTAAATAACAAAAGCAATCAAATAAACATGCCGTTTAGATAGGAAAAGTGCTAAAAAACCGAGTTTCGGTGTTATTTTGAAAGTTGATAAGGCAGGTTCAGACATTAATGTTATTTCGGGGTCGTTTGTTCACGCGAAGTAGAAATAACACCTCGGGTGAAAGTAATGTAAGGCGAGACTAATAAAGGGTTATCACACGCATTGCCTGTACATTTGATTCTCTTTGTATTTGTTCTGGAAAGGTACTTAGAATTACCTACCTAATAAAGTTTTATTGGAGTCATTAATTCTTTTTTGTTTTAGTAACGCTATTATGAATTATAATTATTGGTCTAAGCTGTGGTAGGTTAATACAGCGCCTGGTGTTTTGGCCTATGACGAAGCTCTTTTTAATTCACGTTATTGGACGTCACCTCAAATTAAATGGCAACAGGCGGACTCAATGCTATTGATAAAATTTTCTATTAGTCTAGCCTAAGAGGTACGAAATATTATTGTGTAAGTTTACCTTAAAAAAAGATAAAAAGAAGCAAATAAGAGCATTTTTAGAAGTATATGAATTATGTATTTATAAATATCATAAATACATAAACATAATACTATAATATGCTCATAATACGTATTGTAAATATTATATCCATATATTTTACTCTCTGCCTCGTTGTTCTAGCGGTTGTTTGTCTGCGGCTCGAAAGGTCCTAGATTCGAGCAAACAATTGAAATATTATTGGATTTTACTGTCAAGAAACTCTCAGAATCAGCCCGGAGTTGGGAAGTTGGCAGTGTTACACCCACCCCCGTGCCTCGCAGAGCACGTAAATGTCGGTTCTGCGCCTGATTTTTCTCCGGTCATGCTGGTCTATGAGTGTTCGAATACCTGCACTACCTGTGTTGCGCACACACTTATGCACTATAATATCTCCCGCATCTGGTCTACGTTGTGATTGGCAGACGTGACCGAAATTCGGTAAGCAGATCATTTTAAATTCTTCATGAGAATAAGTTTTCAACCATAAATTAAATACCGCTCGACTGTGGCCCGGGTTCAAACAAGCAAGAACTTACCGAAAACATCCGTTAAAACGCGTAGGTGTGTTCGTTCGTCACACGCTGATATATCAGCAACTCGTTCGTGATCCAAGTGCTGCATGGGGAGCGATTTGCGCCGATTTATCGTTGTCCCCGCGCCTTCCTATTACGATACTTGCTTTAGACGCAGACTGTTTGTAATCTGCTATTTCAGACCATGGATGTTAATAGGTAAATTATAGTTGCAAACTGTACCTATCCCCCGATTATACTATTATGAATTTTCTAAATTGTCTCCTGTTATGTAAGCAAGTTTAAAGACGTATTCACGTCAAAGAAATTCAAAAAACATTAACTTTTATTTAAGTCAGAAAGGCTTTATTTTCTGTACGATTTTATCTATTTAGACCGTCATCCATGCTACATTAGTGCGACTTGTACCTACACGACACACAATTCTTGAAACCAGAACAAGCGGAACGCACAACGGAAAACTGTTAAAATGTTTTGCGCAAACGTCAAAGCAAATTGTTCCCTTAACAAGCCCCATTAAGTACTTATAATAGCGTGCGGTGATATAACAAATGGTGGACACTTTACTCTCAAGTTTTTGTTACTTATGAACACAGATTAAAGAAATGTGACAGCTGAAGCTCTCCTGAACAAACGTTGTGAGCGCGTAAGCTTTAGTGAGCTCAACGGGCGACGGAAGAGCTGTGCTCGGAGTAGCCTTGCGGGATCAAATCATGAATGAGAAGATCGATAGAAGAGCTAGAATACCGATACAGCTTCGAATCGCGAATCTGAAGTGGCAATGGGCAAATTGCTCGAAAAACCGATAGATTTCAAGGTGCTCGAATTGCGACCTCGCACCGTGAAATGCAGTGTACTCGACCCCCCAGTAGGTGGACCTTGGTGGTGGTTCAAAAGCCTTTGACATAGATAGGCCTACTTCAAATAAACAAATCGATTTCTCCCGTAGATTTCTCCAGACGAGTTTTTTTATGGCTATTGTCCTTTTAGTTGGTGCTTATTGTAAACATCATTACAGAAGCAGGATAAGGTTTAATATTAAAACTAAATCAAACTATTATTAAAATATTTTTATTTATCACCCGCACAAACTTAATTAATATCGAATCACAGATTAGTTTAACTGAGATCTCTTCTCAAATCTATTTTATACTAATTAATCAATTACACTCAGCCAAGTCCAAAATGGCAACATTTATTCGATTAGGGTGTGATTGCTATCGCAACCCTCAATCAAATATCACGACCTAGACGCTGAATCATCTAATAGTCGGTTGAGTCTCTGGTGGAGACTGAATTTGTAGCTTCAATCTACCCGTATTTATACCAATAATTCAACATGGCGGTTCGGCGCCACTGAATGAATCAAATGTCAGTTCATTCTAACCTGAAATTCATAATCTGTAAAACATTTCTAAAAATTTACATTAATTTTCAGCAATAATCTGACAGTTCGGCCGTCCTATATTTAACACGTCCCCGTGTTTCTCATCGATCACAGTAAAAGTCATTTTATTCATGTCGCGGGCGGTCTTGCCCATTGTCAATGTCCCAGGCGTTTTGCCTTTGTTTCTAAGATCACGGGTGATTTTACCCTGACTTAAGTCATGGGCTGTCTGCCCTCAGTAAATTGCGGGCGGTCATGCCCTCAGTCAAGTCCGTCAATGTCTTTTTAAATTGATAACTCAAAATAATTCATAACCGAACTCTCAGATTAAAAATTTAACTCATGACTCCATAAATCAAAACTTCTATTTGATTCGATTTCTACTTAAAAACCATATTCATTAACTATCAGTTATCTCATTATCAAAAACACTAAATTGTTTTGAAAACATTTAAGTAATTTTATTTTCATTTTTAAAATAAAGCGAATCTACCACTGGTTCGGAATGCCGCGACCTAGCGAGAAGAACCAGCAAGAAACTCGGCGGCGTCTAACCTATCAAAATAACTAATCAGAAATAATTTGTAATTTCAAACGAATCATTCATCTCAAGTGCGGGTATTTCACTATTCTGCGGGTATTTCTACAACTTTACTTCAAAAACTAAACACAACTGTGTAGATGGCAAAGCAATAGCAAGGCAACGTGATTCGAATCCCGCTTCTGAATTTGTAAACATCATTACAGAAGCAGGATAAGGTTTAATATTAAAACTAAATCAAACTATTATTAAAATATTTTTATTTATCACCCGCACAAACTTAATTAATATCGAATCACAGATTAGTTTAACTGAGATCTCTTCTCAAATCTATTTTATACTAATTAATCAATTACACTCAGCCAAGTCCAAAATGGCAACATTTATTCGATTAGGGTGTGATTGCTATCGCAACCCTCAATCAAATATCACGACCTAGACGCTGAATCATCTAATAGTCGGTTGAGTCTCTGGTGGAGACTGAATTTGTAGCTTCAATCTACCCGTATTTATACCAATAATTCAACATGGCGGTTCGGCGCCACTGAATGAATCAAATGTCAGTTCATTCTAACCTGAAATTCATAATCTGTAAAACATTTCTAAAAATTTACATTAATTTTCAGCAATAATCTGACATTATAAACTAAAATGTACTTACTATTTACTATTAGTAAAAGTGACTATAGAACTTATGTTATGGTTACTAAAGACGAAAATGCTTTAAAAGAGTCCTTACGTTTTGGTAGAGTGTATATCAAAAACATATCTTTAGGAGCATTCGGCAACCTCGTATTGTTGTCACTTTTGGCTCCATATCTTCAGTTTAATGTTCTCTGACCACTGATATACGACAGCAAAGACATGTCATGGGTTCTCTGACATTATCAATATCGATTTGACAGACCAAGACACATTTTATCTAATTTAGAGTAAAATATGTAAACTGTTCTATTCTTAAAAATGCAAAAACTAAAAGAATTATTCCGTATGCTTACTAAACAAAAAAGTATGTAATTTCTAATATACTAGCAAATTTTAGAGTTGACTTTAAATAAGAAAAGCTGTAGTTTTGTTTAGCTAGCTAGCTAATAAATAGCTAGTAAATTAAATAAAATTAGCTAGCTAACTAATTTAATTTAATTTATTTTACCTAATTACCTAAATGCTTCTGCTATTGCTACAAGATGGAAACTCACTAATTCAGAAAAGTTAAGGAAGTATAACGATCAATTATACATCAGTCATCAATTTATCAGCCACTGTCAATGCTTCACAGCACTCTAGATCGTGTACCTACCCATGATTATGTTTGTATTTTACAATATGTGGGTCAGTTTGGCGATTGAAACCGATGAACTTTTCAATCGAGTTTGTATCTTTTAACTTGCAAATCATATATCGATGTTTTCTAGCTTGAATTTAAGGCGAACGTTCCTTTTTGGGGTTATTAGAGCTTTAAATATGTTTCCACGTGTAGTACCTATTCTTATATTTGTGAATACAGTTTAACGAAATTCACGATTAGGAAGATATTTTATTTTTCTTGTTATCCTTTAGATTATTTCTTCCATTTATTATGTCAAGAATCATACTAGTATAAGCTCGTGATTCCGAATTTGATACGATACTCGGTTGATTAATATACCTAAGTGAAAGTCAAAACGTAATACCTACGCCTTCTCACCTCGGTGTGCGTCCTTCTGTTGTTCTCCATGCTTCATGATTTGTAGTTGTTCTTCATGACGATATATAGTACGTTAAGTCATCACTCACGATTATTTTCAAAAACATCTGATACTACTTAATGGTTAATTAATAAAATTAACACTTATTTTAACACTTACGTGCTTTCCAAACAAAGTGAAGTTTTTTGTCATTCCTTATGTTCGTATGGAGTCGTATGGACAAAATCTGACACTTAAATAATATGATTGACGTTCTTAAGCATTAAGAAACCTTTTTTAGTATTGTACTCGGCCATCACAGTCAAAATTATACTATATATTTTTCTAGAATCTTGGAGTCCACTGAAGCTTCACCATTATGACGTGATAATGGAAGACTACGACTTTCAGTATCATTTCTCAGAAAACAACAGGAAAACTTTTGAGTTCAAAGCTAATTAGCTTTGAACTCAAAAGTTTTCCTGTAGAAGGTACCTATTTTAATATTTTCCATTGCAGTATTGAAAATTTTGATAATAGAGTGTTGTTATTATCTAAAAACAGGAATCTCTTGCATTGTATATTGCACAGTATTTTGCATTGAAATGAATCCGAATTTGATTTCGATTAGCACATTGGAAGATAACGCTTGAACGCGACATAATTATATGAAAATTAAAACGGTTTTGTACCAAATTTGAACAATACGACACCCTATCAAAGATCGTTAATTGAATTTCGAATTCCATATCATTTCGAGCGCCCTCGCATGCCGTTTTCGGGCAGCGTCGTTCAGAATGCGAGACACTTCAAACCACTCGCTTCCAATACGGGATGTGGGTCACGTTAACTTGGTCGATCTAAAATTACATAGAGCTCTCACGCTGCTATCGACTAATGATATAGTGGGTCAAGTTAAAATTGGTCGATTAATTTTCACTCTAAACTCTGAAAATACGTAGTGTCTTTCGTAAATGCGATTAAAAATATATAAGATTGTTTAATTTTCTCCATCATAGTTTATTAGTTTATATCTGAATAGTTCACCGGTTTGAGCACTACGGGGAAACACACACACACGCGTTTGTGTTATGCGTAGAGGGTTAATTAGATTATTTTTTCTCTCTTATCTCTCTCCTTCATATGGACAACAATACGCGCTGTCCAGCCAATTAGGTATTCTTTATCGTCGCCTTTACTAAGTGGCATCCAAACGTCAGTAAAGAAGCTTCTCTTAAAAAACAATAAAACCAACTAAACTACCTACTTATTCATTAAGAAATACGTTGGAATCTTACCCATTTAATTTTCAGGTTGTATATTATAATAATTCTTAAAATAGTCTAGGAAATCTTCATTTTGAAAAAGCTGTGAAGTGATATGCCACTCAGTATGGTAATCCATTGATTAAAATCTATCAAACTGTGGGAATACTTCGAGGATATAAAGAATTCCAAATAAGGACATACCCGGATACGCGTGTAAAAACTAAAATACAACACTGCGTTTGCTAACTCGAGGTAGGGTAAAAAAAGCGTTTGAACATGCTTCTTTTTTAGTACCTACAATCATTTAAATATTAACGATACTTTTTCTTCAGCGCTTCGTTTGTCTAGCCCTGTATATTGTTTGTTGGGAAGTATCAGGGTCTGTGCGACCCGGTCTGTAATCTCCCGGCCTGCGCCGCAGTCATGCTCGGATCTAGATTCTATCTAGACCCTAGATTAATATAAGCCTAGACTAGGATGGAACCCTAGTATTTTATTATTTTCAAATGATAATAAACAGAAAGATAATCTTGGTTTTGTTATTATGATGATGCATTCGAAATCTTTAAGCGTAGTTCGTTTTCGTAGGTATCGTTAAGTCTGTGTTTGTAAGACCTAATTCACGGTTTATTAGATTATTGAACTGTAAAACTGAAATTAAAATAAATGAACAGAAATAGAAATATCTTTATAAATATCCAACAGTGCCTGAAGACGAAAATCTTCGAACAGTGCGTGTGCCAAAAGTCGTCACGACTTTTTGTTCCAAAATAATATGATCATTAGCTATGGATCACCTAGCGGGCTATAGTGAGAGAGAGAAAGATATATGCTCGGAGTATCCTTGCGGGCTGTATAGCTGTGATAGCCTAGTGGTTGGGACGACCGACTTCTAATCAGAGGTCGTGGGTTTGATCCCGGGGCACGCACCTCTAACTTTTCAGAGTTATGTGCATTTTAAGTATTTAAATATCACTTGCTTTAACGGTGAAGGAAAACATCGTGAGGAAACCTGCATGCCTGAGAGTTCTCCATGACGTTCTCAAAGGTGTGTGAAGTCTGCCAATCCGCTTGGCCAGCGTGGTAGACTATGGCCAAAACCCTTCTCACTCTGAGAGGAGACCCGTGCTCTGTAGTGAGCCGGTAATGGGTTGATCATGATGATGATCCTTGCGGGATCAAATCAGAGATGAGAAGATCCGTTGGACCATAGGAGAACCACATTTACCTACGTAGCTCATCGAGTCGCGAAACTGAAATAAAAACGTGTTGAACACATATCGCGAAGAACCGATATACGCTGGGGTCCCAAGGTGTTCGAATTGCGACTTTGCACTGGCAAACGCAGCGTTTCAAGACTTCTCACTAGCTGGACGAATGATCTTTTAGTTACTGTCAGTGTTTTTTTTTCTTTTTTTTTTTATAGGAATAGCGGGCAACCGAGCAAGTGGGTCACCTGATATTAAGTGATTACCGCCGCCCATGAACATTAGCAGCACCTGAGGAAGCACTGATGCGTTGCCAGCTTTTGAGGAAAGGGACTGGCTCTTCAGCTCGCTGCCGTAACACACGGATGCTTTGCGGCAGATTACGGCTGAAGTGTGGTCGCTAGCCAGGTGGATTCGGGGTAGAATCCTAGCACAAAACGATTGGATACAGGTGGCACAAGATCGTGTTCTATGGTAATATTTGCACAAGAGACATGCGTCCAGCAGTGGACGTCTATAGGTTGAGACGAAGATGATACATGCTCAATTAATAACTATACTATATTTAAGCGTTCATTTGCATTACAGCACACATCACCACCGAGGATGAGAGAGCAAAATCCGATACTTAGTGATGTATGAATCCATTCACTCCAATCCATTAGGTCCGGCCGGCCAATGGCGGACCGTTAAAAGAAACCCAAATCCCCAGTCGGCTCATAAATAACTTATCAGATTCGCCACTTACCTCACCCCTTCTAATAAATCTTCGCTCTAACTTCCCGGGCCGACATGCCCTGGTTAGTTTCTACCATTTTGTATTGCATGTTGCAATCTAGTTTCTATCTATAACTATACTTACAACTAATTTCATACAGCGATCTATTTGTTTTCCTCAATATTTGACCTATTTTGACAAAAAATCAAGTTTTAAATAGAATCATTCCATAGGGTCTAACACTTGGTATGTAACATGATAACATTTAGTAACATGATGGTCTCAATATTTCATTTCATGCAACACGATGGTTTTGTAGCGAGTATTTAATATGACATTTTAGGAATTTCTAAATTTCAAATTTCCATTTACAACAAATTCGACGGAAGTGCCGCCATATGCATTCCGCAGACCGGAAGCGTTTATTTGCTGTATATACGTGACTCGGGTGCCGGGGCGAGGGCTTATGGTTTCAAATTACAATTGTCGTTGGGCATTTGAACACAATTTTCATATTTCACGGGAAAAAAATCAATAAAACCAGTCAAACATGAAACAGTTCCAGTCAAATACAGTCTTGAGAAGATCTTTGATCTCTTCCTATATTATTATGACGACCTTCAAGGCGCAGTGGCGAGCGCAGTGGTTTTATAAGCGGGCGGTGCCGGGTTCGATTCCCGGCAGAGGCAATTTAGGATTTTATAATTTCCAAATTGTCTCTGGTCTGGTCTGGTGGGAAGCTTTAGCCGTGGCTACCCTACCGACCCTACCGACTAAACTTCTTGGTGCAGTGTTGGACAGCTCATGTTCCATAATGCCCCTAGTGTTACAACGTTTAAGAGCAGCGTTGGGCAGCTCACGCATGTCTTTCAGTATTAACGGTGTGTTTGTGTTTAATCCAACACAAACGCAGTCACACACAAAACCTAGTGCTATTATATCATAAATCCCGAGGAGTGTGTGAGGTGAAACACGTCCTCTATATTCAGCGAGAGGTCGGCGTCGCAATCTGCATAATCCGTGCAGCAAGGATTTACTTCCACTGCCGACAGATATAGAGCTTTTGTGATCTGTAACGTCGTCTACCAAGGTGGAGACTAGCCAACTACGCAGAAGATATTATAGTGAACAAGTGTGTGCGCATACACTGCAGGTGCATTCTCTATTATTTCACTCTCATAGTCCGATGGGACACCAATGCGACAAGATCGGAGAGAGATCAGGTATAGGACCGTCGGTTCAACGTGCTCTCCGAGGCATGGGGGTGAAATACTTACCGCCTACTTTCGATTCCAGGCTGGCAAGTGGCAGTGAGAATTTCTAGTCCGAAAATACTTCTTTTTTTACTCGATCCAAAAATCGAACCGTGACTACATCACGCACACACAAATGTGCACTACAATTGCAATGCGTAGCTGGCAAGTCTTAGATTGGGCACCGTGATCAAAATTCGGTCAGGAGGGCATTATCATTCTTTAGTCTGTTACACAATATTATGTTTAGATTCGAAAAATAGCTTTCTTAAAAGCGTACCTATCCAAGTTATTCAACTACGTACCTTCTTCCTAGAATGTAAAATAAAGATTCTAAACATGTTACGAAAAATTTATTGTAAGCTGAAAACTTGTTACAACATTATAAAGCGGGAAGACAGGGAATTCGATACATAATAATAATATGATGGAATAGCAACAAAACTAAAGCAATACTTGCTACGCTTCGCTCTGATATAAGCGGGTCATTTTATTTTCAAGATAGAAGATGTATTTAGGCGATGAGAAAATTGGATAGATATCCAAGCTAAAAATTAAATTTTAAAAGTATCAATAAGTTAAAGAATATACAAAAATCTCTACTAATATTATAAATGTAAAAGTGTTTGTTAGTTTGTCATTCAATCACGTGCTCGGATATGTATCGACGTGATTTTTTGTATGAGACACATTTATGTCAACTTTTTTGTCAATAGTCGGCATTTTTGCGTATTGCACAGAATCAGCAGACATATTGGTGCGCCTATATTATAACCTGACCCTATTCTGATTTCTGGATTCCACTACTTTGGCCGAACGCAGGTTATGAGCTGATAGCGATTTAGATTTTATCAAGACTAATTTAAAAGATCTCTAGTGAACCCAAGTCTTGATAACAAGATAGAGTTTTTAATCCTCTATTACCTATTTTCCATTCCAGCTTTATTTACTTTGATATACGGATGAAATTGATATATCTCTCTGCATTGTATTCCTGATTGCTAAGAGTAGTGAACCCTTTCCATTAATCACATAACTAGGTAGGTAGGTATAAATATTATGTTAGAGTCCGCTATCGCACCTACGCCCACGCTGAAAAATTCACTTATTATAACTTGCACCAAACTCTAACCACATTGAACTTGCAATACGAATATTTAATATTCATATGAGAATGAATATTCAATTTCCTATCTGATTGAACTGGGTGTGGAGTAATTAAATGTTCTTAGTGTCTGACCTAAAGAATACTCTATATTTCTGGGAATTAAGACGGGAATGCAATCTACGTTACTGTTAGGGCGATAAAATATAGATTTAGTAATTAGGTCTGATTTATTAATTTGATATTATATTAAAACATTAAAAATACTTTAGGTATATTATCCATACATACATAATATTATATTAACTATACGATTACATAAATATTATGAAAGTTAAAGTGTTTGCTTGTAATTTTTTTCAAGTTCCTTATACAAAACAATGGAAACCGAGTAACTGCCGAGTTTTTCACAGGTTTCTTATCTTTAGTAACTTGGCATTCGAAATCAGTGGATTTAGATATTTCTAGTACGAGCGAATATACAAATATTTTACCATCGTTCTAATATTTGATCTGCTAAAACCATAGACTCTGTTTGTAATAATTAAAATAATGATTATTATTTAAAACAATATTTGTATAGAAGTGCTGTTGAAAGGCTCGAGGATAGGAGCTTATTAAACAGCGCGCCACCAACACAAACTTTAATGGAGGCTTCAAAATAAGGAGCAAAATAAATAGCCGTCGGCGTTCATGAATTCTTAACAAACCGCCCTAAGTAGACGAGAAAAACTTATAAATTTAAACACAGGATATAAAGAGACCGCTCTCGCAAACTTAGTGCTATTATTCATACTAAAACCTACCTAAACACAATCCAATACGAATAACAATTTGTCTTATACTTGTTTAGTTATTTGTTTAGTATTTAATACTGTGCAAAATGCGGTGACAAATTTAGGTAGACATATATTTTAAGTTATATGTAACTACTTACCTCTCTTTCGTTGACCTGTAGGATCAGCTGAATAAATTGCATTGCGAACTTTTAAAAAATACAGAATATATTAAGCATATGAATTTTTTCGCGTTTTTTTTTTTGTGATTATTTATCAGTAATCATCCCTACTAATATTTGTCATCGTTTCCGGAAGCGGTCTCCTTACACCCGTTATAAAAACGTAACGTAACGTACGAAAACGTACTTACCAAGATACCATCTATTATTCTCTTGCACTATTCCACGCACTGGTCAACCAATTCCTTTTTCCGAAGGTCTGTAAGAAATTGCTTTTAACAATAAAGCCATGCATTCACTAAGCAACTAACGTGTACAATACTGCTCAATATGGTAGTTAAAAATGTTGAGCGACAACTCAAAACTTTAGATTAAGGCCTAGGCCGCATTGCGCGAATTTTTCCACAAAATTCTGTGACATATGGGAATGTATGAAGCTGCACGCACATGCGATTTAAAATTCGCGAGAAAAATATATTAAAATGCGGAATATAAACCGCGCGAATAATTTTCGCAGTGCGGACCCGCTCTTAACGTAATAAAAAGTCGCGCGTCAGATTGCTTCATCTGGCAACGTCGCGCGCTGTTTATTGTTGCAGCGTTGCCAAACAATATAATGTAATCGAATTTGCGAAACAAACAACGAGAAGGCAAACTTTACTTTATAATAATTTTGAAGCGTATTTATCTTGCTTAAAAATATTGATTTGTTTTGGAAAAAGTAAAGCTATACAAAACGCATTATCTCGCATCTTGCTCTTGAATATATCCCACCCGTAAAATATGTTAATAGAATAACGAATTCTTAAGTCAGTGTAAGTACTAAAAGCGTAAAATCTATTTTCCCCGCAAGCGACGCATTTTACACGATTCTTTAGACATAAAAATTTGGTTTTTTCTTGTTTATCTTTGAGGTTTGATTTTTAATTCGCAATAAGTCCACGCGTATCTGTGTGAAACGATTTGATAAACTCATAGATCAGCCAAAGCAAAAAAGTAGATGTACCTGTGTTTCAAGTGTTGCAACAAAGTTGCGCTCACGGCGAACTGTTACTCACCAAACTTGTTGAGTTCGCGGCAACAGTTTTAACTAAACTAATTTGAGCTTTAGTAATTAAAATTTTTGTTAATTCAACTATTCTATATACTTACCAGACTATGTTATATACTTACCAGATTAAAGACGGGAATATGGAATGTAGTTTTAATACGACAATTACATATACACAATAACTACGTTATTGGAATAGATACTCCGGTTCATTCAGTACTACTGTTGCCTTCTTCAAATTATGCACTTATTAAGTAGGTATACATATGTATATCGAAGTAACTTAGCAATAACATCAATTAACATTTCAGTTGGTGTTAAGTATCCTCCTACATGCAAGCGTACAAACTGTGCTATAAGCTTAAACAAACTATACCTAACAAAGTACTCAAAGCAGTTTGTACCTATGAATGGTAACTTTGTCGCTACATACCGGAAGCATTAAAACCAACCTTCTCTATTATACACCAAACAATGTTACAAGTTAGGAACTTTAATGCTGGCGAATGTTTTGTATAGAAATAGATTGTGACTATAATGCCATATTAGGACGACTAAGTAATTTCGAAAAAAGAATTGATTAAATTTTTAATTCTAGATTCAATAAAAATATTAATTACTAGATGATGCCCACGGCTTCGCCCGTGTGTATTTAGGTTTGTAAAAATCTCGTGGGAACTTTGATTTTCCAGAACAAAAAGTAGCCTATCTGTAGTAAGTAGTAACCCGTCCACAAAACGGAAAAATTCCGTGGGATCCTTACGATTTCGGAATGCAATTCCTTACAGCATCAGGGTTGAGGAGTTGGACATGTACCTACTCGAGGTCATTCAACAATAAAGTATTTAATTGGTATCCCCAATATCAATTTAAATAACCGACAGTGCCTAAATCCCATTAGTTTAGGGGATCAGATCCCCTACAGCATCAGGATTGAGGAGTTGGAATCCAAATTTTTTGTAGGACAGTGTCGCAATGTTTCTCTATCGATTAAAAAAAAAATTACGCAAATCGGTTCAGAAATCTCGGAGATATCGGTGTACATAGGTAGAAAAACACAACTCCTCCTTTTTTGAAAGTCGGTTAAAAAAGTAGCCTATGTCACTCCCTGGTTAATTCTCTACTTGTATGTGAAAGTCCCGTCAAAATCGGTTCAGCCGTTCCAAAGATTAGCCCGTTCAAACAGACAGACAGACAGACAGACAGACAGACAGACAAAAATTTTAAAAACGTGTGATTCGGTTATAGTATCGTTCAAATAACCATATGAGCTTAATATGAGGTAGTTATTTCGATATTACAGACAGACACTTCAATTTTATTTATTAGTATAGATAGCGGTATTGTTCACTGATACTGCTTTGGTCTAATGGTTAGCAGATCACGAGAAATAATTTGTTAGGTATTAGGATTTTCTGTCAAGAAATTCTCAGTGCCAGACCCCCGTCACCACCTTCGTTTCACCCCCGTGCCTCGGAGAGCACATTAAGCAGTCTGTCTCGGTTATTATCACTATCGTGTGACAATAGTCGTTAAAAACCGCCAACCCGCTATGGAGTAGCGTGGCGGGTCTAAGCTCTAAATCTCTCACTCCTATGAGAGAAGAGGCCTGTGCTCAGCAGTGGGACGTTAAAAGGCTGTAGGCTGTTAGTTTAGGTACATAAAAGAATTGTGGGATCCGATCCGATCCTATATAAAAACCCATATCTACGCGAACGAAGTTGCGGGGATCAGCTAGTTACAAATATTTTTTGATATTTTATATTTTTTCTGAATCACTAAAAAAGTTCTAACACAAGTAGGTAACTCAATTTTATCCGCTATCAAGAAAATTTTCATTCTCCCGACGCGACGACGAGAAACTTTTTTTATTATTATACGGCCGACATTTTGGCGCATAAGGAAAATGGACGATTTTCCCTCCGCGGAACGTCTTTCGGAAAGATTTACGATGTTATGACGATTAAATCAACGCTCTTTTATATTTGATTCCTCCATTTATATTATTAAAAACCGCCGACACCCACGCCGTCTCTTTTGTCTTTTCTCTTTGAATAAATATATTAGGTACATAATTATCTTAGGAATAAACAATAAACATTGTCAGTCATTTTGTCTGTTTGACATTGTACCTCACAGGTATTATGAAGCTATCCTGGGCCACGGGTGCGACAAAGACGCAACTTAGTCGCACCCGTGACTGCGACACAATAGTTATAAACTTACAAGTACAAATTAAAAATTTGAAAAACCCCCGACATTCGCCATTTTATGACGGCGGCCATCTTGGATTTGCATAGTACTATTCTACTCGTCAAGCCCTTTCATTTGATACCCATATTAATGGAGTTGTGAAAAAATATGTAATCCGCCATTTTGTAGCGGCGGCCATCTTGGACCGATTTTCATCAAACATAGCTAACAACACTCTGGACTAATTCACCTTTCAAACAAAAAAAACCGCATTCAAATCGGTCCACCCGTTTGAGCGCTACAGGGGAACAGACAGACACACACACACACACACAGACACGTCAAACTTATAACACCCCGTCGTTTTTGCGTCGGGGGTTAAAAATAGGAGTTTCTTGTTAGCGCGCGTCAATAAACGAAGTCTTCTTATTTGAACCTTTCTAATTAAAGCATGACTTTGGTAGCAATTAAGCCGCCATTGTAATATTTCAAATCGATTTCTTTCGTAATAGTATAATCTTTCTTGTGTGCAATAAAGTATATAAGTATCTGTAATCTAACTATAGCTGTAGTTATAGCTTTCTTTTTTTTTCAAAATCCCGTGGGAACAGTGAATTTTTCCAGGATAAAAAGTAGCCTATGTGTTAAGTCAGGGCATAATAAATTTCAGCCAAATCGGTTCAGTAGTTGCGGCGTTAAAGAGTAACAAACATACACATACACACACACACACACACATACAAACTTTCGCCTTTATAATATTAGTGGTATTCTATGATAAAACAAACATATACTGTAAAAAGTTATCCTTGATAGTCAGATGTGCAAAGTCGTGGGTACGGGTAGTCAACGACAAATACGTTAAAAAACAACAACTCCAAAAGATGCACAAGTATTTCAACAAATACCCTCCGCCTGCGAAATGGAATTAAATCCTGCCAAGCATATTTCCATCCCACCGCAGTACTACAATCTGGTTAAAAATACAACTTTACCTTGAACCTTATCCTTTTCTTTATTATGGAAGCCATAGAGTCCAAAACTGCATCACCTTGATACAATTGTTTTCTTTGATGCGACAGTCCAAAGATTCCAAACGTCACGAAATTTAATTTTAAATCCGCATAAAGTTTGCATTTGTTAGATTGAGTTCGAATTCTGAAAGAAAGTTCAGGTGTTAGCAACATTGATGACAGTGAATTATTTCTTATGAAATTCTCCTTGCAAGATAATCGTCTTTAGTGTTTGCTTTTGATTAGAAAAAATTAAACATGTAAAAATATTATGTAAATCACATATTATGTAAGAGTAGGTATAGATGCTATAGGTTCGACATAAAAGAACAAGCAAATTAATTACGTACAGTGTAAAATGATGGTAGAAAACGGCGTGGCGGGAAGTTTATTTGTTTGGTTACAACATAAAATTAAATACTTCTATTAGTTTACGAGTTTATTTATTCAGATTAAAATGGTTTATACAATCGAATTTTAATTTTTTTGAAGTATTTCATCAAATTCGTAGGCAAACAGGTTAAAACGAGGAGTAAACGAGTGTGTAAGAAAAACTTTATTACTAACGATTAAGAATGTAAAATACCTTCTAAAACATTTTATAAATAAAAACCTCAAAAACTAGGCAAGCAGGTTTTCCAAAAAATATTCTATGAAGAAGTAAAATAAAATTATACAATAGGATGCTAAAGTAATTCTGCACCGTGCAAGTCGTGAGTTGAAATAAGTTTATTCATAGCTTTAACTCTATTCTTATTACCTCTACTTAGAGTTAGCTGCAGTCTCTATCACAAAAAGAGTTTTTAAATTCACATAAAACTAAAAACAATAATTCTTGAATGCGTCATCACTTTAAAGTGAAACCGCAGTCAAAAACAAAGCTCACCTTGATATAGGTAGGTACTTTAACTCGATAGTTCACTATCGAATCCCTCCAACTCAAACAAATGGCGAACCACACAGAACTAATATAAGGCATCCACCGAGTTTCAGTCTGTTTTCAAAAGGAGCTCACGATTCCTTTGAAACTTTTCACTACGAACTTATTCGCGTGAATGCTGAACAAGTCTGCGCCATCCTCGTACCTATCTATCTGGTCGTAAAGATTCATGACCGACAGAAAATGTGGGGACACAATTTCTACTGAAATCCGACCGTATCGTACGTTTAAAATATTTTCTCAGGAGCATTCGAAATTTCGAACCTAAAATACCGCCATCTGGCAACATGTAGCTACACTTTGAACTCGAATATTTTAACGTTTATCAGTTGAAAGATATTAGAAATGAATTTCGGCGGAGTTTATCAGTTTTGCTGAGTCAGCTATTACATTTAGTATAAGCATACGCCTCAAACGATTTGAGATAATTATGGTAAAATAATTTATAAAATTAATTTACTTATTAATATAAAAAAAATATATTAAATATTTATTGCTTTACTAGTCTTTATTAGTCTCGTGAGGACTAGGTTTTTAAAAATCTTTCATGTTCTGGGATAAAAAGTAGCCTTTGTCCGTCTCCAGGATGTAGCTCTAGTAACCATATCATTTAAAGAAGAACATAAATCTTCTCTACGGTGGCTAAAGTCGGGTCTCCGCCAAAGATAAATTGCCAACTTTTGTGTTTACCCGGCTTAAGAACTGTTTCTGTATAGACACCTGAATCACTCAAGGTCTCGATGAAAGTCAAAGGAGAGAAGAAAGACTGGACGTCTATTGTTTTTAGCCTATGGGCGTCCAGTCTAAGAATTTCAGTATTTGCGATTATATTAATTCGGTATCAAACCGAATATTAATTCGGTATCAAACCGGAACAGGTCCAAAATTAAATTGTTTCAAATTAATTACAATTTTCACGTAAATAGCTACAAAGCAGTATTAATACTGTAGTTATTAGCCCAACCTAATGCCTAAGAGTGACACAGTTATCGTCTGTTGCGAGAAATTAAAATTCAACGCATACTGAACAAAATGTTACCTATCGCTACACATAATAGGGATCAAAAATACTGTAAACATTTACACATACTGCGATTAGTCGTTTATTTTTACAAAAACAAGAAGAAAAAAAGAATAGAGAACCAACTTCTTTCTAGAAGTCAGCTAAAAAGGAGAGGGTTCGACATGGGTATTTTTATGTTTATGTGATTTCTCCGAGATTTTCAAGTTTTTAAGTGTTTCGTACTCGAAAGAAAAATGGAACTGAACGGAATGGTCTGCACGGTTTTTAAGCATTACATTCAAAATAAATAAATGAGCCCCTGGTCTAGTACATTATCGCATAAAAACATTGCGTATAGCGTCTCCCTCTCGAGGGAGTGCGTTAGTTTTTGCACAATACAGTACATTAGTCAACCCGTGTATTTCAATATTACACGGTAATCGTGAAACACACAGTACATATTTCACACAGATAATAACGGTTTATATCTGTTTTAATCCCAGTAAATATTTGCTGCGCTATTCCCTAAATTTACATAAGTATTTAATTGTTATTTATTTGTATTTCATTAATGAGTTCGCTAATACATTTAATTTATCTGTATGGTTGCCTTTGACAATAATAATAGACATAAAATAAACAACAGGTAGAAATTGTTCTGAATTAAGTTTGCATACGTACCCATTACTTAAATATCCGACTGCGCAACAGCAAATATAGATTTTATTTTTTTATACGTCGTATTTGAATTAGTAGGTATATAATATTATATATAATATATTAATATATATACACTATAAAACTACACATATTATTGATATAGAGCTTATTTGTTTAAGCGGCTGCGCACGACGCAAATAGCAATGTGATGTGGCGTACAATCCGGCAAAACTACTTTTACGTACAATAGGGTATTTGACAACATTGAAAATATACTATTGATTGTGGTCATCTTATCAGATAATAGCCTAAAAAAGACATATTTCACTCAATCACACTAAATTATGTAATTTTACGCGATATTTTGCACGAAATAAAACATTATAATTTTTGAAATTTTATCAGACACGTGAACGCTCTGTGATTGGTTGCTACTCTGGTGACGTCACTTGAAATTATTATACTTGAGAGTACACTTTACTTGGTCGATATAATTGAAGTTTATCAACCAATCGAAAGTAAACTTTAAAGTTGAAACAATAAGATTGATATTAAAATAGCATTATTAACCTCTTAATTTCACTTATTTGGTGTGACTTTCTAGCGCATATACTCTACAATACACAATTGTTTTCATACCAATAATTAGATAAACTCTTCCACTAATAAATTATCACTAGATAAACTCATAACTTTTCTTTATTTCCTCACAAAAACAAAAGATTTGTACCTAAATACACAAGTGTTTTTCGCGCCATCCGTCGTAACTAATCACGCAGCGTGCTCTGTCGCACGCACCGAGAGCGAGCGAGAAAAGTGATGATGCTAATATTTTTGCTATGTATTTATTACATAATTAAAGATTGTTATTTTTCTTGTTTCCTCTCCCGCATTCCATTTATTGCATTTAACTTTGTATTTATTGTATTTAACCTATTTAATTACTTTTAATTTGTATTTAACTATTTAATTATTGTTACTGGATAGCTACGCTGTTTTGTTGTGGTTTCTGGTTATGTAACCCATACTGTGCCCATACATACTCTGACCTCTGTGTGTGAACCTATAAACTTGCTCATTGGTTTGTGACGTCACGCGTATCATGTGATCAGCGCTATTACAGAAATGTCGTTTTTGGCGCGGTTTTCAAAACTTAAACT
The DNA here is from genome assembly GCA_920104075.1 of Melanargia galathea. NCBI lineage: Eukaryota > Metazoa > Arthropoda > Insecta > Lepidoptera > Nymphalidae > Melanargia > Melanargia galathea. Next base: position 24,998,573 of record OV049855.1, read on the forward strand.
TTATCATTGATTTAATTCTTAATACTGTAGATATTCCGAAAAATATCAATGTAGTGTGTTTTAATAAGTAATAAAGAATAATTTAAAACTAATTCCAAAAATTAGTCAAATAGCCTATTTCTACGTACGTGCCATCACTCATTGCGTGTTAGGCCTTACAACTAGACGGCATTCCTATAAGAACAAAACAACACACAAGTAAACGTTGGCCGTGTTCCGAGCGAGGGTTTTGTGTCACGTCATTCAAGATTCGGTTGTGGGACGGCGTTGGAGTATTTTCCTCTTGCAACTATCACACTAATATTATAAAGGCGAACGTTTGTATGTGTGTGTGCGCGTGCATGCGTGCGTGCGTGCGTGTGTATGTGTGTGTGTACGTTTGTTACTCTTTAACGTCTCAGCTACTGAACCGATTTTGCTGAAATTTTAATGGAGATTATGCCCTGACAACACTTTTTATCCTGGAAAAATCCACAGTTCCCAAGGGATTTTGAATAAACCGAAATCTATAGCTACAGCTATAGCACACGAGTAGATAAGTACATATGCGCACGTTTGTCACCCAACTGAACCGGTTGGGGGACAGAGCGGGCGTCCGTGAACCGTTGGTGAGTGTGTTTGTGTGAGTGTACCTACAGCGGGCCGCTTATAGAAGCTTCCCCTCTGTACTTATCTACTCATGTGGCTCTACCTATGTAGATTACTATAGCAAACTTCATTGAAAGTACGTATAAAGGTTGAAAAAGGGAGCGGGAACGGGAACCGGAAGTCCACGATTCTACTTGATCATAAGTCAAGACTCTACTACCCGTTTGGAAAGCTAACACTGAGGACTGTACGAGTACTGAGGAGAGCCGACCATAAACTGCGCTGTACTGACCATAACTGACTCTTTGTTTTGAATATGAATCAGCAAAAACGAACAGAAAAGAGCCGTACCGCCTGAAACATTGTGTGAGAATATTGGATATTTTATCTTGCCAACTTTTAAAAACTCATATTCCGCGAAGGAAAAAGTATTACGTCCAGTCTAATTGAAACACTAAGGTCCTATAAATCTGTGCGAACCTTTTAATAAAGCCCTCAGTTCCCGAACACCGGGAATATATTCGGTTTTATCTTCTGTAACAAACGTTCGGCTTTCTAGCCCGGTTCCCGTCGATTTGGGAGATCTACGAGTATGTGGGCGAGATATTATTGAGTCTAAAATAAGTTGGTAGATTTTGTGAATTCACTGAAAACATTTTGGTTCAAAAAATAATTTTATTTTCTTTTTTGCCATTTTGGTAAGTAAAAACTTTACCAACGGTTTTGAAAATAGATTCATCGAGAAGAGCCGGAAAAAAATCAGCAGTTATTCTTTCCAAAACGTAAAATATTGTAATATCAATGAAGTCAATGTTCTATCACAGCGGGCATGCAGCCGAATGCAAAGCAGACTGCTTTAATGCAATTTTCATAATGAATTTAGAACATGATATTTGTAGTCTTTCTAGTATATTTCACATATTTATTTATGCAGTAATAATAGTGTTATTTTCCTTAAGCATTACTAACTGCTTTATTATGAAAAAAATTGAGGTTTATATATTATTATTATTACAAGACCAATTAACAAGCCTAATTGAACCCTATATTTTTAACGAAACGAATAACTAAATCATGAATTGTATGCTATTAAAATATCTCTCCCCAATGTATTATTCATTCAATTTTATCCACCCTTGTTATAAAGCAGTGATCAAGATTTCAGATTTAAATCTACGCCTTTATCAAATCCAATTAGGTGTTTGCTCAATTAGATAAGATCTGCTCACACAACTGAATTACGCCTTTCGCAAACGACCGATATTTGTCAGTCCAACAAAAGTTGATGAAAACAGACCTCAATAATATTACCTACTACCTTATGAGTGCTCTAGTCAGTAGCGCTAATTAGTGCGTGCGCGTGAGCACGCTCATTTACTGGTGGGATATACTTACTCAAAAGCGAGATGTACAATGTTTCAACAAACCAAATCAACGTTTGGTATAATGTAAATTTATGCAGAACTGATTAATATTTTCAAGCAAGTTAAACACATCGAAATTATTACTAAGAAAAGTATACTTTCTCGGTTTTAGGTTTGCTTTATTATTTTGTTACATAGTTTATTAACGCATCAAGTTTGCTTAATATTTTCTCTAAAATAGAAAGTTTGAAGGGTCATAAAATCCAAAATGAATTTTTATTTTATCGTTATGTTTGCGGTAAGGCATATTGAAGAGAGATTTTATTTTATTTCAATTGTAGAACTAGAATAATAAAAAATAAACCTATCAGCGTAACATATTTGCTGAAGAAGCACCAACCAGAGTGACTTTAATGCGTTGTAGTGCAGTTTAAAATAATTAATTCTTTAATTTTGTTTTTAAGACTATTTCTATTTATTTGACTTTATTTTATTTATTTTAGTAATCATTTAACTATTAACAGCTAACATAATGTTTAAAAAGCATTTAGCGTAAAATCGGACAACTTAGGCATCTAAAGTCAACCGTTGTCGGATAAAAATCGGTCACAGATGATAAGCTGTCGTTTGCGTTAAGCCTTAGAGGAGAATTTCATGAACGATTCATGTAATTTTGATGAGTCTCTGATCTAAATGAAATACGTATATTAGCAGAAATTATATCTCAGTGAGTTAAACTGTACTCAGTAGATTAATACTTGGTATAAATTAAATACACCTTTAGAAATTGTGGATCTTTGCAATTTTAGTTTGATTAAATAAAAATAAATGTTACTAACCGATAAAATATGATCCTATCTAAAAGCTAGTTCAAATGTATAATATATAGAATGAAAATAATGTAATAAAAATAATGTAATAAAAATAAATAATGTATAATAGATAGAATGAAATTTACACAAAGTAAGTTGTAAGTTGGAGCCAGCCAACCCGCATTGGAGCAGAGTGGCGGGTCTAAGTTCTAAATCCCTCTCTCCTATTAGAGAGGAGGCCTGTGCCCAGCTGTGGGAAGTAAAAAGGCTGTAGTGGTAGTGAGGAATTAGTAATGAAATGTACATGTAAGCAGCTAAACAATCCTATTCTAGCAAAAATGTGAGGAGGATAGATTTACACACTCCTCTGTACTGTAAACACATTAATCTAGAAGCAGGATATCATCTATACTCTATACTAATAAATAAAATTGAAGTGTCTGTCTGTAATTTCGAAATAACTACCACATATTAAGCTCATATGGTTATTTGAACGATACCATAACCGAATCACACGTTTTTAAAATTTTTGTCTGTCTGTCTGTCTGTTTGAACGGGCTAATCTTCGGAACGGCTGAACCGATTTTGACGGGACTTTCACAGACAAGTAGAGGATTAACCAAGGAGTAACACAGGCTACTTTTTTAACCGACTTTCAAAAAAGGAGTTGTGTTGAAATCGGTAAGTACCTATGTTAAAAAACGCCCTGATAGGTATTTTCGCTGCGCGCGACGCGACGGCCGACGCTCGCGCTGCACGGAACTCCCCGCGCCGCGCCGCGCGCCCCTGCAGTCCAATCAATCTGTATTTCGGACGAGGGAGCTAATGCATGCGGATGTGTCCTGCGTTTTCGTAATTTTTATTTTGAATCGGAGATTTTGGGATTTGTGAAAAACCGAAATTCACGCGGGCGAAGCCGCGGGCAAAAGCTAGTTTAATATTAAAACTAAATCAAACAATTATTAAAATATCTGCGTTTATCACCCGCACAAACTCAATCAATATCGAATCAGAGATTAGTTTAACTTAGATGTCTTTTCAAATCTATTTTATACTAATTAATTAACTACACACAGCTAAGCCCAAAATGGCAGCACTTATTCGATTAGGGTGTGATTGCTATCGCAACCCTCAATCAAATACACCTAGACGCTGAAGCATCTACTAGTCGGTTGAGTCTCTGGAGGAGAATGAATTCATGGCTTCGAAGTGCCCGTATTTATACCAATAATTCAAGATGGCGGTTCGGCGCCACTGAATTAATCAAATGTCAGTTCATTCTAATCTATTTCAATTATGAAATTAATAAACTGTAAACCATTTCTAAAAATTCTAATTAATTTTCAACAATAATCTGACAGTACAGCTGATAAAGGGATGGCACTAATGTAAGTTGGGCACAAAATGGGCAAATAATCGAATTATGTCTGTGTAATGTACATATATGCAATGATATATTAATGGTTAAAACTTCGGGGGACCGAGTTCGATCCCCGGCACGCACTTCAACTTTTCGTAGTTATGTGCGTTTTAATCACTTAAACATCACTTTTTTTAACGGTAAAGGAAAATATCGTGAGGAAACCTGTAGGCCTGAGAGTCAAACAATCAGCACTTGGCCAGCGTGGTGGACTACGGCCTAAACCCTTTTCATTCTGAGACCCGTGAGCGGTAATGGGTTTTAATGATAATGATGTTAAGTTGATCTGACCTTGACAAAATTTGGCTTGCAAAGCGGAGATGGACATACGAGTAATATGCAATACTTATCCCGGGAAATAAAAGAGTTTCCACGGGATTTAAAAAAATCTAAGTCCATGCGAGCGAAGTCAATACAAATAATGACTTCGATTCGTACTTTTTAATGATTCGTGTTTATTATTCGTTTTTTTTTTGGTAATAATAATTTAAAAAAAAGATTTCGGAAACAATCGTCACTAAAAGTAACGGTTCACTTTAACAGAACAGCATGAATGACGCTTCGACGATGCTGTCGTGCAATAAATCAGGCTCAGTGACAAATAAAGATGGATCGCGCGAGGCTTGCGCGGGGTCGCCGCGAGTGTGGGGTCCCTGTTTGTTTACGCGCTCACTTTTGGAGCGGTCATTGTTGTTACTTCGAAGTTAATCGATGAACTATTGACACACATAAAGCTCCCCGTCCACTGCATACATAAAATTTTTTTTAAAGAATATTAGCCATGACTAATATTCCCCTATCTCCTCAAATTAAGTGAATTTTTTTTCACCCCTACAAGTTAACCCTTTACTGTAATCTTACCTGGTGGTAAAGTGACAACGCAGTCTAAGATGAAAGCGGATTAACCTGTTAGGGGTGTGGCAGTTTTTATTAAACCTATACCTATAGGTTTAATAAAAAACCTCTGATCGGTTTCTACGCGGCATCGTACCAGAATGTTAAATCGCTTGGGGGCAGTGCTTTGCCGGTAAGGTAGTGACCAGTCACAGCCGGCCTTCTTACCAGACCAGACCAGAGACAATTTAGAAATAATAAATTCCCAAATTGCCCCTGCCAGGAATCGAACCCTGGATCTCCCATTTATAAGACCACAGTGCTTACCACTGCGCCAGGGAGGTCATCAAAATATGAAACAACGCCAACTAAGCCGTAATGCGCCGGACCGACAGCAAAAGCATGGCACGAGACAGGGTCATCGAATTAACCACCTAACCTTTTTTCCAGTTCTATTAAAACATTCGTGTTTCCACTTTAAATTGAATCCCTTTATCCTAACGAAACTTTATTTGTGTACTCGAATTAATCCTTTAAATTTTAGCTGGTGGTTAAGTGCCTCCGTAATCGTGAAATATTTCAAGAGTGCGAAGTTGTGAAGAATTCGAAAACGGGTTCACAACAATGTGAGTAACGAATATTTTATAAGCGCTTAAGGGTTGGCCTATTAGCATATTCTTACAAACAGGTTGCTAATTTTAATATTAATTACTTTACACTTTTGAACCCTTAATTGCTACGTAATTAGGGCTCTTTTTATTTATCTGGTGGGAGGCTCCGGCCGTGGCTAGTTACCACCCAAGGGCGTCGCCAAGGGGGGCAGCTGTCCCCCCTCCTAGAGATTTGAAAAATATAGCCAAATGCAACCAAAGTCCTGAATTCACTAACTTGACTTAGAATATTTAACTATTATTGTTTACAAGTCAAGTCAAAAGCTTGTAACCACTGTTGTAACACTTGTTTTACAGCTTCATAACCTCTCGACTGTACCTAAAATTGATACTTTTCCCATCTACCTGCCCTCCGTTGACCATCAGCTGGCGATGCTCTTATTACCACCCCTTATATGGAGATGAAATTATTATAGTTGATATTCTTTATAACTCCATTATTTAAAGACTTGATACACCGAAGTATGCCTGACGCATCAAAACTTTTTTGGGTCCCTTAATCATGAGGATGTCTCGTATAGACAATGTGATACAGCACATGTCACACTGCGGGCAGCGCAGGCCTCTACCCGTCGGGCGCGCACTGAGAATTTCTTGACAGAAAAATCCAATAGGTACCTAAAAATATTTAGAAAGAAAAGAAAGCATACGTACTCGAAATTTGAACTGGACTGGACATTTAAAGAAATTGCGACCACAATTTTGCTCACGGTCATAAATCTTTACGACAAGACATAAGGTCGGGGAGACAGTTTCAGTATGCGCACGAATAAGTTTGCTCAGTGAAAACTTTTATGCGAATCTTTCGCTCACTTTGTAGCGGTCGGAGATTTGTTTGGTAATTTTTATCACTCCGTTTTTTGCCCAGTTTCTTATTAGGTACTCCTTTTTTCTCAAAGAGTGCTAATGATGACTTACGGATCTGAAACATGATAACTATGAACCTTATAAGATGGCTCAGGGTCACTCAGCGGACGATGGAGAGAGCTATGGTCGGAGTATATCAATGCGGGATCAAATCAGAACGCTTTCATTTTAACTGACTTAAACAAGTATAAATTAAAAATTTAAAAACCTCCGACATTCGCCATTTTGTGACGGCGGCCATCTTGGATTTGCATAGTGCTATTCTACTAGTCAAGCCCCTTTCATTTGATACCCATATTAAAGGAGTTGTGAAAAAATATGTAATCCGCCATTTCGTAGCGGCGGCTAACAACACTCTCGACTAATTCACCTTTCAAAAAAAAAAACTTATAACACCCCGTCGTTTTTGCGTCGGGGGTTACAAAAATAGGTTATCAATTCGATATGGTGTATGTTATATTATTGGAACTGCAAAATATTCACATTTGATAGTCTATAAGAGCTTCCAAATAAATATATAAATTTCATAGGTGTATGTATGTATATTTATCCACGATTTCTTCAAAACTATTGATCAAATTGTGACCATTCTTTTTTTATTGGATTACATTTACTTCAACTCAGGGAACAGTGTAAGTTTCATAAAAATCGGTTCTGTATTTTAAAAGATATCTACACCTTTATCGTTACACGCTTGATCACAAGGAACATTATTTATGTTTGTATAAAAAATTAACTGTGCTTCCAGTGAAACCATTTAAATACTCTGAGATAGAGATATCTACCTGCCTACAAAGCTATCTTAGCGTGTGGTTTCAAGTGAACTAATGAGGCAAATCGTCAACTCTACGAGACGAGTTATGTTTACTCAAACTTTCATTCGAGGCTCTTGTTTGTGTTGTTCGGGGAATTTCCTGCTTTGTATTGTTTCTCCGCGAACTCGTGTTGTTGGGGCGATAATTCAGGCTTAGTGACAAATAAAGACTGATCGTGGGCAGATATTGGCGGCTTTGCGCGACTATTTGTTTGACGCCCTCTATTTTTTATTGTCTATTCTTTCTTACGAGTTTAGACAGGTTTATATAAAAGACTGAAAGAAAACGATGATGTAGGCATGAGTGCGCCTAAGTGTAAGGTGCAGTGTGCTTAGTCTAAAGCGGAGCACTCGAAAACGAACTCGAAAACTATTGATCGATTTCAGAGTAAAATAGACCTAAAATGTCTTGTATTAAGGTTTGAGTTCGCCAATACATTCCAATGCTGAATGTATTGGCGAACTCAAACCTTAATACAAGACATTTTAGGTCTATTTTACTCTGAAATCGATCAATAGTTTTCGAGTTCGTTTTCGAGTGCTCCGCTTTAGACTAAGCACACTGAATGCAGATCATCCTATTTGACTGTGATGGACTGTGGTGACTTGAATGCCTTCTACGCCAATGTCAGTCGGGTAGCAAACGTTCTTTCTCAGAACTCAAACGCCCAGCTCTTTTCTTTCTTTCTTTCTTCTTTCTTTCTTTTGTTAAAAAATATCATAATAGAATAGAATAGAATAGAAAAGTTTTTTATTCAAATAAACTTTTACAAGTACTTTTGAATCGTCAATTGAATCTACCACAGGTTCGGAATGCAGTTCCAGCCGAGAAGAACCTGCAAGAAACTCGGCGGTTGCTCTTTTTTTTTTAATTATTAGAATAGAATAGAATATAATAGAATAGAAAAGTTTTTATTCAAATAAACTTTTACAAGTACTTTTGAATCGTCAATTGAATCTACCACTGGTTCGGAATGCAGTTCCAGCCGAGAAGAACCTGCAAGAAACTCGGCGGTTGCTCTTTTTTTTTTAATTATTAGAATAGAATAGAATATAATAGAATAGAAAAGTTTTTATTCAAATAAACTTTTACAAGTACTTTTGAATCGTCAATTGAATCTACCACTGGTTCGGAATGCAGTTCCAGCCGAGAAGAACCTGCAGGAAACTCGGCGGTTGCTCTTTTTTTTTTAAAAAACATTATAACAATTATTATTATTAATGTACATGATTGAAATGCCGTCTCGCGCATTGCTGGAGCGAGTTAAATCCAAGCTTTTTTATCGTTTATATAGTCTTCAATTGTATAATAAGCTTTTTTTTATGAGCATACTTTTAATAGAGTTCTCTTCGTAATATTAGCCATTTTAAATATAACTAACATTCCCTTTTCCCCTCCACTAAGCAAGGCTCTGTAGCTAAGTCTATACGAAAAGACCTAAACGCAATCTACTGCATTAAATCCGTCGCTAGCCGATAGACGCCCGCAACTGAACATAGTTGTACATTTCTACGCGAAACCGTACCGGACCGCTAAATCGCTTGGCGGCACAACTTTGCCGGTAGGGTGGCAACTAGCCACGGCTGAAGCCTCTAACCAGACTCCGACCAGAGACAATTTAGAAATTCAATGAATATAAAATTATTTTGCTATAATCCGCTAACAGTGACAAAGTAGGCACAACACCACACAAATTCACCACGATTGGCAATCGTCCGTTGTGAAGTCGACATCTCCTGAAGATGCTCCGGTGTTGGAGCGAAACGATCGTCGAGTTTGTTTTGTGGTGAATTTGTGTGGTGTTGTGCCTACAAATTTGTCACTGTTAGCGGATTATAGCAAAATAATTTTATATTCATTGTATATCATGGAATTCCGCAAAGTAACGCCTGCTTCCATTCAACATTCAAAATTTAGAAATTATAGAATTCCAAATAGCCACCGATGGGAATCGAACCTGGGACCTACCACTTATAAGACCACAGCGCTCACCACTGCGCTAGGGTTTGGTCTCGCTGATGTCAGCGTCAAAGTACGATTTTTCAATATCTAACCAATAAATATTGCAGCTCTCGGTCTATAATAAAATAATATAAGAGACTAAGTATCAAAGTGGGCGGCGACCGTGAAATTTGCAACTGAATAAGCTTATTATTATCAAAACCAATTTTCCACTAATTAATTTTCATGTAATACGCCTTTTGTGAGGCGATAAATAATATTCATCGCGTTAAGGTGCGTCTCTACCGACTCGATCGGCCGCGATCGGACATGGCGATTTAGCTATGGTAAAATTAGTGCAGCAATCGGATCAATCGGCCTTGTAGGTGTTTCTCGAATTATTCGATCGGCCTCTATCTCAACGATCTTACAAACAGACAAACATTACAAAAATTTCCTTTTTACGTCCTACTACTTATCCCTAACGTCTCCCAGTTATTTGTTTGCAAAAATCTTTAATGCACCTACAGACACGGCAAGTCTACGATTTTGTTATATGAGTATCTATAGATAGATGTTGCGGGAAAGAGAAATATTCACCGCGACTTCTCGGAAACACTGTTACCGGAACCGGAACCCCACTTTTGACGTTAATATGATTTCGTCAGTGTAGGCTTTTCTAAGTTCTAATAACTTTTATAAGGAATAACATTCATATTATTAACTTTTTCGTGCGCCTATTTTCTTATATTAACATCAACCCCAGGTACAACAATTCAAACACAGAAAAACATTTGAACAAAAACTTCGAAGCCCTTGTGTATTATAAATAAACATAAATAAATAATAATGGAAAATATATTTTAATTTTTTTCGTTTTTTTTTTTGTATTATGTTATCAGTAGTCATCAACTCATCACTACTAATAATTGCCTGTCTTCGTTTCCGAGAGTGGTCCCCTTACATCCTTTTGTGTGAACAGCTGTACCAGAGAGAACTTGATAATTAAATTTCCTACAGAGAGGAAGCGTTTGTCTCTGATTTCATAAGCTTTGATGCTATTCATCATATCAAACAATATTCGCATCTTTATTGAACGAGGTTCACTATCGCTGTCCTTCTCGCATCTATATCTACGCGTATAAATCTATTTCGCTCGCACGTGTTGATAGAATTTTCTAGCACAGTTTATAAGTGAGTCAGTTTATACTTCTGTGGCGTCGAACGCGGTCGGATAAGGTCCAGGAATAAATTATGGAAGTTACGTGAGCGCTGATAGTTCACCAAAGAGTGGGAATTGTAGAATTTCGCAGACATGGCAACAGGTAGAATATTTAACTCTATTATATATGTATAAACATATTGACTTATATGAATTATACTTCTCGCCATCATATTGAATCGGATATTTAGACAGAAAATCGTATGTATGTAGAATTTACTTTTCTAAAATACCCCAATAGGGTATTTGACAACATTGAAAATATACTATTGATTGTGGTCATCTTATCAGATAATAGCCTAAAAAAGACATATTTCACTCAATCAAACTAAACTATGTAATTTTACGCGATATTTTGCACGAAATAAACATAATAATTTTTGAAATTTTATCAGGAACGTGAACGCTCTGGGATTGTTTGTGACGTCACTCGATTGCACGTAACTTGGTTGTTATAATTGAAGTTTATCAAGTCAACCGAAACTAAACTTTATACTTGAAATAATAAGATTGATATTAAAATGAGTAGGTATAACAATTTACAACATTACGATACAGCAGTCGCCTTGCGTAGCGTCTCTGTCGCACGCACCGAGTTCCGAAAAGGAGCGAGCGAGAGAAGTGACTTGCATAGCGATTTGTGACGTCACGCGTATCATGTGATCAGAAATGTCGTTTTTGGCGTGGTTTTCAAAACTTAAACTTTATCATTGATTTAATTCTTAATACTGTAGATATTGCGAAAAATATCAATGTAGTGTGTTTTAATAAGTAATAAAGAATAATTTAAAACAATTTCCAAAAATTAGTCAAATACCCTATTGGATACCTTAAATGTGCACAAATATCTTAAATCCACGGGGATGAAATCGTAGGTAAAGTTCGTTCGCTAACATAGTGTCGGTACAGCCGCAGGTGCTCTTATTATTCTGCTTTTATTTTTATTATTATTTTACTGTTTGTAATTTTTTTTCTATTCTAACAATAAGAATAAAACAGAATCTCCGAATAGTCTGCCAATCCGCACTTGACCAGCGTGGTAGATTATGGTTAAAACCATTCTCATTTTGAGAGAAAACCTGTGTTCATCATATTTTATGTTTATGGTTATATTGTAATAAAATACGAATTTAAATAAAAAATAAAAAAAGTAAAGAGAATTTTAATAAAAAAAATATGAGTAGGTAGGTAAATTACGACGCTTCGATGCAAAACGCCAAAATCTCTTGCGGCTGTACATCCCGCGCGGCATCTTTTGAAGTCACAGGCAGTGCCTTTGACAAAACGCCGCGCGTCCAAAGGCGGTGCGACACAAAGGCGACAGTAAGTAAACGAACAGACTTTATCAGACAGTTAGGCGTAAAAGGACACAAAATAAAAGTGTCGCGTCTGTATTTCTGTTAGTTAGTGTTTGTGTTAATGAGATTATAGGCTGGTGAGGTCGTTTGCTGATGTGGGTTTTAATTCGCTACTAACGGAATATCGGGTGTAATAAAACTAGTAATAGCTGCGTGTGAGTATGCATTAATATCATTGCTGCTAAACTTTTTAAACAAAAATGTTTTGGTGAATAATGTAATAATGTTGGTCAAAAATAAGTTCTCATCTTAAATTGGGAACCTATTTTCAGTGACGAAGCCGATGTGAGCACATCTCACGATACCACAGTGTTTTAAAAAGTTATAAAAATACAAACACAACTGTAGAAGATTCGAAGGAGGAAAAATGTACACTAGTTTTTCTTATTTCTCGTACTAGGTGAGAACTTTTTGTCACACTTTTCTCATTTGGATATTTTATGGAAGTTCTGCATGCTAACATTAAGCGAAAATTTAACCGATTTCATTGAAAGTGTAATATGCAGAGACCAAAATTTTAAAGCAGGTAGATTGGTATGTATTTACAAAACGGAAATTAGCTAATAAAGGATTTAAAAGGGGATTTTCCCGTTCAAATTAATTGTAATCTTTTCATTCGTTCAATAATTGCCACGCAATTTCCACACATTGGTAGAGGTTTAAACAAATTAAATAATTTCATGTTAAGCGGGAAATTGTTTGGTAAATTAACAAGGTTAGTACAGACTGCGAAGGAAACCTTTATTTGTGTTTAATTCTTGTTACATATTAGTTTTTAACCCCGACGCACGTGTGTGTGTGTGTCTGTCTGTTCCCCTTTAGCGTTCAAACGGGTGGACTGATTAGAATACGGTTTTTTGTGTTTGAAAGGTGAATTAGTCGAGACTGTTGTTAGCTATGTTTGATGAAAATCGATGCAAGATGGCCGCCGCTGCAAAATGGCGAATGTCGGGGGTTTTTTAAATTTTTAATTTATACTTGTAACATTATTATCTGTACTCTCATGGGACAAAGCCTCGTAGTCACAATGGTAGGTAATACAAATGTAGTGACAGGCGGAGCAGTCGGTCGACAGTTGTGATGCTGTTGTGCAACTGCAATAGAACTTCAATCTAAGGGCCTCCGTCAACATAAGACTTTTTCTAAGTTCGATAATTAATAACCGGGCCGATAATTTCACTGACTTTTATCACCGATTTCGTTAACACAAACATCTGTCACTTTGCCAGTGGGTATCATGGGAAGTGTTGTGTGTACTTGAGTAGTATGCGAGGGCATACATTACCGAACGTTCTATTTCCCGATGACAATCGGATGGGCCGGAATGCATCGAATTTGTCTTTGACCGATTTTATGTAGGACGTGTGCATAAAGACAGTATTACAATTTGAATGTTTAATTTTTTGCCCACAAAAAATCGGTCACCGATTGTCTGACGTGGGCGGAGATCCTTAACCACCATTTTGCAGTCGGCGTGCAGTCTGTTTAGACACCTGGATTTCAAAATTAGAACAATAACATATTAGGTATAGCTATCAAATTCATAAAGTCTTTAAAAGAAGTAAGCTTTCCCATACAAAGCTGGACGAGTCAGTCAGTTAGTTATTCTTAAAAATAATAAAACGGGTGTTGTTTTTAATACAATAAAATCGTTTAAATAACACTCAGATCATGTTAATAGGCTTTAAAAAGATCCACCGTTGAAAATTCGCTCACTGCCAATTTCCAATATCACTCTTTTTAATACCTACCTACTGGGTGCGCAGCGATCACGGTTGTAATCGGAATCGGAATACGATGAAAGCGCGCTCGAAATGAAGTCTAACAACCCCGACTCCACACAGTCTTGTCTTTTCTTCCCCTGGTGAGTTTTTGTAAAGCAGAAAGCATGAAAGTGTTCCTGAATGAAGCGAGTCTACGAGGCCGACTGGAGTGAAGGAGGGAGATGATGAGCGAAGCAAGCCACCGACATACGTAACGTTTTATTAATTTTACATGGTTCTTTATTAATTAACATCAATAAGTACCTAGTAGTGACACAGCGTATCAAACCCATTACGGCTTGCTCCATATGAGATATGAAAGTATATTAGTGTGCCAAAGTGAATCGTTGCGTCGACTTTAAAAAAAAATAAAAAAAAACTAGTTTTATTTTGGTCGCCCCGTGTGAGAACGGGCTAAGATAAACATCAAAAACCAAACTGTATGCCTTTTACCTACACCCCACTGCCGAAGGTTAAACCAATCGATCCCGATTGCTGAGATCACAATTCCATCGGTATACACGAAGCTCCGGCCTGATACAACGATCGTTAAATTTTTCCGGCCGCGCGATGCGAGAGGTAATTTCCTGTTGAGGGCAGTTGAGAGTTAGGTCTATTAAAATGGCTGCATATTACACCGAATTGCAAAAACGTCTTGTTGTTTGCGTGCCTACGATCATTAATTTTTTTACTTGCTAAATGAAGTTGAGAGCAAAGTCTATCAGAAATGTCTCTCATTACACCGAAATGCAATATTTTTACAGCCTCACCAGAACAAAACTTTAGAGTCACTACTTTACATTACGACACTAAATATAACCATGCTGATTTGAAATTTGACGACGTTTAAATGGTCTCAGATGATATTTGATAATAGTTTTAAAATTAATGTTGCCAGTAGAAGAAATTAGCTATTTAACTTTCCGAAACATGGCATTTTACGGCAGGTTATATATTAATTTTCTATATAATTTAAGTGGACACAGTAATACCTGTACGAATGAGTACATAGCTGGTATGTACGAGTACATACTAAACTAATACACATTAATTCTATTAACTGCTAATTAATGATGCAGTGTGTGGCTAATGTTGTGTGGCAGAACGTTGTTGTAGGTGTGACTTGTTCACTATACGTAGTCGTAAAATATGTTTGATCTTCTGTCAATATAGGAAAGAAATAATAAATTATTATTTATCTATGCCCAAGTAAATACGAACCTTTAAATTTTAGTCAGATGATTTAATTCAGCCTATTCACATCGCTTGTTACACATCGGTGTGACAGCCAGCCAATATGATATCAGCAACGTGAAATGCGTTAGGATCAGGATTCAGGATACTCGTGATATGTAACCACCACTCTCGCATCGGTTTCCCACATTATATCCCCTCATATTGACGATGTACTCTTGGATAGGAAGCAAATAAATAGAATGGAAAATCCGTTTTGTTTTTTTTTTTCATAAAAAATAATGATATTAAATAGATTATAAACATATTTTTAACGGACTTAAAATAATATAGATGAGATTTGTTTCTACATCAAATTGTGTTGGAATTATTCTGAGTTTCTTATCAATCCCATAAAAGACAGGTTTGTCATCAGATAACTCCATAGACACAAAACACTGAAGTCTTTTTGGAAATTGAAGCTGCTGAATAGAAGCAGGCGTTACTTTGCGGAATTCCATGATATTATACAATGAACACAAAATTACTTTGCTATAATCTGCTAACAGTGACAAATTTGTAGGCACAACACCACACGTTTTCAAACGTTTTACAAACGAAAATATTGTACCTATACAAACATTGACAAACATAGTTATGTGACTGTAAATATCTATCTCTTTTGGATTGGATAAGAATTTCGAGATAACTGGAAATAAAAATATGTTAAAAATATCTTCTATATCTATATCTTATAAATATGTTAAAAATCTATTTGAAATCACTATGTTTGCATAATTTTCTTTAAATAAAATGGACCGTGGTTCAACTTATTTACTACCAGTTTATTACTTATTCATAAATACAGCAATATTAAAGTACTCTCGTCATAAACCCGTAGCTGTAAATATTAATCATTTATGCGTCGACTACTCTGGTGCAGCTAACAATTTTAAAAATTTTTTTTAAGCATAACTAATATTTTTCCATACTCTACAACTAAGTGGAAAGCTTGTGTCACAAGTAGATTACAAGCATAAAGTAGAAAGAGTTCCTTTCAGCGTTAGACGTATGGATGAGCGAAAAATATTTTCTGATATAATATTATGAGATACCTACGAGTATACTAATGGGTAAGTATTCGAATGGTAATTACCACAGAGTGGTTGATATCTTTTCTACTTCAAAATTAGGATCTATACTTATATTATCTCCTCATTGGATAATACCATAATTTACAAGTCAAACGAAAAAAGGAGGAAAAAAATTTTTCTTACTCTATCAGCAAATATAATGTTTGTATTTTAAGTATTTTATAACAACAAAATATTGCTGCTGCAAAAACAATATAAAGCTGTGACCAGAAACAAATGAATATTTTTCAATTGATCATAATATGTACGGAACCGTAGAGCGGGGCTCGACTCGCCCTTGGCCGATTTTTAGACAAACTAGCGCCGCGATCTATTATTTTCATTCCTCGCAGCAAAATGCGGCTCACTGGCCTTCTTCCCGGGTATTTGATTTCGAATATACCTACCCCCGAATGCTAATACCATATAGAACGGCCGAGCTTTATTCTACTTCGAAAGAATTTCTTCTCGTATATTCCTCTGTCGAAGTAAGGCTTCTTGAAGGATTTTGCTAATTCAATTAAATTTAATGATTTAGAGGATATGATTTAGAGAAATCAATAAAGAAGGCACTGTCTTAATTATCTTTAGTTTTACTAAACTAAACGATGGTAAATCTGAATCCGTCAATTTTTCTTTTATTAATTTTTCACATAGTAAGGCCTATAGTCTTAATGGTTTAATTTAGAAATTTGAAACTTTCAATTTATCATCGATTACTATCCCGCGAACCAGAGTTATGAGGGGGTTGAAAACAGCGCGAAGTAATTCGTGTAAATATACACACTGCATGCAAGGCCGGAACTTTCCCTGACACACTCCGTGTGTCTCAATTATCTAAACTCATTAAGGTATTTTACTAAACTAAAAATCTGAATCTGTCTGTTTATTAAATTTTCACAGCTGAACCGATCTTGATGAAATTTGACCAAAATATAGCTATATATTGGAGGTTATAGGCCAGTTTACATTCCTGAAAATTAAAAGGTTCCCGCGGGATTTTAAATAACTTAATTCCACGTAGTCGAAATTTAGCGCGCCGACCCACATTGGAACAGCGTGGCGGGTATGAGCTCAAAATTCCTCTTCTGTACGAGAGAAGGCCTATACCCAGCAGTGGGACTTTGAAAGGTAGATGATGATATAATGTTTGAATTATTGTTTTCCCTGTGCACAAATAAATCGAGCAAATCACGCGAGATGGACGCAAGTGTAAATCAGAAGTGTCGTTTCCTCGATATATCTAATTAGATATCAACGGAATGATAAGGGTGCTACTGTCAGATTAGAACATCTTTTGCTGTGTTGATCAGAATATTAGTTATAAGGGTGGGGGAGGGAGCTTCATTTGTAACTTAGCTATGCCTCATTTGTTGCTTAGCTAGTTCAAAAGGACCTAGATTCGAGTCCCGGGTTGAGCCAAAAAAAGGTAAGGTTTTTCTGTCAATAAATTTTCAATAGCAATTTTCATAGTTAGGAACTCGGTAGTGTAGGATACACCCACGTATTTCGGAGAGCACGTAAAACCGTCGGTCTTGTGCCTGATCTCTTTCCGTTCGTGTCACATTGGTGTCCCATTAAAGTGAGGGAATAGAAAGCATATCCTGCGTCTGCGCACAGACTTGTGCACCCTAATATCTTTATAATCAATCTAATATACCTTGGACGACAAAAAAAAAACAAAAAA
The DNA here is from genome assembly GCA_920104075.1 of Melanargia galathea. Classification (NCBI taxonomy): domain Eukaryota; kingdom Metazoa; phylum Arthropoda; class Insecta; order Lepidoptera; family Nymphalidae; genus Melanargia; species Melanargia galathea. Next base: position 25,016,221 of record OV049855.1, read on the forward strand.
AATTATTGAAAATTTTATAATTTCGCCGGTGTGGTTGATTGCTCATATATTCGGTCCTGGTTACGTATAGAGAAATACAATTTATCGTACTAATGTACTTTGTCCCAGACGTAACAAACGTTTGGAAAACTCGCAGCAGTACTTTTTAAAATCTATTAGAGAATAAGAAAATTTCCCGTTTAAAGAAAGCCGGGTTACAAATTTATCCGGTAGCTCTGGCTATATGCTACTAAATTAAAAAGGCGGATTTCTTTCTTATCGGCAAATTTGCGATCCCTTTTTTTTTTTTTTTTTTTTTTTACGCTGGGAAATGCATTTACGCACACCTTTCGGAAGCAGCGCAGCGGACTGCGACGCTTCCGGAAGGTAGTGTGGGACTCAGGCAGGCCAAGAAGTGGCCAGAATACCCACTAAAACCCAGCGATTTTCCTCCGTGTCGCCTGGTGGCTGGGTTACGGGTACACTTGCGCAATCATCCGCGACCCAGCCGGCGCCGTCCGCCGAGGCAGACCCTCCACCGGGGGACCTAAAGGCCCCCTAACACCGTCTGAGGCGCACCAGGAACATAATGGTGCGCCTCCCGACCCGAGGCGTCTCAACGGGCGACGGATACACCATTCCATCACCCGGAGTTCCTCGCTAGAGGCAACCCTCAAGAGGGCCACACCCGCAGGCGACCCTCAAGAGGTTCACCCCTCGTGTAATTTTTTATAGAGGTTTTCTTCCTCGCGGCCCCTCGCTCAGTGCGTGGGGCCCCCGGTTCCGCTCAGTGCGGATTACGGGTTGCCCGACGGTGGCCGAAGCCAGCGCCCACCGGCCAAAAAGACCAGCGGACCCGCCGCGCAGGGCGTTTCCACCCCCTCCTGTAATTTTTTAACGAGGTTTTCTTCCTCACGGCCCGAAAGCCTCCCCCCCAATTGTCGCCGCCCGGAGTCTCCACAGTCCACTCTGATGAACAGAGAAGTACCAGGATCCTCCAAGCGGCAACCCCCTGCTGGTTTTGGTCCGCGCCGGGTTTCCCCGGTACCTCCCATATCTGGGAGGCGTTCCCCCATCCGCCACCGGGGGGACGCGCCCGATGGGGGACCAGCAACCCCACACGGGAAATTTGCGATCCCTGCTTTATCTTGACGTAACTACATTGCCCTATTTATAAACGTTTCACGAGAACAATGGATTTAAAGACTTCATTGGGTTTTATTCTTTCAAAGAAATAAAATGATTACATGTTACAGACTCAAGCGATTTAATAGATTTGAGGCTATCGATTCCTCTTTTCCACAACGGAATAGAAAAAATATAATACTATACTACTTACCAAAGTAACAATAATTGAACCTTCAGCTGTAGCTCAAAGGTAAAACTGGAAAATATGAACACAATTTTGAATGGTGTGAATAAATTAATGAATACAAGTGATAATTGATCGTGAATCGTGTACAAATAAATTGATGAAGTATACTTTGTTTGTACACGACAATACATAATTATTGTAATTGAGAGAAATATAATATCAGTGAGGTGTTCCACGTCGGTAACCTTGCGCGCGATCTAATCTAATTTAATTTAGAGGGTTGATTTACCTCCCTGTTGCAGAGAGTAGGTCCATTCGCAAACTATCAGTCCCGGTTAATATCACTACCGTAAGAAACATGATCATCGCTATTAGTTGAGTGGTAGGTATGAGGAAAGATATGGCTCCCAATCACTTTATTGAAATCCGAATCCGAAAAAACCCTCATCATTATGTGAGGGGAGGGGGGGGACTGAGAGAGATTTTGACTCGACCGAGATTTAAACCTGGCTGAGTTTGTTGTGGGCTCTTCTCAGATCAGGGTGCGTTTGGAACCCTTGTCAATTATCACCATAAAGTAGTATTTGTAAAATTTGACGTTTAAAAAGTGTACAGTGTACCAATTTGATTTGAATTGATTTGATCTGATCTATGATTGAAGAGCGTCGGAAACTTTAGTTCTTATACCTTGTACCATACACTCTTATCCCGACAGAACCCTAGGCACGGATGGCCAATAGCAAAGAGTTTATTTGCGTTTTATAAAAGCAGGTATCGAAAACCAACACCGCCCCGGCCGTAAATTGTACGGGATTGGCAAAGAATTGAATTTTATTTTTCAACTTGGTTGCGCAATAATAAAAAAATATTATATTCAGTTTCATAGTTACTACAGCTGTTTTCCTTGAAAGCGTGCAACAAAGTGTTATTTTCATTGCTTTTTGAGATGAGAGCTCTAAATTACAAATTCGAATTGCTTTTTCGCTTAATTGAAGCTTTATAATCTATGTTATTAATTAGTTATTATAGTTCTGCATTAAAGTGTACTTAAATATGCATTATTAAATATGCAATTCCATTTCTTTTAATGTAAACCTGTGGGTCAAAAAGTCAGAAGGCGGATTTTGCAAAAAAAAAGCCGGCAAGAAAATCTGAAGTTGCTTTTTTAAAGCAGAGAAAGTTACAGTTTACAACTATATATACATAAAGATCCTGTGCGGAATACAACGCAGAAAGAGACAACTTTTTTTATTTATTTTGCTGAAAACTGTGGAGTGTGGGCGGCTGACTCCATAGCCGATTGCTTCCATGCAACTTTGTCATCAAGAATTGTGATTAACCTTCATTTAATAAATGTGTAAAAACAGTTTGTTTGTGTAATGGCAAATCTCAAAATTAATTTGCAATCAAGTTATAAAAGTGTAGGTACTTAAGCCCAAAAAAGATTTGTATCTGTAAAGATCTTAGTACGTTACGCTAGCGACATGGCAGTGTACTACTTTATGACGGTTCTATGCGTACTTTATCTCTTCATACTAGAGTTGAAGCACACACGACACCCAATCCGTTCCAATATGTGCTGAGTAAAACGTGCATCGGTGCATTACCTATTTCTATAATATTGTTGTAACGCGCCGGTGCAAAAATTTAAGTGCAGCTACTAGCTCGAAGCGATACAAGTGTAAATTAAAAATTTAAAAAACCCCCGACATTCGCCATTTTGTGGTAGCCATCTTGGATTTGCATAGTGCTATTCTACTAGTCAAGCCCTTTCATTTAATACCCATATTATGGGAGTTGTGAAAAAATATGTAATCCGCCGTTTTGTAGCGGCGGCCATCTTGGACCGATTTTCATCAAACATAGCTAACAACACTCTCGACTAATTCACCTTTCAAACAAAAAAAAAACCGCATTCAAATCGGTCCACCCGTTTGAGCGCCACAGAGGAACAGACAGACACACACACAGACACGTCAAACTTATAACACCCCGTCGTTTTTGCGTCGGGGGTTAAAAATTGCCCGTTCTATACTTTGGCTCTTGAGCAAACTATACTTATCCCCCAATAAAGTACGCAATCTGTAATTTGCGATCACCATAATCTCGACGACAGATTACGGTTATCAAAATAATGTTTAAATATTATGAGAAAAGTTTTATCAACAAAATTAAAAAGTCAATATCAGAAAAGTATTACGTCTGAGGCCTTAAAGGAACCATTAAGAGGCCGTTCTCGACGGGGTTAATGGTTTATAAAACTGTCAACGTTAACGATTGTCGTTACGTTAACGTTATCCGCCATGATGGTAATCGGATTTGTCGACGTCTTCTCTTCAGTGTGAAAAATTGATGTTACAGTAGGTTCCGACAATATCACGGAGTATAGCGATTCAGCGCGACTTTGTCTACTTTTAAAAGTGATAATCTAAAAGATGGAAAGTTTTTTCGAATTCCCGTGGGAACTGTGGATTTTACAGGATAAAATTCATCATCATCATCATGATCAACCCATTACCGGCTCACTACATAGCACGGGTCTCCTCTCAGACTGAGAAGGGTTTTGGCCATAGTCTACCACGCTGGCCAAGCGGATTGGCAGACTTCACACACCTTTGAGAACGTTATGGAGAACTCTCAGGCATGCAGGTTTCCTCACGATGTTTTCCTTCTCCGTTAAAGCAAGTGATATTTAAATACTTAAAACGCACATAACTCCGAAAAGTTAGAGGTGCGTGCCCCGGGATCGAACCCACGACCTCCGATTAGAAGTCGGTCGTCCTAACCACTAGGCTATCACAGCTTTTTTAGATTTATCTTTTTTTAGATTAGGATAAAATTACTTTAGTGTAATTACTTTCGTTTCAATTAGAAGTATTTCAAATCTTCATTACATTTTCATTCAAATCTACATATTTCAAATCTACCTTAAAAGTTACCTAAACTTTTATTTGCGGCCTAATAACAAATTGCCCCCATTTAGAATGGCAAGAAATGCTTGAGTGACGCCAGCAGGATTTAGCGTGCCTGTAAAATACCAAGACATGCTAAAATAATGTAACATCAAGAAGCAGAACAAGCAAAAAAAAGATATTCTAGTGATGATTTTCGGAAAATTATGCAACAAAAATGTCCAAGTGATGCCATTTGAGGAGAGCAATCGGCGGTTAAGAGCTTTAAAGTCGATGTCAATTCCCGACGAAACACTTAATGGATACTGCAATAGACGTTTTCAACGCCCCGCCTGAACCCCTATTACAAGTTTGCACATCTCGAAAACGTCGGTGGATTTCGAGTATCGAAACACTAGAACTAACACGAAATTTATGCTTACCTATCACACTAATCACGCTAATATTATAAAGACGAAAGTTTGTGTGTACGTACACATGTGTGTATGTGTGTGTGTATGTGTGTATGTTTGTTACTCTGTAACGCCCAAACTACTGAACCGATTTGGCTGAAATTTTAAATGGAGATAGATTATGACGTCCTGACTTAACACATAGGTTACTACTTTTTATCCTGAAAAAAAAAATCCACAGTTCCCGCGGGATTTTGAAAATACCGAAATCTACAGCTACAGCTATAGGTAGCAAACTTCCTTGAAAGTAGGTATAAAGGTTGGAAAAGGGAGCAAGGACGAGAACCAGAAATCCACGAATCCCTCCGGATTTGTGAAAAACCGAAATTCATGCGGGCGAAGCCGCGAGCAGAAGCTACTAGCAAATGAATATCACTTGCTTTAACGGTGTAGGTGAACATCGTGAGAAAACCTGTATGTCTGAGAGTTCCCCATAATGTTACCAGAGGCGTGTGAAGTCTATCAATCTGCACTTGGTCAGCGTGGTAGGCTACGGCCTAAAAGTTGCTCACTCTGAGAGGAGACCATAGACTTTACACTTCATATGAGAACTTTATAGAAAACTCTCAGGCATGCAGGTTTCTTCACGATGTTTTCTCTCACCGTTAAAGCAAGTGATATTTAATTGCTTAAAACGCACATACTCGTAACTCCGAAAACTCATTCACTAGAAATGGTGATGATGATTCAATACTTACTACCTAGATTTAATGTCATCAGGATTTTGCTTGCAGCGATTTCTGTAGGTAAATACGGATGAAGTTGTGCCATAAAAGTTAATTTTACTTTGACGTTGTAGTGTTGAGAAATTCGAAATTCGTCAATGGTGTCAAGATGTGCAAAACTCGTACTAAATCTACATATATGCCTATTACTCGAGCTAAATTAACATCGGTTCAGTTCAGCGGTTTCGCCCTGAAAAGGTATCTTAAATATAGATATTTAAGATAGCTTTTCTGCCGCAAAGAGAGTGAAAGTAACGTAAAGTAAGGTATATTTGCTCGTGGGCTAGATCGTTACGTAGTGTCGGTATCTGAATATTAGGTTGACTATCAAGTTGTTCGTTTTCTTTCACCGCAGCTCCCGTTACCACATCTGATCAGTATCTCTGGCAGCGCGCCAACCGTGCACTAATAGAGGCTACACTTTACCACTGTGAGACCTAGTTTTATTATTACTAACTTTTATGCATCCTACTTGTTATACGTATTACTTATGTGGGAAATAAAGGGTGAAGTAAGCACACTGAGGAAGGGTGAAGTACACTGAGCTTCAGCAAGTCACACGTCACACCAAGCGCGCGATTTCCGGAGCAGTGTGTTCAATTTCATGTAGTCTATCTATCCAAACAAAAACATTTCATGTGAATAATAAGGCCAACTTCCTATCAAAAAGTTTCGGCCATTAAAAGTACTGATATCAAAAATTATGACCAAGTCCTTTGCTAGGCTCGATAAATGAAACCATACAGTTTTAGAAGGTATATCTTCTTCGATCACCCTCAAGCTGTCATACCATTCCTAATGATCCTGTTAAAATATTTTTAAATAATTTATGTCTTACTAATAACACTATTATGAAGCTCATTTGGGACTGAGAATAGTTTTATTGTTTTCAACTTGGCAACATTTTTGCACTCCTTTGAATTTGTTAAATTTAAAAAATGTTGCCAAGTTGAAAACAATAAAACTATTCTCAGTCCCAAATGAGCTTCATAATAGAGTGTTATTAGTAAGACATAAATTATTTAAAAATATTTTAACAGGATCATTAGGAATGGTATGACAGCTTGAGGGTGATCGAAGAAGATATACCTTCTAAAACTGTATGGTTTCATTTATCGAGCCTAGCAAAGGACTTGGTCATAATTTTTGATATCAGTACTTTTAATGGCCGAAACTTTTTGATAGGAAGTTGGCCTTATTATTCACATGAAATGTTTTTGTTTGGATCTCACTCCTTTTTTCTAAGTATTTCAAAGTTAATGCAATAAGTATAATGAAGTCTTTTTTCTCTCTTACGCTTCAGTATAATTAGGAATAGAACCCTATCACATTTTACGGTCTGATTAGATGTGATCTTAGATTAGATGTAAGTAATCTTCAATACATAGTATAAAACAAAGTCGCTTTCTCTGTTCTAATTGGGTGAATTTTTATTTTGTTCGTCTGTCTGTCAAAATCACAGATAACAGAAACTCCACTCCAGAGTATTTCCACTCAGTGGTCAGTTTCAGAACTTAGAACCATACGGCTTAACTAAGAGAAGATTTTGAGTATTTGACTCTCATTAAGTTTAATGAATAGTATTAGATATTAGTGATACCTAGTAGCCGGAATCAACAGGACACCAAAGTCTCCTCCAAACCTCCAAAGTCGGCCACCCATCCATTTCCTGACTTGGGTCAAGGTTGCTTATCAAAATTATTAAGAAAATCGCGCTTCTGGTTTTATTGGCAAAGACGAATCTCAAACTACTGGAAGGAACGGGCTTAGGCACACAGATAGCTATTAATGTGGCGTACGACATCCGCAAAGAAAGGATTTTTGAAAATTCAACCCCTTAGGGGGTAATATAGGGTTTTAAAATTTGTGTAGTCCACGCCGACGAAGTCGCGCCCGCGACTTCAATAAAAAATATACCTCTTGGCGTTTTATTATTTACCTACACTTTACTTTTTATTAGAACTCAAGACCAGTAAGATTGACCCCTTGCTAGAAAACTTAAAAAGTCACATCTCCCTAAATAGTGCACCGATTTCGATGAAACAAGAACCATATATAGCTTCGAATAAAGTAAAATACATTTATTAAAACAAAATGAAAATTTGTTCAGTATTTTTTGTGTGATGTGGGAACAGACAGATTTTTATATATTTTTGAATTGGTCAGTGTCTGATGCAACTTTTGGACATTTTTCGATTTTTTCCTTCATATACACACTAAGACTCATCTTCTTACCAAATTTCAACATTCCACATACACGGGAAGTGCGTCATAATTTTGATCAGTCAGTGAGTAGGTCTTGTTTTATGTGATTTTCAAACCTCTGTATCTCAGAAACGGTTCAACTTGAAAATTTGAAACTTTCAATTTATCATCACATCCACGAGTTTAACTTATATTTCAAATTTCGTAGGATTACTACCCCGCGAACCAGAGTTATGAGGGGGGTCAAAACAGCTCGAAATGGATCGTGTAAATAACACACTCATGCGACAAGGCCGGAGGAACTTGGCCTGGCGCACTTCGTGCGCCTAGATCTATATGTTACAGCCAAAGTAATAAATGAGGATATTATGTATATTATCCAGCTATTATACATAATATCAACTCAATTTGGATAAAGTAATAATTCACACAGAATTAATCAAATTAACAGGCTATTTTACATAATATTCAGCTATTTTACATAATGTCTTGGAAGACTTGGATAAAGTAATAAAACAAAGGCTTACGTTCAACTGATCACCAGATATTGCAAAATATAACGTCAAATAAACAGTTTGTACCACCAAGAATCAATTTCTGTCTGTCTGTGTCTGTCTATCATGTGCGTGCGTGCGTGCTTGCGTGCATGCATGCGCGCGCGTGTGTGTGTGTGTGTGTGCGTGTGTGTGAGAGAGTGTGTGTGTGTGAGTGAGTGTGTGTGTGTGTGTGTGTGTGAGTGTGTGTGTGTGTGTTTGAGTGTGTGAGTGTGTGAGAGTATGTGTGTGTGTGTGTGCGTGTGCGTGTGAGTATGTGTGTGAGTGTGTGTCTGTGTGTGTATGTGTGTATGAGTGTATGTGTGTGAGTGTGTGCATGTGTGTGAGTGTGTATGTGTGTGTGTATGAGTGTGTGTGTGAGTGTAAGTGTGTGTGTTTGTTACTCTTTAACGCCGCAACCTCTGAACCGATTTGGCTGAAATTTTGAATGGAGATAGACTATGCCCTGATTTAACACATGTGCTACTGCTACGTGCTTTTTATCCTGGAAAAATCCACAGTTTCCACGGGATTTTGAAAACCGAAAGCTACAGCTATAGGTAGATTACTATAGCAAATTTCCTTGAAAGTAGGTATAACGGTTGGAAAAGGGAGCGGGAACTGGAACCGGAAATCCACGATTTCCTCGGGATTTTAGAAATACCGAAATTAACGCGGGCGGAGCCGCGGCCTGTCGCTTATTTAGGTGAGTTATTTATCTCTTGAGGTGTCTCCTGAAAAATTATAACAGCTATAATGTTTCTATCATCGGCCTTGGCGTGGTCTACATCATAAATTGTAGGTTAGGTTAGGATACGGTAGGTTAGATTTTGAGATCCCGTGTGGGGTTGCTGGTCCCCCATCGGGCGCGTCCCCCCGGTGGCGGATGGGGGAACGCCTCCCAGATATGGGAGGTACCGGGGAAACCCGGCGCGGACCAAAACCAGCAGGGGGTTGCCGCTTGGAGGCTCCTGGTACTTCTCTGTTCATCAGAGTGGACTGTGGAGACTCCGGGCGGCGACAATTGGGGGGGAGGCTTTCGGGCCGTGAGGAAGAAAACCTCGTTAAAAAATTACCGGAGGGGGTGGAAACGCCCTGCGCGGCGGGTCCGCTGGTCTTTGTGGCCGGTGGGCGCTGGCTTCGGCCACCGTCGGGCAACCCGTAATCCGCACTGAGCGGAACCGGGGGCCCCACGCACTGAGCGAGGGGCCGCGAGGAAGAAAACCTCTATAAAAAATTACACGAGGGGTGAACCTCTTGAGGGTCGCCTGCGGGTGTGGCCCTCTTGAGGGTTGCCTCTGGCGAGGAACTCCGGGTGATGGAATGGCGTATCCGTCGCCCGTTGAGACGCCTCGGGTCGGGAGGCGCACCACTATGTTCCTGGTGCGCCTCAGACGGTGTTAGGGGGCCTTTAGGTCCCCCGGTGGAGGGTCTGCCTCGGCGGACGGCGCCGGCTGGGTCGCGGATGATTGCGCAAGTGTACCCGTAACCCAGCCACCAGGCGACACGGAGGAACATCGCTGGGTTTTAGTGGGTATTCTGGCCACTTCTTGGCCTGCCTGAGTCCCACACTACCTTCCGGAAGCATTGCAGTTCGCTGTAAGGCTTCCGGAGGGTGTGCGTAAATGCATTTCCCAGCGTCAAAAAAAAAAAAAAAAAAAGGGGAAGTAAGTCTGGCTGTATTTATCATTTTGACCAACGTTGACCTGCTATTATGAATAATGTCTGGTTTGACATGATATTATGAATAATATCTGGACAATTTAGATATTATTCATAATAGCCTGTCATTATGTATAATAGCTAATTAATTACTTTGACTGTAACATATACATATAATTTATCTATCTATATAATATCTTGCCGTATCTGTACATTAAAGAATTTTGCAAAATAATAAGTGGGGGATGTTAGGGATAAGTAATAGAACATAAAAAAGCTATTTTAGAAATTTTTGTCTGTTTGTCTGTTTATCTGTTTGTCTGTATGTTTGTGCGCGCATCACGCAAAAACTACAGAATGGATTGAAATGAAACTTGGCATGATTTAAGTTCATACTACGGAGTAACATATAGGATACTTTTTATCCCGAAATTCAACACGGTTCCCTTGGGAGAGGGGATGAAAGTCAAAATGTGTACTTAGCTGTAATTAATTAACACTGGCGGATTGACATTTGGATGTACCTTAACATCCGCCAGTGAACTTTTAACAGTTTTTAACAAGGTATGAGCTCAAAGGAGCTTAGGAAAACAAAATGATTCCCACGGGATATTTAAAAACCAATATCCACGCGAACGAAGTCGCGGGTATCCGCTTGTATATAATATGACGACGTTTAGAAGTCGTGTTGGAGTCTAAAGTAGGTAGGTATAAAAATAATAGTTAGTTACAAAGTTGATCGTTTTCTCAACGCATCAGACAACGATCTCTTGCAACAATCGCCACAGAACACGATCTTGTGCCGCTTGTGTCCAGCTTCTGCCAGTGACTCGTTTGAGTTAATTGCTTATATCTTCGGTCTTCATCATTCTGTGGATTTTGTATAATACGTTTATCAATTTCAGCACGTAAGTCGTCACGTTTTGTGACCCACATATTGGTCTAAGATCCCGCTATACAACGACCTTCACCGAGATGTTTATTTGATGAAATGTATTTTATATTTAATTTAACATGTCAATAAATATAATGCATATGGGTTGCCTAACAAATTTCAGTCCAGGATATGATTAATTAATAAATCACTACATAGTATAAAACAAAGTCGCTTTCTCCGTCCCTATATCCCTATGTCCCTATGTCCCTATGTCCCTTTGTACGCTTAAATCTTTAAAACTACGCAACGGATTTTGATTTTTTAATAGATAGAGTGTTTCAAGAGGAAGGTTTATATGTATAATAACATCCATTAAATAGTGGAGAAATACTGTTATTTTTGAGGTTTCTAATGTGATGTCGTAAATAATTACATTTTTTCTGCTTACATTGCAAACGCAGGCTGAACCCTACAAGATTTATCAAAATAATGTACTAAGTATTGTACACATTGAAAAGGTCTACAGAAAAGTCCGCGATGGTATATGTCTATCTCTTATGGATATCCCACAATAACATTTTTTTGTCATTTACTTTTTACGACAAATAATGGCTAATTTTCGAAGCGATTTCAACCAATACAGCATTAATCCTTATCTAATTAAATACCTTAAATACATTGTTGATTTGATATAAATCCATATGGCCCTTTACAGCATATGATTTAAATGAATACTTTCGAAGATATTACAGATTTAAAAATTGCGGCGGCGGGAGCGTGCCTAATAAGCGCGTCGGTGGCCGCGGTTCTCCCTATTATATAGCCCAGTGTCGATAATTTTTGAAACCAAAAAAAAAATCACAGTACGTAGGATGAAACCCATTGGAAAAGGAGGAGAATATTATAAAAATACAAGGAAAAATAATTTACGGGCGATCTGAGCTCGGGAAAAAAGGGGGGGAGTTTTATGGGTAAAAAACGGTTTATCTCGATTTCCGGCAAAATTAGAAGTCCTATGGAAAAAAATCAAATAGCAAAGTTGTAGGTAATAAAAAGATCTACAACTTTTGTATTTACACTTTTTTCACATAACCTCAAAATTTATGTGAAAAGTTCAAAAAACCAAGTTTTTGGTTTTTTATTTTTATCTTTTAAAATAAATATTTTTTTTTCACGGAATCTGGTGAAAACTTACCTTTTTATGTCCCAAATACACTGTAATTTATTTGATTTGAAATATTTAGTTTTTCTCCTTATTTTTGACTTAATTGTGACAGCTGTCATTGTCATTTACAGGTGAGTTATTTATATGGAAAACAGGGTTAACATCTACGAAGTACGATTTTACCCCAAACTACTTTAATTCCCTGTCAACATACATAGAATGGAAATACACGTAACCATGCACAAACTCCAAGGAATCACTCTATATGCAACTGTACTGACTTCGGCCCAAAACTTTTTGCAAAAGGTCAATGTTACGCAGGCGTAGCAGAACGAAGTCTTTGGACAGAATAACTATATCAGACTTCAGCAATAGGTCTGGCAATCTCAGAGAACATATTAGTGACATATGGGTACATTTATGCTTATAACTTCGTACGTAAGAATGATAACTCGATGTGTTATATACTAAAACCTTCTTGAAAGTATGTAGATAACGATAGTGAAACAATCATCAAAATCGGTTCATTAGTTGCGGAGATAATCGCGAACATACTTACATACATACATACATACATATATACATACATACGGGTCGAATACAGAACCTCCTTTTTTTGAAGTCGGTTAAAAAGGATCAAAATAAAACATGTGCTACAGTAAGTACGTACCTACATAGTATTGTTCTGTATTGCCCGTTAAACAATAAAGGTAACTAAGTACAGCTGTGCCCTTGAAATCTCACGCCTATTATCTTTTTGTACAGACGATAAGTACCTAAAATACTTTGTACCCGATAGGTAGATACCTACCCGATAGGTACTTTACCCGATACCTACTGAGCGCTGACGCCGCGCCGCGTCTGTGTTACCATGTGACTTTCCCCATTTGATAAAATTAAATTTTAGTTTTTTTAAGGGTAATTTTTTTACTTAGTATTTCAAAATGATTACCATAAATAGAACCAACTCACGATACCTAATTACAACGTCACGGATCTGACAGGGTTTTTTTTACATACTGTATAAAGCTCTAAGCCGCTTAATAATATTAATTGTTTTGCCCTAAAATAGAAATTCCTAAGAATGGAAACTAGAAAGTGCACACTAACAGCAATAGAAAACAAAAGAAGCACATTGAAAAAATTTATTCAAAAATGGAAGTCGAATGACATTATCACCATGAAGTGTAGAGATGCACCATAAGATTTGTATTTGCATAAGTTTTGAATTTTTTATCTTTTTTGTGGGAATTGTTTTATCTCTGGTAACATTATGAAACGTCAGAATTCCACGGAATTAGTAATTCGGGTATAGTATATAGTAAGTCGTATATAGTAACACGGAATAAGTAGTATCGGGTGAGATATAGTAAGTTCATTGTGGAAAATATCGTAAAAAGTCAAGCCGCCTGGGAGCTTTCATCGAAAACGCTGCCTAATCCCTGAGCGGGTAGTACCTACGCATAATATGCTCTACTACCCGTGCGAAGCCGGGGCGGGTCGCTAGTAAAAAATAAATAAAAAATTTTAACATTTCACCGGTTTGATTATTAGACAAATTCTATACCAATCGAAAGTATGATGCCCATAGAATATGCAAACGTTAGGTTGCTTATTCTTTTCCGGTCACACTCTCGGGTAGCCAGGTGTAAACAGGTAAATCGATACTAGCATTTTGCACCGGTCTGATTTACTGAATTAAAATTAAATAAAAATAAAGATGATTTCATTATGAATTTGTCTAATAATCAAACCAAAGAAATGTTTAAAAAAATTTTTTTTTTTTTCAATTATTAATTAATCATATCCTGGACTGGAATTTGTTAGGCAACCCATATGCAATATATTTATTGACGTATTAAATTAAATATAAAATACGTTTCATCAAATAAGCATCTCGGTGAAGGTCGTTGTATGGCGGGATCCTATACTATATGACTCATACTACATAAGACAGGGAGTGATTCATGTATATAGTCGAATAACTGCAGTGGACGTTAAGTAATATAATAGAGTGCCGCACAGTTCACTACACCACAACCAACCGGCCAAAATTACTGACCACAATAAGTCGAAGTTGGCACCGCGCCAGCGATGACGATAAGATATGGGTACACGGAATCTTTGTAAACGAGACTCCGGAATGGGGAGTTGGTACTTACTGTATTACAACTTACAAGTATGTGGTGACGGTAGAAGTATAATGATTCAAGTGTTTATTTTTTTTATTCATCAACTAGAATCTGCCCGCGGCTTCGCCCGCGTGAATTTCGGTTTTAAACAAATCCCGAGGGAATTACGAATTTCAGGTTCCCGCTCCCGCTCCCTTTTCCAACCTTTATACCTACTATCAAGGAAGCTATAGTAATCTACTTATAGCTGTAGATATATAGATTTCGGGTTTTTCAAAATCCCGCGGGAACTGTGGATTTTTCCAGGATAAAAAGTAGCCTATGTTTTAAGTCAGGGCATAATCTATCTCCATTCAAAATTTCAGCCAAATTGGTTCAGTAGTTGCGGCGTGATTGAGTATCAAACATCCAAACATCCACACTTTCACATTTATAATATTAGTAGGATGAATAAATAATCATTTATTCGGGATTTATAAGCGCCACAGAGTAAAAATGTAAGACCCATTATGTCTTGATCTGATCTAACTTAACAAGTAAGTACACTAAACTATCGCTTATAACTAACTACTGTACATTACGTATTGTATTTAATTTAGTACAGTACTTTTCAACTAAGACTTGGTTTCTTGTTACATTTCAACCGAGAAACCAATTCTTAGTTGAAACGTACAGTAAAAGAAATTTATTATATACCTAAACACAAATATTATTAGAGCACATAATAGAGCGCAGAATAGTCCCGAAAAGGGTCTCGCCTCAGCGTAATGATAGAACAGCGCCGCTGCACTATTATAATGCTGTTTTTCAGGCAACCCTTTAGTAAGCCCTTGACTGCGATTTTACTTAGCGTTAAGCGACGATGCTAAGACAGAAGCGGGCTTACCTCAAAAGGTAACATATTAGGTATAGATAGATGGTGATAATAAAAAAACCGGCTGAGTTTGTTCTGGGCTCTTCTCATACCAGGGCGCGTTTGGAACCCTCGTAGTCTTAGTTTTTAATTCGTAATTATAACCATTAGTTAATGGTAAGTAATTATTACCATTGCCCCACTTTGTAAATATTTGTAAAAATCGACGTTCAAAAATGTACCAATTTTGAATACAACTCATACACTACCATGATATCTACTATCGTAAAACTCGTTGAATACACGTGAATCAAAATAAATACCTAGTCAATCTTCTTCAATTGAATGTTTTAAAAAAGCCGGAATAAATCGTGCCTACCCACAATATTTAAGACTGGTGGAATAAAGCCAGGGCCGGGGAGCATAAATTGAAATTCCAATTAAGAAGGACCTCTTAATTTGCGACGATCAACTTCTGCGGTTATTTGAATTTTTTCGCGTCATTTAAATTGCAAAACGAATATTCGATATAAAGAAAATGAATGTTGTCCTTTTCGCGACGTTTTTGTGATAGAAAGTCACTTTTTCCCCGAAACAAAGCTTCCTTACGGACTAAAGAGCAAAGAATACCTACTATAAATAAATTATCGAAACTGCGTAATACTAAGGAAGGAATTGATACCTATACAAATGAAAAAAATTGCAGCGTCTGTTTAAAAATAATTGCTTCCTTAATACTCATATTATTACATTTGAACGATAATAATTAGTGATCCCACGGGATTAAAAAATAACTCTACGATCTCTCTGGCGCAGTGGTGAGCTCTGTGGTCTTATAAGTGGGAGATCTGAGGGTCAATTCCCGGCAGGGGTTTGGGAATTTAAGAATTTATATAATTTCTAAATTGTCTCTGGTCTGGTCTCGTGGGATTTGCTGCCATGGCTAATTACCAACCTACCAACAAAACCGTGTCACCAAGCGACTTCTATTAAGCTTTCCGGTACGATGCCGCGTAGAAACCTTATTTTCAGATATTATTAGGGATTAATAAAAACTGCCATACCTTTAGCAGGTTAGCCCGTTGTCATCTTAGACTGCATCGTCGCTTACCGTCAGGTAAGATTGCAGTCAAGGACTAACTTGTAGATGAATAAAGAACCATTATAAATTAAAAATTTAAAAAAACCCCTACATTCACCATTTTGTGGTGGCGGCCATCTTGGATTTGCCTAGTGCTGTCGTACCAGTCAAGCCTTTTCATTTGATACCCATATTGAGGGAGTTATGAAAAAATATGTAATACCCATCGAACTATTACGCTTAGAATGGAAGTTTCTAACATTCCGCTCGAAACGTAAGCTATAAACCAACCCATGTGTGCCCTGTAATTACATTTGCCGACACGCACACAAGCGCATGAGTACCTTGAGCACGGACGCGACGATAGCCTCCGAGGCTTGCTAAAAACGGCTTATCGCCGCGTCGACGACTGCCTTTCTTTACCTATTTATTCTAAGGTAATACCCCATTTTGTGGCGGCGGCCATCTTGGATTTTCATCAAACATAGAAAGAACACTACCGACTAATTACCGATTACGTCGCGGGTATTACTCGTCACTCATCAGCACTATAGTTATCTAAGCATATTTACACCTCTGCCATCCTGTCATACGGCATACGAGCACATACGAGTTTATCCGGCGTTTTGAAATGTGTCACAGTAGAATAATGGATGTCGGGCTTCACGTTCCGTTGATTAATGTTATCATTTCAACATTGTATGACGACTCCCACGTACCATAATATAAATTACTTATAGTATGTAAAGATGCGACGCTAACATCCCTCCGTCAACTTATCGTCGCTCGCAACGTAATAGTGCGGCTAGTAGTGTTGCCGTGCCGTGATAAGCTTATATAGTTTAATATATAAGATATTATAACTATTTATATGTAACACATATGAGCACTAATAAAAAAGAATTCGTCATTGAAATGGGCCTCATGAGAAGGCTCAGGGTCACTCAGCGGGCGATGGAGAGAGCTATGCTCGGAGTATCCCGGCGGGATCAATTCAGAAATGAGGAGATCCGCAGGAGAACCAGAGTCACCGACATAGCTCATCGAGTCGCGAAGCTGAAGTGGCAATGGGCGGGGCACATTGTTCGAAGAACCGATGGACGTTGGGGTCCCAAGGTGCTTGAATGGTGACCTCGCACCAGTAAACAAAGTGTAGGTAGACCCTCCACTCGATGGACAGACGATCTCAAGCGAGTCGCTGGCAGCCGCTGGAGTCAGGCGGCACAAGATCGTGTTCTGTGGCGATCCTTGCAAGAGATCTATGTCCAGCAGTGGACGTCTATTGGTTGAGACGACGACGACGACGACGTCATTGAAAGTGTCAAAACAAATCAACCTACTAAATTCAGCCTATCTTGCATTGTGAAAAATATCCTTCTGAAGTAAGTAGAAATAGTTGCAATAGTTCAACACAAGGCTAAGTTTGTGTGGACTTGGAGCGGAATTTTCCCGGTCTCATAAATCAGAAACTTTGGGACAGGCTTAAGTCTGGCACTCGCGTCAACTTAGAAGTTTTTTTTCATTGAACTGCTCTGATTTGAATACACAGAGGTATAGACTTCAGATTGGGAATATAATTTATGATGCTAACTTAAATTGGATTGTCTATCCTATCATAGAATAATATTTTGATGATAGATAATCGTTTTAATCGTTTAATCATAAAGCGCAGTCCAGACTACGTTATATACTATTCTGCTATATCGTCTATGTAACATACAACTTTGTAAGCACAGTAAGCAGCACTATATCATCATTATCATTATCAACCCATTACAGGGCTAGGGTCTTCTCTCAGAGCGAAAAGGGTTTAGGCTGTAGTCCACCACGTTGACCTAGTGTTTCAGTTTTGTAGACTTCACACGCCTTTGAGAACATTATGGAAAACTCTCATCAGGCATGCAGGTTCCCTCACGATGTTTTTCCTTCACCTGTAAAGCAAGTGATATTTAATCGCTTAAAACGCACGTAACTTCGAAAAGTTAGAGGTGAGTTTCGGTGATTGAACTCGGCCCCTGAAAGGGACGCCGAAGTTTTAACTACTAGGCTATCACTGCTTAGTTTAATTTAATAACAGCATCTAAATTAAAATTTTAATAATTAGGTTATCACCGCTCCTGTTCGTTTGTAACGTGATACATGCGAATATTACGCTATAGCCTCGTGATAATCTGTAATTAACCTAACAAAGTAGCCCAGCGGCTAGTCTTGTCAGCTGCCTATCATTCAGACAATGGTATAAAAGAACATGGAGCTTCAAGGCATATCATCACAACGGCGAGATAACGAGACGCGTAATTAATTGTTGGGCCGCGCACAATAAATCAGTGGAGGTTGGGCAAAGGGGTAGATTATACGGGTTGATATTGCGGTGTTGAATAGTTGAGCGGAGGGCACAAAGAAGGAATGTTTTGATAGTACCTCATGTCAGTTTTAGTGTTGTAAAATATGAGAATGACAACGACAGCATCCGGTGCGCCGTGAAATTAAATGTCTTTTTTATAAAGTTATAGAAGTAAATTGCTCGTTAGACAGGACGGCTACAGTATGAATCTACAAAGTTGAAAGCTAGTGACTTCATAAAAACATAAATATTAGTTTTGTGAGAAGAGACAGAGAAAAAATTACAAAAGCGAATTACTCTGTTGTTTATCGACCAATTTTGATTGTTTTCAGACTATCTTTTTTTAAATGGTACTGATTAATTATTATTTATCTTTTGTCAATAATAGTCAAGTCCGCTATTGCTTTGTAACTTTACTATTTAATAAAGTTTTACCACCAAATAATTTGGTTTTTGTTATGACAAATCGTATGTACTAAGCCTTATGATATCTCGGAGGTAAATCGTCTCGAGGTGGGTAAAACGGTGAGCGAGGCAAATAGTTGGTTATTTGCTATTCCAAGGTCGTTAATATCCAGCTATATACTAAGGGCTCTATTTTCAGTTGTAATATTATCTTATTCTTTGGTGATATTTTATTATTTGATCTATTGCTTTTAATATTATGTGTGTAACTTTAGTAAGGGTATTGTTTTATTAATCTTAGATATATGGTTAGGCCACTATATAATCTAAGATTGATAAAATAAAAAGTATGAGTCATCGTGAAAAGTAGTACCTAAAAACCGTTTGTCTCCAAAAAATTACAGTAGGTAAGTATCAGCATAATATATGCTGAGTGCATAGAAAGCTGAGCTTAGTGAGGACTTTCATAATGTCCTCAACCTTTTTTAAAATTACGAATACAAATTGTATTATTAAAAAAGTCCACTTAACGAGATTCTCTTTGGAGCGCTATTTTCTCAACAAGAAATTTAAAAGATTGAGACAATCACTGTACGAAAATGGACAAATCTTGGCTTAACCCGGCGCCAATGACGCTGGGTCATATTGACCCGAGGTGATTGTATACCTTCGTAAAAATGTTTCAACACTCGCGGTGTAATTGACTTTTCGTGTAGCTGGAGATATACCCCCCCTCTACCTGTAGCAGTGTGGTACTCAGTGCGACGCCGCCTGCGCAGCGAGATACACGTGTGTTGCGGCGAAACGGGTAAGTATGACCCAGCGTCATCGCTGGCGTGGTGTTTTCGTAACATATTTAAATTTCTTTATTTTAAGTTATTGTTAATTTTTCTTACGTTTTTTAGATATTTGACAAAAATGGCGTTGAGGGATCATCCAGAGAGAATATTGGCGATTTTGGAAGAATCGGACTCCGATGAAAATGATCGTGATCCATATCCAGGTTCAGACGTCGAAGTGGATGACCATGTATCTGAACGCAGCCAAAGTAGCGATACTGAACAGGATGCTAACAATACAGATACGGGCTCAGAGTCCTCAGATGACACAGGTGCGGACTCAGATGATGTCAACCTTTTGACCTTACAAAATCGACAACGGCAACACTTCAAAGGAAGGGACGGGACTATTTGGCAAAAAGCACCGCCACGACCGAATGTACGCAGAAAATCTGAAAATATTATATGTGAGCCTCCTGGCGTAAAATCAGTTGCTCAAGAAGCCAAGACTGTGCAAGAATGCTGGAATTTATTCCTGACTCACGATATAAAATACAAGAATATACAAATTTGCATATACAAGAAAGAAGAGCACAGTGTGAAGATATTTCTCAACGTAGATACATGAATGAAGTGGAAATAAGTGAACTAAAAGCGTTTATTGGGCTGTTGTTTATGGCCGGATTTTATCGTTCTAATAGACAGAATTTGGAGGATTTGTGGCAAGCAGATGGTTCTGGTGTTGAAGTTTTTAGACTTACCATGTCTGTACAAAGATTTTACATTATACAAAGCTCTCTGCGATTTGATGACAAGTCTACACGCGCTGAAAGACAAAACCTTGATAATTTGGCACCAGTGCGTAAGAAAATGTACTCTCCGGGAGAAACTTGCACTATTGATGAAATGTTAGTGGCATTTAGAGGGCGTTGCAAATTTCGGCAATATATACCATCGAAACCAGCTAAATTACGCAAAAGGATCGCAGATTTCACTAACGAACCTACCATAGAACCACCTCAGAAAATTCCAGGAGCACGTAGAAGATGTCAGATATGCCCATCTAAAAAGGATAAAAAAACAACGCATACTTGTCATGCTTGCCACATTTATATCTGCCCAGAACATTTGATTTCATACTGCGAAAATTGCAGCAACTCCATGTCCATAAATGAGGAATCGGAAGACTGATTTTATAGAGTCTTATTTTGAGTACTTTTTGTGATCTCTGTATTAGCATATAAAATTGTTAGTTCTTTATAATGTTTAGGTTTAATAATAAAAAAATAACATACTATGCAAGTTATGTTTTTCAGGTTGATTTTGCATGCGTTTTTTAAAAAGTCAATAAATATTTAAGTCGTTAAATTTAATACATTTTTTATTATTCTGTCATTTACTCAAAAAACCTTAATTTCTAAAATGGTTACTAGAAATTATCAGTTCATTTAAAGATACTGTAAATTTACCGTCTAAAGTTCGGGTAATGATGACCCGACGTCATTGGCCGCGTAATATTTTTCACGTCATTGGCGGCGGGTTAAAAGACAATCTTCATTTTGGTATCAACAAGGAAAGTCCATTTGCGGGTGTGGACAAAGTTTAACGATTAGGGTCACCAGTCGACTGTCCATCTGTTGCGTGTTAAATTGTTGTCAAACTATTCAATATTATGTTTCAAATACAAGTCAATGTGGCTAATTCTGTTGTACACAATCTCTAAACTTAAACTAAATTGACAAGTTTAAAAATAGTGCCATCCTTTTCTGCAGGGAGCATTGTGAAAGAGATAGGAATATATTTAGGCCTGTCATTTTAGTTTAGATTTAGAGATTGTGTACAACAGAATTAGCCACATTGTCTAGATATAACATACACTTGCAAAAGACGGACGAAATGAAGCCCGACCTGAGTCCTGACTCATCACTCATACTCATGTAACAGCCTTGTAGCCAAAAGCGTTCCGGTACGATGCCGTGTAGAAACCGATCAGGGATATGAATATAATAAAAAATGCCATATCTCTTCCAGATTAGTCCACTTCCACTTTACCATAGTAGACATAGAATAGTCAAGGGCTAACTTGTAGAAGAATACAAAAAATATTATATACTGAGAAGAAAGTCCGTACAAGTATTACAAAGTAGAATAAGTTGTAACGTCTTGTTTCCGATGTTATTGTTATCAAAAGATTACATCGACACCAACCGTATAATCGGGTATAATGGCAGAAGTTATCTATACACATATATATATATCGCTGCTTTAATTTGATAGTGGCACATAACCAAATGTGACGTTTTTTTGATAATGTTACGATTCAACGCAAATCAACCTTATTTATCATGTGAATAAAACTCATAATGATATGTCTAAATTTGGCGTGGTGGCGTGATCGAATGACGTTATCTAATAAATCGAAATTTACCGCCATTTTGATGATACATTGACACAACGCCAGTTGTTTCGAGTATTCGCAAGGTGACACTCAAAATTTCTCTAGGATAACAGCATAAAACAAAATAATTCATAATAATTTATGGAATGTTTTCTGAAATAAGGTGATATTTTGTACTGTGACGGTATTCAATAAATTTTGGTGTCATAGTTAAGTTTTGCTTCACTTAAAGAACGTGGTATACGGTGTTGCGACGGTATCAAAACAAGTAAGTAGTGAAAATAAATAGCATATTTCATGATCGATTTATATTCAAATAAAAATTATTTCTAATTTAAGGAACTAAAACGAAATGTGGCTGTTTCGTAACTAAAAATCATATATTTGCGATAATTCTTTGCAGATTATGACACTATTTACGTTATTGTTCACTGACTTTTATAATACATGTGTCATTATTCAAGATAATTTGTAATACAATATTTTTAATGTGCCATTATTTTTATTTGCAATGTGTCTCTAAATTAAATTTCTTGTGACATACTTAAAGCATAGTTTGGGAACATGAATTCTAAAACACATAATACCTATAACAAGGCACAATTACACAAATATTTCGCCAACTTTGTTTTTAAGTCCCACAAAATAGGGGGCGAGCCTATTGCCGGGTACATTTTCTGATTCAATACTGCTACTGAGAATTTCTTAACAGAAAAATCCCAGTAACACTTTTTGTCCAACCCGGGGATTGAACCCAGGACTTCTCAATATTGAAAATGCCTTTTATTATGATTTACTATGTTTTATTGCAGTGTCCACGTACACACATCATAAAACATGAAAATGAAAATAAGTATAAAAAATAGTACTTCTAAAGAAAACGAAATATATGTAGTTGATAGTCCCAAAATATACCAATACGACGAATTTTCTATGGAAGAACAAGATCCAAAAAAGGCTTTAAATACATAAGCAATTTAATAAAAGTCCCATTGGCCAAACTTCCTCAAATAAAGAATTTAATTTGGCAACTGCCTTACAATATCAAAATCTACACGTTCCTGTAATTGTTCTACAAACTGTAAGCAGCTCTCAGCAAAAGTCTCATCTTGTTCCAGCTTTCTTTCTTTTACAGATTCAAGCAGTTCCTCGGATTCCGAAAGATGTGACGTGGGCATTACCATATCAGATAAATTGCCAGTGGTAGAAAATAACATGTGCAGCTGTCTTTCAACTGAGATTGTTTTCTAGCCAGACTTTTGAAAGCTTGAATTTGGCAGCAAGCTCTGAAACTGTATTAGAGACTACTGATCTTGAGAATTCTTGATGACTTGATATAAAAAAAATTAGCAACATCCATAGGCAAAAATAATTATTCTATAAATATAGAAAATGAAATAGTGAAATTAACAGATTATATTTTGTTATTTTCCACAGTTATTTTCACTGTGATGTGATGCAGATGATAAATTACTCATATTATTGTAAAATTAATATGAAAGTGATATTTTCAAGAAAGTGATAGTTAAAAAGATAGGAAAGACAATAAACACTAGCAGCAGTAATATTTCAAAAACTAAAATGTCTATATGTGAGAAAAAGAAAAAGGGCCTTTACTAAAAATAAAAACTTATTCTGAGATTTTATGCAGCCTTTTTTGAGAATCTATAAAAGAAATTATAACATATTGTAGTTTTTCACGTTTTGAGAAACTTTGTAACACAATTTTTGAAACCTACTTAAATTTTTACGTCTATTTTTGTTTCTGTACAAATTACTAATTTGGTTTTGTTATGTATTTCGATAATATGAAGGTATATTTATTTTTAACTAAGTATTTCAGGTATATTATGTATGAATACGTGTAATAATACAGTTTTTTTGTCATTTTGAGGTTAGCAAGTTAAGTTATGTTCTATAAAAGATATATTTTTTACTATATTAGTATTCTCTCTGATTCCATTAGCTTTGAAGACTCATATAATTTTACCCATGCAAAACAAAAACGGTCGTTATATAATACAAATATTTTAGTTTTGTATTGCAGTTTACTTAGAATAGTAATGTAATCGTAAAAGTGACATTATTCCGAAAATAATGTACTAGAAAATTTTGTTTCAAATATAAATAAGTCGTTGTTTAAAAATTGTGTAGATGAAACATTTGATCTATTAAGTATTATGTCATTGTTCAGGAAAAGTTGCTATAAATTTAAATGTCATAACATTAGTTTATGCCAATGTCAAAAATAATGAAACCAAAGCTTCTTTGACGTATGTCAAAAGCATGTTGATTTTTCGTAAGTTTTATGGGTTTTTTTTACTAAAAGGGCTACGTTGCTCACTACTAAAAGAACTTCAATTGATTGTTCGTTGCTCGAAGCAATAAAAAAAAGATTATCATTAATAGAATAAGAGATATGAACAATTACGTTTTTTGTTTTTTTTAAACTGGTTTCCTGAAAAAAGTGTATTTTTGAGATGTGTCACTGTAAAATTAAAGCAGCGATATAATCAAATTGTAAACTTGCCGTGTCTGAACATTAAAGATTATTATGTACTTAATTGCAAAAAAAAAAAAACTGGGAGACGTTAGGGATATATTATAATAGAAAGTAAAAAAGCAATTTTTGAAATTTTTGTCTGTTTGTCTGAATGTTTGTGCGCGCATCACACAAAAACCACTGAACGGATTGAAATGAAACTTGGCATGATTTAAGTATATACCTACTACGGAGTAACATATAGGATAAGTACCTACTTATCCCGAAATTCAGCATGGTTTCCTTGGGAAAGGGGATGAAAGTCAAAATGTGTATTTAGCTACAATTTATTAACGGATAGTCCGATTTCTTTCATTATTTTTTGTTAGAAAGGAAAGTAGGTATATTGTCCCGTAAATATTTCATGGTCATCGGTATTCCAAATAACTTGGAACGCAGACCTTTGAACGTCTTGATTATTATCTTAAGCTGGCTTGTATTAAAATTCGTGTTTGTCTCTCTCCGAAATGCTGGACCGATTTTGATGGGACTTTCATTCGGAAAAACTTAGTGATGAGAAAGAGCTATTAAAAATTAATATTCGTTACTGTAGTTCCATTTTAATGCGCCAATTTTAACAGTATAAGCTCAAAGGAGCTTAGGAGTTTCCGCGGGAATTAAAACCTATATGCACGCGGAAGAAGTCGCAGGCATTCGCTTTTTATACATAATTAAGAAAAGCTTTTATTTTCATTTAAATTTCTTATTGGACCTATAGCTTCAAAAAACCAACCCTATCCGAACGCTGCACCTGGCAATGAGGATTAAAGTTATTTACATAATTTTCGAAATGAATATTGTTTCCCAAGTTATTTTATTCGTAGAATTGTAGGAATTCAATTAATGAACAAACTGATAACGCCGGGCCGTTTGACCTGTGTTTGTAATTTATTTATAATTAAAATAATTGATAATTATTATTATTTAGGTCCAATTATGACTTTTAACATTGCGTAAAATCAAATTTGTTCAATTTCAAACTGTCTACTTAGTTTGTTTTCGTGAATGAGATGCAAAACCTACTTACTCTATTCAAATAAAACTTGGCAGCAAATTAATCGAATTAGGGTCCGTTTTTAACAGCTGAAAATGATGAAAATACTAATTTCAAAAACACCTTAATGACTTAAGTGATTTTAATGAAAAGTTGTTGTTTAATCAAATAAATGAAAAAGTAAAGGATATAATATTATTATTATAAATTTAATAACACTTTATGTTCGCACTTTGCATGCATAATGTAATGAGCTTTATAAAACTCAATTCCACCGCACGTATGAAACAAGAGCCATAAAGGTGTGTAAAGATTAAATTTTCACGCGCATACCTAACGCGGGAGAAAAAGTTATCGCCCTTAAGTGTGCGTTCTTTCTCCCGGCCCTAATAAATGTTCCCCATTCAACCTTGGCGTAAAAGGGAACATAAATAAACACTTTATTTTAAGTTTACCCGTGAAGGATTACTCAATATTGTGTTCAGGTTTCTTTATAAAAAAAGAAGTATTACATCAATTTTCTTCCCTATTTCAAAGGAGTCTTACAAAATACAACCTCATTTTTTGGGAACATAACTAACTAACTTAATTATAATATTTTACTATAATATTATACTGCCTTATTTTTTTATCACACAGCTCCCAAATGTTGGATAAAAGCTGACTTACCTTTTGAACTGCCTAACCTAACGTAACTGCCTAGCCTACCTCGGGCTAACCTCTTCTAGGTTAGCCCGCTTCCACCCTAGAATGCATCTTCACTTATATCTATTATCAGGTGAGATGGCAGTCATAGCACCGGTCATAGGTTAACTTGTTTTATTATATCTCTATGCCTCGGAGATCATGTAAAAACGTCGGTTCAGTGCCTGGTCTCTTTCCGTCTCGTGTTGGATTGCCATCTCATCGGAGCATGACAGTGAGGGAATAGAAAGTGCACTTTTGTTTGCGCACACATTTGTGCACTACAATATCTGCTGCTTAGTCAGCTAGTCTCTGCCTCTGTCGAGATAGGCTGCCGTGGCTGAAATCCTGTTGGGAGGACGTTATTGTTAACATAATTTTTTTTATAGGAATAGCGGGCAAGCGGGTCACCTGATGTTAAGTGATTACCGCCGCCACCACTAATGCGTTGCCGGCTTTTGAGGAAGGGGACTGGCTCTTCAGCTCGCTGCCGGAACACATCGGATGCTTTGCGGCAGATTACGGCTGAAGTGTGGTCGCTAGCCAGGCGGATTCGGGGTAGAATCCTACCACAAAGCGGTGATACCATCCAGATTAAGTTGTGTGGTATCAGGCACAACGACCCGTAGAGGGGACTGAGAGCGTCAGGGCCTCGTTAGCATACTGGCAGGGTGCACCGCGCGCAGGCGAGGTTAACTTTGGCCACATAGGCAGAATTTGGGCCACTTACACCTCAAATTATTATTAAGTACAATTAGTAATAACATTGAAATTTTATGTAAGTATTGCATGAGCAGCTAAGTAAGTACCTATGTTACAGGTAAATATTTTCCTAAGATTTCGATGTAGGTGGTTTGTTGTGCGGACAGGCCTTTTAGTGTCAGACATTTGAATAGGTTTTGTTTGCTATACATAATTTATCGAAGGTTGTATTTGAAGAGTGACGTATTCAAGAAAGGTTCGATTGAGGTCATACAAATATTGTGTGAGAATAATAAATAATAATACCTATTAGGCACTTATATTGTATTTTTCATACCATTAGGTACACCTGTTTGTGTACATTGTGATCACGATTCACGGGGCCTGACAAAGGAGGAAGGGAGAAAACGAGGGATAGGAGGGGGGGGAGGGGGGGGGTTCAAGCCATCTGCCCAAGCACAGATTCAAATAAAAAAATTGATTTTATTCCTTCTACTATTTAAAAGCAAATATTAGTTCCCACAGGATTTTAAAAACCTAAATCCACGCGGACGAAGTCGCCAGGCATCATCTTGATTTTAACAATGATGCCTTTCATTGGTAGATAGATTTATCTATATCTAGATAGATAGATTTATCTCAGTTTCACCTGAGCTGCGTGGAAACCTAGTTACTGCTAAGAAACATGTCATATTAATGATTTATTACCTTTTCATGACAGTAATAACGCATAAGGGAAAAATAATGGCAAAAAGGGAAGCTGAGATAACCCCGAAGTGGATGTGGCATGGATTCGTTCGAGAAAATACGCTCGACTTGCATTATGGCCGCGGTTTGGTAACTAAAGAGATTTTCAACTCATGAAAGGTTTTGTGGGGTGACCATCGTTGCGAAGGTCATTAGGAATATAATTTTTACGTTTCTTGTTTTCGACACGGTGTTTTGTTTCACTTTGTAATTATGCATTGTAGAGTACATCTCCTGAGGATGCTCCGGTGTCGGAGTGAAACGATCGTAGATTTTGTTTTGGTGGTGGATCTGTGTGGTGCTACATGGTGGTGGTGCTTGGGGTTCGCTTGGTTGCTTGTTTTTCCTGTATATTTAACAGCAGGAGGGCTGATAGAGCATAGGACATGCTGCATGTTGTACCATATACATTTGACTGTTTTGTGGATTATAGCAAAATAATTTTGACTTTTCATCATATATTATGGATTTCCGCAATGTAACGCCTGCTTCTATTCAATATTTTTTGTTTTGTAATTTTTTGCGGATAGGTATATTTTTAAGATCATAAAGATATGATCAATAACATGTAAACTGAGCTTCTTTTTTTAATTTAAATCTACAAGGGTGCTTTAGAATATCTCAAAATGTGAAAGAAAATCTTGTTGCGATTTCTATTAAGTAGGTATTCTAACGTTAGTTGGACTCTAAGAACTAGAGCTGATTAACTCTTATTGCCGCAAACAGTTTCTGACGAAAAATAATAAACAAAAGAGATGAAATATCAACCTTACTCGAGGCTGCACGAGCTCAAAGATTTGAATGTAAATCTTTGAGCCCGTGTAATTTTGGAATTACAAAATCTGATAAACCACAAAACAGATGTTAGTTTCTAGATCATGTCTATAAAAAATTGGCTTTGATTGGTTAAAACAATAATGAAACTTACTTCGTTTGTATGGAGCGTGCTAGAGAGAGATTTAAAAGGATTTAAGTCACTCCACATCAAGCACTATACCATTCTATACATAGATGGCTCTATACGAACCTCATACGAATTTGGTTCTATCGTACGCAATCCTGAATCACGCTATCAAAAATCTAGCTTCAGAGAAGATGACTATACAAGTTTCAAGATACAACGGAAGATACAATGAAGGAGGAAGATCTTCCTACTAAAAGGGATATTCCTATAAAATAAATAAGGTATGGTTACCCTATCCAAGGGCGAATCAATAGTCTGCACGGGTAAAGGGCTCAGAATAGAATGATACCTCAACATTTAGGCTTATAAAGAGCTTCCTTTGGTTCGGAAGCAGGGTTAAGTGGTGCCACTTTGCAACTGCGGTGATTGATACTGCTTTGATGTTCCCTCTGTTTTCATAACTTATGAAAAGTGGAAAGGAAATTGAATTTACGTGTGAATCATTAAATCCTCAATGTACTTATGAACAAAGTAAAGTGAAATGCGTTATTTCCCGTCTAAATGTGGTAAAGTAACATACTTATTATATTATTCATTCAGTAATGGCGTTACAGACTTTTATAGTAAGTACATGACTGACGTGAAAGGGATCCATTAGTTTAATTAATTTACCTTGATATCCTGCTGAATGTTTGTCTGTAGTGTAGTAACTACCGTAGCTAATAGACTGAAAGATCGCCATTTGACCACATCTAACCAATTTCATCATCATCATGACGACCTCCCTGGCGCAGTGGTGAGCGCTCCAGTCTCATAAGTGAGAGGTTCCCGGTTCGATTTGGGAATTTATAATTTCTAAATTGTCTCTGGTCTGGTGGGAGGCTTCACCCGCGGCTGGTTACCACTCTACCGGCAAAGCCGTACCGCCAAGCGGTTTAGCGTTCCGGTACGATGGTGCGTAGAAACCAAGCAGGGGTAAGAGTTTAGTAAAAAATGCCATACCTCTTCCAGTCTGCTACCAACTTAGACTCCTATCGTCACTTGCCATCAGGTGATTTCGCAGTGAAGGGTTAACTTGTAGATGAATAAAAAAAAATGTCCTAGAATGGTGACCTCACACCGGCAAAGGCAGCGTTCGATGACCCCCCCACTAAGTCGACGGACGGTTTAGCAACTATCAAATTCTATTAAATTATCCTGCGTAAGTAATTACTTTCTTCTACATTGTTGCCTCATGACTGAGGATCGTTGTCATCATGAGCAGATTGGACTAATGTCTTCCAGGCTTCTTTGTCTTGTTAATTTTTCCTTAATTATAAACCACCCTGAGAAGACGGCAGCTTGCTGTGGAACAAGCCGCCGTGCCTCGGTGAGAGGCACAAGGATGAGCTCAAGAGCTTCACGCACGGAAGGCACCGATGCGTTCTTAAGAGATCTCTAAGGAGCCTTCCGATTATATACGCAGAGTACGGCCACCGAGGGGGTTTTAGTGGGTAAAAACCCCACGTAATTCGAAGATTTCCCCCCCTTAAAAAAAAGGCTTCTTTGTCTTGTGAAAGTCGGATGGATGTGTGTATGGTGGATTTACACGCTTGTTTAACAATTAACAGTATCGGTCCAGTGGGTTGGTGATCTCCCTTTACTTCTCTTTAGTTTAGTTTTTCTAAACTATCAGACTCTCTCCGGTTAATTACTAGGTATAACTATAGTCTATAATATAACTATAATAGGTATAACTGTATAACTATAGGTATAACTGTATAAGTAAGTATATATACTATTTTTTTATAGTAGGTACGTGTTAAAATAACAGTGAACGATTCTCAAATGTGTTTCAACTTCAAATGAAAACGTAATAATGAAAACGAAGTTTAATGAAATCACGGGTCATTCTCACAAACCGAGGGTGGCCGGGGCTACCCGCGGGTGGAGAGTTACCCTGCTTCCCATAATCCGCTTGTTTATTATTCAAACTTAGTTCACAGTTACGTAAGTTTTGGTATTTAACGGTAATTTTTTATTTATGGAATGAAGTGAAATCTGTTACGATTATCTTTTGTCTGGCAATGTTTCATGGCCCTTTTTTAGGGTTCCGTACCCAAAGGGTAAAAGGGGACCCTATTACTAAAACTCTGCTGTCCATCCGTCTGTCTGTCTGTCCGTCTGTCGCCAGGCTGTATCTCATGAACCGTCATAGCTAGACAGTTGGAAACTTTACAGATGATGTATTTGTGTTGCTGCTACAACAATAAATAGGTACTAAAAACAGAATAAAATAAATATTTAAGGGGGCTCCCATAAAACAAATGTGATTTTTTGCTCTTTTTTGCTCGATATTGATAACGGCAATAGGTAGAAGCATGAAATATTCACAGAATATTTAGTTATATATTCACTTTAAAAATAAATAATTAAATTAAAATAAAACAAATATTTAAGGGGGGCTCCCACCCCTTTGTCATACAATGTTATATTTTGTCGACCCTCTCCCCACCCCTTAACGTGTGACGTAATTTATGGATGGCCCCTTAGCAAGAGGTGAAAAAACGCACCTGTTGGTATTTGTATTCAAATTACCCTATTGGTTATAATTTATAACTAAAATGACTATGACGATAACGAATCTAAAAATCAACGGTGCTCTGATGAACAAGTATCTACTATAAATTAAAAATTTAAAAAAACCCCGCCATTTTGTGGTGGCGGCCATCTTGAATTTGTATAGTGCTTTTCTGCTAGTCAGGCCCTTTCATTTGATATCCATATTGAGGGGGTTGTGAAAAAATATGTTATCCCCATCGATGTAGGTTATCCCCCATTTTGTGGTGGCGGCCATCAGTGATCAATTTTCATCAAACTCTTACACTCTTACACTCCCAACAAATTCACCTTTCATACAAAAAAAATGCATTCAAATCGGTTCTGCGCTACACACACACACAGAGAGAGACACGTCAAACTTATAACACCCCGTCGTTTTTGCGTCGAGGTCGGGGGTTAAAAAAAAGTAAACCACTAAAACACCCTTTCAAATTGGCCGAATACTTTGTATTCTGTTCACTAGAAATATCAACTTATCTTCTGGCCACCATTTGCGTGTCTCTTACAATTTGCGTAAAAGGGCGTTTCGGTTTTTTGCGTTCTCATCCAAGTGTTTTAATCCCAAATGGAGTCTGACGAATAGAATTTGTCATTTTTTACTCGAAGACTGAATTACACGTACAGTAAGAAAGAGAGGGCTTATATATACTGCCCTGTACCTAAGATTTTTAATCGCATAAAGTTTTTAAGCATACGTAAAAAGATAAATGAGAGGGAATTAAAGGAAGTTTTTTTAAGGACTGTTCTTACTGTCCAAAAATAATATTCGATTTTTGTCAATCAATTCTCAGTAGCAGCCCGAAGTTGGTAAAGTCATACGCCCGATATCTTTCCAATCGTATCGGATTGCCGCTGCATTGGACTGTGAGAGTGAGGGAATAGAGAACACACAAGAAACAACACACAAACAAGAAAGACTAAAATATAGAGTAAAAAGTACGATTTTTTCGTTCTGTATACCTACGAGTAATTTCGGTGGGCCGCGTTAGCTTGATGTTGTACATTTTTCAGTTAACATCGTAATATCCTTGACACAATTTTGTCATGCGTACATTTCTCCCCATTACGTTTATTACGTTAGGGATTGGGATGAATTTTTCACGTAATGTATTTTTAGCTTTAATTTGAAAACTATACCTACTTTCGTGGAATAACATTATGAATTACGGGAAATTCAAGAAATAGTACAAATGCGATTAATTTTCAGTATTCAGAAGCACTAGTGTTTCTTTTTAAGAACATTGAAGTTCCCATGTACAACCCCGTAAATCTATCATTTCTTAAGGATGGCCAAAAGTTGACAACTTGAAATAAAAGTCAGATAGTAGTAAGATCCCAATGCTTCTGATGACATTTAGCATCATTTAAGAATTGAAAATTACGATTGTTGAGGCTCATGCGTCTTTTGTGGGTAAGACCCGCACAAAGTTTGCAGTTTGTTATTTCCTTTAGTAAATGCAAAGAATATTTACTGACTGACAGAGCACAAAAGCAACGCTCTCTCCACACCGCAAAACGTCGCCCGCAACGTAGAAGTACGCCTAGTAGTATTACGTATAGCGTTCTCCTTGTCTCGCTCGATTTACGTATAGCGCTATCCTTGTCAATAGCACGTTCGCTTGTATTAAATAACAGGGTGTGGTGACGAGGTCAATTTGCCTTGACATTTTTTGGTATTGGTAAGTGTTTTATATCAGGGTGTGTGCTACCGGCATGAATTTGTCTTAATATTTTTTCGTATTAGGTAAGTGTTTAGTATAAATCTTTCACGAAATCCTCAGAAAGGCGAACTGGCTTGGGAAGCAAAAGTTTACCGTAATCTGCTTGTTTATTATTCAGAGTAAGCTATATTATCCGTGGCTCGGTACGGCGGGCGGCGCAAGTTTGGGCTTTTCATTACCGCCATGCTCTGAAAATGGATATTATAGTACAAGTTTTAATGACTTGTGATGGATGATGATACCTACTATAACCTCATGGCTAGTATGCACTTCGTAGAGCAGGCAATAAAGGCGTGGTGTAACTTATTTTATCGTGTTGTTTCTTGTCTACTAGCAGCAGTCGTCGACGACCTCCCTGGCGCAGTGATGAGCGATGTGCTCTTATAAATAGGAAGACCCGGATTCGATTCCAGTGGCAATTTGGGATAATATAATTTCTAAATTCTCTCTGGTCTGGTCTGGTGGGAAGCTTTAGGCTAGTTGCCACGGCCGGCAGGCAAAGCCGTGCCACCAAACGATTTAGCGTTCCGGTACGATGTCGCATAGAAACCGATCAGGGGTATGGATTCTATAAAAACTGCCATACTCCTTCCAAGTTAGCCCGCTTCCACTTAGACTGCATCGTCATCAGGTGAGAAGCAGTCAAGGGCTAACTTGTAGATGAATAAAAAATTGTCTACGGGTAAAGGATACTTACTATTACTGCGGGATCAAATCAGAAATGAGGAGATCCGCAGGAGAACCAGAGTCACCGACATAGCTCATCGAGTCGCGAAGCTGAAGTAGCAATGGGCGGGGCACATTGCACGAAGAACTGATGGACGTTGGGGTCCCAAGGTGCTTGAATGGCCACCTCGCACCAGCAAACGAAGCGTAGGTAGACCCCCCACTCGATGGACAGACGATCTCAAGCGAGTCGCTGGTAGCCGCTGGAATCAGGCGGCACAAGATCGTGTGCTGTGGCGATCCTTGCAAGAGACCTATGTCCAGCAGTGGACGTCCATTGGTTGAAACGAACGAACGAACGAACGAACTGCGTAAAACGTGATCAGTATTATCACTGGTGCTAATGGTATATCTATTCTTTCCTCTCCTCCAGTCCTCTTTCTCCTCTATAGTTCAGTCATTATAGTAAGTTCACCTCGGAATTCGAGATACCCAGCTGTAAGTCTGTAAATTCTTGTATATTGACACCCTAAAAGTTGTCTCAAAACCTACATATGGTAGGGTGTACGCTACTATTAAATTTCAAGGTCAAAGGTTTTTTGCGCTTTTTTTGTAAATATCTCATTTACTATGGGGTTTTAAGCTATTTGTATTTATTATCAATATTGTAGAATACAAAATTCTCTACAAATTTTGTTTAAACGTTCCGCTGTTGAGCTCAGGCCTCTTATAGGAGAGAGGGATTTAGATCTTAGACCCGTCATGTTGCACTAATGCGGGTTGGCGGGCTTCCTACAACGCATTCCTCGCAACGCGAGCTAAAAATGTATGTTTTTGAACAATAACTTATTCTGTTTATAGGCAGTACATTTTAATGGGTCACAAAATCGGCCATCAAAAACATATTTATTCAGACCACGATCCATTCGCGGAGGTATTATCTATTAATGCGACCGATTAGTGGTTTGTGACCCTCTCTACCCCATCCTACCCCACCTACCCTACCCTCGTCACCTTGTAAGTATACGTGATCCCTAAAATAATATCGGATATTGTGCCGTTTTATGAATATTCTCATTGTTTAAGTTATTGATAAACACCCCTTGAAATACCGTTTTCATATTATTGTTAAGAGGAGTTTCCTCGAGCGCGTCGAAATTTGATTATTATATCAATACTAGCTTTTGGCCGCGACTTCGCGTGAATTTCGGTTTTTCACAAATCCTGAGGGAATCGTGGATTTCTGGTTCCCGTTTCCGTTCCCTTTTCTAACCTTTAGGCCGGCCTCACACAGCCGGAATGAACGCCGGAATCTGAATTTCGAATCTGAATTGAGAAAGCCCAGAAATGCATACAATTTCACTGTTTCCCACACACATTCTGATTTTTTCAGATTCTTAATTTTTCAGATCGATCTGACAAAATGTGTCTGAGCCCGGCCTCACACAGCCGGAATTCAGAATCTGAAAATTTCAGATTCTGAATCATTCCGGCTGTTTGAGGCCGGCCTTATACCTAATTCCAAGGAAGTTTGCTACAGTAATCTACCTATACTTAGTTGTAGCTGTAAATTTTGGTTTTTTCAATATCGGGATATTTATCCTAGAAAAAGCCTAGAAAAATCCACAGTTTCCGCGGGCGGAAACTGTGGATTTTTCTAGGATAAAAAGTAAACTATGTGTTAAGTCAGGGCATAATCTGTATTCATTCAAAATTCAGCTCAATCGGTTCAGTAGTTGCGTCATTATAGAGTAACAAACATATACACATACATACATACATACACACAAACTTTCGCGTTTATGATATTAGTGTAATTAACCTATCAAATTAAATAAAAATTTGTAGCTAACTGCAAGCTATAGGAAATGTGATATTTCCGATTTAAGAAAAAAATAATTATGAAACGACATATTTTTTTCTTGATTCGGAACTCAAAGATGCGCATACAAATTTTAGCCCGTAGTAATATAAATCTAACTTGTATGGAGTGGGCAAGGTTTGTTCGAGAAAGACTTCTCTTAATGCCGTCTCGTACCAATCTGTAAACAATGTTCGTATCATATGGAAGCTGCAGGTGCTAAATAACACTACATAATCGACGATCAATAAGTTTATTTTCTTAAATAACATCTCAAACATTACCTTACTATATACACAACCTCCTTTCCATCAGAATTTATATTAAAATCAAATTAATTTAATATGTAGTAAATATAATTAATTAATTGTGTTATAATTATCCTTATTTTTTTTTAAATACTTACAACCTTAATCTATCTAGTACTTATAACTTTTAAGTCTACGTATTTATTATAATACAAATTACATTTAGCTAATGTTTTGTAGTGACAGAACTTTATCATAATAATTCTTAATCTAGTAGCTAATGGTTACTTTTAGTAAATGGTTAAAATAATGGTTAATGGACTAATTTGACGCTAGGACACAAATTATGATGTTCCATTACAATCATCAATTATTATAACGACTGAATATGTTATAAATGAGGTCAACAGACGGATTAAATATTCATCTATATAAGGTCTATAAGTGATTTGTCGAAAAAAGTTACAACTCAATCGCAATTGGGAGAACGGACTCAGAGATAATTATACCAACAAGCACATTTAGATGTTCGAAATAGATAAACGTTTTCGAGATCTGCAAACTTGTACTAAAAAAAAGGATCGTAAAGATGGTTTCCTTTTCAGAAAAAAATTGCTGGCTAAAAAATCGCTAGCGTCATGTTAGCCCTAAACATTATAGTTGAATCGACAAACTGTACTTATTCTTAGTCTGCAACTGTAGCTTTTATTTATAGTCATGGGTATCGAATATTGTAAGAATACAGACTTTTCAAAATTTTCTCATATCTTTGAAAACGCCCTTACCGAGTCGAAGCAGGATATAGAGCCCTAAATATTGACACTTTGTTGTAATAAATAAATAATTTACGCTGATAAGCTCCATAGGGACCGGGAAGGAAAGTCGCCAAATACTTAACGAAATTTTCTTTTCTCTACGTCGAAAACGGACGGTCACCTCTCCAGAGGCCCGACATTTACCGTTGACCTAACAATTTGCGTAAAAGGACGTGTCAATTTTCGTGATCCTTTCGAGTATTTTAATCCCGAATGGACAGCGACTGACCCAAAGGATTTGCTCTTATTGTAAAGCTTAGAAAATGAAGACGGTTCGGTATTATGATTTACATGAATAACTTTATAGTTATGCATAGGCTTTTAGGCTTTTTATTTTGTGAAAAACTGGTGGTGGACTTATCGCGCAGCCACGTGAGCGAGACAGCATAAAGGAGGTAGATAGAGGGGAAGTAGGTACTTCAAAGTAGTAGATATTTCAAGAATGTCAGTTTCAACCCCAAAGGGGTTAAATATGGGATGAAATTCTGTATGAAAGCTCGCCATTTTCCAAGGTTAAATGAAATGAAGTATTTCAGCTCTTGGGTAAAAATGAAGAAATACTTAAGTGTTTCAGGATTTAAGAAGTTGAAAAGTGGTGGTAAAGTTTGTATGACGAAATATTTTTAAGCTCTATGCAAATGAAGTCGTGGACATTAGCTAATCTAGAATATATAGTAAATTGTGTCAATAAATCAACCCACTTATTAAAACTTGCTATCTGTTATTTAATACCAATTTTATTGGTAAGCACTTTACCACATACATATTATCTGGATTCAATTTTTGACTTTCAATCCTATACAATTTTGAATAGTTAAGTATAGGTATAGGTTATCAATTTCGGCAGTACTTATGTCATCATGTCACAGATTATTATAATCCGTGCTTCAGCTATCATTAATAATTAACATATTAATCCTTTATCAATTTGTCAATTCAACCTAATCAACTGAACTGTGGCATAATATTTTAGTTATTTATATCTATAGATTAATATTTACATAATTTATTAGGTATATTAACTAATTTATCTTACAATCTTAATTGGTTAAGGCTGACTGACTGAAACGTAATGTATGATGAAAAATACATTTCTAATTTCACCCATAATTGGATCGCGTTATACAGTAAAAACCCAAATGAAAAAAAAACATTTGAGTCGCAGAGATTTTTGTTCCATTTGTAATTACAATTATGTGACAAAATTATATAGGTAGTCTATTTTCTACATTTTTAATCAGTTTCAAATCGGCAAAATTCAAATGAATGCAATTTTGTATTTCACTACACTTGATTAAAAATGCAAACAAAATGCAACATTAAGTACTTACACCATTTTAACTTAAAATTATTGTATCTACTGATAACAAAATATACAAACTTTTGAAATTAATAATATTATATATTTAATGATGAATTACTAGAACTTTAGAAATAGTTGGTGGTACTTTCATCATCATGATCAACCCATTACCGGCTCACTACAGAGCACGGGTCTCCTCTCAGAGTGAGAAGGGTTTTGGCCATAGTCTACCACGCTGGCCAAGCGGATTGGCAGACTTCACACACCTTTGAGAACGTTATGGAGAACTCTCAGGCATGCAGGTTTCTTCACGATGTTTTCC
The DNA here is from genome assembly GCA_920104075.1 of Melanargia galathea. Classification (NCBI taxonomy): domain Eukaryota; kingdom Metazoa; phylum Arthropoda; class Insecta; order Lepidoptera; family Nymphalidae; genus Melanargia; species Melanargia galathea. The sequence continues at coordinate 25,054,148 of OV049855.1, forward strand.
TTCACCGTTAAAGCAAGTGATATTTAAATACTTAAAACGCACATAACTCCGAAAAGTTAGAGGTGCGTGCCCGGGATCGAACCCACGACCTCCGATTTGAAGTCGGTCGTCCTAACCACTAGGCTACAGGTAGGCGCTGGTGGTACTTTATAAAAATTAAAATAATAACAAAAATATGTAGTCCATTGACTGTTAAGAACTTGTCAAGCGTAACGTTTCACATCTTCAAAATCGAAAATATCTCCTCAAAGATTGTATATCTTGAAACAGCTCGTGAGACTTTAAAATTACATATTTTCATGGAAATCGGACGCACTATTAGTTCCATATTCCATTCAGTAGAATTCCATTGACTTTGATTAGTTGAAATTTAAAACAGAATCAATATTCGTAAGTATGGGTCGCGCTCGAGATAAACTCGTCTCAACAAAAAATAACTCCTGTCTGACAAATGCTTTCACCACCACAGAGCACGGGTCTCCTCTCAGAGTGAGAAGGGTTTTGGCCATAGTCTACCACGCTGGCCAAGCGGATTGGCAGACTTCACACACCTTTGAGAACGTTATGGAGAACTCTCAGGCATGCAGGTTTCTTCACGATGTTTTCCTTCACCGTTAAAGCAAGTGATATTTAAATACTTAAAACGCACATAACTCCGAAAAGTTAGAGGTGCGTGCCCGGGATCGAACCCACGACCTCCGATTTGAAGTCGGTCGTCCTAACCACTAGGCTACAGGTAGGCGCTGGTGGTACTTTATAAAAATTAAAATAATAACAAAAATATGTAGTCCATTGACTGTTAAGAACTTGTCAAGCGTAACGTTTCACATCTTCAAAATCGAAAATATCTCCTCAAAGATTGTATATCTTGAAACAGCTCGTGAGACTTTAAAATTACATATTTTCATGGAAATCGGACGCACTATTAGTTCCATATTCCATTCAGTAGAATTCCATTGACTTTGATTAGTTGAAATTTAAAACAGAATCAATATTCGTAAGTATGGGTCGCGCTCGAGATAAACTCGTCTCAACAAAAAATAACTCCTGTCTGACAAATGCTTTCACCACCTTTACAGATAGGAGAGACGGATTTAGAACTTAGAGTCGCTACGCTGCTCCATTGCGGGTTGGCGGGCTTTAACGACTAAATTGTCAAGTGTAAGTGATAATCACCGGGATCGACGACAGCTTAGCGTGCTCTCCAAGGCACGGAAACTACTAACTCTGGGCTGATACTGAGAATTTCTTGACTGAAATCTTAACCTAACTACTAATTTTCGGCCCGCAAAGTTGAAATACGTGCACCAAATCCTTCACTCGGATCTAATAATAATTGAGGATCACAGAAGGAAGTACCGAAATAAACTACAAATAACAGTTACGTCCGGTCGTAAAACTTATATTCCCTTGTTATTTGGAGACCTCTGGCTTTGCGGCCGGACTGACCTTTGGAGTAAATGCCAATACATAAAACATTGGGTATTGACATTGACATACAAAACTAAGATACTACCAGGCCAGGCGCGCTCCGGTTGGTCGGGCCCATTCAATAACCCTTCTTTAGTCATAAGGGATAAGAGCTACATGATAGAAAGAGAGGCAAAGTGTAGGTTGATATAACTGTAGGTAGTTAGCGCTACTGCGACCTAAATTACACTTTATAGTATCGTACCAAGAGTCGTTATTTATTTAAATGAGTGAATCTTCTGTATCTAGTAGGCACTGATATTATTTGTTTTGTGATACTAATGTTATTGATACGAGAGATTTTAGTCAAGAGGTACCTAAATAAATCGTCAGTCTTGTTCTTTGTAACCTTGATGTTGCTCCAGCATGTTTTTTGTTATTTATTAAAAAGATTCAAAATGTGTGATAGCATATAAACACATTGTGTGCGAGTCCGACTCGTACTTTTTTTTTACGCCGGTTTTTTTAAATTATATGCCGAGAAATTATCCAGGAAGATAATTTATTATAGATTATAATTCTTTACGCAGTTAGTATTCTTTGACGTAATCTTAAAATAGTAGCGTTTCTGTGTATCTTCGTTTTTATATCAACGGTTATTGAATACTTGGAAATCTGACCGAAAAGCCTTGACACGGCTTTACGGAGAGGTTTTCGACGGCTTTCCAACGAGAGCCCCCCGATTGTCTCTTTCAATATTTCTTTTATAGCACTCCAGTTGATGGATTTTAAAGAGCTTTGGCAAATTGGAATCCATATTGCTCAAGACTTGGGGATATTGGAATATATTTTGCGCGTCGATTTTAGTCGACAGCACAAAAAGCGGGAATTTATTTTCATGCGTAAAAGCTTTGAGGTTTTATAAAATAACTAGCTGATGCTCGCAACTTCGTCCGCTTGAATTTAAGTTTTTTGAAAATCCCGTCGGAACACTTTGATTTTCGGGATAATTATGTCCTTCTCCAAGTTCTAGTCTATCTCTATATCAAATTTCATCAAAATCGGTTCTGCAGTTTAGACGTGAAAGCGTAACAAACAAACAAACTCACTTCCGCATTGATACCACTTTGTTGCTACAGTTGCTACCACTTCCTCCTAACTAATATTATTATTAGTTAGGAGGAAGTGGTAGCAACTTTGTGTTCGTAAATTTAGGTTTTCGAAAATCCCGTTATAAACCTTTCTTTTTCCGAGATAAAAAGTATTCTTTGTCACTCTCTAGGTCTTTAACTATATCAAAGCGAAAAAATCAGCGTACGTCGCTGTAGCTCTATTGCGGTATGATTGAAGGACAAACCAATACACACTCTCACATTTATGCTATAGGTATACACTTTTATTTTATAATATTAATATGAAAGTAGAGAAGTAGTAATGATTTATCATTGGGTAAATATGATTCTACAAATATGCGTTAAAAATATGTTATGTAATAAAAATGTGTCCATACGAAAAGTTCCTTTGATGCTGCATCAACTCTTTTTAATTTATTTTTGTACAATATCGGCAACCAATTGATAGAACGCAGCCAAAAGATAGTTACTCTGTTTCCCTTTATTTATTGGATGCATAAATTTTATCTTTTATATTTGAATTCACGCCAATTCGATTCTGAAAGTTTTATTTTACAGATCTTTACCGATAGGTATTCGTTTATATTTTCGATATTAAAACAAAAGAAAGGGGTATTCATATTTAAAAGTTAAACAATTGCACACTATGTAATGATTGGCTTTTATCGTTTATTACGTAAGTTTTGTCATTTATTACGCATTATTAAAATAATAATTATTCACTTTCTAGTTACCCTGAGCGCACCCCAAGCAAAGGAAAATTTATTCCTATTTGAATTGGAAAATCAAACTCGGTGAAATTTCGCATCTACGAAATTCTACTTCTGACTAAAATTACACATTTTTACGGAAATTGGCTAAATTTCCGTAGCCCGTGTGGTTATTGCTAGGTGTATTTATGTGTAGTTGTCCGCAGTTGTTCGTAGTGTGTTGTAAAGCTACACAGGCTCAAAAATTTACATTTAAAAATCTTTGAGTCTTTGACGCAAAAATCATTCACACACACATTTTTATTTCCTACAGTGTATTCGGAATGGCTGAAGCGATTTTGACCGGATTTTGAATTTGCAGGTAGAGAACTAAACAAGGGGTGATATAGTACACTATTTATTCCGGATATAATTCAGGGAGAAATAAGGGTTTCTGCGTAAAAATACACAAACTGTTATAATGTTAGGGACATTTGAACAGGTTGATACATTTTCATAGTGATAGCTCAAAACCCTGAGAAGGATACAGGCTACTTTTGTCCCTGGAAATTAAAGAATTCCCATGGAATTAAAAAACTTCAAACCACGCGGGCATCACCTAGCTAATTTAATTTTAAAAATAAGTCTTTTTGACTATTTCAGTGAAAATGGGTTTCAAATTAAAGCACTGATTAATATGACACTTATAATATGAACGAAATTAAAAGTTGATTTTCGCAAAATTGGAACATTCAAACAATTTGTTCAATAAACGGAACGTATTTACCAATCAAACGATGCGATGCGAACAAAACAAACTGTTTGCGAGGAAAAATTAATTAATAATTTACATGTTGCAGGCCAACCGTAGAATCCGTTATATTGCTAAGTATTCATTTAAATGACACTCACAATAACGTGAGCAAATTTATTTTAACGCTGTGCTGCCATTTTGTATTTTACGGCAGCCATTTTGATTTTATAAAAACAACACCTAACCATAGATAGGTAAATAATAAATTAATGTATTTGCCTACAACGATCCCACGGTACGATAGACTCATTATTTAAAATCCAGCCGTTGTGATGTTTCGAGGGTATAAAGAATACCACATAAACATTCACACCCGTGAAAAACGTAACTCTGTGTTTGTTGTCTCGCAGTCGGGTAAAAAAGACGAGTTATGTAAAATTGCAAAAGTATTTAGATATCATGAAAGTCCGTTCATACTCCATGACATTGTACGAAGAACCGATAGACGTTGGGATTCCAGGGTGCTAGAATTGTGACCTTGCACTTTGCGCAGCGTTGAGAGACCCTCCACTAGGTGGACGGAAGATCTCAAGCTCGGAGTTAGCAGCCGCTGAACACAAGCGACACAAGAACGTGTTCTGTGGCGATCCTTGCAATGAGATCTATGTCCAGCAGTAACGTTTATAGTTAACTGATAATTTATCAGTGTCACTTGAAAAGTTACACTCGACAGAGCGCTGAGTGTAATTTTGTATGAAAATTATATTTTGAGAAAACATCATGGTCATGACTGATATAGAATTTTCATACTATAAATGACAGATCTTTATATCCATAAAATAAAGTTAAAATACTTACCTTAAAATAATTATTTGAAATGCATCTTACTTTTCTTATATTTATAATATTTATTTTACTTAGTCGTAAATATAAACGTACATATTGGTCAAACTCAATATTATTATAATTATCACTCGTGATCCATTATAATGCCATTTATAAAATGTTATTCCTTTGCATCAATGCACGAGTTAGGACTTTAACACACACAAAGCGCGACGGAAACTGCGAACTGCAAGCGCGTGGACGCGTGTAGGTTTTGTGTCGTAAGGAACTTTATGAAGTACGTCACACAGCAGAGCGCGAGCGCGATGCCACAGGCGCGTTGCGGCGTACCAACGACCGTGTGGCGTCACACGTATAGAAAAGTCCGCGCTATTTAATAGTCATACGGTGCGTTGTGCCGCACGGTGCGTTTCGGAATCGCGATGCGTTGCCATATTGCTGCGACGTCACATGTATAAAAATCAGCAGTATGCCACAGCCACATGGTGCGCTGCGGCACCTTATGCACCTATTTGTATGGAAGCGCACAACTCAGCATAGCCATGTGGTATACAATTCGATGAAATGCATACGTTGTGGCGCCGCAACGCGCCGTACGGCATCGAGCTATAAATGTCAATTGCGCTTGAATCTAGCAGCACATCGTATTGTAAAGCATTAGTACTGTTCCTTGTATTTCGTCTTCTAGGAGCTGCGTCAGACACGTAGCCGCTGCGCGTTGTGTGTAACCAAGCCTTTACTTTTACTCATAGGAATGAACAACTTTTACTCATGCGAAGGAGCAACTTTTACTCACGGCGCCACTTTCTTTACTTTTACATTTCGTATTTCGCAATATCTTTGATATTTTTCACTGTACAATTTTTTTTCTCTATGACCATGTCTTTTAATAAGGTTTTATTATTAAAATATACTAATTACTTACAGGATTTCTTAAAATAATCCGTGTCAATTTAAATATTCGAATACATTTAAAGCTGGCGTAAATTACTACGGACTGCACCGCAACACACTCTGAGCATTATATTATCGTAAAATAATTTTGCTAAAGAAGATACTTCCCATCAGTTGTGGGTCACGAATATGTACTTAGACGTATTTTATATATTACTTTAAATAAATTATATGATGAAAGCTTATTTTAAATCAATACACGGTAAAAATCGGTGACAAGCTATCCTGGTACTAAAAATAAAGATAATATTATCATCCCTATTACCTTATTTAGAATTCTGTGATATTATCCAACTAGAATCCTTGCGGTAACTCATCTATTCCCTATGGGTTCAGGTTCATTACAGCCGGAATCCGCTCGACGACGCGTCTATTTTTAATGTGAAACAACCTCATAGAAAATGCACAAAACAAATTACCGTGTGAACTTTGCGTTGCGAAGCCGACCGTGGTAATCTGACCTAGCTTTTATATCCAATATGGTTGACAAAATATTATGAAATACTTCGATATTAGTAATCAAATGTTTTAATGCAATAGTGTGACAAAAGTGCCTTTGTGACTGACTGGGCTTAAGGGAATGCAGTATTCAAACCAGCCGTCAAGCGCTAGTGGACACATTATTAATTGTTTCATGATTTCGAGCAGCATTCCAGAAAATCTTAATTGCCTTTTTTGTATATAAAACCGAAACACTCATAAACATTTTGTTAACTAAAGGAAGGAAACTGGTAAAGAAACCTAGTCGCCACGCATAGGTGTGACGCAACGTGAGACTCGAGCTTTTCTCCGCCTGTCACACTATTGCACAAAAACGTTTGTCAGCTTAACTAAGTTATACTAGCAGCCCATGAGGGTGACGACGATGCTGAGCAGCGCCGCAGACAGCGGGTACTGCAGACGCAGCTGGCCCCCGTGCTGCATCGCCGCCGGATGCTCGCCTGCGAAACACGACAAACGGTTAAGCGAAGTGCGCCCCATACAAAGGAAGTTTGATTCTAATTTTGTTCATACAAAGCACGATGCATATGATGTAACTTTACAAATTAAAAGAAAATAGGTAAGTACTTAGTATAATAATAAATATTATGGAATTGAAAAAGTGTACACTACAGTTATACGAATTTGCGTATCTCGACAATATTTCGAGTCTCATAAGTCAAAACACATAAACCTTTATATGTTTTGACTTTTGAGACTAAGTAAAATAGATCTAAACATCCTTGTCTTAAAACTGAAATTATACAATCACAATCAGCGCTCCAAGCAGTAACTTTGCGAAATATTATGTACGTATTAAACTCGGTATAACTGAAAGTAAGAGTTTACAACAGCATTCTTTAGGTCCATGATTGTTTTCCGATGTTTTCTAAATCTATTAATGGATTTAACGTCATAAAACTAATCAAATAAAACATTAGAAGTTTTATATTTGTAAAATGCTGACGAGAAAGAACTTAATCCGCGATTGGATGGAATTTCTCGTTAATGTATTCAATACCTGCTTCACTAAAGCTTTAATGAAATCCGTTGAAATGAAGTCATGAAAAGGCTTCAGCAAAACTTCTCCATTATAATCTAGTTGCAGAGATTAAAATAAATTATACTTAATAACTTTCCTCAATACAGATATAGCATTATACGAAATTAGAATAGGTATGAAACAATAAAGCTGTTTCGTAAGGTCTTTCAAATTAGTAAGACCTTCCCCGCAATTGTACAAAGCAAATTATATATACGAATGAACAAAACATTACATAATATTGTATACATATAATTGTATTGGTATAGTATACAATATTTTGAGCTGACATCGATGATAATGTAACAAAGGACGCCGTAGATTGAAATCTGCTTACAGATTTTCTACAAAGAGCAAAATGGAGTCTCATTTAAATGACGAGAGCTTCTTGTCTCAAACAACCGATAAAATAAATTTTAAATGCAAAAAAAAGTTAAATCATGTTAAATATACCTATGTATTTAAGCGAGCAAAAGTAAGACACTCTACCTTCCGACTGAATTTTGGCTACGGCGGTCAACCTTAACCGAGGCGGAGACTAGCCAACTACGCAGGAGATATTATAGTGCACAAAAGTGTGTAAGTACATACACAAGTACCCTCTATATTCCTTCACTCTCATAGTACGACAGTGATCGGAGAGACCGCAGGCGCAGGACCGACGACTTAACGTGCTCTCCGAGGCACGGCAGTGTATCTCATAATGTACCTCATAATGTTTGGCCCGACCCGGGAATCGAACCCGGGGCCTCGTAATCCGCAGTCAACCACGCTAATCGTTGGATGACCGAGGCTGTTGCATATACACGTAATTTGCCGCTACAAAATAGAAAACAAACTCTTTCCATCAATAATCATCATAAATCATCTAATATACCTTATATACCTATTGTAGGAAAAATTAAACCGACTTCAATACCATTTGAAGACTTTAAGTTCTTTGGAGATTTCTTCAGGATCCCATCATCAGATCTTGATTTGATAACCGTGGGACCATCTGGGAAGTATACCCTTTCAAACAAAAGATGAATTTTCCGAATCGGTCCAGGCATCTTTGAATAAGGGAAACATAACATAACAAGATTCCGACGAATTGAGAACCTCTTCTTTTTGAAGTCGGTTAAAAAGGGCTTAATAACGTAGTTTTGCTAAATAAAATGAACGAATGAGTAATTTTTATAAGTTCATATCAATAAGAGAAGTAGTTCTGGCAATGTACTCCGGAATCTTTACACATCTTCGGCCCATATTTGGACTAGATCCAATATAATACGGGTTTGTCTGAGAATAATAAAAGGAAGTTTATGCCTGTGCCCCGTCGTAAGTTTTCAATTTCTCCTCTCTTGTTAGCATGTCTTTTGTAAACGATGTCCCCTTTTAAAGGCACGCTCGAGTTTTGCATTTTCCATGCAGATCAATTTAACTTTGTAATGTAGAGCAGTCCTACCTATCCAATTTAAATTTTTCAAGCAAATAAATCCAAACTTATAATTTTATTATTAAACAAACTATTGCTTCTTTATTATTAAGTATATATTATATTATATAAATTATATTATATGTATATATTTTTTTTAAATATTAATAGCAAATAACCGAGCAGGTGGGTCGGCTGATGTTAAGTGATTACCGCCGCCGATGAATATTGGCGCACATGTAAAATGTGAGACGGTGAGACGTAGTAATCTCACTCTGCTTTATTAACCCCCGACGCAAAACGACGGGGTGTTATAAGTTTGACGTGTCTGTGTGTGTGTGTGTGTGTGTGTGTGTGTGTGTGTGTGTCTGTCTGTTCCCCTGTAGCGGTCAAACGGGTGGACCGATTTGAATGCGGTTTTTTTTGTTTGAAAGGTGATTTAGTCGAGAGTGTTGTTAGCTATGTTTGATGAAAATCGGTCCAAGATGGCCGCCGCTACAAATTGGCGTATTACATATTTTTTCACAACTCCCTTAATATGGGTATCAAATGAAATGGCTTGACTAGTAGAATAGCATTATTGCAAATCCAAGATGGCCGCTGCCACAAAATGGTGAATGTCGGGGGTTTTTTAAATTTTCAATTTAGGGTAAAACCCGGATAGATGCCGCAGTTGGATAGATGCCTCAGTGTCAAAAAACCTGACTTCCCAAACTCGCGACTAAAAATTGATAGTTTAAATAAGAAGCGCAGGCCCCCCAAACCTCAGGCCCCTACATACATTTGTATTAAAACAATTTGTTTCGCTTGTGCGTGTGATTATCTCCGCAGCGAACGCGGCAAATCCTTCAAAGTTTTAGAGGCGAGTATTTGCCGTTGTATAACTTTTGAAGTAGTAGAAGATTCTGTTATATTTTTTATTATGTCAATACACTGGTTCAATAAGTGTACACTTAAGTGTAAATAATCGCTCTCTAGTTTTTAGTTTATTTAATAAATATAAGGGCATCTATCCATATCAAAAAGGATAGTTGCCTCGATTTTTCGAGGTATAGGTGCCCTTAGAGGCATCTATCCCCTAATATACCTATAGATATATCAAGTATTTTTTTAATATTTTTAATGTTCTTTTATATTATTATTTCTTTTTTCAATAAATTCCTGATAGTTTTAATATACTTCGGGGCATCTATCTCTTTCAGCCCGATCTGTCCAGTGGTTTGAGCTGTGCGTTGATAGATCAGTCAGGCAGTCAGTCAGTCAGTCACCTTTTCCTTTTATATATTTAGATAATAAAACCTTATGAAACTATGCATTTTGCTTATTTTTTTTCATGGGGCATCTATCCTTTTTAGTATTTTCATAGTGGGGCATCTATCCACACAGGTAGGCATCTATCCCCAAAAAAAAGGGTCTGCGAAAAGTTAAATTCTGCAAAATCTGTAATCGTTAGGACAACAAAAACAAGTCATAATGGAACCCAAAAGATTAAACTAGCTATATTCATAAATATTATTTGTGATAAATTAATATTTTAAAAGTTATGAGACCATTTCAAAAAGTGGGGCGTCTATCCGGGTTTTACCCTACACTTGTAGCATAAAATATTTCTAGTCAGAACCAAAGATCCTAGTTGAATTGAAAACTAATTGATCTTTCATAGGAACACTTACCACTTAGTAAGTACATAGACAAAAACCGATCTAGGATTAGCGTTGGCCGGCGCGCAGGTATAGCGGCTGAAGTCAGGTAATCAGGCCTTTTGAAACAGCAGGTGGGACGTAGTAATCTCACGCTGCTTTATAGCATAAAATACTTCTAAGCAGAACCAAAGATCCTAGTTGAATTGAAAACTACCTATAGTTGATCTTTAATAGGAACACTTACCACTTAATACATGGACGAGAACCGATCTAGGATTAGCGTTGACCGGCGCGCAGGTATAGCGGCTGATGTCAGGTAATCAGGCCTTTTGAAACAGCAGGTGAGACGTAGTAATCTCACCCTGCTTTATAGTATAAAATAATTCTAGGCAGTTCCAAAGATCCTAGTTGAATTGAAAACTATAGTTTATCTTTAATAGGAACACTTACCACTTAATACATGGACGAGAACCGATCTAGGATTAGCGTTGACCGGCGCGCAGGTATATCGGCCGATGTCAGGTAATCAGGCCTTTTGAAACAGCAGGTGGGACGTAGTAATCTCACCCTGCTTTATAGCATAAAATACTTCTAGGCTTACCACTTAATACGTGGACGAGAACCGATCTAGGATTAGCGTTGGCCGGCGCGCAGGTATAGCGGCCGGAGTCTGGTGCCCGGGCCTTCTGCACGAGCAGGTGAGATGTCGTCATCTCGCCCTTCTCTGTGATGACTGACACACCGCCGCGCGGCGAGTCGTAGTTGATTTCCTGCGGAATTATCTGATGTTAGATTACGAACTATTTGAACTTTTTTGTCAACACTTCTTTTTGAGAACTTGAGAAGTATATCGCGAGCGCGTGTCATACGAATGAAGGTTCGTTTTATCTGAATATTCACCGATCTACCGCAGTTTTTGTCATCACGCTGTATAGTAGTATCTGTGGTTTGTCCGATTCGTGTAAAAATATGACGTATCAACGTTACACGGTTTCAGGGATTTGTATGTAAATCTTGGATTTTATTGGGGTTTAAGCAGTTATTTGTTATTGAAACACAAACTCGATATTTACTTTTAGGATTCTAAAAACTTAAATTAAAGAGCTGTTTTTAATGTATTTAGTTCATAATGAAAAACGAAGAGTTCATTTTTTTCAACAATCTTCAAGCACGTAATCTATAGAAGATTACATCATCTCATTCCATCAGAAAAGATCGCAAGCTGGTATTTAAACAATAAAAAATAACTCCAATACAAATTTCATTTTTACACTCCTCATTATTCACGTAAAATATCCGCTTCCAGGTAAAATAGATTATGAAAAAACATTATTCATCTCAGGTAGGGCACAATTTGAATTGAAATTGATGGGAAAATAAAACAGCCATTTGCATCTTTCCTCATCGCCTCGAGTATCAAAAAATACTCAACGGACTTTGCGCTCACTCCAGCCGAAATACGGGGAACTAAAATAAGAGCGATCGCCAATAAAATTCTCAACAGATGGGTTTGGTTCGCCTGTATAATGATGATATACAGGTGAATTTACGGGGAACTAAAAAATAATCATCGTAGAAAAAATATTAATCTTTGCCCTTGACCAAGATCAATAGTAATAGGTATCAAACTGATAAAGGGTTCTAATACACGTTTGTGATATTACTCTTTTTAATATTTTATTCAATCAATTTTTACTGAGTAATCTGAGAAATGTAAGAGAATCAAAATACCATCCAAATTCAGCAAGTACGTAGATCTGTATCTTTAATTTAATCCAGCAAAAGGCTTGGGAATTCCTTTAGTTTCTGGCACCGCAACTGCGACGTTGCTTACAACTCATTTTGGCTTAGATTCAAATAAGTCTTAACTTCCCGGTGAATAAATCCCCCGGAAAACTTTCCTGGAAAGGTAGTGATGTAAACTATGTTTTTGGAACATAACTATTTTAAAAAAAACATCTATTTAGATTAAAATGAAGTCTTCATTCGATTATAGCCACAGATTAAAATATAACTGTACCATGTCGCTTTCATAAGTCGTCTAGTGTGTAAAATGATGTGTAAAATAATTAATACATACTAATACATATTATTATGTACTCTGAAACCAGTGTATAAAACAAATACATAGAAAATGAATGCAAATATTTTCTATGTATTTATTAATTTTTGTTATTTTTCTTGTTTCCTCTCGCGCATTCCATTTATTATACTTTGCATTTATTGTATTTAACCTATTTAATTACTTTCAATTTGTATTTACCTATTTAATTAGTGTTACTGGATATTTATCCGTTCTAAATAAATTTAAATAAATAAACAAAATCGATGTTAAGAGTGACCCATATTGATCATCACAATGTTTTTTTTTTATTAAACCGAATCAGTCAGATCGATAAATGTCCACAGCTGGACATTTGTCGGTCTGATTGATTCGATCTAAGTCTATGTATAGGAATTCGTCTGCTGCTTCTCACTGCATAGGTTCCTAACTATGTGTATTGTGTATACGAAATCCTATCAGTATCTACTCTCTGTCTACTTAGTAAAAATAATTAATTTTATTTAAATAAAGACTCTCATAATATTGTTTTTGTTTTAATTAGTCATGCATTTAAAGAAAGTAGTATAATAGTAGGTATCGCTGAAAATTAGTCTATGTATAATCGATATTTTTTGTAAGATTTATATATACGTCCCTAGCCAGAGGGTGTTCGCAAAATGTTCTGGATTTCTGATTGCGCGATTCGATGCAAGCAAATATATGCATGGCTTACCCACTTGTGTTGCGGGAGGCTTAACGGCACGCCGTTGACTAAATCTCTTTATGTTCAAGTTGGAAAAGCATTTGTAGCATTGCTGTTGTTTTCTTGTTCAGATATTTAAATTTCAGGATTTTAACTTTATAAATGGTTACGAAATATTCACCATTTTGTACTCATACAAAGACCTTAAATGCGTTTTCCAACTTTAATACTTCATTATGTCTTTAATAATTCTTGATTCTAAGGGTTTCAGGTGCAAGTAATACCGTATATATTTCCCCGTAAATAACATCAGTGTGCTGCTTGTTTTGTTAACTATATGCGCATTGGTAGAACAAGCATTAGCTACATACATAAATACTTATTATAAGAATATATACCTGAACTGAACTGAAAAGAATCATTGTTCATGCAGTTATTAAGCTTGGAGATACATGTATCCCTAAATCATAAGTTTCAGAGCTCACCCTTTGAACTTTTATCGTGACAATAGAGCAAGCTGCTTGTTCAATAAAGGGTAAGAAACAGTAAGTTTAATTAATTTTGCTTACAATGAACTTGAAGAACAGATTCGAATCATCTGAAATTGTTATCAGCAGCTCTGTTGCACCTACATCGTTACTGTGGATCCAGTCATCATTATCAATATCAACCCATTACCGGCCCACTACAAGACACGGGTCTCCTCTCAGAATGAGAAGGTTTAGGCCGTAGTCATATCGGTAGACTTCACACGTCTTTGAGAACATTATGAACTGACACGTGCAGGCTGATGAATATAATCTGCCACCCAGGATTGTTGTCAGTGGGTCTGTCGCACCTATCTGGTCATTGTGGATCCAGTCATCATTAACATTATCAACCCATTACCGGCTCACTACAAGGCACGGGTCTCCTCTCATAATAAGAAGGGTTTAGGCCATAGTTTACTACTCTGGCCAAGTGTATATCACTAGACTTACAAGCCTTTGAGAACATTATAAATTCTCAGGCATGCAGGCTGGTGAATAGAACCTGCTACCCAGGATTATTGTCAGTGGATCTGTTGGACAGAACACACCACCCAGGATTGTTGTTAGTGGGTCTGTTGGACAGAACACACCACCCAGGATTGTTGTTAGTGGGTCTGTTGGACCCACCTCGTCGTTGTGAGTCCAACGTATGGCGGGCGGTGGCTCGGGTGAGTGCTGCACGACGCACGTTAGGTTAATTGTGCTGCCCATGTTGATGAACAGCTCTGGACCACCCAGGATTGTTGTCAGCGGCTCTGTTGACATAATATAATAAAGTTAGAATATTTAGTATATTTTAATAATACCGTTAATTGCTCTGGCTTTACTTTACTGGCTACTGCAGGGTTTTTGGATTCAGAGACGTTGTTTCCTTTTTAACCGAATTCAAAAACTGGAGGAGGTTCTCAAAGGACCTGGACCGATTTGGAAATTTCTTCTTTTGTTTGAAAGGGTCTTCCAGGGTTACTTTCCAGGTGGTTTCATGATCATCAGTCAGGATCTGATGATGAGATCCTGGAGAAATCTAGGGAACTCTTATTTTATTGGTATATTGAAATCGGATAATTTTATTTTTAAACTAGTGTTGCGCTCGGTGCGCGAGCTGCAAGCAGCTCGCGTGCCTTGTAGTCTCTTCAATATTCGTAAAATTAAGAAATGGGAGGCCATACCAAATACCAGAATATTCTGGAGAGTCTCTTGAAAGATAGAAAGAAATATTGGTATCACGTTTCGTATCTTTTCTGAAAGGACACTAATCAGTTCTATGCATGCGTTTAGTGGAAAAAAAAGGATCTATACAAAAATGTTCTGGAGAGCCACTTGAAAATTAAAAAGAAATTTTGTATGGACACGAATTTTTTTGTTCCGTAGCTATCTTTTTTTTACTGGCTCACCAAAGGGCCTAAAGTCTTGAACATTCTTAGTTTCAGGACCATGCCTCTATGACTGATAGTTTTTGAGGGTCGTTAGGGTACTCTGGTATTTTTTCCACATTCACTGCGTTTTGTGATTTTTGTGAAAAAAAAAATTCAAGTTCTATTTATAAGTGTAGTAGAGGAAAAATTTTTCATACAAAAATGTCTAAGACAGCCTCTTGAAAAGAACCCAAAAAATTTGTATGGAGAGAATTTTTTTTTGTTCGGCGGCCATCTTTTTTTTACCGGTTCACCCAATGGCCCAAGGTCTTTAATAACATTTGTTTGGGACCATGTCTGTATGATTGGTAGTTTTGAAGGACCCATGGGGTACTCTGGTAAATTTTCCACATTCATGACGTTTCATAATTTTCCTGAAGGAAGACTCATAAGTTCTACGCACATAAATAGTGAAAGGAAAAAGTTCCATACAAAATTGTTCTGGAGAGCCTCTTGAAAAGAACCCAAAAAATTTGTATGGAGAAAATTTTTTTTTGTTCGGCGGCCATCTTTTTTTTACTGGTTCACCCAATGGCCCAAGGTCTTTAATAACATTTGTTTGGGAATATGTCTGTATGACTGGTAGTTTTGGAGGACCCATGAGGCACCCTGGTAAATATTCCACATTCATAACGTTTCGCATTTTTCCTGAAAGGACACTCATGAGTTCTATGCATGCGCTTAGAGATAGAAAAAAGTTCCATACAAAAATGTTCTGGAGAGCCTCTTGAAAATTAAAAAAAAAATTTGTATGGACGCGAAAATTTTTTTTGTTCGGTACCTATCTTTTTTTTGTTGGCTCACCAAACGGCCCAAGGTCTTGAACATTTTCGCTTTCAGGACCATGTTTCTATGATTGATAGTTTTTGAGATCCTTTGGGGTACTCTGATAAATTTTCCACATTCATGAAGTTTCATAATTTTCCTGAAAGAAGACCTATAAGTTCTACGCATATAAATAGTAAGGGGAAAAAAGTTCCATACAAAATTTTTCTGGAGAGCCTCTTGAAAATTAGGAAATTTTTGTATGGAGACGAAAATGTTTTTTGTTTGGTGGCCATATTTTTTTCACCGGTTCATTCAATGGCCCAAGGTTTTGAACATTTTTTGTTTCGGGACGGTACCTCTCCGACTGATAGTTTCTGAGATCCCTTAGGGCACCCTAGTCAGTTTTCCACGTTCAGCTCTCTCTATAATTTTGTTGACCTAGAATTTTTTAATTTTACACACACGGAAAGTATGGTGAAAAAGTTCCATACAAAATTGTTCAGGAGAGGTGATCAGTACCTTACTTCAAGTAGCTTTTTATATTTTTAAATATAGCTTGTTTGGTTTGCAATAAAGCGTTTTCTAATACTATACTGTTCATGACCTAGATCAAGCTGAAGATATACACGAACGCTGAAACGTATATAGAACGTTGTGATTTACCGACAACTGACAGGTACATCCGGTGGCCGATGGGCGGCGTGGTTCCAACTTGGCACTCGTAGATGCCCGAGTCACGCCGCTGCGGAAACCTTATCTGTGGACAAAGTATAAATATATTGTACTTGTAATATAATGCATTATATTATTATTAGAATATATTATAACTTGGAATGTTCATAGCCTTAACAGCGCAACGGTTGTTGGGCGTAGATCGAAAACCGAAATCGACTTTTTTGGTGACTTATACTCGTTAACCTAAATGACAAAAGTAACGATAAAATTAAAAACATATTTAGGCACAGAAAGGTAGATAAGCAGAAACCCACACCACTGTGTGTTACTTCTGTCGGACGGACAGCGCGTACCACAGTTCCAAAAGGTTGTATCTCATTGAGAACGTGCGCCGATCATAATAATCGGTGCAAGATTTTCAAGCATGAAGTTTAATTTTGATAGGATAAAATTAATCTTAATACTTTCAATGTATAGGTATAAATGGTCAACTAGAAATTGGCTCGTGCCTAAGTCAGTAAATTACTTAGCTTGAACGCTGCGTTAAATACAAGCTGGGTGAAAGCCAAAACACTCCACCTGCTGGTGAAGCGGTGAAATTTGCGACGAGCTATTAACATGTTGAGGTCCTATTAGCAGTTGTTAACCGACTTTAAAATAAAGGAGAAGCTACTCAATTCCTCGGAATCTTTTTTAATGTATGTTTCCCCGATCACTCAAACATGCCTTAACCGATTTCAAAAATTCTTCTTTTGTTTGAAAGGGTATACATTCCAGGTGGTCTCATTTTCATCGGGTCGGGATCTAAATAAAATGATGGGATCCTGGAGAAATCTAGGGAACTCGTCAAATTTTACTCTAGTAAGTATATTTAAGTCGATTTAATTTTTCCTAAAATATGGCTTGTTACTATTTCGAGTTATTTATACGATCTTAAGGGCCAGTTTCAACACCTTCCGATAAGTGTTGGATAACTGTTACAGAAAGTCACTTTTTTACTTTAACATGTCAAGTGACAAAGACAAATGTTGTGAATAAGCTAGCCGACACATAAATCTTTCTAACAGAATTCTCCAAAAACTTAGACGATTCTTAATTCGGCGCGTTTTTTTAATCAAAGTACAAAATCGATCCCCATGGACAGTACAAAATATCATTTGAAAACATTATATTTAATTAAGTAGCAAAGTTCTCTATGAAATAAATGTATAATGTAAGTATATTTAATACTTATCTCGAGGTTAAGTTACTGTTTAATCTTTCTTATTCTAAGTTAATACTTAATACCTTTTGATTAAACCATTTACAGAAGTATTAGGTATTATCTTTTTGCGTAGAGCTTAAAAGCTAGAATTTACAGAAATGTGAACCTAGAATTTACAGAAATTTATCCGATTTACTCCCATTAAAATTTCTACTACTGTAGCGTAGTTAGAATTAAATTTGTAAAAGAGCAAAACGAAATTGATATTATTTTCAATTTTCCACTTAGAAAATAGCTAATGGATGCTCTCGGGCTTCGCGTGGCTTTATGCCTATATAAATGCAAAAGTGTATTTGTTTGTTGGTCCCACAATCGCAACAGATCAGTGTGATTTTTTGCATGGATAGAGTTAGAGAGTCGCATAAGAGTTTCCACGGGATTTTCTGTATCAAGAAAATTCTGTACCAAGTTTTAGTTCTAACGGTTAAAGAACGAACAAACCGACAGAATAATTCAAATTTTTTGTAGTAAGATTTTCATTCTAACCTATTTTTCTGTATAAACTAAAAAATACTGTAACAATTTATTAATATTAATTAATATTTTGTGCCTAAACTATAATATCTGAAAATTAATTAAAGAATTATAACCCGATTAATTTGCTCAAGCAAAAAACGATTCGGGGCAAACTGAAATCCCGAATGAACAAAGCGAAAATGTTATATTCTAGTTTCCATTTGGGGAATAAATAACTGAGATTGCCGCGTGAATTTATATTTTAAAGGCGATTATGTCTACTTTGCGTCTGCGGAGACGGCGTGAATAGACGTTCTGTTCAATAGAATATGTGATATGCTAGTATAATGGTTTAATATCGTTGATAATATGTAATATAATGTATATTTTAATAGCATGTATAATAATAATAATATACGTATATATATAATCGTAATATTAATATTACGATAGTTATTTTTATGCTCGTATGAAATTGAAAATGGGTTAATGTGTTCCAATTTTCCGTGTTTCTATTATTTTATTACCCGACTACGGCAAAGCCAAGGTTATGATTTTAGCAGTCTATGTATGTATGTATATATGTATGTATGTATGTATGTTTGTGGCCGATTTTTGTATGAGATTCTGTGTGTACCACTGTAGCGCCTAAACTACTGGACCGATTTTGATGAATGAGGTGTCTATTGATTCGTTGTTAAGGTCCGGGTGACATAGGCTACATTATATTTACGAAAAAAATCGAGAAGTCACCTTTGCGTGGCTTTCGGATTTTAAAATTAGTTTCGGATAGCGCCACTAGCTGCTTGCCCCGCGCTTTTGCCCACTAAATTATTATTAAATTATTAAGCGTAGTCGGGTTTTAGTTTACGAACTTTTGTTTAATAACAATTAATTTGATTCTGTAGTAAAGCTTTTTATGAATCAATTTTTGATATTTCACTACTATTTTTTTATTATACTCAGCCCCACAATATTATTACTTCCTAATATTATGAATAAACATTAACACGTCTTGAACGAAGAAAACTTTTATTTAATAGGTAGATTTTTCTATAGTAAAAAATGTAACATATTTATTACTCTCAAAATCGGAGGTTTATGAACAGCAGTTATCAAAATTTCAAATCTTATAATTATTTATATAACCTCGAATAAATATAAACTGCGTTTCAATCGACCTCAAATATTAAACCAACTCATCGCACTCGTCCAGTTTTGTCCCCTGTTCTGAGTTTACTCCCAATCCGCGTGTTAACAATATACGCAACTGAACATGCCTGAATTTGTTTTTATTCATCTACAAGCTAGCCCTTGACTGCGATTTCATCTGATGGTAAGTGACGATGTAGTCTAAGATGGACGCGGGCCGACTTGGAAGAGATAAGCTAGTTTTGTTATAACTTGATCAGTTTCTACGCGATATCGAAACTTGATTGAGCGTAAGACTTATCACTGAATAGGCAGTCATAAATATAAAATCAAGGTTCAAAGTTTAAGAGTTATGAGATTGAAACAATAAACTTTTGGATTGGGATCGGGCAATCAATTTTATTGTCCTCACCAGAACGGCATCCGGGGGGTCGCGTCCGTGATTGTCTATTCGAAAAGTTCGGGATAGTTTCGCCGAGTTAAAGCTAACTTGTGGCAGTCTTTGGCATTAGTTCCAACTTTCAACCCCGGCTATTACACAATCCTTAACCCGGTGTTGGCGGTGAATGGTCGGAACGCGATATTCACCTAAGTTGCCCGCCGCATATTAGCTTAGCTAAGGAGTTTGACTTGTGGATGTTTGATTTTGATATGCAGTACAGCATATTGAGCAACTAAGAAATGAAGAGGCAGGAGTTTGGGCCACGCATATGGTGCGACGTAGGGGAGACTGGGTACGGTTGAAACATTTTAGCGTTAATCGTCCATTTCGTCGGAAATACTTAAGCGAGCGTTGAAGGAAATATATCAAATAAAAGAGCACGTATCTTTCTACGAATGGGCAATGTTATTTGAGATCACTGTATTGTATTTTATGTGTAAAATCAAATCTAAAAAAAAATGGAAACTGTTTCAACCGTCCCCATGCCAGGGTCGGTTGAAACAGTGCCTGGGGTCAATTGAAACACATGCAAATAATACAAAATATAATAAATGAACATGTTTTATTCATCGTCTAATAACATTTTAAGACTTTCTAGTTGTATATCCTTTAGTTTCGCGTAGTTTTGTTAGACATACTTTTTAGGTAGGCAAAAATACGAGGTCTGTCCCAAAAGTATCCGACCTGCCTCGATTTCTCGGCGCTTGGTTTATTCTTCGTCATCCAGGGGGTGGCATCCTTCGAAGTAGTCCCCATTTGATTGAACAAGACGCTCATATCGATGTTTCCACTTATTAAAGCACTCTTGAAAATCAGACTTCGGAATCGCCTTTAGTGCGTTTCAAAAGTCTGTTTATTGTCGAATCGATGTCCCTTAAGCGACATTTTCGATCGCGGAAACAGCCAAAAGTCGCAGAGAGCTATATCAGCACTGTATGGAGGCTGGCGGAGCTGCGCAACACTGTGTTTCAATAAATACTGCTGCACAAGGTTTGTTGATGCGTGCGCTGGAGCATTGTCGTGATGAAGAAGCCAGTCAACGGTTTCCCAAAGTTGCGGTCGTTTTCTCCTGATTGCATCACGTAATATTTTCAAAACTTCAACGTAGTACTCTTTATTGATTGCCTGTAGGGGCATATTCATGGTGCACAACACAATGGTGCAACACATTTTATGCAAATTCAAACTGAACACGGTTCGTTCTGGCATTTTTAGCAATAAGCAAATTGCGACGAACGCAAAAAAGTCGTTGTAAACAAATACACGCTGCGCGGGAACTATGGCATTTCATCGGTATCTCAGGCTACTGACGAGAAGGTTAGGAGTTGCTGGTGACATTAGTACCCTCCAGAGGTCGCCTGAGTCTCTCCGCGCGAAGATATGAACGTAGGTCAGATACTTTTGGGACAGCGTAGTATATGTCAGCACATCTAATTAAATATTTAGATTGTTCACGCTCTTGTTCCTGTTTAAACACTCGATTGTGAGCCTTATATCCCATTTCTTGATTTTCATTGCCACCAGTCACATCTCGTTTACGTACATTGTATACCTCAACAGGGAACAGTGGTTCAGTCCATTCTTTTTTGCCGCTGTTCTTAACCAAGATCCGGCTTTTACATCTTCTTATGCATATTTGTACGTCAATAAGTTAACTTGACGTCTCGTAGTCTCCCTTTGGCGTACCCTTGGCATCTTAAAAACAAGAAAATTAAATAAATAAAATGTTTCAACCGTACCCACAAAAAATGTTTCAACTGTCCCCAGCCCCCCTTCTAGGTATAAAATGGTTCACAGTAAGAATAATAATAAATTTGAATAAACACTAATCATACAACCATATTCTACAAACTTCTATAAAAGCGATACAAAACTCTCAGTACTCTAACTTTAATAAAACCATTATAATTGCAAAAATGTAAGTTCAAAAAATACTTACTTTTACGTCAAAAAACACAATGGGGCCTCCTATCTACAAGTACAGCGCGCGAAGGGCGACGCAACACCAAAATTCGTGTTTGGACTTGTCGTCCGCTTCGTTCTTCCCTTGTAACCATCAACCTCACCACACACGGTGTCGAGATATTCGCTTTGTTTCAACCGTCCACCGTTTCAACCGTACCCAGTCTACCCTATATACTTAGTACGTATAAGTACTTACAACTTTGCACATCTCGACAACTTTCATACACTTTGAGTATCGAAACACTTTAACGTTAAATTAAAATGAACCTTACTGTTTTAGGGCCGGAGTTCATCCACAAAGCTACAGCCAGCCACAAGCGGAAAATAAAATAAAAATCGGTAGTACTGAATTTGCTACTCAAATATAAGGGGCTTTCCATAACATAACTCTAACATAAGACCGCTTTACGCACGTTACAGTGTTTTGAGACTCTATATTTTTGTTTTGTTTTTGAAATTCCTTCAAGTAAGACAGGCAGTAGCCATACAAAATTACCTGATTCTTCAGCCAATTGAAAGCGTACTGAGGATACTGGGAACTTAATTTAAAACCAAATTTTAAAATTCCAAATTGCCCTGCCGGGAATCGAGCCCGGTACATCCCACTTACAAGACCACAGCGCTCACCACTGCGCCAGGGAGGTCGTCAAAAATGTTTTATCTATCCGTGTATCTTTCTGTCTATCTGTCTATCTGTCTATCCGTAACACACCTTCAGTATCCAGTCCTCAGTGTGCGGGTTGTGGACGCTGATGAACCTCTGGTCTGAGGTGTAGGTCATCCTGCCCGAGGTCAGCAGGTGGATGTCTCGATGCCTTATCCATGACACCTGTACAAATACGTTCATACATCAATCATCATCATCATCATCATCATGATCAACCCATTACCGGCTCACTACAGAGCACGGGTCTCCTCTCAGAGTGAGAAGGGTTTTGGCCATAGTCTACCACGCTGGCCAAGCGGATTGGCAGACTTCACACACCTTTGAGAACGTTATGGAGAACTCTCAGGCTGCATGCAGGTTTCCTCACGATGTTTTCCTTCACCGTTAAAGCAAGTGATATTTAAATACTTAAAACGCACATAACTCGGAAAAGTTAGAGGTGCGTGCCCGGGATCGAACCCACGACCTCCGATTAGAAGTCGGTCGTCCTAACCACTAGGCTATCACAGCTTTTTTGCATACATCAATACATCAATACAAATCTATATATATAAAAATCAATGCCACTTTTATATGTAATTTTATAACTCAAGAACGGGCTCACATATCCAAACCAAATGTTTAGGCTTTGTTCGGACTATTTAGTAGATGGTTTATGTGAAGTTTGCACAAAATCTTACAAACAAGGTGATAAATGGTTCTTCATTAATCACATTTTTTGTAACAAATGAATTCAATAAACGGCGGATCATTTTGTTTGGATGAAATTTTGTGTGTTTATTTCAATGGGTTCCTGAACGGTTTGAAAACACAATTACCGGGTAGGTACAGGTAACCTACCGGGTTTTGGTAGGTGGCGCTGATGTCGGTATGTCGTCGGGTAGGACGACGTCTGCCGGATCCGCTAGTATAGTATAATATTGAAGCATCTGTCTGCGATTTTGAAATAACTGCCATTATTCTATGCATATATTTCAATGAATATGTCAAGATAGTCTGTATACCTATGCAATATTAGTTGAAAAAGTGTCCGCGAAAAATGAACAACCAAGAAGACAAAGCAAAGTTTCACACATTTTTCTTTTATTTTGTCATTGGAAATTGGTTCGCAATCCTTGATGAGAACTTATTTCCCACGGAAACTTTTTGATGATTATTATATTATTATCAAGTAATAAGATCATCATTAATCGAAGAAAGGATAGCATAAACCCCAAACAGATATTTTTAACATTCAAACAAGGTAAAAGATTACGCGATAGAAAGAGAGTCGCTTTTTATACTCGTAAGTGTCTGTGTTGAGTCTTCTGTACAAAAAGTACTATCAGGTATTATGTGGTACTTTTTTATAACGTAAGCGCTAAACTGATCTTAAAGAAAGGCTCAAGATCAGCATCCAAGAGATAGAAATAGGCTACTTTTTATCGCATCAATGAAATGAACGAGATTTAAAAAAAACCCAAATCTGCTCGGGCGAAGTCGTGGGCATCAAGTAGTAAACGAAAATAATAATAAATAGCTACTCAAGAGATGTTAAGGATTACAGTCCCAAATCTCATAAGAGCTCTCATGAGTCGCTCTTTCATCTCATCAAGAAGATTATGGGTCAATGTGTTAGGGCCGAAACGCACGGGTGGTTATATCAAGACTGCCGCCGACTGAGTCGCCTCGAATCATCGTACACTACGCTCAACAGTGTGGTTATTTTTTTATGGAAGATCACACGGCAATGTCTATGACGTACTTGAAAGAAAGAAAGAATGAATGGTCTATGTAGATCTCTATGGTGTGTGTCTCCCAAACAATCAATACACTTGCGGCAATGTGAGCATAAAATTAAAGGGCAGTGCACATAGCGAGTATTCATGATATTCTGAACAATATTTTGTCATTATTCGTTCGACTACATTGCTGTAGAATGACATTATCAGTTCAAAAACGAAAAAGACAATAAGTTGTTGTTTTTCCCCCTGTTCCCTTCAAATTTGGAATCATAAATCACAGCGGCTATTTTGTCGCCGTATTAATTCGCTCGCGCGTTCCGACCCTTAGCTATTTATTTGTTCGGAAAAAAAATTATCATCTCACTTTAAGTGCTACAGATAATCCAGTAATATGGTTCTTAATCGCATTTTGTGATATTTATTGTAGATGGAAAGCTTTTGCACGATTTATGCTAGCTGTTATTTCAAATAATAAATATTTTTAAGAAATTTATTTTAGTGAAGAATAAGTAATTTCATAAACTTAAACAGATAAATTTTGTAGCGGCAGAGTAGGATTGAGGGTGACGCATGAGGCGCGGGGGGGTTGCCCATATTACTCTCAAACTGATACTTAGATATTATTAATCTGTACACTTCAACACCCTCTTCGAGCTAGTGTAGCTTTGAGGAAATCACACGAACAACACAAAACAGACGTTAGTTTCTAGAGCGTGACCTACAAAATGTCATGGACTTTGATTGGTTGAAGTTCAAATAAGAATTTTATTTAACCTATCAAAGGTTTTTGGCACTCAGGAGCGCTCGAGGGCGACTTGTCTTAAGCAGACGAACGCGGCGTAGAGACGCTAGCTTAAATTAATATAATAAATATTTAGATCGTCCGTAGTAATTGGCGCCCTACAGAGACCTATTGAATTCATTCAAGTGTTTGAATAAAACATTTTCTCTTTCAATTAAAGAGCCGCTCGAGCAATCTAAAGGATGTACTTTGCAAACAAATGAATAAAACATTTAAAACGCTTCTGCTTTGTTTCCAGCATTGAAAATCGTGAAGCGTGAACATTTTTGTGATTCAGGTTGTAAGTTATGAGTTTTTAATCGCCAACTCGTCTTTCTCGGTAATGGTGAAATATGCATTTGAGCTTGTCTATATAAATCTTGATGTACCATATGTTTACCAAATAACCGACCGATTTTCATGTGGTCATCACCATTAATTTATGAGGAAGGTTTAGGTGTACAATTTGTTGAGGTTTTGTGTAAATTGGTTAAAATAATATGACGATAATTGAAGAAAGCCGGGGCGGGTCGCTAGTTTCTATATAGGTAAAACTGTGTGCAAAGGTCACCGTCGCGGTCACCGTCGCAGTTGCCGTTGCGGTCACCGTTGCGGTCGCTGTCATGGTCGTCGTCGCGGTCGCAAATCTTCTTGCATATAGTCTGTTCATTTTCTTAGTGTCGCTCTTTGTGTCTAGCCGCCTCCGACGCGCGGTGTTTTATCAAAGACGCCGCCGCGACTTCAAAGCATGCCGCGCGCGGTGTACAGGCACAAGGGGTTATACCGTTTTATACCTACTCATATTTTTTTATTAAAATTCTCTTTCCTTTTTCTATTTTTTTATATTCGTATTTTATTACAATATACTTATTACTACAATATACTATATTGACAACTTGTGCAACAAAATCAATAAATTTGTCTTTGCTTTACGTAGAATATCTAAAATTGCTGACCGAAGCACGGCTCTTTCGGCATATCATGGCTATGTTGTTTCCAATATTCTGTACGGAGTTTTAATTTGGGGTAATGCTTCCGAAATGAATAGTCTTTTTAATTCAGCAAAAGTGTATCCGGGCAATTTGTAACAAAGATCCAATGCAATCATGTAAGCCACTTTTTAAAACGCTGAAATTATTAACATTACCATGTAGGTATATATATATCTACGAAGTGGCGTGTTTCGTAAAGAAATTCAAAAATGATTATTTTCAAACACGTCAAAATGTTGTATCATTTAATGCCAGATATCCGAACAAAATTTACTATCCACAATGTAAAACTGCTCTGAGCTCAAAAAGTTGTTTTTATATGATGATTAAAATTTATAATAAGCTACCCTCTATAATAAAAGATTTACCATTTACAAGATTTAAAACAAAACTGCATCTTCAGCTCTGTAAAAGAGTTCCTTAATGAATAAATTAAAATACTTATAAAAATTGTATAACTTCTGTAGCATAAGAATTAGACTAATTTTGTATGTTATTCACAACTGTAAAATCTAATTATTGCACGCCATTATAATTATGGCTGATTGTAACATGCCAACACAAAACTTTGTAACACCTACCATGTACATACTTACAATCATGCAATAAAATCTATTTATTCTATTCTATTCTATTCTATAACCATAAACATAAAATATAATATTATCATGAACATGGGTCTTCTCTCAAAATGAGAAGGATTTTAACCATAATCTACCACGCTGGCCATGTGTGGATTGGCAGACTATTCGGAGATTCTGTGAGAATAGAAAAAAAATTACAAACAGAAAAAAAAATAATAAAAATAAAAGCAGAATAGTAAGAGCACCTGCGCCTGTACCGACACTATGTTACTGAACGGACTATAAACTCACCGTTCTGTTGCCAAGGTCGTGTACCCTGCAGTTCAGCTGCGCGGTCTTACCGACCAGCGCCGTGACATTCCTGGAGTACGCCACATCAAAGTGCGGACCCCTGTGCGCGACGCCCAGGTCCACGTCCGTGTACTCTATCTCCTGACCGCCATCCACGCCGTTCGTGTTGTCTGTGCAACCTGGAAAAAAAAAAGAATGAAAAATCAAGCGGTTCCATTTTGTCACGTTCAATATTGTAGACTATTCTGACTCGACTACAATTCATGCCATTTTATCACGACAATATTCTAGACTGCTCTGACTCGACTGCTATTTATGCCATTTTGTCACATCAATATTCTAGACTGCTCTGACTCGACTGCTATTTATGCCATTTTGTCACATCAATATTCTAGACTGCTCTGACTCGACTGCTATTTATGCCATTTTTTCACGTCAATATTCTAGATTGCTCTTACAAAGTGGTGAGCATTGTGATCTTATAAGTGGGATATCTCTGGTTCGATTCTCCGCGGAGCGATTTGGGAATTTATTATTTCTAAATTATTTTTGGTCTAGTCTGGTGGGAGACTTCAGCCGTGGAAACTTACCACCCTACCGAAATAACCGTGCTCTCATGCGATTTAGCGTTGTACGGTACCGCGTAGACACCGATGAGGGATATGAGTTTAATAAAAACTGTCACAACCCTTCCAACCTGGAAGGGTTGCTTGTTTGCATATGAGACTACATCGTCACTAAGTATATGTGAGATAGCAGTCAAGGGCTAACTTGCTAAAGAAAACAAAAAAAAGGGTTTGTCACATCCCAAATCAAAATCAAACATGTCGCGTATAAGGAACGCGTGCCTCAAAGTCTGCCCTTAAAACCACAGATTAAAAAAAATTATTTGATTAGTTAATATTGAAATAATAATCAAAATTCATTGGTATGTGGCGCGCTAGAGACAATCTTCTCATAAGCTTGTGGAGTACCTAGTTCATACTTCATACCACAAATTATATTCATCTCTTCGTAACAAATAATTAAATTCCCGTGTTTCTACGTCGAACTAAAAGCGTCCGAAATAATTTTGATTACCTTTCCCCGAAACAGGAATAACATTTTCACAGTAGGTATAAATAATTAATGCGCTTGTTTCTATTTCAAAATGGTGAAAGCTACTGTCGGATATACCTAAATGGTATAGTCTGATTTTTAATTCGGTGGAATTCTGACAGTTGTCATTTAACAAGTATAAATTAAAAATTTAAAGAAACCCCCGACATTCGCCATTTTGTGCTGGCGGCCATCTTTAATTTGCATAGTGCTATTCTACTAGTCAAGCCCTTTCATTTGATACCCATATTGAGGGGGTTGTGAAAAAATATGTTATTTGCCATTTTGTGGCGGCGGCCATCTTGGACCGATTTTCATCAAACATACCTAAGAACACTCCCGACAAACAAAAAAAAACAAACCTTCACCTTTCAAACAAAAAAACCGCATTCAAATCGGTTCAGCCGTTTGAGCACTATAACGGGGGAACAGACAGACAGACATACTCACAGACACGTCAAACTTATAACACCCCATCCTTTTTGCGTCGGGGGTTAAAAATAGAATGAGTTAAGTATTTGTATGAAAAACAGGATTAACATTAACATTTCGATAACATTTCGATTTGACCCCAAACTGTCAGGCATTTGTCATATCTACATGAGGCAATTGATTTTTATTTATATTATGTAAATTTTGAATTGATTACTTTTTTTGTGAGAACTGTTTTATCTCTGGTAACATTAAGAAACGTCAGAATTCCACGGAATTAAAAATCAGACTTTAGGATGACAATTTTAATATCGAATAAGTGAAATTCATATCACGGAGCTCGAGGATATAACCCCTTTGAGTACTGTATTTGAAAAGCAACCAGTTCGTTTCAAATTCTCGGTATTGTACCAATTAAATAACGCTCTTGAAAACGCCTGATTTCCGTGTTTTCATAAAGTTAAGTTTATTAAATAGGATGGAATCTTAAAGAAGTAAACAGTATGATCAACATTATCAACCCATTCTCGGCCCACTACAAGTCACGGGTCTCCTCTCAGAATGAGAACGGTTTATGCCGTAGTCCACCACGCTAGCCAAATGCCGATTCACATGTCTTATGGAGAACCTATCAAGTAGGCACGTATGTTTTTTCACGATGTTTCCTTTTGCCTTAAAAGCAAGTGATATTGACTGCTTAAAACGCACATAACTTCGAAATTTAAAACCGTTCGCAGTAAGCAGTTTATCACTACTATTATAAAATAAAGTCCCTCGCTGCATCTGTCTGTTTTCGATAAAGTCAAAAAGTACGGAACGGATTTTCATGCGGTTTTCACCAATAGGTAGATAAGTGACTCATGAGGAAGTTTTAAGTCTAGGTAGGTGTAATTTCTTAAGATTTATTGAAAATTCGTTGAAATATGACGATAATGCGCGGCAAACTGAAAGCTTACTCCTTCTTTTAAATCGTCTAAAATTTTTATTACTTAATTTATTAAAAATAAATATTACTTATAGTTCCACTTTTAATTATCTGCAGTAATCTGACGTTTCCTAATGTCATTCTGTAAAATAATGTTGCCAACCATATTTCTATAGTGATGTGATACGTTCAATTCATTCAATTTGATGCACAAAAGTTTCGTTCAAAGTTACTCTTTCATTATCATCATAATTTTATTTATCTACTCTCATATCTTAAAATCCCGATTAAGAAATCAAAATGTGTCATATATTGGACTACTTTATTCACATACATCTATAATATTTAAAAAAAAATTAAAAAGTTCATTATAACACTACTTTGTTAGGAAATTATTGCAAAGTAATGTTATAAAATAATTTTTTCTACATTATAGTACAGGCACTGGGTTCTGGTATTTTTGAGCCATGGCGGGTGTTTAGTTTTGTTACTTACAATAATTATTATTATCCCGCTATCAAAGTTACCCTATTACTACTACTGCATTATACTTTATTTCATTACTGACAGGTCAGTGGGTCTACCATCAACTATAATCGCGACTCAATTAAAGACCTAAACTGAACTGAATCGCTATTTCGTACCATGAACTCTTTTATCCAACCAATAGATGTCATGACGTCATGACGTCTATTATAGACGATATTATAGACGAAACAAAAACCTAGTATAAAAATATAGAAACAAAAAGATACTTCATGGTACGAATTCAATGCAATTCATTTTAGGCACCGATATTGAATAGCATCGGAATTGGATCGTTAGATTAAAGATTGTAGTAGGCCTTCTGGTCGAGTCACGACTCTGGATTCTGGTTTTTTCAGCTATGGCGGGAAATCGTATTGTTTTTGGCGCCTATTATTTAAATTTTTAATTTATTATTTATTGTTTTTGTAACCCAAACCTTTGCAAGTGATTTTTGTTGCGCGGAAAAATGTCTAGCAGTGATACTGAAGAGAATTTAACTCCACCTGACCACCGACCAACAATCTTTTGCCAGCAAAATCAAGGAAAACTCACTACAAATATTACCAAGATTTTATGGTTTGGATTTTAAGATATGAGTTTAGATAAAGTAGTGTATGAAACTCTACATAATTAGGCATTAAAACACTCGTGTAATACTATTAAAAACTCACCTGCGGCTCGTTTTTTAAACTAACACTCGTGTTTTAATAACCTTTTAAATAGTAGTTTATGAAACGGTTGCATAATATGCAACCGTAGTAAATCAATGGCTCCTACGTATAAAAGCCAAATTAACAATTTTGTCATCTTGGCTTTTTTGTGGCAAACGCATCCTATTGGTACAATTAATTAGAGCTTTATTTGAATAAAAAAGTAAAAAGTATAATGATTGCAGTCAAGGGCTAACTTGTAGTTGAATAAAATTTTTGATTATTTTTTTTTCCATCATTTTTTTAAATTTTATAAATAAAACTAGTAGCCTATGCCACTTAGAATAAGAAATAAAATTCTAACGATACCTTATTCATCAAAATTGGTTCCGGCATATAGAAGTTATGGTACAACATACAAACATACATGAACCCTGAAAACAACATACTCCTTTTTTTTCAGGCAGTCCTTTAAAAAGGTTCTTTATGTTTCTTTTAAATACCGATCACCGAGGTTACGCTTTTTCATGCTACTGTTGACGCTGTTAACTACTTGGCGAATATTTGTCGCCATTTTTCTTCGTTAGTCATTCGACATTTTCATTTTCACTGTCCATTTTCATTTTTACGTTACGTTCTGAGTGTATGAATATTTCTATTTTGCCTACTGCGCGTTGTATTTGTTACCAATTGTTAAGTTTTTGTAACGTTGTGTTTGGTTTTCATTATCTATTTTTGTTAAATTTACCATTTCGTTTTGTTAAGCATAATAAAACAAAGAAATGAATGCTCAGCCAAGCACATCGCATGCTGAGGATACATTTTTACCTCCTAATAAAAAAAAACCGCGTAAGAATATAAGTACCAATGAGAAACTTTGGATTAGAAACGTTTAAAAATATGTGTTTGAAGTGAAATCATCGGAATCAAACATTGAAGTTCCAAAAACCAACTCGGCTCCACTCGCTCGTCTTCGTATCGCAGCAATCCAGTGCTGTGTTCGGGTATAGGATGGATAGAAATTTAAGTGTTTTTGTGTTTTTGTTTTCGAATTTTCGTGAAATTAAAAATAACTAAAAAATACATGAATTCTGGCGTAACCAATCATCATGATCAACCCATTACCGGCTCACTACAGAGCACGGGTCTCCTCTCAGAGTGCGAAGGGTTTTGGCCATAGTCTACCACGCTGGCCAAGCGGATTGGCAGACTTCACACACCTTTGAGAACGCTATGGAGAACTCTCAGGCATGCAGGTTTCCTCACGATGTTTTCCTTCACCGTTAAAGCAAGTGATATTTAAATACTTAAAACGCACATAACTCCGAAAAGTTAGAGGTGCGTGCCCGGGATCGAACCCACGACCTCCGATTAGAAGTCGGTCGTCCTAACCACTAGGCTATCACAGCGTAACCAATATTAAAGATATATGTATTTATATATATACTATATATACATATATATAGGTAAACTTTGTATATAAAATATAATAATTACTTAAAATATAAACTTTAATTTAAATAAAATAATTGAATGATTCAAATCAATCACTTGTACCCCATCCCTATTTTAATTTCATTAAAAAGTGACAACCCACGAAACTTCACTTTACTGCACACAATTAAAAGTCGAAGTATAGGTATGTGTTTAGAAACTATAAAGGATTGCAAGTTGCCGTCTTTCAGAGTGCATTCAGTCGAGTGAGACAACAGCGGAATTCGGTGGGTTACTGACTAAGTGGAAGGGGGGATAGTTGGGGGGTGGGTTGCTTCAGCGTCCGTTCGTCGCAGGATGTATTGCCCGCATGAATCACCCGCCACAATAGCTGTCACCGACTGAATGCGTCCGTAATGTCCCGCCGAGACAAAACTAGCTCATCAGTGGGGTTAGTACGAGTTTGCACATTGCGACAACGTTGATCGATTTCGAGAATTGAAACACAATAGTTTCTAGGTAAAATTTACCTAAAACGGCTTGTTTTAAGGTTTGCGTTCATCCATACATCTACAACCAGCGCTTCAAGTGGAAACTTTGAGAAATAAAAATTGAAAGTACCGAATGTTCAGTTTTAAAACCACAAGCTTTAGGTCCATTTTACCTAACTGTAATGTCAGAACATTACAGTTTTTCGATATTCAAAATCTAGCAATGTTGTTAAAATGCGCAAACTCATGCTACGGGTACAGACTGTCTTTGGTGGAACGTTGTTAATATAGCACCAAGTTCGTTCCTTACCTAACCGGTCACTCACATGCGCGAACCTGGCGCAGCGGTTAGCGCTGTTGGGAGTCTTATAAGTGGGAGGTCACTAGTTCTCCGGCAGGGTCAATTTATGAATCAATAATTTAAAAGCTTTTCTAAAAAAACTATCATTTCCGAAATAAAGAACGGTCAAAGCGGCAGTTTTACGTGATTAAGTACCTACGTCCACCGCTGTTCTTTCACCTAAGTCTTAAACTACTTTACCTCCGGTAAAATTTGAGAATTTTTTATATATAAACGAAACGAACATATAAACAAAATTATCACTGTCGTGAGAACAATAGCTCACAAGCTATAATAGTCGATTAACTAGGTGTAGGGCCCAGTGCTTAGTACAAGCAGTATAGATATAGAAGTAGGTAAACAGTACCTAACTATACTGCATATCGTCGCCTTACTTTCTCAACCTCGTATCTGCATTTTGTAAGGTTTTGGGAAATGACAAAAAACTGTATAATATTTTTTTACGATTTTCTGTTATTATTTGGAAGTATATATTATGTGTATAATATCAATACGCATTCTGTAAGTAGTTATCAAATAATTATGAATGATTTTAATGCAACTTTTGATTAATTTTACAGATACGAGTTTGCTGTTTTACAAGTACTGAGTAAAGTAGTAACTCAAACTTTGAGTTACGAGGTTGCTGAATTAAAACTCTGATAATAAGAATGAAATTTAATGATAAAACCTTGGATTCTAAGGATTAAAAAAACAATTATTCGTAACGTAGATTATCATAGAACCCATGATAGTCCCTTGGGATTAGTTGCTTGATTGATTGCAGATCATCGAATTTTCTTTTATGTAGTTATTGGTAGTGCTTCATTTGTACATTTTCCCTACATCAAATGAACTTTGGTGGTTCATGCGTTGTGGTAAGAATTTCCACTCATCGATGAATTTACCATTACATTTTAAAATTAAAAGCAAATTCAATTAGTGATAAAGAATAGCCAGGGTATCTACTGTTGTTAAGTAGTTGATAATATTTTTAAGACTATCCGAATAAATTAACAATATTATAAAGTACCTATAAACATGAACACTTTTAAATCTTTGGAAGAAATACAATCTATACCTACCTATCTTAGAACATAATGAGAAAGGTCCATAGTAGTTAAATAACCAACACTCAACAGTACATCAAAATACGTCAATAATGAAGCATTATTGACTTACCAGTTAGAGTACATAGGTACCTTGGTACCTATCTTCCAAAATAATACTCTATTACAAAATATATTTGACTAGCAGATGCCAGCGACTTCGTCCACTTGGATTCTTATAAATCTCATCCCCTATTTAAACCACTTGGGGGTAGAATTTCCGAAATTCCAAAAACACGTAATTCTTTATTTTTAATCGACAATACAAATACCGATTCTCACTGATATAACTTTAAAAATGACGGACTTTCATACAAACATTCATCCCCCATTTTAACCCACTTGGGGGTAGTTTTTCCAAAATTCCTCAAACACGTAATTCGTTATTTTTAACCGAAAACCTAAATACCAATTTTCATGGATATAACTTGAAAAATGACGGACTTTCATACAAACTTTCACCCCCTTAACCCTCTTAGCTTTATTATTGCGAATTCGGGTGGAATTCGCAATAATCCTTTCTTAGTGTGCGCCTACGTCATAAAAGGAAGCTACTGTGAAAATTTCAAGTTTCTAGCTTCAGTGGTTTAGGCTGTGCGTTGATGATCAGTCAGTCAGTCAGTCAGTCAGGAAAAGCCTCTTTATATTATAGATTTTCAAAACAATAACCAACGAAACCTACAACTTTTGTCAACTGACAATTACTTCTGACTTCTCTGAAAAAAGAGCGGCAACCTCGTATCTCACTTTATTGGTACTCAAAAATAGACTTTACTGCAGAGAGCTTAGGACTGAAAACTCGCATAAGTTACGAGCTTCTGCAGGTTATTGAAATGAAGTCAACAAGATACGAGAAAATTGTATCGTCTATTGCCGCTAACTTAATTATCTGTGTGCTTAGTCTAAAGCGGAGCACTCGAAAACGAACTCGAAAACTATTGATCGATTTCAGAGTAAAATAGACCTAAAATGTCTTGTATTAAGGTTTGAGTTCGCCAATACATTCAGCATTCGAACAATGCTGAATGTATTGGCGAACTCAAACCTTAATACAAGACATTTTAGGTCTATTTTACTCTGAAATCGATCAATAGTTTTCGAGTTCGTTTTCGAGTGCTCCGCTTTAGACTAAGCACACTGATTGGTCTAAGAGTTTGTTGCATTATGAAACAGGGCTTGTAGATTTTATTTGTAAAAAAAAAAAAAAAAAGTTAAATTTTTAGATACGAGGTTGAGTAAGTAAGGCGACGATATTTAACTTTGTTTTTTTATAATTGTTGCTTTTAGATCATGAGAAGTTTTTTAATTATCACAATAATTATGAAATATATGCTAGTAATAAACAGTATGTTCCGACACGCGCTTGACCGGTTACTGAAAAATCATTTTCATTCAAGTCCGTCGCGCAAACAGCATACAAAATCGTTGTTCGAATACTTTGACTATTAAAATTCAGGAGAGTGGATGTTATAAATTCAATAGCCCACGGCCGTGACGACAAAACATGATGATTTATCTAAATAAAATAAAAAATCTAAATTCAGCCACAGTACCTACTGTAATTCAGCTGAATTACAGTAGGTACTGTGGCTGTGGTTTGTCATTCGTTTAGGTAAGTACTAAAAATTAATTATTTGAGTATGATGTAACGAAGTCACAGTGAAAGGTTAAAAAAATGTATTATTCTGTAGAGATAAAAATGTACACAATATACATATACCTGAACAACGTGCACAATCAGTCTTTTCTTTTGATACCGAACACGAAATATTTTGGTTTCTTTTTACACGCTTTATATTAGCTTCACCTGTATGTATGTTTGTAACCGACTTCTTTGAACGCCATTTTGACCCACTTTAAACGGTCAGATTTCATTCAAACTTTGTAGATTTATCGAGGACCGATGACAATACACTAATTTGATAAGATTATTTCATTATTCAATTTGGAAAATAAGATTTTGTGTTCATTTATCAAAAGTCGTCGGTAAGGAAAAACAATAAACATTCAAAATCGCACGGTAACTAACTGTAACTAGGGTAAACAGAATAGATGTCACACACAACTAAAATCTAAGCACAAAACGCACAAATGCCGAAGATAAAACAATATTAAAATAAAATAATAATATTATTACTTAGTACTTATTTACTTTAATCGTATTGTACGATTTACAATAAAAAACAAATAAAAAGCGTGGGGTGCTTTTAAGATATTATCGAAATGATAATCCTCTATACACCCATGCACCCCACGCTTTTTTTAATAAAATAATTTTTTCATATGCACACTATTATTAATTTATATTTATTAAAATTTATTTTCTATTTTTTAGTTTGGTTTTCTATAAAAAGCGTGTTTTTTAGTTTTTTTAAACTATTATTTATTTATATCAAGTCCACCAAGTTATTGCTGTCTTGATGTTCTTGTTATGTTGTCATATCATAGCCTATTGAATAGGCCATAGGCCTAGGTCTCTTGTAGGAATGTTCACATGCCGCGGCCTCGTTCCGCTTGTATCAAGCGGAATTTTGCCGCACAAGGGATTGTGGGGGGAAAATGCCAAAACTGTGTTTTCCGATGCGAGGTCGCCAATCCAGCACATCGGGACCCAACGTCTTTAGATTCTTCACACTATATGCCCCGCCCATTGTCACTTCAGTTTCGTAACCCGTTGAACTATGTCAGTGGCTCTATTTCTTCTACGGATCTCCGCATTACCAAAATAAAATATTATTAAAGACATACCGAAACATAACATACATAAACAAATATGAAAATACAGGTCCAAAGGTGTTAATTACAAAGACTTACGAGTTGTTCTATGTAAAAATGATAAACTTACTAACTGAAGTCTATGACAAGACGTCATATTTATGACATGATATCATAATAAGATGAGAGATGAGAAGACGAAACCCCACCTCCGAATAGCCGTTATGATGACACATCATTTATCAAAATGTCATGAGGGAACAGGTGTCCAAACATATATACTATAATATTATCTGGTCCTGGTAATTTACACTTAAAAAGGAGAATAAACTGTTAATGCCGTAGGGGAAAATTTTCCGGAACATCCTGTGACTAACCAGATTTTTAAAAAACCCCCGACATTCGCCATTTTATGGCGGCGGCCATCTTGGATTTGCATAGTGCTATTTTACTAGTCAAGCCCTTTCACTTGATACGCATATTAAAGGAGTTGTGAAAAAAATGTAATAGGTACGCCATTTTGTAGCGGCGGCCATCTTGGATGGATTTTCATCAAACATAGCTAACAACACTCTCAACTAATTCACCTTTCAAACCAAAAAAACCGCATTCATATCGGTTCACCCGTTTGAGCGCTACAGGGGAACAGACACACACACACAGACACACACACACACAGACACGTCGAACTTATAATACCCCGTCGTTTTTGCGTCGGGGGTTAAAAACTGGTAGCCGCATGCTATTTAATTAGAGAGACTATATTATTGTAATGACTCCGCTTGTTTGGACACCTAGGGAAAAGAGGACCGTGCTTTAAAATCAGTATAGGTACGTGGGTCTATACGTTTATTGTGTGCGCGCGTCTTTTATACGCTTGTTTTATTAAGCCTATAGCTTTCTATTTTGTGTCTCAGGCCTCGCGGGATACACGAAACGTATGTTATAGATTCGTTTCCAGGCCCCAGGGTCCATATTACACTGGTATCGTATTACCTGCGGTAGCGAGCATTGCCGTATGCGACGATCTTCCAATGCCTTTTTCCCATCCACCATTGACTTGTTTAAATTAGTTAGTAATTATTGTAAGTTATAATTACTGTAATTATTAAAATACGTAAAAACTAGTAGAGTCTTTACCCTCAACTGAGTGCTTAGTCTAAGTTTGAAGCGCCCCAAAACTAAAAGTATACTAGAAGTATACTATTGATCGAATCATAAATGACTTCATAGCAAAATGAACCCAAAGACTCTTATTTTAGGTCCATTTTACTCTGAAATCATGGTGATTCAATCAATAGTATACTTACAGTATACTAAAAAGTTTTGAAGCGCTCCAAACTTAGATTAAGCACTCTGACCCTTTACGCTTAACGTTCACATTATATTTCGTACATAGACTTGCATGGTCTCGGAAAAACCGATTGGCTTTAAGTGGTGCGGAGCAGGCATGAGTGACAGTTAGCGAGAGCCAGAGGTCTAAATCCTCGTTTTATCGCTTAGCCACCAAAGAAAATGACAAAAGCAAGAGATCCAAATAATTTAAAGTAGCTCTACTAAA
The DNA here is from genome assembly GCA_920104075.1 of Melanargia galathea. NCBI lineage: Eukaryota > Metazoa > Arthropoda > Insecta > Lepidoptera > Nymphalidae > Melanargia > Melanargia galathea. The sequence continues at coordinate 25,092,252 of OV049855.1, forward strand.
AGAAGTAGTACTAAAGCATTCAATTTAAAGTCAGTACCGAGAATAAGAACCAATTTCATAAATCGACAGACGATTAGACGATCCAAATCCCTCATGCGGATATCGCTAAGATTCCGAATGCTTATTTATTTCATTCGAAGGCATTCCAATTTATTATCAACAAAAGATTGTACGCATTTCCAGATTTCTTTCCCGCTATTTTCCATTGTTGGGTCCTTAAATTTCGAAAATCCATCGTTCCATGTAATTTCCGCTTCAACTAATACATTTTCCATTGAGATTTAGACCGCTGTTATTTGGAAGGCATTCAACTTCTAGGGTTCGGTAGCTCGAAAGAAAATAATCGTTCAGCTTCGAATAAAGGTCTAAACTCTAAACCGTGTAACTCATCCACCACTTTAGATTGTCCTTCAAAAAGGCAAAGGGACAACATGGCTACTTTTCATCCCGGACTACTATTATCCCTTGTCCCTCCAAATCTATCTTCTATCTTCTATACATATAATAAAATCGTTAACTTGCCGTATCTGTACATTAAAGATTTTTTGCAAAACAATAACTGGGTGATGTTAAAGATAAGTAACAGAACGTAAAAAAGCTATTTTTGAAATTTTTGTCTGTTTGTCTGTATGTTTATGCGCGCATCACGCAAAAGCTACTGAATGGATTTAAATGAAACTTGGCATTATTTAAGTTCATACTACGGAGTAACATATAGGATACTTTTTATCCCGCAATTCAGCACGGTTCCCTTGGGAGAGGGGATGAAAGTCAAAATATGTACTTAGCTGTAATTCATGAACGCATGGTCCGATTTATTAATTCTTTTTTTGTTAGAAAGGAGATACTTTAAAGATTACCGGTTAATCTCTGAAAGGCTGGATCGATTTTGATGGGGCTTTCACTAGCGGATGTTTACATTTTGATCTACCTAAACACCCGCCAGAGAACTTTTAACAGGTTTTAGCAAGGTATGAGCTCAAAGGAGCTTAGGAAAAACGAAATAATTCCCACGGGATTTTTAAAAACCAATATCCACGCGAACGAAGTCGCAGGTTTCCGCTTGTAAAGCATAAAGCTTATGCTACAAGTGTGTACAACGGGTTTGAACCATCGTCCAAATTCAGTCCGTTTAGGTACTGAAGCCTTAATATTATACAAGTAGATGTGAATTGGGGTTAAAAATTTATTAGTTACGGAATCTTCTCACGGTAGGCCTACTCGCTCTTGGCCAGTATACTTTTCATAAAATGTAGGAGAGTACTCTGTAATGTTGGTAAATAGAATTTCATCTTGATTAAAGTGGCCACTGTGTAATCCGGAGGCTTTCAGGGTTTTAAAGCTATCATTTCTCCCGCAGATTCGTTTCATTAAGATGTATATTTTTTAAAATCTCGCGACTTATATTCTCTCTCGGATACTTAAATGAAGAGCTCTCAAGATTATTTGAGACTCTTTTTTCTTTATCTTTTTTTTGATATCATTTACTTGAAGTGGTAACATAAACTTTACGAGTCGCAACTTGCGACACGAGAAAATGTTTACTGCTTTAGTTTTCACATTTGACGTCTCACGAAGATTTTCCCTATACGTAAGACGAATAGACTGTTTAGTTGAGATGAGAAGTGAGATCATTGCCTTGTTGACAAGGAATAAAAAACAAAAATACTAAGTATATCATAAAGAGTTCAGTGACTTTTTTATTTATTCTGTGGTGGTATCCATTTTTATTGTTCCGTTTTTTTTTATTCATAAGCTAAGTGGAGGGGTATATATAATTTATATTTATTTCAAATATGGCGAAGAATTTAGTAATTATACTTTTGTTGAAATTCGCGTGCTAGTTTACATAAAAATTATGTAAACTAGCACGCGAATTTCAATCTCATGACATGACTCTTCAATCCTGGTGCATCAAGAAGTTTTAATTGTAAATTATTATCACCATAATCTTGCTTCCATATACATGCAAAACTGACTGACATTAAAAAAGTGTTCAGCGCACCAATTTTGGAAAAAATATTTAAATCTGCAATCAAAACTAAGGATCTGTCGATAATTTTCGGTCACGTCGGTCGTTTCCGTTTCGGTCAAAAGAGACTATAGCCGACTATAGATAATAAAGAATATAGCCAACTATAGATAACCAGAAGACAACACACAAGTGTATGTACAAACACATTGTCTATTCCATAATTCTCATAGTCCGATGAGATGGGCGCAGGACCAACGGTTTTACGTGTTCTCCGAGGCACGGGATGAAAACTGAGAATTTCTTGACAAAACTCTAAAAAAAATCTTTTACCTGACCCGGGACTCGAACTCGGGACCTCTCGATCCGGACCCGGATTACAGGTTATCCCGGCCAAGGGTCAATTTACTCACCCGTGCGGCTGACGAGGGCTAATGCACCGAGCGCGCCGAATAGAAAAGCCATCGTCATGGCTAGGCCACGTGACTGTTCATAATCCCACTTTAACGCTCAGCTACACCGCTATCCGCATCTGTGGACAAAAGTAATCCTTATTAATGAGCCATTGAGTCCGCTCTTGTTCGACAAAGCCGCAAAAGGTAGGCCTGGACGGGACACGGCCTTTGTTATGTACGCAGTTCCTGTTTTAGATTGGTAGGCATGACTGCGCGTATTATGGTGTATTTTTTGTTGTTGTAGACTGTTATTAAGTACTTACTAATATAGGGTTTTGTTTTTACATTAATAGCGAGTGAACAAATAACGGGGTGACCCGTGATGATGGGTGATACTGATAAAGTGATAACTACTTCATATTATGAATATGCAGTATTGCCGTTTCTTGAGGAATTTGCTTATCCGGACATTGAATAGCTCTATAATGCGATGCGAATCCGTCTGTAATTTGCGAGTACGTGACGCGTACGCGAGTCCTAAAGTATTTTAATGACAACCTCGCATTAGAAAACAAAAATATTAGTTATATATGTATGTACATTTAAGCGTATAACTTCGTACATAAGAATGATAACTAGGTGTGTAATATACTAAAACCTTCCTGAAAGTACATAAATACATACCTACATACCTACATACCTACATACATATATACATACATGTAACTGCAAGTGTGTACTTTTTGAAGTCGGTTAATAAACCGATCAGCAATGGTGACACAATTCCCCCATAGTAATATTATTTTGCAACAAGACGTACAAAGTTCGAGTCAAGCTCGACTTCCCGTCCAGTTAATCCGCGCTTTTCTTTGGAAATCTTTCTAATGGATACCCCTCTTTCTATTACCCATACAAACTCTTAAAGACTGGCTTACGGCCAAGCTTAGGGAAAACAAGTAGTGCAAAGTTTTGTTTTTAAAACAACTTCTTACTCAAACGCCGCTCCGGTTAATACCCACCCAGTGAACCCATCGGAGATTTTTTAAAGTTTTTAACAGATGTTTTCAGGGGATCGGATTAGGAGACAGTGGTTGAACAAAAATGTGTTTTGTTCCAAGAGATAAACGTCCACAACTGGACATAAGTCCAGCATTTGACCTTATACCAGACAAGTCTTTTGTACGGACTTCCTCGCGCTCACCTAGTATTCAGAGGATCCCTGCGACTTGTCTAATATCATCAGTCCACTTACTTTGAGGGGCCTGTCAACACTGCCTTTGACCTTGTACCAAGGTCGCAATTTTAGCACCTTGAGAACCCAACGCCTATGGATAATTTGCACTGTAAACCCCGCCCATTGCCATATCAGCGTCACAACCTGTGCCGCTGATTCTGGTCCTTGTACGGATCTCCTCATTTTTACACGCTTTATATTAGCTTCACCTGTATGTATGTTTGTAACCGACTTCTTTGAACGCGATTTTGACCCACTTTAAACGGTCAAATTTCATTCAAACTTTGTAGATTTATCGAGGACCGATGACAATACACTAATTTGATAAGATTATTTCATTATTCAATTTGGAAAATAAGATTTTGTGTTCATTTATATTTATCAAAAGTCGTCGGTAAGGAAAAACAATAAACATTCAAAATCGCACGGTAACTAACTGTAACTAGGGTAAACAGAATAGATGTCACACACAACTAAAATCTAAGCACAAAACGCACGAATGCGAAGATAAAACAATATTAAAACAAAATAATAATATTATTAATTAGTACTTATTTACTTTAATCATATTGTACGATGTACAATAAAAAACAAATATAATAATTTATTAATAATTAATATCTATTGTATTTTAAGTGACATGATTTTTTTAGTCTTATAAATAAACCAAACTAAAAAGTAGAAAATAAATAATAGTTAAAAAAAACTAAAAAACACGCTTTTTATAGAAAACCAAACTAAAAAATAGAAAATAAATTTAAATAAATATAAATTAATAATAGTGTGCATATGAAAAAATGTATTTTATTTAAAAAAGCGTGGGGTGCTTTTACGATAATATCGAAATGATAATCCTCTATACACCCATGCACCCCATGCTTTTTTTTAAATAAAATACATTTTTTTCATATGCACACTATTATTAATTTATATTTATTTAAATTTATTTTCTATTTTTTAGTTTGGTTTTCTATAAAAAGCGTGTTTTTTAGTTTTTTTAAACTATTATTTATTACTATTCAAAAACCATGTGTCCTCTCATTTTGAACAAGAATTCAACGATAAGATTGCTTAGTCACTATATTCTGCTAAGTAGATTTTTTCTATAACGATGCTGAGAAAATAATATATTAACAACCTTTTCAAGGCATAACAGCAAATTAATCAGAATCGAACTCTGAAATAGCCCCGCGAGAGAACTAACATTGAAATTGGTTTCGAAAAGGAAAGAAAGAACAGGAAGGAGAGAAAGATCCAGCTGTCAATTGGGTTTATTTAATTTCCCTTTTTCGCTTTAAAAATCCAAGCTGCAATCTTGATTTCATTTTACATCGTAACGGGCAAGTAGACTATGCAAATAGATTAACTGGCGTTCGTTGGCCCTTCAATGGATAATTTGTTATATTTTTTTACGTATGTACTTAGACGTATCAAATAGCTGCAAATAGATAAGCAGAGTCTGCAGCTTTTATCGGTACGAAGACAATGAAAAATATTTTCATTGTCTTCGTACCGATAAAAATTTTCTGCAGGATGTCTATGTGGGATATTCCGGGTTCAATTACCGGCAGTGGTAATTTGGGATTTTATAATTTCTAAATTGTCTCTGGTCTGGTCTGGTGGGAGGCTTCAGCCGTGGCTAGTTACCATCCTACTGGCAAAACAGTGCCGCCAATTTATTTAGCGTTCCGATACGATGTCGCGTAGAAAACGATCAGGGGTATGGAGTTTAATAAAAACTGTCATACCTTTTCTAAGTTAGCCCGCTTCCACCTTGACTGCAACGTCTCTTACTACCAGGTGAAATCGCAGCGAAGGGCTAACTTGTAAATAAATAAAAAAATAAAAATCTATGGATCCCATCATTTGCCACTTAAGCTGCGATTCACTAGCGGTCGCATACCATGAGACAATTTGCAAGAGGCAATAACCCTTAAGAACTTCGATTTCTCATCTCCACCAGAATTTTGTCATCAGACAACTCCCTAGATACAATAACACTGAAGTCTTGTGAGAAACAAAACTTTTGCCATATATTTCTTCGGACTTATAAAAATACGTGTCCTTTGTGGATTTGATAACGAATCCAGGATAACTCCAACACAATCTGATATTAAAAGCAATGTGATCAATCCTTTAATCCTTCAAAAATTTGTTGGAAATCAATCATATTTGACTTTGATTTGATTTAATCTCTGCGAAGTTTATTATTATTCTAAAGCAAAATTCTACACCGAGGTATTTACTGAACAATATCAATTTCCGGGGCCCACGGTACGAGATGTTTAATGAAAATTTCACGGTCTAACGCTTTATAAAAGGAATCTAATAAGAGGAATAAGCTCTCTCTACCAGAGATAAAATTCCCTATCTTTTCATTGAAACGCGTGTTAAGATGTGTCCACACTATTAGGTTTGATTCACACGTTTCCAGCGCTCAACATGCTTACTATTCGACTTAGTCAAGTACCTAGGCGAAGTTTATTATTATTCTAAAGCAAAATTCTACACCGAGGTATTTACTGAACAATATCAATTTCCGGGGCCCACGGGACGAGATGTTTAATGAAAATTTCACGGTCTAACGCTTTATAAAAGCAATCTAATAAGAGGAATAAGCTCTCTCTACCAGAGATAAAATTCCCTATCTTTTCATTGAAACGCGTGTTAAGATGTGTCCACACTATTAGGTCTGATTCACACGTTTCCAGCGCTCAACATGCTTACTATTCGACTTAGTCAAGTACCTAGTAAAAATAGTTAAGTAAAGATACCTAGTAAAGATAGTTAAGTATCAAGAACCTGGGCAAACGCCTCCTCTCTTATAGTCGTCTCAACCAATAGACGCCCACTGCTGGAGTTAGGTCTCTTGCAAGGATCGCCACAGAACACGATCTTGCGCCGCTTGTTTTCAGCAGCTGCTTGCGATTTGCTTACCAGCGATTCGCCTTCTCTTATAGGCAACAAAGGAATTCAGAGTTTAGACCCACTACGCTGCTTCACTGCGTTTTAGTAGGCTTTAACTATTGTTGTTACGGGGATGAAACACCGCCAACTACCAACTCCGGACTGGCACTGAGGATTTCTTGACAGAAAAACAAATACCTAACCATTTCGACTCAACCCGGGAATCGAATCTAGTGGGAGCTCGTGATTTACAATTAAACATGTTAACCTTAAGACCAAAGAGGCAGTACCAATCAGGAAAACAAATAAGTAGGTGTCAATTATCGAGTTATTAGTATATTTTTTTACTTATGAAACAGTACCGCGATTGACTAACACACAATGCACACCCTAAATCCGTGGTGGGATTTTCAATATTCTACCAGGTGTAGATATGCAATATAAAAGGGTAGTAAAGATTAATGAGGAGACATTTTTTTATAATTGAAATCCACGCGGACGAAGTGATGAGCAATCACCTATAATTTTGAAAGAGTGAATGATTGAAATATTATAACAATTGAATGATTTCTAAATCATAATATTATGTACTCGCAGATACGAGTTAGTGAGTCAGTAACTCGCTTGGTGTAGACGAGGCTTAACATACCTACAGTCACTATTGGATGCTGGACCCGCATTACAGCACATATTCTCAGCAGCTTCTATTGAAAGACGCGGAACGTTTTAACTCGTTTGTGAACTACATACAGTACACGGGTGATTCCGCTCGAGTGTGAATGAATCTTTACAATGCAGAAGGAATAGGTATTTACGGAATGTTTCACGTAACTCAGCTCAAAATTGTATACTAGCTGATGCCCGCGACTCAGTCCGCGTGGATTTAAGTTTAAAATAAAAATAGTAAAAAGTTCATGATTCGACATGTACATAATATTATGTGTGCAATATATTCACATATTATGATAATGTGTTAGGGCTTCCAAACAAATATGTATATGTACTTACAAAATGTATGTGTATGTATGTGTGTTTGTGTGTATGTATATATCTGTTCACGCATTTCTCCGACACAACTAATCGGATTGAGACCATTCCTCAGTTTCATTAAGATCGGTTCAGGAAGTTTTCAAGCTGTTAATACTAGGTATATGGACACTTTTCCTTATTCAGTTATTATTTATTTATTTCAGTATAGGTACTTATTGAAGTCGGTTATTGTTATCATATTATAAGTTTAAGTAACTAAAAGGAAACATTGTTCCAGCCATTGTTTCCGTACAAGATTAGTTGACACTTTTAACTTTTATCACATACAAAAGTTACACGTTGTTCGACATTAGACCTTTCACGAGTATTATTTGTTCAGGTTCCGTACCTACTGCGAACCAATATTTGTATTTTCAGTACAATTCTTATCGTATTAAACAGTACTTACATAGTAGGTATATACCTATACGTATCGAAATATTATACACATTTTAGATATTTTGTAACGTATCCTTTTGATAAAAATTAAAAACAATTAGTGATAGTATTCTAAAAGATTGAAAGTAAAACCAACTTCACCAGTCCATATCTTGGAAACTACCGAACCGATTTTTATGAAACTTGCACTGTTCCCTAAGTTAAAATAAATGTAAGCCAATAAAAAGAATGGTCATAATCCGATCGATAGTTTTGGAGAAATCCGCAGACAAACATACATACATATATATCTATGAAATTTTATATGTTTGTTTGGAACCCCTTATAGATTATCATATGTGGATATTTTGCAGTTCCAATATTAGATATAGATACTTATACCTACATATAATGTCAAATTGATAACCCTCTTTTTTGAAATCGGTTAAAAAATGTGTCAACTATAATATTCCGAATGTGATTTGATCGTCAAGTTTATATCGTTAATCATTATTGTATTATTTATTACAGTTACACGAAGTGGACACCTAATAGATTCTATTGAACCTTATTATGTTGTTCTAGCACAAACAACAGGCTACGTGATATATGTATTGGACGCCTAATATTTACGTTTATCGTACATGACTAGAATAATATGTATCCATTATCCCCCCAAATAACCACTAATGTATATAGATAAAAATCTATCCATTGCTTTAAATAGTAAATAAATCGTTAGATCTTTGTCTATTTTCAATCATAATACTGAAATTATCGTTAACTTAATTACATAATTTATATCACTTTTTTATCAATGCCACTACAATTTACCTAATTTTTATAGAGTCAATGTATTTTTGTATGGGTAGATATGATATCTCTTCAGATTTCCTTCCTGAAAGTACGTATTTGTCTGTGAGTCCCGAGTTGGGCCAAAAAAAAGTTAATTTTGACGTGATAACTAAACGTCTTATATATCGATGAATGAACGCCGGCTACATGCACGAAAAAGCATGACTCATTGTCATGTACCGCGGAACGTAGCGCGTAGCACGTAGCGTGGAACGTGGCACGTAGCACGTAGCGCGGAACGTAGCACGTAGCGCGGAATTTGGCATTCGGCATGTGACACATCTATCTCTCTTTGTTTTCTTATGACTAACGTCATAACTCACGTAAAATTATCATCCGTAAAATCGACTTTACAGACAACCATTTTTTTTTAATTTTTTACTACAAGCAAGCACTTAAAGACCCGTCTGATTTCACGCGATCGTATCGGATTGTAGTCCTATCGTACTATGATGAGGGTGAGTGTATAGCTCAGATACTTGTGCACTATAATATCTTCTGCATAGTTGGTTAATCCTCCAAGAACCTTAGCAATTAGGTTTACGATCCAGAGGGATAAAATCAGTCGATTCTAATAGAGCTATACTTTCGAGAACTGACACTGGGTCATAATGTTTAACTGCGTAATTAAAACAGGGATGTACTTAAACCGCTGAAACAGCTCAGTAATTCAATCACGTAAGATTCTCCGCAGCGGCCCCTTGGGGGGTTTATCCGCGTTAACACTTCCACTTTTTGTGCGGAATACTAAAAAGCTGATTTCAATCTTAATTGCTGCGCGAAACCACGAGTAAATACTAATTAAAACTGGGTAGTTATTTTTAACAAACTTTTATGTAACTTCTAGCTGATAAGTCAATAAAGCATGAGAAATTCCCACGAATCATGCGGAAATTCTCTTCCACATTTCATCGGCAGCAGCGGAATCCGCCACGCGATATTCCATCCTATTTGGTCCCCGAATCCTTAGTGGTCATAATGAATCAGAATTCACAGGAATATGAAAGAATAATAAAAAATATCTGATGGAAAACATGTCAGTTTGCTTGCGCTTAGAGGTTGCTTTTTTTTATGTGACAAACGAATTATTATCGTACCCAAAAAATTAATAAAGGAGATTGGTGCTATTGGTGTAGAAAGTGCCACTTGTACTCATATGTATTTTCTGAAAACTATTCAAAAATTAACTATGGAGCAGTGACTGTCAAAAAATATGCCAAAACATCGACAAGGGAAACGACTTATGCGATAAAATATAAATAAGTACCAGTTGTATTCTTGGATATTATGTAAAAATTGACCAAATATTCGATTAGTTTGCACGTTCAAAGAATTTCAGGATCACCCCCAAATCTTGAATTAGGTATGTCTCTTTAAAAAAAGAGTCATGATATTGTAAGTCGAATAATTCTTATTACTTTTACACATCGATAATAATGTCTATACATTGGAATATCTATCCCGTCTCTAAGGGTGAGATCTATAGAGCGTACTCTGACTCTACTCAAACTTAAGAGTTAAAACGGGACATAAATATATCCCCGACATAAATCTGTCTCGTTTCAATTCTGTCTTCAGTTTGAGTAGAGTCAGAGTAAGCTCTATACATCTCACCCTAAAACTCAGACAATGTCCAACATTAAGCGAAATCGTAGCAGGAAACGTCATGAAACGTCATGAAACTGCGAAACGTCGACGAGTTACAGCGTCGTAACATCGCGGCCGACCGTTGAAACCTTTTATACTGTAAAGTTAAATGATAACCGTTTCTATAGTAATGTTTAGAAAGAGATGATGAAATCATTGTATTTATTAAACAAATATCGTCTAATATTGATATTGTCACTATAAAATGTTGTTAGTTAACTAATTAGGTAACAATTTATGACAATGTGGTTGGATAGATGCTCCCATAGATAGATACTGAATAAATTAAACAACTTGGTTTACATTAAATCTCACATCTTTTTGCGTTAATTTTTGTACATGTTATATTTTTGATTGGATAGTAATATTTTAGTGTAGTTTGAAAATTACGTGGTCCCGAAGATTTACACTTTATATTATACTTATTCCATGAAATGACAGTGACACTCATGAAAAGTCGATCTCTGAAAGTTCTATAGAATCAGCAGCATAATAAGAAGCAGTTATTTCGAAATTACAGACAGACACTTTTATATTTTATTTGCATAGATTGATTACCTTTGATAGAAACAACATATTAAGGCAATACGAATACACGCATAACATTCGTGTTTTGAGGTAATTTTGCATTCTTTTTACATTTCCGGAGTAATAAATAAATGATTGTTTTATAATGATACGGTTCTACGGCAGGCAATAACTTAATGATAAAAAAATATTGTTTTCTTTGGCTACTGTAGGTATTTTGTTAGGTATATGAACGATAGGTCATATTTTATTTTATTTAAATAATAATGTTTTATTTATTAAATATAGGATTTAGGTGTTAGAAGATGGAACATCTTTGATTTCTCGAGATTAAAAGCTAAGTTTCAAAATGCGTAAAGTCAAATTCCGGCCAATCACAGCTGCGCACGGCAGAGACTATTATAGTTAACTACACAGGAGATGTTATAGTGCACATGTGCGTACGCAAACACAGATGCACATTCTTTCCCTCACTCTTTAATACTCCAATGGGATGCCAATACGATACGACCGAAGAGAGATTAGGCCGACGGGGAAACTTGAGAGAAAAACCCGATAAGTTTTAGTTTTTGGCCCGTCCCGGGACTCGAACCCAGGACCTCGCGATCCGCAGCCGAACAAGCTAGCCACTCAACTAGTGAGGCAGTTAAAGGTAGGATTATGAGCAATACGGTAGTATTAGGTTATCGAATTATCTCCCTATAGCAATTAGTCTCACAATACTAGATAATAATTTGCCAGCTAAATTGATACTAGTTTCGTATTATAGATGTATAGATGCAAGTCAGTTCTCAATAGAACAAGGCAACTGGATCCTATCAAGTGGATTAGTAGTGCTCAGTGCAAGATGAGTGAGCACAGGATAGTACAGACTATGTAAACATAAGTAATACGATTAAACTGAATACGGTTATCCCAATATTTATGGTTGCAGAATCGTTTTGAGCTAATACAAAAAAGCCTGAGTCTTTGGTAATGAGGGTGTAGATAATGTTTTTCGTCTCGGCTCGGTTTGGGCGATGGCCGATCAGCGCTGGCGCCGATTGCTGATCAGTGCCGAACGGTGGCCGACGACAGCTGAACGTCTATATACGTCCCCGATGGCAGTTGAACAGCGCTGAAGACAGCTGAATTTAGGTGACTGCTCTTTGCTGCAGTGGCAGTCAGTAAGTACCTACAAGAGTATTACTAAGTTATGGTCAGTACATAGTAAGCCCTCATACGCATTAGCGGTCAGCCGCGTACGCAGTTATGCTAACTTAATTTATTTTTTTAACTTAATATATTTTTAACTATCACTTGCTATTGATATCGCTTGCTAACGGTGAAGGAAAACATCGTGAGGAAACCTGCATGCCTGAGAGTTCTCCATAACGTTCTCAAAGGTGCGTGAAGTCTGCCAATCCGCTTGGCCAGCGTGGTAGACTATGACCAAAACTCTTCTCACTCTGAGAGGAGACCCGTGCTCTGTAGTGAGCCGGTAATAGGTTGATCATGATGATGATGATGATGATGATGATAATTGTTGTTTATGCTAGTATCCTTAATTACTTACCTACCTTGTATTAAGAAAATGTTCAAAACCACAAATATGCTATGCCACTCTAGAGAATTTCGACAGTAATTAATAGAATATAATAGAAAAGTTTTTTATTGAAATAAACTTTTACAAGTACTTTTGAAATACGGGTAAATAAAAACAATAACAATAAAAATAACCACCTCGACCTCAGTTTGTGCTGATGATGAAAAACAAAGGAGAAGCTTAATTAGTGTTTCGCGCAGAGGAAATTTAGGGTAATGGGGCTGTATTCGACTGCAATGCAGTAAGTAGCATTTTTGGTAACGGCAGCAACAGTCGGCGGGCTGGGTCCCTACGCATAACATGCTCGACGAACCACCACTACAGTCTTTTTTTAACGTCCCACTGCTGGGCACAGGCCACCTCTCTCATAGGAGAGAGGGATTTAGAGCTTAGGCCCGCGACACTGCTCCAATGCGGGTTGGCGGGCTTTAACGTCTATTGTTACATGAGAGTGATAATAACCGGGACCGACTGCTTAACGTGCTCTCCGAGGCACGGTGGTGAAACACCGCCAACTACCAACTCCGGTCTGGCACTGAGAATTTCTTGAGAGAAAAACCCAATACCTAACAATTATTTGCCTGACCCGAGAATCGAACCCGGGACCTCGTGATATGCAGTCGAATACGCTAACCACTAGACCAACGAGGCTCGACAAACATGCTTCGCGAATTGCTTAGTGACAAAGTCGCATGGAAGCATTCAGATTTGCCCATAAGATTTTGTGAAGTGTCATAATTTGTAACATTGATGCATCTACTAAGCTACAGAATGTTAAGTGTTTTGAAAAGAGCAATTAGCGAGTTTCTTACTAGATCTTTTCAGCAGAATCCCCTATAAATGACAAAAGAGCCACAGATTGACCTATATTAATTAGCCCGGGAGGTACAGATACAACTTTTCTAGCGATTTTATACCGAATGTATTTTATATGAAACATTTGTGTCATGTTCACAAATCAGTAAAGTGAGCGACAGTCGTTACACCCGCGCTGGAGCTAAAAGATACAGCATGAAAAAGTTATTGTATTGTTAACGGAGAACCTTATGACAAGGGAATAAGATTCATAATCGCTTCCCCACCGCTTATTCGTTATCTTTCGTTCTTGTTGTGATCGAATGTCGTAGAAAAGATCACGAACAAGCCATGGGGAAGCGATTGTGAACCTTATTACCTTGTAATAAGGTTCTCCGTAACAATACAATAACTTTTTCATCCTGTATCTTAAAAATATTGTAAAATGTTTATAATGTTATTTTTAAGTACATAAAGGCATACAGGCATAGTACATAAATAAAGTGCATACGGCATAAAGTAGGTACCTAATCTAATCCTTAGTTCTAGAAAATTAATTCGGTTTAGAAATCACGCGTTTGACGAAAAAATAAGTACACGTGATATCTTACTATACCCCCCCTCCCCCCTTGTGATATTTCGTGATTTTTTGTCGAACGAGCCCCCCCTTTCGAACCTCACGTGATTAATGGACTACTTTTACTCTAGACAGAACTACTCTACTACTCTCTAGGCTAGTCTCGCGTGCTAGCAATTCGTTGTATATACACATTTTAAATTGTGAAATATTGTCGGTATTCCCACCAGACTTTGCAAGTGCTAACACAAACAAACCGACCGAATGCGAACGGAGGCGCCTTACGTGAGCGATTTGCGAGATTGATTCAATACGATTTTCTTCCAAAGTCTCACTCGATTCCGCAGTTTTCTAACGCATTCGTGTGTCTTATTGTTCTTCTTTTAAACTGGTTACTCACTAGCGTTACTATCACCGTACAATCCTCTTGCGTAAGTGTTTTCCACTAACTTGGCTGGCTTGATTAGATTCTGAATTAATTAAGTTGGTTGGTGGAGTGTTTCGATACTGAGCTGCACTAGTGGAGTCACGCAAAACGGATTGAAAGCGCCCAAATATGGAAAAAAACCCCAGGAGAGTGAGATGATTTAAAACATCTCTGGTGCAGTTGTGAGCGCTATAGTCTTGTGAGTATAGGAGATCCCGAGTTCGATTCCCGGCAGGAGCAATTTGAGATTCTATAGTTACTAAATTGTCTCTTGTCTGGTCTGGTACGAGACTTCAGCCATGTCTAGTTATCACCCTGCCGGCAAAGCTGTGCCCGCAAAGTGATTTAGTGTTGCGGTACGTTATCGTGTAGAAACCGATCAGAATCATCATGATCAACCCATTACCGGCTCACTACAGAGCACGGGTCTCCTCTCAGAGTGAGAAGGGTTTTGGCCATAGTCTACCACGCTGTCCAAGCGGATTGGCAGACTTCACACACCTTTGAGAACGTTATGGAGAACTCTCAGGCATGCAGGTTTCCTCACGATGTTTTCCTTCACCGTTAAAGCAAGTGATATTTAAATACTTAAAACGCACATAACTCCGAAAAGTTAGAGGTGCCCGGGATCTAACCCACGACCTCCGATTAGAAGTCGGTCGTCCTAACCACTAGGCTATCACAGCGTGACATACAGCTTGCACACCGATCAGAAGAATGGGTTTAATAAATACTACACCTTTTCCATCTTAGACTGCCTTATCACTTAGGTGAGACAGAAGTTAACTTTTGATTAATAAAAAAAAATGTGTGTAGGTACGTGGTTCGCAATCCGGAAGAGTTTATATTTTGTAAGTTCAAGTATCAAGTCAAATTGATTCCAATTAATATGAGTACCCATCTGAACCTTCCACGATTGCGGGGTCAGTAATGCCCAGTAACATTATGCGAGGTCCCGCCGAGGACTCAAGTCCATTACGGCCTGATTTATTGCTATCAACTAAAAGGGTCTCGCCAAGGAGCGTTCTGCGCTCTCTGATATTATTATGTAGCTAATATATTAGCTGCATGGAAATTTCTCGACGTAATATTATTACCCATTTGCTTTTGATCAAAGTACATTTTATCGCTGATCAATGGCATGGAAACTGATTACACCGAACAGATATCAACGTTGATATAGTATTTTATTTCTTAGATTAATTGAGAAAACAAACACTCTCTGGCAAACACTTCCACACGGCACGGTCTTGCGTCGCTTGCATCCAGCTGCTCCCTGCAGTTCGCTTGATGTCGTCTATATTTACTCAGTGAGAGCGTTTAGAGGTGCGTTGTTTTAAATTGTTTTAATTGTACTAGTATACTCCTTACGCGCTAACAAAGACAGTCAATAATGTAACTTACAAAAGTGGTCGTCCTATACAATAATGGTTTTTAAATTATATAGAAGAAGGTTTTGTTAACCTACTTGGAAGAGGGTGCCTTTCTGTCGTTTGTGTGTTTAGGGAGCGAGGTTTCTCTTTGTTCGTGCTTCTTATTATTACAAAAGGTAAATTCGAGCCTAACTTGGCAATTCTATTCTTGCAGGGTTAACGTACGCATTATTACGTCAATTTTTTATTCAACTAGATTGTTTGAGTTTTTATTTAATTAGGTCTTTATAGAGAGAGCTATAATATGTTCGGAGTTTCTTTGAGGTATAAAGTCCGAAACGAAGTAATTTGCCAAAGGACTAAAGTGACCGACATTTTTTTTTATATTTTTACTCAACGACAAATTAGCCCTTGGCTTCAATCTTGGCTGAGAGAAAGATACTTAAACAATTCACGCATCATTCATGATCCTATAGATCATGTATTTTTCGTTGTCAATATTGGACATATTAGGTCTCTTGCAACGATCGCCACAGAACAAGATCTTGTCCCGTTTGTATCCAGCTACTTTCTTGAGATCGTCCGTCCAGCTAGTGAGGAGTCTTACAACGCTGCGTTTGCGGGTATTGGATCGGCCGAGCACCTTGAGAACGCGATGTCTGTCGGTTCTTTTAGATATGTACTTCATTGATAAGTTATACTTACAATGAAAAACAAAATTACATATTTTGCTATAATCTGTTAACAGTGACTTTGTAGGCACAACAACACTCAAATTCACCACTAAACAAACTCGACAATCGTTTCGCTCCGACACCGGAGCATCTAGGAGATGTCGACTTCACAACGCACGATTGCAAAGTCTTGAATGGAATTCCTCAAAGTAGCGCCTGCTTCTATTCAAAATTGATAAATTATGTCGGTAACTATGGTACTCCTGCGGAACTCCTAATTCTAGATTTGATGCCACAGGGATACTCCGAACATAACTCTCCCCATCGCCCGCTGAGTGACCCTGAGCCTTTTTATGAGGTCCATATTCAGCGACAAAGTTTCAGATTCACGAAAGTTTCGATTGTTGCTAAGAAATTATTAATTCAATGCCTGAGCCACTAGAATAGCGATGATTCGGCACAAAATACGCTTGTTTACAATGTGAGGCTAACACAAAATATGTTCGACCTTTTGTGTAGCGAAATTTGTTTAGCAGAACATGCGGAAAGTTTATCTCGTACCCACTTATGGCCACAAAGCCCCCACAATAAGGCTGGGGTGATTTGCATAAAGCGATTTACTTGGGGACCTTTAGTTGCGATACGATGCTGACATATTATTATGGGCGGTTCCTGCCTCGGCGGTCTAACGGTTGGCGTGGTCGACTACGGATCACGAGGTATGGGGTTCGATTCTCGGGCGTCAAAAAATTGAGGTATTAGGTTTTTTGGTCAAGAAAATTTCAGTGCCAAGCTGGAGTTGGCAGTTGTCGGTTTTTAAATACACACTCCTGTACCTAGGAGAGCACGCGAAGCTGTCGGTCCTGCGCCTGATCTCTCTCCGGTCATATCGCATTGGCGACCCATCGGACTATGAGAGTGAAGGAATAGAGAGTGCACCTGTGTATGTGCACACAGTTGTACACTATAATATCTCATGCGTAGTAGGCTAGTCTCCGCCTCGGTTGAGATTGGCCGTCGTGGCCACAATTCGGTTGGGAGGTTTTTAGGGTTCCGTACCTCAAAAGGTAAAAAAAGGAACCCTTATAAGATCACTTTCTTGTCTGTCTGTCCGTGTGTCACCACCGACTTTATCAGGAACGGGTGAACCTAGCAAGTAGAAATTTATACTAAATACTAAAGTCTATAGTCCCTATTAGGTGTATAAAAATTAAGGTCCTGAGTCCACACAATAAAAAGATATGGGGAAATTTAGATTTTCACGAAAACTTGTAAGTACCAAAATGTACCTTAATTTTCAACTTTATTTTTATTTTTATGGGACTACAGCCGGAAGATTTTTACCACGAAATAAACTAATCCTCAAGGAGAATACGTATAAAGCCGACGGCCGAGCTCTTTAGATTGCCAGCTTCTTTTCTTTCAATTACTAGCTTCGTTAGACTTCGTTCGCATGGACTAAATTTTTCTTATAAATCCCGTGGGAACTCCTCGATTTTCCGAAATGTAAAGTAGCTTGCATGCGTCTCCAGGGAGCGAGCTATTCTCGGGCCAAATTGCGTCAAGATCCGTCTAAAAGTAGGTTTTTAAAAATCCCGGGAGGACCCTTGACTTTTCGGGATGTAAATAAATTTTTTCGTCCAAAAATTAAACCAACGAAATAAGACACCGAAAGATAAAATAAACTAAATAATATAAAGAATAAGTAAAATAGTTACACTGTTTCGATCATTAAAAATAATTATTAATTAAGTACTCATTTTAGTGGGTATTAAATCATAAATTGTATTCTTTAATAATATATTCGTCTAAATCAATAATGAAAATAAGGTCGAACAAATTTCTTCCATTTTCGTCTACTTAAATAAAAGGGTAGGGTAATAAAAAATACACACATTTTCAAACGCTACAAAAGAGAAACGGGGAAAAACTTCCTTCGAAATTTATTTCCGTCGGCCAACAGACAAATTCCCGTAATGTTATTTGTAAAAGGTAAATGTCAGATTAATCTTATATGCGTCTCGAGTTGCCAAAGCCCATGGTCCCCATGCAAATAAAACTTGCTTGCCTACCACTCTGCTATTATGAGATGGACTTTTTCCCTTCCCATATAGGCACAGCCACGACATTTTTTATACGAGCGAATTGATTTTAATTTCCTACTAGTAACCCGCCCCAACTTCGCACTGGTAGTAATTACCCGCTATTTTATTGTTTTGTTTTACTATATCTCAAAAAAATTAAATAGGCAGCGTTTTCGATGAAAGCTCTCATCGAAACTTTCGATCTCATCGAAACATCTCAAGTGGCTTTTTTGGCAACAATAATTAATTATCGTCATATTTGAAGCAATCAATCACTATATCACTATGACTAAATGAGTCACTGTGTCTATTGGTGAAAACCGCATGAAAATCCGTTCGAAGAGCACCCAAAAAGTTATATTTATTTGACTTCATTTTGCAAGTACATCGAACTTCGGATTTGTTTAAACGTAATAAATTGTGACGTTATTCTCGAAAACCTTTCACGTTATAAATGTATGGGCTCCTAATAACATAAACAAATAACGCAAATAAATGAGATTTCTTTTCATACCCGTATGCGACATTAATTTGTCTTCCATTCGGCAAAATGCCTTCTTACGGCTTCTAACGTTTAGCTCTTGATCAATACGACGTGCTGAGAAGGGTTTCACGTTATGTGATCGAGTTATATTGCCTCTACAGTTTTTTTTTATAAAATAACAAGAAAATGGTTCTCTTTCGACCTATAAGTAAAATGATAGAAAATTCGTATCTTTATCTTACCAATATCGTAAGTAGTAGGTAAACCTGCATGCCTGAGTAAATGCCATAAATGCATAATATTTGTGAAGTCTACCAATCCGCACTTGGCCAGCGTGATGGACTGCATCCTTCACTTTCTGAGAGGAGACACATACCTACCCTGTAGTGAGCCGGTAGTGAGTTGATAATGATGAATCTTTAGTATATTACTAACTGACTGACAAACTTATTTTAGAACTACGTAAAACATAGAATATATTTTGTGGTCATTGTAGTAAAGTGCTAATCCAATCAAGAACATTTTTATAATTCATAGTCATGGAATTATTAAGTATGTATTATCTACGAGCGGTTTTGTATTTGGGTGAAATTTCCCACCCACGTGTTCGTGTCAGTCAGAGCTCCGTGTAAACGGAAGCAATTATTTATTGTTCCGCATTTGAATTCACAAAGCGATATCTAGATGGGCAGTATTAGAGGCCCTCAGAGGTTCTAACGAACACATTTACATCAGAAACACGTCAAGTCAAACATCAAAGCGTTGCCGGTCGGTGGTGTTCCACTCACTGTTTTCCGTTTATTCGTCCATGAATTTGTAATTTATTGTTTGTATTGTAACATTGTTTGCATTATTACTGTACTAGCTTCTGTCCGCGGCTTCGCCCGCGCGAATTTTGGTTTTTCACAGCAAAAACTGCCGCACGAATTTTTATGAGGTTTTCACCTATTTTAGACAGTGATTCATGAGGAAGGTTTAAAAGTATAAATAATTAATTTATTAAGGTTTTCTGTAAATTGGTTGAAATATGACGATAACTGTTCAAAATGCCGGTAAAAGTCAAGCCGCCTGGGAGTTTACATCGAAAACGCTGCCTAATACCTTTAGGATATCCACCACTACCGCCACTACATCCTTTTAACGTCCCATTGCTGGGCACAGGCCCCCTCTCTCATAGGACAGTGGGATTTAGAACTTTAGGATATAACAACACTATTTTAATGGGTAATTACTACCTCTGCGACCCCGGGACAGATCGCTGGTTTTTAACATAATTTAGAGCCAACCCAATAAAACATTCCACTGTGCTTAGATAACAACGAATTCCCGGATAAATTGTAATGAATAGCAAATAACATGACGTGTATTTGTTTGGCAAAAATAAATTCCCTTCGCCCATTGTCATTCATTGCTTACTCGGCCTGATTCGGATAATCGATGTACAAGTAAGCAATATATTTCCTATCTGGGTCGCAATGTTGTTATTTCGTTACGGGAAAAAGATGTAGTGAGTTCCTATTTAACCGAATAAAAAAAGGATATTTGCTCTGATTCACTTTACTCTATCACTATATTATTATAAAGCAAAAAACTCCGCTGCGTTATTCTGTCTGTCTGTCTGTTCGTGATAAACTCAAAAACTACTTTTTTTTAAACTACTGAACTCATTTTCATGCTGATGCGACCATACGACAGAAATATTACTTGACATAACTTGTGTTGGGTTAACTCTACCGATTTGTACCGATTTTCATCGTTAAGAGGTCTTGTGAAATTGTTTTTACCTGAAAGCGCGACTACGTATGTATGAATGTACGTATTTATGTATGTATGTATGTATGTATGTATGTATGTTCCTTTATGGCGCTCTATACTCTATAGAGGCCGAATATGCGCGCCGATTTTGATGATTCTTCCGTCAATCGATTTGTCTTAACCTTGCGTTTGTCAATAAAGAGATGACAATAATCAAAATTCAATATGGCAACAAAAAGACGCCATATTGTGAAAAAAAATGTAAGTAAAAGGTATTGAATTGTAATTGATAATGGAAAATGATTTTTAGGATTTAGATTCTCTCTAATCATTTTTTATTTCGGATGAACGTTAAGAATCTTTAACAATTTACAGTTGGTTAACAACCATTCTGACTTAAATTTTCAATACTAGTCTACTTACTGCATAATAGGTCTTATTATTTTTATTTCTTTAACGTAAATGTTACGTCAAAATATTATTACTCCATACCTACCTATATCTGAAAATAAACAAGTATAAATTAAAAACTTAAAAAACCCCCGACATTCGCCATTTTGTGGCGGCGGCCATCTTGGATTTGCATAGTGCTATTCTACTAGTCAAGCCCTTTCATTTGATACCCTTATTAAGGGAGATGTGAAAAAATGTGTAATCCACCATTTTGTAGCGGCGGACATCTTGGATTGATTTTCATAAAACATAGCTAACAACACTCTCGACTAATTCACCTTTCAAACAAAAAAAACGCATTCAAATCGGTCCACCTGTTTGAGCGCCATTCATTCATTCGGGCTAGATATTATTTGACTCTAGAAAAATAAAGGCGTAACCTCAGCCGACATCAAATTAGAGTGGCGTCGCACGCGCGTACAAACGCGCCTCTAATTTGAAGGCGGCGTAACTTTAACTCTGTCATTATATTCCATTGATATTCCCAAGCCGAGTACCCGGTGAATAATAATTCTTGACAAAGTGGAAACAATAATTATTTAGCTGTACATTATCTGAATTCACAAAGCGCTGAAAAATGAATAATATTACAATTACAAAGGTTCTATTCTGACGAACGTATTTACAACAGCCTCTTGTCAAACATCAAAGCGAGTTTTTGTTTGCGAATTGTCTACGAATCGTTTGTTTTTATTTACCTCTTCCACTCTCTTGATTGTACCTACTTCAACTAGGTTTTTATTTGTAGGTTGCAAGTGTTTCTAGTTTGTGCACTAGTTATTTAGATAACCTTTTTCATGTGGTTCATTCTTTAAATGTTCTTTATTCAAATAGCTTTAATAAGATCACCTATATCATCTATGAGGTGGGGTTTTTGCCTACATAAATAGACTTATATTTCAGTTACACCCCCGATGGTTTGTTTTATAATATCAATCTAAGAGGACATTATTTTTGTAAACAATATTTTAATTTTTTTTTTAAACTCAAATCTTTATTAAACTACGAGTAGGTCGCTAGCTATCAGAATGATATCGAGAACTGAGATTAACTCACTAACAACTAAAATTAAAGGATTCATGTACATCATTTTTACGGGCAGTAATAAAAAACTTCAAACTCTTAAACCACTGAATACGGGGGATCTTCAAGTAAAGTGAATGTTCTTTCATAAAACGAAAAGTTTGGCGTTTAAGTGCTGTAGGAGCTCAAAACTCTCTTTGCAAGGATAAATAATGAAAATAGAACAAAAGATGACTCATAGTCATTATTATGAAAGCCCCCAAAGGACCGTTTGCTGCAGTTGGTGTGGTTGACTTTGGATTACGAGGTCCTGAGTTCGATTCCCGGGTCAAACCAAGGTAGAGTTTTACTAGAACGTAGGTAGAGGTACCGTACCCCAACCAGATACAAAACGATTGACCAATTCATTATTAGTATGTTATGAATATAACCTATCATGGGTCAAATAAACTGTCATAAACCGGGACGCATAGGATCGGTGTCTTTTATGACTCTGGATCTTGAAATTGGTTACGGAAGAAAACTTGAGCCGATTAAAAAAATTATGAAAAGACTAAAAATTAAATTCGGAAATTTTCGATACTTCTAGATCTGGAAACTTTCTACAGCCACGAAGTAAAATCGAAAGTAGTATAGTTCAATACGAGATAAAGTAAAATTGAATTAATAGCTGCAATACATCATTTTAATGTTTGTAATAAAAAGTACTCGAGAACTCTCGAACCACTAAAGGGAGAGATTGTCAAATAAAGTAAATGTTCCTTCATATAAAGCGAAAAGTTCGAAGAATAAGTGCTGAGCAAACTTGAAAACTGTCCTTACAAGTGTAGATAATGAAGACGCTTACATAAAAATGTATTTCATAATGTAAGAGCTTGGACACAAGCACGATGATAGACGCGCGACATTTACTGTGGCAAGTTGTCATACTGAATGCGCGCGTACGTGCGTTTGAATTGTTTGTCAATGACAGTTTTGAAATACAGGTAAAGCATTTTTTTAGTATGACGACAATCATTCCTGATAGAAAGCAATGATGAGGAATAAGTTGGCACGCGATTGCCTAGAAAATACCTATTCAAAAATACCTATTCACTCTTGCCTTACTTAAGTTGTATGAGGCGGGAATCACGGGTTCGTATCAGATAATTATTGACAATCGAGAATATTCTAGGTTTATCTTCATCTTAAGATGTTCATCAAATGTCGGAAATGTCCAACACCTAATATGGTTATTGTAAAAGCATATATAATACAAATTGAACGAAACACATTCTGGATTTGAAATTGTCATTTTGAATCACGTCTCATCGTTAAATAAAGTATATGCGACACAGCGGGAAGTATTACAATTGTAAATCCTCATAAATACATTCGGAGTTAACGTGAACAAATCCCCGCATAGTTTGTGCCACTGTTGTTACTAATTCGGTCATCTCTTGTTTAGGTGTACAAAGTAAAATGGACCTTGTTCGGTGTGAGTTTGATATCAAAAACGTTTGGTGTACATGTGAATTATAAAGTGAAGTACATAACAAATCTTATTGGGGCAAAGTTGAAATCGTGAATAACTTTTGAAAGGAGGAAATATTTTAGGGTTTCACATTGCTGAAATATTGTATAGGTAGAATGGGTAGAGATAGTAATAAATCTGGAAGAGAATATTTGCGTCGCCTCTGTGTATTTGGGAAACGAGTTTTCACTTTGTTTACGAGTATTGTAAATCAAGTCGTATTTAGATTGCTGCTCTCGTGTGATATAAAATCAGTTCAAAAGCTGAAGCTATCAGGCTACTATTATATTATGGATATTTTAATTAATATTTTCGAAATCTAAACTCTGAGAACTTTCATTTGATACCTACCAAACGCAATAGAGTTTTATCTCGACTTTATTTTTTTTTTAATACAGATGTTTTTCAGATTCGCGTTATAAAATGTTGCAATATCATATAAATTATAACACGCAGAGTGCAGACTGCAAAAACCAAAGATACCTTATTTATTAATAAAATATGAATAGTCTACTTCTTATGAGGAAAATGATGAACTGAATAAGTATAAATTAAAAATTAAAAAAACCCCCGACATTCGTCATTTTGTGGCGGCGGCCATTTCGGATTTGCATAGTGCTATTCTACTAGTCAAGCCCTTTCATTTGATGCCCATATTAAGGGAGCTGTGAAAAATATGTAATCTGCCATTTTGTAGCGGCGGCCATCTTGTATCGATTTTCATCAAACGTAGCTAAGAATAAACTGCATCAGTTTTTTGAATTAGTAACTAGATAAAATATTGTTTAATATAAACTGCATCAGTTTTCTGAATTGGATAAAACTATTAACATAATAATATTATCTAGCATCTCGGAGACACAGGTAGTAAAGATAAGCGCGTGTATGTGAATGTGTTTTGCAAGACTTCTTTAGGCACTTAGTAATAAGCAAGCTGTAATTATCATAATCCATGACGCACTAAATAATAGATCAAAGCAGATAAGAAGACCCTAATCCAAGTTTATTTTAGCGAAAGCTTTACTCTTCCATGAACGGATGAGCGTCAAAGAGCGATGACATCAAACAAGGGATACCTTTTCTGTGTCGAACCAAATGACTTGAAGATAACCTTGAGATTAACATCGAAACCCTTTGTAGTGGAATAGCTTTAGAATTTAGCTGGAAATTGACTACGATATAGGTTAGTGATGAAATTATATACTAGTCTAGAAAGTTAGAAGTGTTTAAAGTTTCGTCAATTTGTGTAATAATGTTGTTAAAGTAGTCGCACGAAAATGTTTGTAATATGAATATAGTACCTACGTCACAGTCGCTGGGAAAGTTCACACATGGTTAAAATAAGTATTTCATTTTCCTTTTTGTTCCTGGACAGTTGAACGACATTATTTGAATTTTCATTCTATATTTGGAAAAATAATGTTTTTAAAGGAATAATTGAATTTTTTTATAATACTCAAATAGCATCTGAGTCATACTTCCTGCGACTTTTGGCACATATTATTAGCAATTGAGCATATAAGTGTTGTTTTTCTTTTTGACTTTTTGACCCGCAAATGTTGTTATTTAGTAATTTATAATTACTAAATAATAAAATTTGCGGGTACTTTAATTAGAAGTTCCAATAATGCTATAACGAAATCTAGCTAGAGACCTTACGTAAGGCTTTGACACTATGCGACATTTATTCCACTCAATATTCCGAGCATTTAGTTCTTAATCTACGCTCGGGTCAACCTAAAATTCAGAAATATTATGCGTAGAAGGCTTGCCAAGAGCCTACAAACCATTAGGGTCTGATTTATTGCTCTCAACTAAAAGAGTCTCCCAAGAAGCGATTCTTGGTCCTCGTATATATGGAACACATACATTGTATGGAAATTTTACCTCGAAATATTATTTGCTTTGATCGTGTAAGCGTATTACATCGTTTAGGTGTATTGATTCTATATTAGGGGTTCCACACTTTGTCAAGATTTTATCGCAACCTCTCTCTTTCGAAAACTTGGTTCTTTTAGGTGTACGAAAAATGGATTGTAGCAAAAATTGCTATAGGAAAGTTCACGATAAAAAATTTGCTGACGACGTGACTGTTTCTTATGATTATAATATTATTTCCATTGAAATTATTCTTAAAGAAACCTGCATGCCTGAGAGTCCAATCCGCGCTTGGCCAGCGTGGTGGACTGCGGCCTAAATCCTTTTCATTCTGAGAGTAGACCCACGCTTTGTAGTGGGCTGGTAATGGGTTGATATTGATGATGATAATGATAAATATAGAAATAAAATTAGACTAATATAATAAATTCAATTCAAATTTTCAAATTCAAAATTCATTTATTCAAAGTAGTACACTGTACACTTTTTGAACGTCAATTTGGGAACAGGCAATGGTGATAATTACTTACGGAAACTTAAAACTAAAGCTACGAGGGTTCCAAACGCGCCCTGGTCTGAGAAGAGCCCACAACAAACTCAGCCGGGTTTATTATTTTTTTTATTATCACCATCTTACAATATGGTATAGCCATAAATATTATTTGAACTGTTGGCTTTTAGAGCAATCTATGTCCATGGATTTTTGTCATTAAAAAAATCTTTTAAGCTATAGTAAGATTTTTCAATTAATTTGCGTTTAATAAAACCCTTGAACTTATTGAGAGACATATCCAAAATGTTCGCTGGCAACGTATTATAAAAACGTACAGAATTACCAACAAATGATTTTCCAACTTTCCGCAACCTAGTAGTGGGCAACACAAGTTTATTTTTATTTCTAAGATTAATGTTATGACATTCACTTTTTTTCTTAAATTTATCGATATTTTTGTGCACATA
Source organism: Melanargia galathea (assembly GCA_920104075.1). Taxonomy (NCBI): domain Eukaryota; kingdom Metazoa; phylum Arthropoda; class Insecta; order Lepidoptera; family Nymphalidae; genus Melanargia; species Melanargia galathea. Next base: position 25,118,778 of record OV049855.1, read on the forward strand.
TATTAAATTTTCAAAAATATATTGATGAAAATATATTGAAAAATATATGAAAAATAATAATAATAATAATAATAATCTTTATTAATTACAGTATATTCATTGGAATCCTGACACCTAAACTAGGAAAACCTGTATCTTAGGGGCCAGTGCCAATATGCCAATCAACCGTGCATAATATTAATACATATACTCTTAATTAGATTTTAATATAGTTGGTAAAATTGTTATATCTTGTGACAGAAAAGTCACATCACACCAGATAATATAATGATGGTATTAAATTGGATGCATAAAGACCAAATTAGACGGTTCATTTTTCGAGATTTTTGCTTTAATTTTCGAGGCTTCATCGGTGAATCATTGAAAATGAACCGTCTAAACACCCATCGTTCATCGTTCACAGGTACTTTGCCATAGTAAATACCATATCGTGCATCGTTCATCGCAAAAAATGAACGATGAATGGGGCACCGTTTAATGTGGCCTTAAGCGTTAAAAAAGAAAAAAGAAAAATATATAAAGCAATGCAATGTTAGAATAATAAAGATTTCGTGGGAATAGAGCCACAAGTTTAGAAACAGAGATATCTGGAAGAGGCAGCGGCAACACAGTTTTCCGTGATTTATATGTTTCAGTATTATATAGGAGCTCTATTACATGTGATATAAAGTGACATGTGTTAGAAATTAGGTAAATAATGATGAATAATGTGATAATTGTGTTAAACAATGACAACAATGTAATGATGAATTGTACACTAATATAGATAATTAACAGAGTTTATGAAATAATAATAAGAAAACATATTGATTGAATGTTTATCATTGTATTAATGCTAAAAGTCAACCATTCAATCAAATGCATAACCGTAAAATGTATAATTATTTAAGTTGATAATTATTAAGATCGATAATAGTTCAAATTCCGTAAAATGTTTATCAAAGAAGTATTTTTGTTTGCTTAGTTATATTTTAAATAATTAAGATATTCCAATGACGAATTTTGACGAATGAACATATTATATCATGACATTGTTACGAAATAGCTTAGTTCGTTCATGACGAGATTATAAAAAGCATGGTAGTTGAAAAGAGGGAATCAGTCTTCCCACGAAAATTGGTGAATAAACTTGTGAAATAAGTCTACGTGTTGTTATTCTACGAAGTCTTCTAACAATCAGAAGCGGGATTCGCTGAACGCAGGTAACAAGTGATTTATTCATTTATTTGTCTATTGTTTTGCTGTGTTTGTGTAAATTCTAAAGTGATTTAAAATCTAAGTGCTTGTGGTACTTATCATGAAAGTACACAGAAATATATTGTCGGTGGAAATGGCCTTATGGGAGGAAAACGTGTGCCAAACTTGTTTACCAAGTGTAAACAAGTTTTCAAAATAACACTCGTTACACATAGATATTTCGATGTAATTAATATAGTTTTAGTGCATAAAAATAACCGTACAAGTGTCTTTTTTCACTATTTTTGACTCTAAACACAGATATTTAAAAATAAATATCAAAAAAGGAGGTTATTTGGTATCACACGTAACCGTTTATTTTTGCACGCGTGAATTAATAGTAAAAAGTGGTGATCGCCGATCTACCCTATATATGTCTCTTAAACAAAAAGCACAAAAAAAAGCAGATAATCAAATTAAAAGAATTAACTTAGATTACCATGATGAATATTTTTACCTACCCGCATTAAATCGATTTCCAAGTAGTTTTCGTAGTTCAAATTCTAACCATAAACCATTTTATCTTGCACACCACGGCCTGACGAGAGACTACAAGCTGCAGAGGGCAAGTGCGCTTGCGGTGCACTGACCAGCCCTCATCACAGTCGCGGCCGGCGACACAGCCGGCGACACAGCCGGGAGCGCGGTCGGCGACACGGTTGGCGACGTAGTCGGGAGCGCGGTCGGCGGCGCAGCCGGGAGTGCGATCGGCGGCGCAGCCGGGAGTGCGATCGGCGGCGCAGCCGGGAGCGCGGCCGGCGACACAGCCGGCGACACAGCCGGGAGCGCGGCTGGCGGCGCGGCCAGCGACACAGCCGGCGACAGCCGGGAGCGCGGTCGGCGACGCGGCCAGGAGCGCGGCCGGCGGCGCGGCCGGCGACACAGCCGGGAGCGCGGTCGGCGACGCGGCCGGGAGCGCGGCCGGCGGCGCGGCCGGCGACACAGCCGGCGACAGCCGGGAGCGCGGTCGGCGACGCGGCCGGGAGCGCGGCCGGCGGCGCGGCCGGCGACACAGCCGGCGACACAGCCGGGAGCGCGGCTGGCGACGCAACCGGCGACGCGGCCTGCGACGCAGCAAGCAATACAGCCGGGAGCGCGGTTGGCGACGCGGTCGGCGACGCAGCGCAGCGCAACCGGTGATGCAGCCGTGAGTGCAGCCGGCAAACGCAGTTGGTGACGCAGTCGGGAGTGCAGCTGGAGATGCAGCCGGGAGCGACCTCTCAGTGGGAACGCAGCCGGGAGTGCGGGTGGCGATGCAGCCGGGAGTCCACATGTAATGAGCAACCGATCGAAACAGCAGTCTGGTATGTTGAATTGTGATGTTAATGTTTCTGGATTTACGAGTTTAGTGAGTGTGCTAAGATATATAATTAGAATGATTAACAGACGGCCCATATTGCACTTCTCCGATCAAAAAAGTTCATACTAAAAATGGTATGAAGGTACAAATCGATAATTGAATTTGGTTAGTAGCAGAATTTAAAACGAGCCATTCATCTTGAAAGTAATGAATATTATTTTAACAAAATGGTTATGTATTACTAAATAACGTAATATTTCGGATAAAACAAAAGGCGATTGTTTTTATAAGTTACTTTAAAAATTCTAAATATAGTAACCCCGAAAATAGAGATATGTGTAGGAAAAATAATAATAAAAGTTACTGCAAAGACTTGAACTTGTTCATGGGTTGTTTTTCTGTAACATCGGCAACATTATAGGAATTTCACCTAAATGAATTGAAATATATATAGCTTCAGTGTATATTTGATGACAGTATAAACTATTTGAAGATTATATTTTCTTTTGAATATTAATAAAAGATTTTTATAAAACGCAAACTAATTGAAAAATCTTATTTAATAAAAATAGAGCGTGAAGGATATTATTTTAACGACAAAGAAAAACCATGGGCATAGATAGCTCTAAAAGCCAAACCAGTTCAAACTTTATTTATACTGAACCATATATTGAAATGGTGATAATCTCGTCGTTTCAATTTCAAGTCTTTGTAAGTAAGTATCACCATTACTTCACTTTTATGTACTTATTAAATTGATGATTCAAAAGAACCAATGTTGTGACAGTGGACCAATTTAGAATGAGGTTTCTTTGCCTCATGGCGGTTTTACTAAATTTTGGTATACTATTTTCTCTCCATTCGGATTTCTAACAAGATTACCTAATCTCTGACCAAAGTTCATCAGTGAGTTTGAAACATTGTTATATTTCACATATTAAACGCATTGTTGAATGCGGTTGCTTTGCCTAGATCCCAATGGACAAGTGGAGCGTTATAACCGAATAATATTTGATGCTCAGTGCTCCTAAACAGGTAAAATAGGAAACTGTTACATCTATTCAGGGCCTTATAAAGATAACTAAAATACTAGAAAATGATAGATATGAAGTGTTATTACGATATATGGGCTGTAGATCAGATAGAAACTTGGATTTGTACACTCATTGACCGTGATGGTTCGAAATATTAACATCAATAAAAATAATAATAAAAATATAGGTATATATTTAAATGACAATTGATATAAACGAACGATAATATATATAAACTATAATTGATATAAACTATAATTGATATAAATGATAATTGATATAAACTACAACTGATATAAATGATAATTGATATAAACTACAACTGATATAAACTATAATTGACATAAACCATAATTGATAAACTATAATTAACATAACACGATAATTGACAAATGACATTTAACTATAAATGACATAAATGAATAAACGACATAGACTACATAAACGATAAACAATATGAACGATAAACCATAAAATACGATATAAACGGTAAACGATAAAATAGGATATAAACGGTAAACGAAATATGATAGAAACAGTAAACGATAAAATATGATATAAACGGTAAAACGGTAAAATATGATATAAACGGTAAACGATAAAATATGATATAAACGGTAAACGATAAAATATGATGTAAACGATAAACGATAAAAAAAAAAATTATATAAACGATAAACTTTATAAACAATGGTAAACTGAATAAACGATAAACTGAAACTGTATAAGCTACTATATACTATAACTATATAATAGAGTATATATGTATAAACTATATATATATATATATATATAAAAGAGAGTATAAAAGAGAAATGATAAATGTTTTTTTTCATATTAAGAGATAAGTGCATTAAGATAAGATTAGTTAATTCTAAAGTCGAATGATTGATAGTTAAACAGTAGATATGCACAATGATGTATAATGTTTTTAAATGAATGTTAAATGATTACAATGTTTTTAAACGAATGTGATACGAATAAGTTATCGATTAATAATTTAAGTTTGAGGACAAACTATTTTGTCAGGAAGGCCGAATGTTAGAAATTAGGTAAATAATGATGAATAATGTGATAATTGTGTTAAACAATGACAACAATGTAATGATGAATTGTACACTAATATAGATAATTAACAGAGTTTATGAAATAATAATAAGAAAACATATTGATTGAATGTTTATCATTGTATTAATGCTAAAAGTCAACCATTCAATCAAATGCATAACCGTAAAATGTATAATTATTTAAGTTGATAATTATTAAGATCGATAATAGTTCAAATTCCGTAAAATGTTTATCAAAGAAGTATTTTTGTTTGCTTAGTTATATTTTAAATAATTAAGATATTCCAATGACGAATTTTGACGAATGAACATATTATATCATGACATTGTTACGAAATAGCTTAGTTCGTTCATGACGAGATTATAAAAAGCATGGTAGTTGAAAAGAGGGAATCAGTCTTCCCACGAAAATTGGTGAATAAACTTGTGAAATAAGTCTACGTGTTGTTATTCTACGAAGTCTTCTAACACATGTCGCTTTCATGGCTTAGCAATCATACAGTTCTGAAATAAAATTGTACAGTATTTTCGGTATGCCATGCCATGCGCTGCGGGTCGTGTCCCGCAAAGTAGTCCTCGAACGTGACTTGGATTTATAGAGTAAATGGAGTTGCATTTTGTGCGGTATATGCATGGATACACGAAAAATGTTTTCTGCAAAGTTTCAAGAACTCTCCGCTACCTACACACATAATTTGTATAATGAATAATGATAGAATTGTGTGTCACGACGATGAAAAACAATTATTCACGAATAAGTATGCCGCATACTGAAGTCAATACATTAATGGTTGTTGATCATGGATATCCATCAGAAATTTCCAATGTGCCTTTTTTAAAAGAAAACTATTTTTTTCGGTCTTCGCTCCAAATGATCCAAAATGAATATAGTGATGATATTTCAGCATTAGTAATTTCCAAACTGTTTGATCGTTAAACTGTGAGACTTTACACAAGCTATATTGTATGTTAAATATCTCACTCGACAAAAGACAGTTTGCGCATTGCGGTAGTGGAAATCGAGATACATCAAACATGTTTATCATCATGCTCTGAAATTATAGTGCCTAATACTAGCGACAGCACCGCGGCTTCGCTCGCTTGGAATTAAAAATTTCCAATCCCGTGCGAGTTTCGCTGTTTGGCATGGGCGTTGATGAATTTTTCATCATCAATCATTCACAATCATGAATTAGTCAATTGGAACTTGCAACTTGTTCCGCGTGGATCTAGGATTTTAAAGTCCCAAGGGAGCTCTTTGATTTTCTGTGATAAAAATAGGCGCGGCGATATCTTGCATCCTAGAGAGGAACTCTAGGATGCAAGATATCGCCGCGCCAAACGTCAAGATGTGTTTAGCGATTGAGCTGTGAAAATATAATAAAAGAGAGACGAAAAAATAAAAGATAGACGAGAAAAATTTGTCATTTATTATAGACTAGCTGTCCACTCCAGCTTCACCCATGGTACATATAATATAGCCTATAGCACTCAAGGATCACTTACATATCCAACGGTGAAAGAATTTTTGAAATCGGTCCAGTAGTTCCTGAGATTAGCGCGTTCAAACAAACAAACTCTTCCGCTTTATTATATTAGTATAGATAATAATATGTTATATTATAGTTAAAAAAACTTCTACTTTTTCTAGCATAGAGCATCTATTTTGTTGTTGTAGAAATTATGTTGTTTTTTTAGATCGGTATCTAAAGAATTTCGTTCAACAGTTGAACAAGTTTCCTTTAAATTGCCACAAAGCCCGGTACAAATGTATATCGATTTTCAAACTAAAATTCGAGTGAAACACGTAGAAATTGTTTGAAGTTTATGTTCGATATTTCTGAAAACTTAAACACATCTGCCTAAATAATTGCTGTCCAATTTTACCATTAGAACTCTGAATATGACACTAATAAATAATAATACCTAATAACAAAGCGAACCATAATTTACACTGAAACTATAGACTAGATATTGTATTTCGAATAATCGTCCTATTAATGAGGATCAAGGTTATTTTATTTAGTGGTTTGAATTACTTTAATCCACCTACTACATAATTATTTGTATTACAGAACATTTATTCATAGTAGGTACATAATTAGTGTAGTCAAATTCATTTGATTATTTAGTATATTTTAGAACTGGGAAATTTTGTTTAAGCTGGGAATAAGATATCGTTTTCATCTGCGTGAATTGAGGTTTTTCTGTTCTTTATTTTTCTGTTTATCTCTGGTTTACGGGGATATAAGCATATTATGTCCATCTTTTCTTTACCCGACTACGGCAAAGCCAAAAGGACATCAGTTCTTTTATTTAAGAAGGAAGCCTATATATTTCTGAGATTAAATAGCTTAAGGTAATCCCAGTGTAATCCTCTACCTGTCTATAATTATTGTCAAAATCGATTCAGCCGTTCCGAAGATTAAAGGAAAACAAAGGAACCTGTGTACAAAAAACTACAAGGAACAATTAACTAACCATCTTGTCAAGCAACTATCAGCTTGGCGTGGCTTGGCTCTACGTTGATTTTATTATCCATCACAATCGATTGTTAAGCACAGTCGAAACTAGGCCACACTACCCTTATAACTGGATAACATTTTAAATACACTAGAACCCTTCTTACGGCCTATTCGAAATCATATTCAAATTGACTTTTAATCCCCGACGCAAAAACGGCGGGGTGTTATAAGTTTCACGTGTCTGTGTTTGTGCGGTGATCGATTTGAATGCGGTTTTTGTTTGAAAGGTGAATTAGTCGAGAGTGTTGTTAGCTATGTTTGATGAAAATCGATCCAAGATGGCCGCCGCTACAAAATGGTGGATTACATATTTTTTCACAACTCCCTTAGTATGGGTATCAAATGAAAGGGCTTGACTAGTAGAATAGTCTATGCAACTAACTATGCAAATCCAAGATGGCCGCCACCCCAAAATGGCGAATGTCAGAGGTTTTTAAATTTTTAATTTATACTTGTGCACTAAATGAAGCTGGATATTGTATTTTTCACAATGGCGTATTCCACGTGGAGGTGCCATAAGTAATTGATAATGACGTTAAATTACGGAAGCCGGCATTACCTTGACTAGCTACTAACAAGGTTCGATTCCTGCGTCGGACAAAAATTGTTAGCTAGTGTACAAAAGTTGTAGGTTTTTCTGTCCAAGAAATACTCAGTGTCAGCCCGGAGTTGGTAGTTGGCGGTGTTTTACCCCCGTGCCTGGGAAAGCACGTTAAGCAGTCGGTCCCGGTTATTATTACTATCATATTGTGACGATAATCGTTAAAGCCCGCCAACCCACATTGGAGCAGCGTGGCGGGTCTAAGCTCTAAATCCTTCTCTCCTATGAGAGAGAAGGCCTATGGCTAGCAGTGGAACGTTGAAGGGCTGTAGTGGTAAACTGGGTTTAATAGTCTGGCCCTCTTTTGATGGGCTTTCCTAAAATGATATTCGAATTGATTTTGCGCTAAACTGTGCGGTTAGTCTACTCTCTCTTGTTTCGGATTGAGTATGCTGCATGGCCCTATTGGCCGCTACAGCGTCACCGGGGTTGTCTGAGAGCGCGAAGCTCTGCCAGGGGGGAGTAGTGAGCCCTAGGGCTCGATGAATATCGGAGGGCGGCAACGTCTTCCTAAGGGCGCCTTCTGTGAGGCTCGGACCACGGCTTAGGTTGACGTTGGGGCGAGTGGGTTCGTTGGACTAGATTAGTCCGAGCGCCCCCGAGACCGTGGTAAGGGCCCACGTCCGGGTGACGTCAGAAATCGGGGACCTCGTCTTCGCCGGCGAAGACGCTGTGCATCGGTTGTGTGATTGTGTGGCCCTAACATATAGGGTGCATTGTCGGTAGTTATTTGATCGTCGGGGTCGTAAAGGATGTGCTTAGGGCGTCTTTTATCGGGAGGGTCGTTACGATCTGGAGTGTAAGCTGATGCCCCTACCACCAGAGGGTTGGGGTGCTTAGCTGCTTTCTCAAAATAGTTTTTGGAAAGTTGTTTAAAATGTTGTGCAATAGTGGGGAGTTGGAGATCTCTATGGAGATCCACATTGCGCATGAACCACGGAGCGCCCGTGGCCATACGCATAAATCGGTTCTGTATTACTTGAAGTTTATGATACGAGGAGGGAGGGAGGTGCGCAAACACAACGCTCGCATATGTCATGATGGGTCTAATACATGTTTTGTACAAGGTAATTTTATGTCTGAGGGACATTTTGCTTTTTGCGCAAAGCATAGGATAGAGACGACCTAGCACATACGCCGCCTTGTTCCGAACTCGGCGTATGTGTGCGGTGAATTTCATCTTTTCATCGAATGTTACACCCAAGTACTTGGCTTTCTTTTGCCAGGGGATGGGACGCCCGGTTAGTCTAAGATTTTACACGTATAAATAAGTAGTTTTGCGACTCGTTTTCTCACTCGTTTTAAGAAACTGAACCCAAACACTCTTATTTTAAAGTCGTAATTCCATAGTTCGAATATGTATTTTACAACATTTCTGCTTGGGGCGCTCGTTGTGTTCGAATGCTGAATGTATTGGCGAACTCAAACCTTAATGCAAGCCATTTAAGGTCCATTTTACTCTGAAATCGATCAATAGTATACTACAAAGTTTTGGAGTGCTCCAAACTTAGACTAAGCACTCTGAGTTCGATATTGTGTATTGAACAATGGCCGGCGTGCGTGGAGCTCATGATAATAATTGATTCAACGGCTTGAAATTGCATTCATAGTGGCCACATATTCCCGCACCGGATGTTCTATATGTATAGCTAGCTCTTCTTAATCACATCGAATTATGTTAGTGTGTGTGTGTGTGTGTGTATGTTTATTACTCTTTAACGCCGCAACTACTGAACCGATTTGGCTAAAATTTTGAATGGAGATAGATTATATCCTGACACACATAGGATGCTTTTTATCCTGGAAAAATCCACAGTTTCCACGGGATTTTGAAATAACCGAAATCTATTGCTACAGCTGTAGGTAGATTACTAAGATAGATTAGCAAACTTCCTTGCAAACTAGCAAACTTTCCTATACCTACTTTTGGTAGATATAAAGGTTGAAAAAGGGGGCGGGAACGGGAACCGAAAATCCACGATTCCCTCGGGATTTGTGAAAAATCGAAATTAACGCGGTCGAAGCCGCGAGCAGATGCTAGTATATTATAAAGCTTAGTTCACATCTGAAACGAACATGAAATTAACTCCTTAACTAGCTATAATTAAACCGATTTCATTATACCGAAATAAAGATTGACTAAAAGGGAATACTTAGTGTCCATATCTTGAAAACTATTGAACCGATTTTGATGAAATTTGCACTGTTCTCTAAGTTGAAGTAAATTTAAGCCAATAAAAAATAATGGTCACAATCCAATTTATAGATTAGGAGAAATGCTACACGCATACAAAAAATTTGTATATTTTGTTCGGAAGCCCTAATAGATAGTTAGATTATCATAAATGAGTATATTGCGTTCAAATATTATAACATACATGTCTACGTGTCGAACTGATATCCACTTTGTTTGAAGTCGGTCAAAAACTCAATAACTTTCCTTTTTGACCCAATCCGGGATTCGAACTCGAGACCTGATGACCTGCAGCCGAACAAGCTACTAGACGAATAACGCGATCTCATTATTTTGTCTCGACCACATACTACAGGTCTTTCCATACAAATTGAACTTCGTACCTCTGGGTCCAAGAGGCCGTCTAATTAATTCACGTCAAACCAAAACAAGGGTCTGAACATAACAGGGGTTCCCGGAACTAAATTTGGACCACCTTTGAACTATAAATCAACTCATAATGATAGTCAAGTTTTTACAGCCGTGCGATCGTTTAGAGCTAAAGATCAGTTCACACTGCCGACAAGATGTGATGAACAAAGACGCGCTTCTTCCTGACTGCGGGACGGCCAAGACAGGATATGATTTTAAGGGTTGACTGAGGTTTGTATAATGTATATAATGTAACTATAATGTATGTGAATTTTGTAGCTCGAAGCATCCCAACGGCTGGATGGATTACATCAACAAGGTATCTATGAATTCGTTTTAGTTCACTTTTTACGCAGTCAGGTTTTTCTTTTTTTCAATATTTTGCTTGTTATGAAGTAGAAATCGAATATATGCGCTATGGCTTTACAATGGGAAATTCTCGGTTCCATTTTTGGCTGGGGAAATTGGCAATTTGATTCCACTCTACTAGAGCCATGATGATATTAGGAAAAGGAATACGCAAAAAATGGATTTTCAGCGCTCGCGATAAAATTGTACCAAGTGAAATGACATTTCTTTTTCATATTTTTTTAATGTATTGCCTAGACTTGTGCTTAACTGCGATCACGCCTGATGGTAAGTAAAGATGCACCCAAAGATGGAGCGTGTTTGTCTAGAAGATGCCTCTATGTCATGGTGTCAAGATTTAGGAATGCCAAGCTATAATTATTCGGGATAACGAAAACCAGAATTGCATTACAAAATTGCTTGGAAAAGACGGTATGGTTTTTTTCTACGGGGTCTGTTCATCTGTCGACGCGTCAGCTCTCAGGTCAGTGTGGGATAACCTTTATAGTTCCGGATGCGATGACCGGGCGTTTCTTCCGTGCCATTTATTTGAATTTTTGAAACATATTTCATAGGATGATAGTATTCATCGTGTTCCAAAAGCTGTTGGTTGTAACAGTGTGTTTTCAGATTCACTGTACCTAGTTAGCTTGATTAGATTATATTAAGGTTTACAATTATTGTATTGATAAAGGAAATCTCTTGTTGAGCTGTTTAGTACACATGGCACTACAAATATTAGTTATGTAATTGTTGTTGTAATTATTGTATTTGTCATCGTAATGTTTTTGATGGCATCTTAAAATAAATTTGTTTGGCTAACAAACTAAAATTAACACTTGGATCAGAAAAATAGATAATGCTCAAAATCACTAATTATTATTATTCAGCGAGATTGTGATGATGTGTATGTTTGTTACTCTTTAACGCTGCAACTACTGAACCGATTTGACTGAAATTTTGAATGGAGATAGATTATGCCTTGACTTAACACATAGGCTACTTTTTATCCCGGAAAAATTTCACAGTTCCCACGGGGTTTTGAAAAAACCGTTAGATTAGTAGATTACTATAGCAAACTGCCTTAAAACTAGGTGTAACGGTTGGATAAGGGAGCGGGAATGGGTACTGGAAATCTACAATTCCCTCAGGATTTGCTAAAAACCGAAATTCACGCGGGCGAAGCCGCGGGCGAAGCCGCGGGCAGAAGCTAGTTCTTTATAAATACAGGTCGAACTGAGAAAGTATTTTTTAAGTCGTTTAAATACTTACTGTAACAATTTTATAAAAGTAGTGGTAAAAGCTACCGTAATAAGCTTATAAAATAAGGTAAAGGCACCCAATTCGGAGGTATTTTCATCAAAACTCGAAAGAACGTCAAAAATTAAGCATTTACTACACCTTTCTGAAGAACTGGCTATTTTTATCAGAAGCGTTATTTATTTAACTCTTGAAATATCCTAAAAGAACAACAATTAAAACTTGATTTAAATGTAAAATTAAATTAAATATGAAAAAAGTCCGAATCCCCCAATTCGGAGGTAAAAATCCTAATTCGGAGGCAAATGGCCCCTAATTCGGAGGTACAAAATACAAAGGGAAATTAGTAGAATGAATTCAAAATGGTGTTCAAAAATGAACTGTATTTATTAATAGATTTCAAAATCAATTCGATACGTATGTAATTGTTTATATGTTTATGTGTAATGATTCATTTACTCACTCACTGACTCATTGATCACCTCTCCTGTAAAATTTTGAATGAATTTTTTTTTTACACTAATGGTTTCGTAAAGAGGACAAAAATTCATTCTGCTGAGCTCAAAGAGCTGATGATTGAGGATTTCGGAGACAGGTGAGAAGCACGCTTAAGGTATTAAAGATAGGTGGGGGGTGCTCGAGCAAATGTTACTCAAAACGTCATCTAATCGGGAGTGAGCTAAAAAAAGTTCAAAATGGCGAAAAAAAGATGGCCGCCATACAAATTTCGTTGGTGTCCATCTCGGAGAGTATAAAAGATGGAAGAGTGGTTTCTTAGCAAAAGGTGATTAAAATTTGAAGGTCTACTCGATGAATAGAAAAAAAATTCAAAATTGCGGAATTTATTTTTCCAAAGAAAATTTATGGCGAATATTGAAGAGGCTACAAGTTGTGAATGCAAACAATGCAAGGCTTTGATGCGGTTCTTTGAAGAACGTCATCGGTTACGCCTCAGTATTCCATATAACTTGGAATCCGGGTTGCACTGAAACCTTTGAACATCCTTTTTATCAGCTGGGGTGCATTAAAATTTGTTTGTCTGTCTCCGAAATGCTGGACCGATTTTGATGGGACTTTTATTGGGATTACTTTAGTAATGGTTGTCCATTCTATTTTAATGCGTGACTTTTTAACCCTCGACGCAAAAACGACGGGGTGTTATAAGTTTGACGTGTCTGTGTGTGTGTGTGTGTGTGTGTGTGTGTGTGTGTGTGTGTGTCTGTGTGTGTATGTGTGTGTGTATGTCTGTCTGTTCCCCTGTGGCGCACAAACGGGTGGGGCGATTTGAATGCTGTTTTTATTTATTTGAAAGGTGAATTAGTCGAGAGTGTTGTTAGCTATGTTTGAAAAAAATCTGGACAATATGGCCGCCGCTACAAAATGGCGGATTACATATTTTTTCACAGCTCCCTTGATATGGGTATCAAATGAAAGGGCATGACTAGTAGAATAGCACTATTGCAAATCCAAGATGGCCGCTTCCACAAAATGGCGAATGTCAGTGGTTTTTTAAATTTTTAATTTATACTTGTTACAGTACGAGCTCAAAAGAGCTTAGAAAAGACAAAGATTCCCGCAGGATTTATAAAAACCTAAATCCACGTGAATGAAGTCGTTGGCATCCTCTAGTACTAACTATAAGTACCTAAGCTATAAGTAAGAGATCAATATAACAATAAACATATTATATGATGCTAGGTCCTTTTTTAAGGACCTGTCATCCCTTCTCGTGGAGTCCACGGGTGACCGGAGGGCTGGCAGTTACCTCGGTCAGCATATTAGTCTGGCCATTCAATGAGGTAACGCAGCCAGCGTTCTGGGCACCTTGCCTCGTTACAGTGGTTTGGATGATTTATTTGATTTGTAATTTTTATTTTTAAGTATTTATAGTTTGAGAAATTAAACAATTATAATATCGTTTGTCATCATAGGTAAAAATAATGAAATAATTAAGTTCGTTTATAATCGCACTAGCGGTCTGCCCCGGCTTCGCCCGTGGTACATCTGTACTAATATAATAAAGCGGAAGAGTTTGTTTGTTTGAACGCGCTAATCTCAGGAACTACTGGACCGATTTCAAAAATTGTTTCACCGTTGGATATGTTCGTGGTCCTTGAGTGCTATAGGCTATATAATATGTACCACGGGCGAAGCCGGGGCGGACCGCTAGTAATAATATACATATAGCCTATAGCACTCAAAGATCACGTACATATCCAACGGTGACAGAATTTTTGAAATCGGTCCAGTAGTTTCCGAGATTAGCGTGTTCAAACAAACTCTTCCGCTTTATTATATTAGTATAGAAGTATAGTTAGATTAAGGCAGATAGCTCTGCTCCTGATCATCTTTTGCGAAGAAAGACCACTCTTCCATCTTTTATACCCTTCGAGATGGACACCGATGAAATTTGTATGGCGGCCATCTATTTTTCGCCATTTTGAATTTTTTTCAGCTCACTGCCAATTGGATGACATTTCGAGTGACATTTGCTCAAGCACCTTTCACTTATCTTGAATACCTTAAGCGTGCTCTTCACCCGACTTTGAAATCCTCAATCATTAGCTCTCTCCATATTTTTCCTCCGAATGAATTTTTGTTTTCTATACGAAACCATTGGTGAAAAAAAAATTTTTCATACAAAATTTTACAGCAGAGGTGATCAATGAGTGAGTGAGTGAATCAGCACGAGCAGCTTTATACATATTAACTAGTATGGCGCGTGGATGCGCGGCCCGCTAAAGCGGACCGCGAGGTTTCGCATTCGGGTATTTTTTATTTGAGCAGCCTCCACCTATCTTCATCCATCTTTTAAGCCCTCGATCATTACAACTCTCCATATTTTTTCTCCGAATCATTTGTCAGAATAAGAGTTCTTCCATAAAAAACAAATTTTGAAAAGGAACTGTATCGCCATAATATATGTATCGAAAAATAAATTACGCAATCTTGTTTTTTTTTCATAAATAGATCTTTAAGGTCTTGATCATCTTTTGCAAAAAACCACTCTTCCATCTTCTATACTCAGTGAGATAGTCGTCGACGAAATTTGTATGATGTTAGGTCGAACAAAAACAAATTTTTCTTTGTATAGGAAACTTGATATTTTATTATTTTATCAACTCAAAGAAACAAAATCACAAAGGACAAAATGTGGCAGTGAAAATTTCGTGAACGCGCAGAGAGTAAGTATGGTCACAGACGATTCTATCGTGCGATGTAAATCACAGAGCTGTCAACATTGAGTGTTACAGATAATAAATATTATGCGTTTGTTCGCATACATACTCCCCAGCAGGTGAAGAATGCTATGTATTATTGCTATAACAATATAAAATAAACAGTAATTAAGTTAAGCAAAGAAAGTATTTAGTTACATAATATAAAAGGCAAATACTGTAAAGTTAGTTACATCAAAATCCGAACATAAAAGTCGAAGAGTTACATATTTATACTCAAAGTGCAGTTTTGAACTAAAGTTAATTGTGGGAAACAAAGGTTGATGTGTTGACATACAAAACTTAATTATTATAGCTAATATTAATATTTTATGTTACAGATATATAAAGTAGTACCTATGTATATAAAACTAATATTATTAAATAGAAAATGTAATAGGTAAATGTTATGCATTTGTTACAATATAATAGAACAACAAGTTTCAATTAAACAACTAATTGAACAACTCAAAGGACCATTCTTATTATATGTATAATATGAAACGTAAAGATAAATTCTTATTCTTGCAATAAAACTAATTTATGGATGGGACGATGATACTCCCCAGATGAAGTCTTAAGAAGTGCAGATCTAACAAGGTTGTCACTTGTATTTTTATAAACTTGAATAACTTTGCCTAGAGGCCAGCAAGATGGTGGAGTATTCTCATCCTTAATTATAACTATATTACCAATTTCTAAGTTCTTAAATTTACATAACCACTTATTTCTAGCTTGAAGTTCAGATAAATATTGTTTATAGAACTGTTTCCAAAACATCTGTTTATAATGAGTAACCTTTTGAAACAAGGATAATCTATTTTCTGAAATATCACAAACATTAGGTTCAGGTAAGTCCACAATAGGCGCCCCTATGATAAAATGACCTGGGGTCAAGCAAGCTAAGTCATTATGTTCATCATTCACTGGACACAATGGACGACTATTGAGGATTCCCTCAATCTGAATGAGTACAGTATTCAATAGTTCATAAGTTAACTTACTATTACATAATTGTCTTTTTAACAATGATTTTACAGACTTAATTCCAGCTTCATAAATTCCTCCCATGTGGCTGGCTAGAGGTACAGTAAAATGCCACTGAATTTTATTACTACTGCAAAAATTGACAATTGAGCTATAGGATTTTTCATTTTTAAACATTTTGTATAGCTCATTAAGCTCATTGTTAGCTCCTTTCAGAGTAGAAGCATTATCCGAGTATATTTGGCAGCAAATTCCACGTCTGGACACTAGCCTTTTTAGAGCATTTATGAAGGTCTGGGTAGACAAATCTCCTACTAATTCTAAGTGAATAGCACGAGTAGAAAGACAAACCATTAAACAAATATAACCTTTAGTGTACCTACAACTGCGAGTCATATTTGATCTTATGTGAATAGCACCACTAAAGTCGATGCCAACATGAGTGAATGCACGAACCAAAGACACTCTTGGACGGGGAAGGTCAGACATTTGTTGCTGGCAAGTGGAAGCTCTAAACCGAATGCATCGTACACACCTGTGAATAACTTTCTTCACTTCAATTCTACCCTTTATAGGCCAGTACTTCAGTCTTACATTGGCAAGTGTCGTTTGAATACCTGAATGCAATAACCTGGAGTGATACTGTTCAATTATAAGTGTAGTTATGTGCGCTTGGCACGGTAAGATGACTGGGTGTGCATGATTGTATTGAATGTTTGAATGTCTTATTCGACCTCCTACATGGATAACTCCTTGGCTGTCCAAGAATGGATTTAATTTTCTCAGAGGACTAGATTTAAATGTGTAACAGTTATGTTGGCTATCTGTATCCTTCAATGATTGCAATTCCTTTATTTCCTTAGGGAAATATGTTTGTTGTACAGTTCGAATGATGAAGTCATGTGCATTATTTAACTCTGATACTGAAAGAAATGAATTATTCTTAACTTTGCTTCGGCAGTTGCTGATGAATCTAAGAACATAAGCCATGACTCTGTTAAGTTTTGTAAAGTTTGAAAATCTATCAAAATATTCAAAGAATGTATGTGCAGTAGTGACCGTATGAGTAGTGTTAGGCTTAGGTTTAATCAGCTCTAATCTGCTGTCAGATTCTGCTACCGGTTGTGGAATAACAATAGGCCAGTTGGTAATATGTTCACAAGTCCACTTAGGGCCCGACCACCATAAATCCGAGTTGGTAAGTGCCTCAGCTGTGATACCACGAGTGAGCAAATCAGCTGGGTTCTCCTTGGTGTTAATATAAAACCAATTTTCTAATGAAGTCAATTCTAAAATCTCCATCAGCCTATTTGAAACATAAATATTATACTTCTTGATATGGTGACTTCAACCAGTGAAGTACAATGGCAGAATCAGAAAATAAGTAAGTATTTACTATGTTAAATTTGGTAAGTATGTTTTTTACTTTATTAGTCATTCGAGCTAAAAGCAAAGCAGATCCTAGTTCTAATCTTGGAATTGAAACTACTTTAATAGGACTAACTTTTGTCTTGGACATAACTAGAGTGCAAGTAGGTTTTCTGTTAGGGTAGGTAGCACGTAGGTATATGCATGCCCCATATGCATGTGAAGATGCATCACCAAATCCTAAAAGTTCAAGTTTGGTTGGGATGTCAGAAAAATAATACCGAGGCAGTTCCATGCCTTTCAAGCATTGTAAGTTTTTATAAAATATTAACCACTGATTCTCAATATCTGCAGGTAACGAACTATCCCAATTTAAATTAAGTTTCCAAATTTTTTGCATTAAAATCTTAGCACTAATAATAGTAGGCGATAGCAAACCTAGAGGGTCAAAAATTTGAGCAATGCTAGACAGAACTGTTCGCTTAGTGTGTTGAGTGGGCTCTTTGATAGGTATTGATATAGTAAAACAGTCCTTAGTAGGTATCCACTGTATGCCTAGTGTCTTGACAATACACTCAGGTGAGAATTCATATGAGGCAGAATTCAAATTATCTGAAAGATTACTAGTGACATGCTCTAGGATATCCTTGCAGTTAGATGACCACTTGTGTAATGTGAAACCACCTTTATGTAATAGGTCAGTGACCTCATCACAAAGTTGTGTGACTGTGTGCATGTCATCAGCTCCATCCATTAAGTCATCCATGTAGCATTGTTCCTGGATGCACTGAGCAGCTCGAGGATGTGAATCTTGGTGTTTGTGAGCCAAATCTTTGAGTGTTCGACAAGCTAAGTAGGGTGCACACTTAGTGCCATATGTAACTGTTTTAAGCTGTAAGCATTGCATAGGGTCATGGTTTGTATCTCTCCATAATATTCTCAATAGCGAGCGGTGTTCAGGGTGAACTAAAATATTTCTGAACATCTTTACTATGTCTGTAGAAAAAACAAATTTATGCATTCTAAACCTTATTATAATGTCTAGTATGTTATTATAGATGTTAGGACCTTCAAAAAGAGCATCGTTCAATGAGATACCACTGGAACTCTGAGAACTTGCATTGAACACGGTTCTTAATCTAGTAGAAATCGAGGAATCCTTCAAAATTGCATGATGAGGAAGAAAGTAGGTAGGGTATTTACCAGAAGATCTAAAGTCCCCTTGAACTATCTCGGCATGATCAAGTTCTAAAAATTCATGAATAAATTGTTTATATTGTAGGTATAGATTAGGATCTTTGCTAAATCTTGACTCCAATTGTAAGAGGCATCGATATGCTGTGTTGAAAGAATCACCTAATTTGTAAATCATCTCTTGATTGATAGGTAAATGAACTATATAACGACCTGTGTCATCAATTTTAGTGCTGCCAGTAAACAACTGTTCGCAGTATGCTTGATCTGGAGTGAGTGTTGGTTTGTCGGTTAACTCTTCTTGTTCCCAGAATCTAGATAATAGTTTGTCGCTATTGTTGTATTCAGTGAGGTGTAGATTCACTAGTGTATGTGAAGTGTGTTGGATCGCTCTTGTGTCAAGAAATGGACCTGATACAATCCAACCAAATACTGAGTTAATTAGACAAGGTAAGTTTTCGCCTAAGGAATATCTACCTTGCATTATGATGTTATAAAATAGTTGTGCACCTATTAATAGGTCTATTTCACTGGGAATGTTGAATGTTGGGTCTGCTAGTGAGTGAGCAGTGTTTGTAGGTATATTCAAGTTGTCAGTGGGGTTATAGAAATGTGGTAGATTAACTGTAATATTATCCATCACTAAGCATGTAAGACTGGCTTGATATTCACTGGTGCGTGACGCTATTCGAGTAGTAAGAGATACATTTGAATGTAAGTTAGAAGAACCTATTCCTTTGATAGAGCATTGATTAAGATCAAACTTACATTGCAGTTTGAGTGCTAACTTGTGAGTGATCAGGTTGACCTCACTTCCCGAGTCCAAGAGAGCCCTGGCTGTGTGCCACTGTCCATTGGCATCGGCTATCTTGATGACTGCTGTGGATAGTAAAATATGCATATTGTTAGTATTTTTAGTCATAGCTGTGTGAACAACAGGTATGCTGTTGTCAGCGGTGTTAGCTTGCGTAGGTGATGTTATTGACTTTAAGCTGTCAGTAGGCGACGTAGGCTTGTTTAGCGCAGACGTCTGAGTGGGTGTAGTAATTTGAGATGCTAAAGATGCGGGTTGCAAATTATTACCAGCAATATTCGCAGAATGCAGTGCCTTAGAGGTTATTTTAGGGCTGTTTATATGGATTGTGCTATGGTGCCTGCCTCTGCAGGAAAAACACTTGTGTTTTGAGCATGTGTGATTCTCGTTAAGTTTAAAAGGCTTCAAACAATTTCTGCAAAGTGAATTATTTTTTACAAAGTCAAGTCGCTGTGTGGGAAGCAATTTCAAGAATTCAGGGCACTTAAATAACATATGCTGAGCTTTACATAATACACAATCACCATTAGTATGTTCGACAGTAGCGCTATGTGTTACCTTAATCTTGACTGGAGGCTGTGACTTGTTGTCATTCATTAATTCAAAAGCGGTTCTACGTAAGCTGAGGAATTCCAAAAGTTCTGTAAAGGTAGGTAATGTTGTTTCCTTTCTATTGATCTCCCAAGCAGCTCTAAGCGAATTGTCTAATTTTTGAGTAATAAGAAAAACTAATAATATATCCCACTTGCTAGTATCAATGTTGAGTGCATTTAATGAATCTAAACTTTGCTGTAATACAATCAAGAATTCTTTCAGGTTATTTTTAGTAACTGGAGCATGATTAACAATCGCTTTAATATGATGGTTCACAATAATCACTTTATTGTCGTACCTGTCGTTTAGAATTTCCAATGCTTTGGTATAATTACTGTCGGTGATGAGCATGGATCCGATGAGTCCTGCGGCTTCTCCTCGCAGGGCTGACTTTAGATATTGAAGCTTCTGCACTGGTGGTAGACTGCTGTCCCCGATGGCAGACATGAAGATATTCTTGAAGCTGTGCCAATCCTTCATCGCTCCATCAAAAGTTGGTAGATCTAATTTTGGTAGTTTGATGTGGATAGCGTTGAAATTTGAAGTGTTGTATTGAGTGGGTGCCGGCGTGGCACGCGCGTCGATGGCCTTTTGTAGTAACGCCTTCGTAGTGTAGTACTTCTCCTCCACTGCGTTGCGGTCCTGTTCATTTTTGTCTTGATCTTCGTCTTCCATTTCTATGTAAGTTTGGAAATTGTCGTATTTTTCTAGCAGTTTGTGTAGATCCGCGAGTCGTACCTTGAGTTCCGTTACGTCTACGTCTGACGTATCAGCTTGGGCAAAGTTGTATATCCTCGTGATTCGACCTTTTACGGAGTTCCTTTGAGCGATGAGCCTGTCCAAGTCCAACTCCCCCGATTCGGAAGTCGTCATGATTCACGGCGAGGTTGATGTGAACGTGATGTGAACTTTGTGAATCGGCGCTGTGTTCTTCCATCCGTTGCTCGATGGACCAAAAATGTTAGGTCGAACAAAAACAAATTTTTCTTTGTATAGGAAACTTGATATTTTATTATTTTATCAACTCAAAGAAACAAAATCACAAAGGACAAAATGTGGCAGTGAAAATTTCGTGAACGCGCAGAGAGTAAGTATGGTCACAGACGATTCTATCGTGCGATGTAAATCACAGAGCTGTCAACATTGAGTGTTACAGATAATAAATATTATGCGTTTGTTCGCATACATATGATACTTGTCTTGAATCCGCCATTTTGTAGTTTTTTTTTTCAGCTTAGTGCCAATCGGATGAAGTTTTAAGTGATATTTGTTTGAGCGCCCCCCTATCTTCAATACCTTAAGCGTGCTCCTCACCTGACTTTGAAATCCTCAATCATCAGCTCTCTCCATATTTTTCCTCCGAATGAATTTTTGTCTTCTATACGAAACCATTGGTGAAAAAAAAATTTTTCATACAAAATTTTACAGCAGAGGTGATCAATGAGTGAGTGAGTGAATCAGCACGAGCAGCTTTATACATATTAACTAGTATGGCGCGTGGATGCGCGGCCCGCTAAAGCGGACCGCGAGGTTTCGCATTCGGGTATTTTTTATTTGAGCAGCCTCCACCTATCTTCATCCATCTTCTAAACCCTCGATCATTACAACTCTCCATATTTTTTCTCCGAATCATTTGTCAGAATAAGAGTTCTTCCATAAAAAACAAATTTTGAAAAACAACTGTATCGCCATAATATATGTATCGAAAAATAAATTACGCAATCTTGTTTTTTTTTTTCATAAATAGATCTTTAAGGTCTTGATCATCTTTTGCAAAAAACCACTCTTCCATCTTCTATACTCAGTGAGATAGTCGTCGACGAAATTTGTATGGTACCCGTCTTGAATCCGCCATTTTGTAGTTTTTTTTTTCATCTTAGTGCCAATCGGATGAAGTTTCAAGTGATATTTGTTTGAGCGCCCCCCACCTATCTTCAATACCTTAAGCGTGCTCCTCACCCATCTCCGAAATCCTCAATCATCAGCTCTCTCGATATTTTTACCACGCATGATTTTTTGTCTTCTATACGAAACAATCCGTGAAAAACCATTTTGTATAACGAAAAATAAATTCCGCCATATTGTTTTTTTCTGTTCATCAAGTAGACCTTTAGGTATTGATCATCTTTTGTGAAGACATCACTCTTCCATCTTTTATACTTGGTGAGATAGACACTGGCAAAATTTGTATAGCCGCCATCTTGAATCCGCCATTTTGAGGTTTTCTTCGGCTCAGTACCAATTGGATGGAGTTTCGAGTAATTTTTGTTTGTTTGAGCACCTCCCACCTATCTGCAATACCCTGGCTGTGCTCCTAACCCATCTTCCAAACCTTCGATCATCACCACTTTCCGTATTTTTTCTCCGAATCATGTGCCCGAATGAGAGTTTTTCCATACAAGTATAAATTTAAAATTTAAAAAACCCCCGACATTCGCCATTTTGTGGCGGTGGCCATCTTGGATTTGCAATAGTGCTATTCTACTAATCAAGCCCTTTCATTTGATACCCATATTAAGTGAGTTGTGAAAAAATATGCAATCCGCCATTTTGTAGCGGTGGCCATCTTGGAATGATTTTCATCAAACATAGCTAACAACACTCTCGACTAATTCATCTTTCAAACAAAAAAAAACCGCATTCAAATCGGTCCACCCGTTTGAGCGCCACAGGGGAACAGACAGACACACACACACACACATACACACACACACACACACACACGTCAAACTTATAACACCCCGTCGTTTTTTCGTCGGGGGTTAAAAAACAAAATTTGAAAAGGAACCGTCTCAAAGTCTTGCATAGTTCCCAACTTCAATATTCGGCATACATTTTCTATGGAAAAACAAATTCCGCCATTTTGAATTTTTTCTATTCATCGAGTAGACCTTGCGATCCTGATCATCTTTTGCGAAGAAACCACTCTTACATCTTTTATACCCTCAGAGATGGACACTGACGAAATTTGTATGGCGGCCATCTTTTTTTCGCCATTTTGAATTTTTTTTAGCTCACTGCCAATTGGATGACGTTTCGAGTTACATTTGCTTGAGCACCCCCTACCTATCTTCAATACTTTAAGCGTGCTCCTCACCCGTCTCCGAAATCCTCAATCATCAGTTCTTTCCATATTTTTCCTCTAAATGACTTTTTGTCTTCTATACGAAAC
Source organism: Melanargia galathea (assembly GCA_920104075.1). Classification (NCBI taxonomy): domain Eukaryota; kingdom Metazoa; phylum Arthropoda; class Insecta; order Lepidoptera; family Nymphalidae; genus Melanargia; species Melanargia galathea. The sequence continues at coordinate 25,142,101 of OV049855.1, forward strand.
CATTTGTGAAAAAAAAATCATACAAAATTTTACAGGAGAGGTGATCAATGAGTGAGTGAGTGAGTCAGTCATCCAATCAGCACGAGCAGCTATATATATATAATATTAAAATATATATTTCTATCCATACCACATAATTAGGGGCTCATAGAACCTTATTCGGAGGTAATACCTCGGAATTGCGTTTTGTAACAAAAAACACGTTCCCTAATTCTGAGTGTTAAAAAAGAAAAGATTTTTCCATAATAAATAAGTGTAAGTATAAGTGTATAATAATGATAGTCTAAACTGGAAAAATCATATTGAGTATTTGTGCTCAAAATTAAATAAATTCTCGTTTGCACTGTATTTGCTCTCCAAAATTGTTAATCAGTCAACAGTGGTAATAGCATACAATGCATATGTTACATCGAATCTACGATACGGGATAATATTTTGGGGTAATTCAACTGACATAGATAGGGTATTCAAAAGTCAAAAGAAGTGTTTGAGAGCAATATGCCATCTGAGCCAGACAGACTCATGTAAACCCTATTTTAATAAATTAAACATACTAACTACTCCGTGTTTATATATATATGAAGTTTTAGTATTCGTTAAAACTAACCATAAACTTTTTAAATTCTGTGAAAGTAAACGTCGGAATGATAAAATATGTTTCTCGCACCACACAACCGCATTTTTCGGGAAGAGTTTTTTTAATATGGCCCCACAAATATACAATAAAATACCAGCGTCATTGGCTGACAAGAATCTTAGTACCTCACTGTTTAAACAAAGAATTAACGATATTTTATTGAAAAAGTGCTACTACTCAATCAAGGAATTTTTAACTGATAGTTGGTAGATGTGCAATTGACATTATTTTATCTTTTTTTTATTTTTTATTATGGAATATTATGTTAGACTTCAAGCATGACATTTTATATTATTTAAAGTTTTATTGGTTTTATTGTAATTTATTTCTTTTTCTTTTGCATGCTACTCAGTGGCAGATTGAAGTGCTATTAATAATTATTTAAGATCATGTTATTACTCAATCTGGGCAAATAAATAAATGATTATGATTATGATTATGATTATAAATAAATAATTTAAAGCTTAATTAGTTTATCATCATAAATATATACATTACTCTCTCAAAATTGCACCGAAATATATATAAATTTAATTTTCTTTTTAATTAATTTTCTTTAGCTTTCCCATACATTCGATCAATAAATTACCTAAATAGGTAAACTTTGATACGGTATAATTAGTGACTTAGAGGCCAAAGTGTACCTCATAATTAGGGTTCTTTAACCTAATATCCTATTTAAATATTTAAAACCAAAACAAGACGTATGTAACATAAAACGACCCTAAAAATTGAAAAACTTATCAAGTCTATGAAATCGCAATTCTGCGGTATACCTCCGCATTAGGAACCGGCTAAAATATTTGGCACCTAATGCGGAGGTATTTTCAAAACGTATTTTCACCTTAATTTCTTTACAAATATTCACAAAAGTTGACTGTTTTCTATTGAAAATATAGTCCTTCATATATTCAAATCTAAATAAAAACAAATAAAGCTCAAAATTAATGGATAAACACTATTTAAAAAAGCGTAGGTATTTCGTGCACGAGGTCGAAAATGTATGAAACATGCGTTCGGGCCGGCTGCTAGTGTAAAACTTGCCGATTATTTTAAAACATATACATATAAAACCAAATATTTCGTCATTTATCTATGGAATGATAAACTATCAATTGATTAAGATATGTTGTAAAAAAGAGCTTGGTAATCGGTTGAAAACGCTGTTTTTCTATATACCTCCGAATTGGGTGCCAATTTTAGAATACCTCCGAATTGGGTGACTTTACCTTAAGCTAATAAATCGTTAGTTCACTTGTTTAACCAGTACGCCAGTGGAGCTATTGTTGGCTGGTGAAGGTTTATTTTTCTTTCATCTCAGCCTGTGGCAAGGGCAGGCGGATTACCAGTGAACCACGTTCACGTAATATGCTAATAGGGCCTCTTGTTGATGCTCCCTTGAGAACATTTACATGGCCCGCAGTTACCTTGAGAATAGACAGCCTAGAGTTGCGTAAAACGCCTCGGTGAATAATGATGCATATCTTTTAAAAGAGTTGTATCACTATTAGTTTCAAACAGAAGATCTCTCGTGTCATAAGTCATTATAGTCCTATATACTTATCTGTCCCGGTGGCGGAAAGTGGAATTAAGACGATCGTGAGCTTCCTTTTCACACAAAAAGCGATAACGTTTTTCTCCCCGTAAATATTGTCCAATTTTTATAATTTTTTGAAATGTTGTAGATATCGTAAAAAACTAGGTCCTTACGTTTTTATTTTAAAGAATTATTGCTTACGATCTAAGTTATTAGCATCTAAATATCTCTATTTTTGACGTAAAAACTTCCTCTAGCGTTTTTATTTATTTTAATAATTAAACTAAACTGAATTACTAAAAAATAATAACGTACAGACCTAAATGAAGGGGGGCTAACTTAGTTACCAACAGTAAATGATAGGAACCGAATAAGTTCGATATAGGTACATTGCTGTTTTACTGTGTGAAATGAAATCATTGTTTATATTTCACACAGTAAAGCAGCAATGTATATGGAACTTATTCGGTGCCTATCATTTACTGTTGATATCTATGTATGTATGTTGGAGAATAGCCCCCCTGGTGGGAAGCATCAGTCGTGGCTAGTTACCACCTACCGGCAAAACCGTACCGCCAATCGGTTTAGCGTTCCAGAACGATGATGCGTAGAAACCTTTCAGGGATATAGGAGTGTAGGTGAACTGCCTGGAAGAGGTTTTCAGATTAGTCCACTTCCATCTTAGACTGTATCATCTCTTAAAATCAGTTAAGATCGCAGACTAAGGTTAACTTGTAGATGAATAAAAAAATGTTGCTTGTGAAAAATAATTTTTTTCGCCTGATGTACGTAACAGAACCCAGAGGAATTCAGGCCCTTCCACTCAACTCGTTTCAATAAAAGTTGTCAAGCTCCGGAGCTCTGTCGTGATGTGATTAATTGAAATTCTGAAAACAGCGCGCTCCGTAACTTCACCCCCAAATGTGATTAGAGTCAAAACTTTCCCGTTGCTCCGCGCTCGGCCATTGTTCTCTTTGTATTCTTTAAACGTGCGAAGTATAACTTCGTTCGTGCGATTTGATATTCGGTGTTTGTTGGCTGGTTTACGTTTGATGGGTCACAATAACCGGGTATTATATTAAAACAGTATTGTTCCTTAAATACTGGTATAATTTTTTACAATTCTTTTTAGGGTGCCGTACTAAAAAAAGGACCTCTTATGATGCGACTAAGTCGAGCGACAACATGAAAAGAGTTGCAAGCAGCACTGCCAAAGATAGGTCTCTAGTAAGGGTAGCCCCAGGGCATGATCTTGGGCCGCTTGTATTTAACGGCTGTTAGAGACTTGCTTGAGATCGTCCATTCATCTATAGTCGGTCTGGAGGTTCGTGGGTTGCCATTTGAGAACCATAGAACCTCAAGGTATTTTAGGTATTTAAGGTGCCCCGCATATTGTCAGAAGTAACAATGGATGGGTCATAATATAATACACTTTATGGTTCTATTGTGCTCAAGACGACCCGCACCGAGGTCGATATGAGAGGTCGATATCTCTGGTTCTCTAAGCCCTCATACGCATTAGCGGTCAACCGCGTACGCGGCTGACCGCGCGGCTGGCCTCTTCATAGAATTTCGTCGCGGTTTAGTGCGTACAAAATGAGCGGTTGCATATAAAAATATAAAAGCGGCCAGCCGCGCGGTCAGCCGCGTACGCGGTTGACCGCTAATGCGTATGAGGGCTTACGATCTCTTAATTTCTGATTCAACCTCGCAGGGATAGTCCGAGCAAAGCTCTCTCCATCTCAATGTTATGTCAACATGATAATGTATACGTAAGGTATTTATGAGATGTCCTCTTTGTTAATACGCAATTTTGTTCCTGAACAGATTCAGTAGGGTACGTCTATCTCCCACCCTTGCTGCAAAGTTGCGATTTAGTTATAAAATTAAACGAAGCCACTGGCAGCGCGAAACTCATTACAGTATAATTAAATCTTCAGATTAAACTTTCCGAGTAAATACTTATAAAAGTATTCAGTATTAAAAGTTTGCTCGTCTTCCTTTCTCTACGCCCACCGTGAATTTTTTAAAGTTTCTCGAGTGGTGGTTTTTTTTTATTCAGTGGTACAGTTTCTTCAAATATACATAATTTGTATTTACAATGTCACCAGATAATTGTGACCAGAAAATATACCTATATAAAGCAAGTAGCATTACGAGTAGGTATATAGGTATATTTTTGTCTCTATTATTTTATTTTATGTAATAATATTATATTCACAGATGTTTTTCAAGGTATTAAAACCGATTTGCGTTATTTAGGCAATAGAAAACATTATAGATAGAATAGGTAACAAATACATGAATGAAAAAGAAACATATTTCCACTGCTATGATCAATATGGTGAAAATTCATTGTCTTGTTTGTGTATTAAATTAAACGAGTTCATTGAACTCTGGCAATAATTTTGTGCTAACATTTTATTGTAGTCTCTTGTTTAGTATTCCCATGATGAAACTGTGTTTAACTTTGTGACAACGTTGGCAAAGTTTCGAATTTTAATTTAAAACTTGTAACGATTTAAAATGAGCATTGTATTTGAACATTTAGGTTAATTGTTTTTGAGAAATAAATATCTATCTAATATAACATCTATCAATTTGAAAGCCGATAGACGTTGGGGGTCCCAAGGTGCTGGAACGGCCACCCCGCAGCGCAAAAGAACCCCTCACTAGGTGGACGGACGATCTCAAGCGAGTCGCTGGCATCCGCTGAATACAAGCGGCACTAATCCAGTAGCAATTATTTTTGAGATTTATGTCCAGCTGTGGACATCCTAGGAAAATCCCCCCCAAAATTGCCAAATCGGTCCCAGCCGTTCACAACACGCTTACCAACGAATAACATTTAATTAATATTGACTGCCTTTTTACCCGACGGGTATATGTGTTTCACCTGTGTGTATGTATGTCCATTCCTATGTCCGCTTGTAACTAATCAACGGCTCAACGGATTTTGATAAATGATACGTCATTAGATTTGTCTCAATGACGCGAGTGTTATAGGTATAGGGTACCTAAATTAAAAAAAACTCAAAATGGCGGACTTTATGTGCTTTAATGTGCGAGCTGAAAAAATTTTTTTTCTTCAAGACCCTCGAGTGGGGTATCAAAATAAAGGGATTCAAAAGGCAAATACGAAAATGTATAAATTTATATATTTGGAAACAATTTGGAGTGATAAATCGTAGAAAATGACCGTTTCCTATGTCAGTTCGTAACTACTTAACGGCTCAACCTATTTTGATAAATTATTTGACGGCGCAAATGTTACTGAGTACATAAAATTCATAAAAAATCAAAATGACGAATGTTATGCACTTTAATGTGCGGGCTGAAAAAAATTTTTTTCTTCAAGACCCTCGAGTGGGGTATCAAAATAAAGGGCTTTAAAAGGCGAGTACGAAAATGTATACAATCTATAAGTTTTAAATCAATTTGGAGTGACAAATCATGAAAAACAAAATAAATAACAACTACACTGTAAGTGGTATGGTGGTAGTTTATTAATTTTTTAGTTCGTTTTTTAGCATGGCAGTCGGGTTTTTTTAATTTTTAAATTATAGCTTGTTTCCTATTTGGTCTACCTAGTAGTTAGCATATTCGACTGCAGATCACGAGGTACCGGGTTCGATCAAATAGGTTATTGTTAGGTATCGGGTTTTTCTGTCAAGAAATTCTCGGTTATCATCACTATCATGTAACAATAGTCGTTAAAGCCCGCCAACCCGCATTGGAGCAGCGCGGTGGGTCTAAGCTCTAAATCCTTCTTTCCTATGAGAGAGAAGGCCTGTGCCTAGCTGCATTGGGACGGTAAAAAAGCGGTAGTAGTGGTGGTGATGGATATATAATATAGCTATAAGATTGCTTTAGTGCACGAAACGTTCATAATGATAATTAAATGAAAAATATATCGGAAATTTTTGTGTGTACCTACCTATAAAATAATATTAAAATCTTCTTAAACATTTTCAAAATTATTAAGCTTTTTCAAATAATTCACGCGAATTGAATATATTTTGCATGGAAAACTCACACGAAAACAACACTCAAAATACGCATCCGCGTATAAAGAATTCAGTGAAAATGAAATGGAATGGAAAAATAGAGTTTTTTTTTTTCAGCGAAGAGCACGCGAAATAACTCTCGATTCGCTTCCCGCTTTGATAGAAATCCGAAACACCGATTTACACCGTTACAAGTTTTCCTGGGGAGGTAACGGTGTGTGACAACGGCCAATTTGTCGTTCGCTTTTTATCTTTTATTTCGCTTGTTACGTGAACTCGCTGTAGAATTAAAGTAAGTAGGTATATATTTTAAAAGTGTATTTTATGGTCGTCGTTGCTTTGTCCAGCGGTGGGACACTAAGGAAGTCTCTCAAAGCTTACATGATACAATGTGTCGTTACTGAAATATTAATTAGAAACATTTTCATTTACATTAATTGTTTTCACTCGTAACAAGCAAATAAAGCTCAAAGCTCAAGCTGTCAGCGACTCGCTTGAGATCGTCCTTTCTCTGTAGGGGGACCTTTCAAACGCTGCGTTGTCCGGCACGAGGTTGCCACTCGAGCGCCCTGGGACTCCAACGTCTATTGATTCTTCGAGGTTTATACTCCGCCTATTCGCAGACCTCTGGCAGATCACACTAATCAGTGTGAGCTGCCTTGCATCTCGTGAACATGCTCATGATTAAGGTCCCCAGTGTGGCTAGAACAAGAAAATGATCTTTACACTTTTTCTCGTCAAATACAATAGAGACTCTATTTTATTGTCTTCGACGAGAAAAAGTGTAGAGATAATTTTCTCGTGTGTCGCATGCTAGTCCTGCTAATGATTTCAGAATTAATCGGGTGTACTCCGGCGTGTACACCGGAGTACATTCGTTTAGGTTTTTTGTAGGGCCGACGACACGATCAGTCGCAGGGAGCCGCTGGATACAAACGGCACAAGACCAAGACGTGTGAAAGTCCCTACAACAGACCTATATCCAGCAGTAGGACGAATATTGCTCACAATAGTTTAAGCGCTAAAATATATGTAGGTACCTAGCAGAATATTAGTTGTGGCGTCCGCTTTACCACACAATTTTCGGCGTATAAAAGGTTACAACCAAACGCGTCATAAAGCGTTATGGTCCGACCGATAAGTTCGCTTAATAGTTGCTGACTGGGAACGCGGGGGGAAAGGGAATTTTGCGGTTCACGCATCGACATTTTGAAACTATGCGTATAATTATCATACAATGGTGACGGCAGGTTTTGGTTGCCGGCTTCATATTATTGCTGCAAAGAACCGCCGGTATTTGAATTACAAGGATTTTTATGACGTCATAGTCCGCCAAGTAAGTTTCCATTAAGGTGTCCGCCATTTTGGATATGAAAATAGTGGACGCTTGGAAACTTTATATTGTTTTAAAAAGCTGCTACACTATATACTTACACTTTTTGAATGTTGATTATTTTAACAAGTAAGTATTCCATTATATACAAGTGAAGTAGTTAATTAATTGTGATAATTATTATTTACGATAACTTTAAAACTAAAATTCAAAGTTTATCCAAACTCGCCTGTCTGAAAAAAGCCACTGACAAACCCAGCCCGATATAATATTGTCGAGGTTTCTCGGGGTGTTGATTACAAAAATAACATTTATTATCAGAACCAAAACGGCGGACGCACATAGAAAGTTTGATTCACTTCGTATCTGTTACAGATCGGACACATGCAGCCAATTTTTACGTTAATAAAATTTAATTAAAAGTTAATATTGTTAATATTGTTAAAAAGGTAATATTGTTCATGATATCGTTATTTGAATTACGTTACCTATTCCAAACGTAAAGTTCATCGATTGATTAGATTTTCCAATTGCCTTCAGTTACTAATTCCTTTGCAGGCATCCGAGAAAGTGTAGATAGGTATGACGTGTACTATTAATTTGTTTAAAACGTTTCATCTCCACATCTACGTTTGGTGTACATTGTGTGAACGTCGTGTGTTCCAGAATGCCTGTCAAAGGATATCCATGTCGTGTACTATAAGTAATCAATGCCTCGTTGGTCTAGTGCTTAGCATATTTGACCGCAGATCACGAGGTCCCGGGTTCGATTCCCGGGTAAGGCAAATAATTGTTAGGTATTGGGTTTTTCTGTTTAAGAAAATTAAATATATCATCCTTCTCACTTGTGTGCTTAAAATCGGGATCGTTATTGTAGCGTAGCCCCTTAAAAAAAGCTTCTTAAGATAAATGACGTTCGTGTCCCATTGTCTTTCGCATGATAAATATTTCTTTGAATTGAGTTCTTGGAAAAGCTTTTTAAGGCAATTTACGTTACTTTTCTTATCTCAGCGACAAGTCTGCTGAATAATGCTACAGATGGTGGCAGGTTTTTTTTTTCATTCTAAGTCAAGCTAGGCCGAGTGCTTATCTAATTGACGATGCAGTATATGATAGAAACAGGCTAACTTGGAACGGGACGTCGTCGTCTCGTAGTTTCAACCGATAGTCGTCCACAGCTGGACATGGATCTATTTTCACAAAACACGATCTTGCGCGCTTGTATCCAGTGGCTGCAACCAATTCATTTGAGCTCGTCCGTCCACGTTGGAGATCTGCCAACGCTAGGAATTTTTTGGTGCGAGTAAGGGGTATGGCAGTATAATAATATGTCTTCCGTCCAGATTTCGGCCACGGCGGCCAATCTCAGCCGAGGCTGAAACTAGCCAACTGCACAGGATATATTAAAGTGCTCAAGTGTGTGCGCTGCGTACACAAGTGCAATCTCTTTTCCTTTACTCTCATAGTCCGATGGGACGCCAATGGGACAATATCTGAGAGAGAGGATTGACGGCTTTACGTGCTCTATTTAGTATAATAATGATACATAACACGTAAGTTTTCAACGGTGAAGGAAAACATCGTGAGGAAACCTGCATGCCTGAGAGTTCTCCATAACGTTCTCAAAGGTGTGTGAAGTCTGCCAATCCGCTTGGCCAGCGTGGTAGACTATGGCCAAAACCCTTCTCACTCTGAGAGGAGACCCGTGCTCTGTAGTGAGCCTGTAATGGGTTGATCACGACGACATAAGTTTTCACGCAGCATCAGAATACGCATAGTAAAGTATCAACAATCTAGAAAACAATGTAAACACAATTAAAAATGTCGCCGCTCGCAATCAGCTGTGTACTATTCGATTTCACCTAAATACATAGACGGATAAACCGTCGAATTTATCACCAGACGAGCGCGTATTTACGTCCCGTACAAAGCCCCTTTCCACGTTATCCGATCGAAGAACAAATATACGGATCGGAAAATATGACTTTTAGGGCGATATTTGTCTGGGACTTAGCTGCGCGACCTTTTATATCCGACGTCAAAGGCGTGACAATTCACAATTATTTTTCGTGATACACAATAAAATATTGTGACTTTAAAGCTCTACAAAGATAATATTGGTCAGAAGATGAGATAAAATCTTTGGTCAGAAGATGGCTAATCTTATCGAAGAACAATTTTAGGGATCGAAAAATGTATAACTTTTCGGGCGATATTATTTTATCTGGGACTCAGAGGCGTCACCTTTTATATCCAACAATAAAACCGTAAGGCGATTTAAATTTCATACATTTTTCATGAGAGATTTTGGAAGAGATTGTGATTCTAAGCAATATATAGGAAAATATAAGCAAAATCCTAATTGCTCTCTTTAGCTGACGGCAGGGTGAAATATTCTTTAGCCGGGTGAGCCCGGCTTAGGAATATTTTTATATAAAATTCTGTTCGTATTTTGAATACCTTTTGTTTCATGTATGCCAACCCAGTGACTCTTACGATAAGTTAAGACTCTACCAACGATTTGGAAAGCATATGCTGAGAAGAGCCCGTAAAAAACTCAACAGTCGCTCTTGTCAACCATCAAAGTATAATAACATTTTAGCTATCAATGTATAGTATGTGTATATAATATGCCATGTACATAATTTTTATCATAAAGAAATTCATTACTTGTAAGATTTAAATGCCGTTTTTTTGTTTGAAATATGAATTTTTCGGGAGTGTTCTTAGCTATGTTTAATGAAAATCGGTCCGAGATGGTCGCCGCCACAAAATGGCGGATTACATATTTATTCACAACTCCCTCAATATGGGTATCAAATGATAGGGCTTGACTAGAAGAATAGCACTATGCAAAAACAAGATAGCTGCCACCACAAAATGGCGAATGTCGGGGGTTTTAATTTTTTTTATTTGTACTTGTTTAAATGAATGCTATAAAGAGTGAAACAAGAAATGTTTCATGCCATAATAATGCCATAATAATCATACATAGTTCAAAAAACCTTGTGGTCCCAAGTGCGTGAATAGCAAACGCAGCATTGGAAGGACATCATTTATAGATGGACGGACAATCTCAAGTGAGTCGCTGGCAGCCGCTGGATAGGTACAAGCGGCGCAACATTGTTCTGTGGCGATCCTTGTAAGATACCTACCTACTTAGGGGAAGGTAGTACGAGATGATCCCCTTAAGCGGGAATCGCTCTAAAATACATATTTTTCAAGGTAAACCAAAAATAAAGGCGATTACTACTAGTATATTTATCTATCCAACTTTCCTAATACTCAAAACCAGAAATTAATTGAGGTCTCATTAAAATATTTCCTTTTTTTTAAAACCTTACAAAGTAATCATCTTGTCCACCCCTGTGGGTAAGATGATCACCCAGGTAGGGGTAAGATGATCCCTATGATCATCTTACCCCCATTTCGAGTAAACAAATATTTTTATGAGGAATATGGTTATAAAAACAAAAAAAACGCATACATTCTTGTCTCCATGTCTTTAATATGGTCCACGAGCTCATTTTCTTGTTCTTTGGTAAAAACAGTTCTTTTCCCTCCTAAATATTTTACTGCACCAACAGCTATTTTATTTTTTGCTTTGGCCCTTCATTTCAATGACATTATAGGCACTAAATATTCTTTACTTGCTTTTTTATATGCCATGCCATTTTTCACAGCATCAAGAGCGGCTGTCATTGATTCCTGCGACCAATCCCCACGAGAAGTTTTTCTTTTATAGTTACGTGGCATCACGTTTGTCTAAAAGAAAGTAAATAAAAAGTTGTATAAAATCAGAATTATTGACATAAATAATAGACTAATAGACAGACAAACTGACAGATCGAAGCGGGTGGCCACTATTGTTTAAAATATACGATATTTTAATTTAAACAAAAATATGGTACTAGATGATCCCCAGGGATCATCTTGTACATATAGAAAGGAATCATCTTGACCCAGGTCCCACTTTTTCATTCAATGTTTGCTAACATAACCTACAAGCACGCGGCTATGGTCACGTGGCCAATATATTAAAATTAAGCATAATAGAAAGCCTCAAACACAACAGTAATTACATTTAATATTGTTTGAATAAAAGTAACATAAGCTCAAAGTCATGCCTACCTTAGATCAGCCGTACACAATTTTTATTTTTTCTCGTCAAAACCGATGTATCGTTCACGCCGCCATTACAATTTCACTGAGGCGGGGAGGAGTCCCGAGCCATGTTTTAGCAGTGAAATCAACTAGATGGCGTTAATGGTTTCAGCACAATCGCGAAGGATCATCATACCCCAGGGGATCATCTCGTACTACCTTCCCCTATATCCAACAATAGGTTGACAAAATAATCGTAGAATCTGACATTGTAAGTGAGTATGTCGTTGGTCGTACGGCAGTCGTATAGTAAAATGAGATTAGAAGAGACGCCGATTCAGAGCCCATAAAAGTCGAAACTGAAATATTCGGAAGTTATATTTCAAGTATTTAGATCAGAACAAAGATTCAGTAGAAGCCTGAAGGCTGGCAATATAATAGTTCGGCGTATCGAAATACGATACCGATGTATCGTGAAAATATGGTCGTAAATTTTGTGCGGCCGAGAACTAAAGTGGGTGATACATTCCATAGAATTTGATTGTTAGTGACGGCAGGGCAACTTAGAGACTTACTTAAACTTAGAAGATTAAGTAAGTCTCTAAGTTTAAGTAATTAGTATCTAAAAAGTAGGTAGTTTGTACTGCAAAAAAAAAACAGAAACTGTGCTGTTTTTTTTATATAGGAAATGTAAGGATACATTTCCTATAAAAAGGAAATGGAACATAATGTAAGGATTTCAAACAGACTTTTAATGTATTTACAAGATTGATGTGAATAGTTTCAACATCGAAATGTATTGGAATTATCCTGAATTTCTTATCCAATCCAAAAAAAAAAATGTTTAGGTACTGTCATATACCTAACACTGTGAAGACAAGATTTTGAAACGTTTGAAAAAATTTATGCCAAAAGCTTTAATTTTCACTTGTTGCATTTCAATTGAAAAGCATGAATTGAAAAGCAGTTTATTGTAAGTAAATGACTCTTTAATTATTTGAAGTGAAATTTGATCAATTTTGTACGTTTAATGAATCCTCTTTTCTGGCACGATATCTATAGGTACCACCTATCTATTACTACCTACTATACTGCCTAAGTTTTCTTAGCATGCCTGCGTGCCTAAGCATAAGTGCATGCAACAATTTCCATGTTAATATTACTGGTACACCACAGAAATTCGATACTTTCTGGTTTACCTAATATCAACACTTTAGTTTACAAGAGCATAAAAAGCAGCATTTAGTCGCTTACACCTGGCACACGAACTTTAAAAGCACGAGAAAAGAAAAACGTTTTATACTCACACATATTGTGAATGTAAAACTCTCTTTTATTTTGAAGGAGAAAGAAACAAAAAAAGGAAAAAGAAAAAAAAAAACGTTGCTGTCCCACTCGGATGCCATTGCTCGAAAAAGCTTGTAACTTTATAAATTGGAGTTTCGAATGTCTATCAAAGCGATTGGCGAATTGTGAGTTTTATTTCCGATGCGGCGCGCGGAAAAAAAGTTTTCTTTTTTTTTGTCTTTTGCACCTTGTTTCAGTTTTCAGTCAATATCCCTCGAGTTTACACTAGCGCTTTGTAGAACTGAGAAGTCCGAATGGAAAAATGCTATAACACATTATATGTCATTTTGTAAGCGAACTGGATTTTTTATTTTGTAACATTAGCCTCCAAGTACTTAATAAAAGTTACCACCGAATAACAAAAGGTACAGTAGGTGTAAAAATATTCCATTGCCAGGATCGTGACAGTAATCGTACCATAGGTATAGTAACTACCGTATATATAGTCTGATTTTTAATTCGGTGGAATTCTGACAGTTGCCATGTAAAAATAGAATGAGTTATTTGTATGAAAAACCGGGTTAACACCACTAAAATACCTGAAGTATCTGTCCGGTATTTGTCATATCTACATGAGGCAATTTATTTTTATTTAGTTACGTAAGTTTTGAATTTATTATCTTTTTTGTGGGAACTGTTTTATCTCTGGTGACATTAAGAGATGTCAGAATTCCACGGAATTAAAAATCAGAGTATAGGTATGAATACGGAAATTAGGTTAACAAGAATTGCTTCTTGTTAACCTAATTTCCGTATCACCTATTAACGGCGACAGGTTGCAGATATCGTAATTTACGTCACACGCGCGCGATGTGCAACAAGGGGTAAACAATGCTTAAGGCAGACTTTGAAATACGTAACATACGACACCTAAGTATCTAAGGCTAAGTATAACTACACGAATGTAAGCATTCTAACGATATCCCATACATCCAAATCTGTTCCAAATAAGTTATGGTGGAATAAAAAAACTCACATACATACATTACCCCTGAAAACATTACATTCATTTTTTGGGCAGTAGTCTTGCTACGTCGTCGCAAAGCCTCGAAGACTTCTTTTTCGTTATTTTCGTGTTTCGTTTCGTGTTTTTGTCGTGAAAAATATGAACGATTCAAGGTACGGTTCAATGAAAGTAAATGAATTACAATGAGCACTAAAGAAAAGAGGGGGCTAAAAACACTGGAACAAAAGAAAAACTTGAACAAAGGTAAGGGTTTTCAAAAGTTAATTACTCTAAATACTCTTTTGAAAACGAGTTTTAGAGAAGTTTGATAATGTGTTTTTCGATTTTCAGGCTTCAAATTACTCGTAGAATATAAATATCAATTTCATCCAAGAGCTTAAGCTCCATACTATAGTAGCGCCAACTAGTAGCCCTTATTTTTCTAACATTATAGACCTCTATTGAGATTCAACACCGGAAATAGGTACATTGGCAATACCCGCGCATAGAGTAACGAGCGATGACAATACGTCATAGAAGTCCTATTTTTTTTTTTAAAGATGGCGGCCATATACCGATCGATTCCCGCCATTCTTATATGTGAGTCTCATGTCTTTATTATAATGTTTAAGTACGTAATTACTCACACACGCACAAGTAACAAATAACAAACTAATGAATAATCATAATTTTCACAATCTTATTAATAGTACAAATGCGAAAGTACTTGTGTGTTTGTTGTTTCGTTATTTTCTCATTTATTATCTCAATTCCAATAACTTTTCAAAATACAGAGTAAAATCTATATCAAATTCCGTATCAAATATAAAATTTACAAGTTTTTATTAGTTTAACAATAGGTTTACACTAACAATTTAAAGGTGTGTCCAAACTTGAACATTTCACCGAACCGAACTGCGTAACATTACCGCGAACTTGTTACGCTCAATGTGGACGGCGCTCTTGGAGCGCTTGAGTTGGGTTACTGCGTAACAGTTCGGCGTAACAATTGTTCGCGTTACAAATGCCGTCCACACTACCGTAACTGTTACGCGGTGTTGACACGGTTACGCAGTTCGGTTCGGGGAAATGTTCAAGTTTGGACGCACCTTAAGGAATGACAACCCCTGTACTAGTATATATACAACCAACGTAATACACACTGTACATCAATACAGTGTGTTTGTCCTTCAATTACGCCGCAATAGAGTTTGCATGGATATAGTTGTGGATTTTGAGAGGAACACGTGATACTTTTAATTCCAGAAAAACAAAGAATTCCTAAAATTTTATAGCCACGGAGAAGTCACGGGCAAAACCTAAGATTAATATTTTTGAGTACCTGTCGCTTCCAACCTTTTGAACCTCGTTTAAATAAAAATGGTTTTCCAAAAGATTGCTCTCGAATGACAAAATTCAAGTCACGAAAAATGAATATGAAATTCTGAAAACAAGAAAATTAAAAACCTTTCCGAACAGGCACTTGTTGGCGCGAAAGTTTCCCTCAAGTTCTCTATTCCATTCAAGTTTCACGCCTCCGCCTCGTCTAAACTCCTAGAAGAACTTTTAAATTACGTTACAAAGACTATGAGTGTCATTCTTCCTACAAAGGAGGGGTAATCGGTAGTGAAGTTTATTATAAGGTCGAAATCAACGAAAAAAGCTTTTTTTTTACACTTTAAAACATTTTTTTGAATACATTATAGACACAAGTAAATCTATCAGAATTACAGATGGATAGTGATAATGTGGTCCAAGATGGAACGCGTTTACCTTGAATTGACGTGTATTCATTCTTTGAGGAACCTACATAATAATTCAGTGTATTCATTCTTGTTTTTAACCTCCGACGCAAAAACGACGGGGTGTTATAAGTTTCACGTGTCTGTGTGTGTGTGCGCGTGTGTGTCTGTCTGTTCCCCTGTGGCGCTCAAACGGGTTGAACGCTTTGAATGCGGATTTTTTTTTTGTTTGAAAGGTGAATTAGTCGAGAGTGTTGTTAGCTATGTTTGATGAAAATAGGTCCAAGATGGCCGCCGCTACAAAATGGTGGATTACATATTTTTTCACAACTACCTTAATATGGGTATCAAATGAAAGGGCTTGATTAGTAAAATAGCACTATTGCAAATCCAAGATGGCCGCCGCCACAAAATGGCGAATGTCGGGGGTTTTTTAAATTTTTAATTTATACTTGTAAAAATACGCGGATTTCAAGTGTCAGAAAACATAGTACAGATCTCGGAAGGGTTTTCAAAACCTATATCTAGCCATCGTATAGGAATAAAATCCTAAAGCCAACGACCTATAGGTATGAAAACCCGCCCAGTGTCTTGCGGAACGATAGTAAAAAGGCGAAGGGAGAATTTCAGAAGAATTTGTTTACAGTATAGAACTAATGTACCTACAGACATAAAAGATATTGGGACTAATTTCAGTTTTATGTTATACTAGCTGATCCCCGCAACTTCGTTCGCGTAGATATAGGTTTTTATATCGGATCGGATCGGATCCCATAATTATTTTATGTACCTAAATGTAAAATGTAAATAACATTGAAAGTTCCATTAAAATCGATCCAGCCGTCTCGGAGATTAGCTGGAACAAATAGACAGATCGACAAACATAAATTTAAACGCACACCAGTTTAAAATAAGCCGTACGTTCAAAGATCCGGGTCCCAAGTTATTTGAACCCAATACTGAGGGTTGTAATGTCTGTCATTTCTGAACTAAAAAACCTGTGACCTTGAAATATTTACGGAACAATAAATATAGTACTACCTTTCTAACAAAAAAAGAATGAGTGAAATTGAACAACGGGTTCATGAATTACAGCTAAATACATGTTTTAACTTTCATCCCCTCTCCCAAGGGAACCGTGCTGAATTTCGGGATAAAAAGTATCCTATGTCCTACCTCGGAGTATAAACTCAAATCGTACCAAGTTTCATTTGAATCCATTCAGTAGTTTCGGCGTGATGCGCGGCCAAGATACAGACAGACAGACAGACAGACAGACAGACAGACAGACAGACACAGACAGACAGACAGACAGACAAAAATGAAAAAAATTGCAGTTTTGGCTTCAGTATCGATTATATAGTGCCCTCCAATAAAAATTTTCAAAATATCTTCAATGTACAGAATTGGATCTGTTACAGTCTTATTATATTATAGATAGATAGATAGATTGATCCTATCCTAAATTTTGTATGGGTAGTTATACTATACTTGAAGATATGGAGAGTACACGGTAAAACGTAACTCTTAAACGGTACCTATCTCTTAAACTAAGTGTATAGTTTCACTCGTATGCGATAGCCCTAAAAAGTGAAACGTGTAATCAACACACTTTTAATATTATGGACTATATTAATTCTTTTACTTGAAAATTATTTCAAAGTAAGCTCCATTTTCCTTGTATAATAAAACTTGATTAACACAAACCTAAGTAAGTATTTTAAAGAGAAATTCAATAAGATTTATACAACGTAGATATCATTCGAACAAGGTTAAAAAAAAAGGAGTATTTTCTTTGATTGTAAGTTTTTTTCCTGCCACAGCACATCCAACGAAGGGTTGAAAGTAATTTACATTTCCCGTTACTCCGACGGAGTCGTGAGCATGTACCTACTGCTAGTGGAAAAAAGTAAAGTTTCCGTTCGCCCTAGAAAGTTTTCTGCATTATTCATGCTCATAAATTCTCAGTGCGGTGGTGCGGGGCTGATAAAGGATTGTGTCTGGAGGGAGTGACTTGTGATTTGGTATATTGTCTATTTGTTTTGACAGTCATCATAGCACGGTGGTTGGAACTCGTGGGCTTTCTTCTTTTTAACCGACTTCAAAAAGGAGAAGGTTCTCAATTTGTCGAAATATTTTTTTATGTTTGTTCCACTGCCTAAACTAATTTTGAAAATTTTTCTTTTGTTTGAAAGGGCAGGTAGTCCCATGGAGATCTCATCATCAAATTGATGATGAGATCTCCATGGGACTACCTTGGAAAAATCGAAGAAACTTTAAATTTTATAGGCACACTTGAAGCGATTTGGGTACCTAATTTTGGCTTACATTTACTTCAATTTAGGGAATAGTGCAAACATCTAAATCAGTCGAGCAGTTTTCAAGATATGGACTAATAAGTGTAAATGTGGCTGCATAGCTTATTTCGGTATATTAAAAAGCTGGTTTATTTTTTCTTAAATTGTAACTTATTGTTAAGGATTTCCACAAAGAAAGGCTTGATTCTAAACACTCGCATTTGTAATATCCAATTAATTATAAAAATATATTCTATGTATAAAAAAGTACAATACGAACTTTACTTATAATAATTTAAACCGTTCGGAATTTGTTCTAATAAAGCAATAACAGTTTCAAAATTGGCGGTACGTGGTTATAAAATTTCGTGGCCCGCTTTGTTAGCTCGAAACAATACCGCTCCGGTATTAAGAATTCACAAAATATTTACACAACCTCCCTTATAATATGGTTTGAAAAGCGTCAGCGAGAAAACTAAACGCCGAGAAAACATCTTTTTCTATGTCTTGGGCTCTTGACATAAAATAAAATTGTTTGTGAGAAAATGGTCGGTTGACATCTTTCTTTACTCTTAAACTGCCATCCACAATGTATGCGAAACGGTGAAACCCAGCAGTATAGTACAAAAGGTCATAAGATTTCTGGGTCCCATGCAAAATATATCATTACTAGAGAATGCCCGCAGCTTCGCCAGCGTGAGTTTCGGTTTTTCACAAATCCCGAGGGAATCGTGGATTTCCGGTTCCCGTTCCCGCTCCCTTTTCCAACCTTTACACCTACTTTCAAGAAAGTTTGCTATAGTAATCTATTAAAATCCCGTGGGAACTGTGAATTTTTCCAGGATAAAAAGTCTATGTTTTAAGTCAGAGCATAATCTATCTCCATTCAAAATTTCAGCCAAATCGGTTCAGTAGTTGCGGCGTGATTGAGTAACAAACATCCAAACATCCAAACATCTAAACATCCAAACATCCAAACATCCAAACATCCAAATATCCAAACATCCACACTTTCACATTTATAATATTAGTAGGATATCACTTAAGTGCTTGTTTTTCTATTTATGGCGCGTCAAATTCTTCAAACGGGCATTTTTCCGCAACAAACCCGAATATTTTGTCAATTTTTACACACAACTGGTGCCCACTTTATAAACTAGTAAGAGCCATTTTCCTTATTGCTTTTTTGGGATACTCTTTGAATGGGTATTGCTCTATAAAGAAATTGAATTTTTGGTCATTAAAATATACATAGATACATGAGTACAACTTAAACAATACTTACTTGCTAAATACCAGCATCAACTATTTAAGAGAAAACAATTATAAGTATTTATTGCTTTTTGGTCGAGGTAACTCGATTGTCAGGCGCAGTAAATAATATAATCGCAACTATTTAGCGCAGGCAGACACACATTTGATATCGGATAGTTGCGTTTTATCCTGTGAAGCCAGAAACATCCATTTTGAAAATCGTTACCATGATTCTAACGACGTCTGGTCCCAACAGGATTGCTTTAATTCCATAGAGATTGGCGCTGATGTCACTATTGATTACGCATTTTTATGGCGTGTCCGATGCTACTATAGTCTATCCAACGGAAACAAGTTAGTATAGGATTACTAATTTGTAAAATTCCAGGTAACATGGATATCTAGAGAGTAGCGCTTCCATTCGAAGAGAAATTTCTTTTTCCGATTACCTGCCTGCCGTAATAAAGGAAAGGTAGATAGATGCTCTTCTCTGAAAGGCAACGCTTTTAGGAAATCAAAAGAAACGTCAGGAAATTTCTCTCAACAGTACAGTAACAATTCAAGCTCTCGTATTCCTGTTCGCTTATGCATATGTACTTCTACATTAACATCACGTTACATTTACATTCGGTATAGTATTAATGAATAAGTCAGTTGATCGGATCTGTTGAGACAACAAGGTGATACCCGAGGAACTTTCTCAGATACAGTCGCTCCGCGGGAACTGTAGGGTTATGCGAAGTTTGCACACCTCGACAACGCTATTATATTTCGAATATCGAAAAACTACAATATCTGAGCAAAATGGACCCAAAGTCTCTTATTTTAAAATCGTAAATTCAATTATCTTCCAATTTTCATTTTTCATTTCCACTTGGGGCGCTGGCTGTAGAGGTATGGACGAACTCAAACCTTAAACAAGCCAGTTATGTCCATTTAATCTGAAGTTTTTATTTTATTTTTTAAAAAGAATATAAGCCATGATGAGCATGACATATTGCCCTTTTCCCTCCAATTAAGTGAAAACTTGTGCTAGGAGTGGGTACGACAATAGTGTAACGGGTGGGGTTTGAACCGTCGACCTTGCGGTTTTTGATCCGAGCCCCACGACCGTTGCCTTTAGCCGCTATTGCGACTACTCGTATATACATTGTGTTTCGATAATCGAATTCGATCGACAATGCCGCAATAAGCAAACTTAGCATAACCCCACTGACGTGGTGCGAGCGGAAGGAATTTATGAGCATGAATAATGCATGCCAGATCGAACGAGAATGAATGAAAACTTGCTGTTTTTCTTTATCGGAACCATGTTCTCCGCTGACATATTAAAATTGAATTTTCTCGGCGCTCTTCCGGGAAATTAGGCAAATATTTTGGAGATATTAAAAATGATGTCTGGGTTGGAGTCTGCTAGGATCGTTTTAACTCTTTTTTCATTTTATTTTTCTTGTTATATTTGACTACCCAACATTTTAACTGATCATAATAGATGATGATGGAGGAAAAGCAGTAAAATGGAATAGGTATAAGTATATAGGTTCTCTATAGACTTGATTAAGTTCAATTCAATCACAGAATATTTCACTACAATGTCCCACTGTAATAATGTTTATAGGTAATGTTTGATCGTAGTTTTCTTTAAAAAATAGTCTGGCCTGAGGCAATGATCAACGATCATGAGTTTATTTTAGGGTGCGTAGATTTTTATACAGCACTGTGAGTATACATTTTAATGGCTCATATGGGCAACGGAAGGAGGCCTCAATATTAGCAGAAAATGTTTTCGTATGCATACGTCTAACGCTGAATTGCCAATTTATTCATTCTATGATACTGATAGAGCTCAATTATCTAATTGTCTAACTAAAGGTAGGTACTAAGTATGTTACATACATTGCAATAGTCGCAAATATTGTTAATTGCTACCATTCTGATTCACAGAACTTTTGCTAAAAAATTCAATTTTAATCAACAGTGAAAGAGTGTGAGCCAATCGGAAAAATTCCGGCCATCGTGCTTAAATGCATCCATATTTCGCAATGGAGAGACATACTGCTGTATTTTGTGTTTCTACTGTTATAAAACTGTAATTATATTTATTAATTTATGTGTTTGAAAGCACACAGTGTCATTTTGGCATTATTATTATATTCAAAATTGAACATTAGGAATGCGACTGAGATGCGCGACCGCGATGTGCGACCTAACACGCGACACGTGTTCCCGACGCGCGACTGCGACTCGCGACAATTATTCCCTTCATCTCAATTAATTGGCTCCATACATTGTTATACAAGAGTTTCATACCTCAAATATCTAATCTACTTCTCTAGCCGACTTGTCCACTTTTGTGACTTGTCATACCTACACCATCAAAGCATAGTGCGTTTGCAAGCCGTGCTTCCCTGTTGGCCGGAACTGGCCGAACGCATTGGCCGAGTGCACAGCAAATGTATACTGAAGCCATAAGATACAGCTTGACCAAACTATATGCGGAACAAAAATTAGATGCTACTCATTCCCGTAAATATTTTTCAATTAAGCAAAAAACCATACAGAACACATTATTGTCAATCTTTCTGTAAGAAGCGCGGTATGAAGTCGTAAAGGCGGTCGTATAACGGAATACCTTAAACTGTGAACGCCTCGCAAGTCGCATCCCACGCTGTTATCCTAAATGTGTTAATGTAATCAGGCGGACCCTTGGTACATCGCTTCATCCAATGGAGACTATTAGAGAAACGGTGCCCGCATGCCGGTAAGATTTCTTAATAAAATTATTTAGGGGACCTTGGTAATCTAAATGTGAGGGCCTAGGTTAGTCGAAATATTATTGAGACATTTAAAACGAGCGGTATACTAAAAAATAATGAGCTCTATGGTGTTGATAAATTATTAAGAACTGGAGAAATTATTTTTTTATTTGGGATTTCGCACCCTAAGGTTTACCAAAAGGGACCCCTCAAAATCCTCGCTGTTTATTATATGGACCTGTACTATATTATCAATCAATAAGAATTTTTTTTTATTCAAATTAACTTTTACAAGTGCTTTTGAATCGTCCATTGAATCTACCAATAATACCAAATATCAATCAAATACCAATCGTCAATAGGGTCGTTTGATTTCCATACCTAAGCTAAGCTGTGATACAAATAGTTTCAAAGAAGCTAAGTTTACTTTAGAAGAAGCTAAGATACGTTCTCATCCCTTGCTCCACCGAGTACTGTAAGTATTCATTGAAGCAAAGGATAGTTGAGCAAGTTCATAGCTTAGCACATCTCTGGTGTAAACGCACCCTAGACTAACTAGCCTCAGACGATTGATGGCAGGTACATCAAAACTGGATCCATAATATTCGAATGGGATTAGAGTATAATGTAATTCAAATAACCAGAGAGAGATTATTCTATTCATACGATCGGCAACATTTAGCGTCTCATGCTGCTGTTACTCGGAATGTGCTAATGTAATCAAGTCCGACCCTTGGCTCGTTGCCTTATCCGACCAATCAGGGAGGCTGCAAAGGAAATGAGGCGTACAAGGTCACTACCAAAATGTACAAACATACGCTTGTGTAAGTCGATAACAGGATATTATCTTATTTTTCACCATAGCCTAGAGAGATTCTGTGTGTGTGTACTTTAACATTTTCAATATTTTTATATAAATATTTTCCCGAAAAAATTATTGGTCCATTTTATTTGGTTGTATACAGTGTACACACATACTTGTGTGTACAGCCGTAGAATACACACAAAAATACATTGGTATTTTTATGTTGTATTGTTTTAGGTTGTATGGCACAATGGGACGCTTCACGCTGCTTATGATGTTTTAACGTTTTAATATGTTACCGTTTTCCCGAAAAACTACTCGGCCGATTTTGATGCCGTTTTTTGTATTACACAGGTATCATCTTAGAGCCGATTTGTAGAAATTTTTTCAGGGTATAGGGCACCAGGGGACGCTGCAATACGTCGCGTCGTAAATTTCTTTTTAATTCAATGAGCATCTCTTGTTTATTGCGTGATATAGGCTTTCTGTGATGAAGACAATTATGCCTGATGGAAAACAATAATGAAGTATTAAATTGAAGCGCGCTTGCCTAGAAGATGCCTAATCCCTCCTGCGACCGAGTGTTGAACGCTCGCCGCTACGAATACTTAATAAATTAATGAAACTGATATCATTCTGTAAAATCGCGATACAGCCTGACACAGTATTAAATATAAACCCAGCTTGATTCGTTCAAGCAATTAAGCCATCTTCTCTTTACATCTGCTTGGATTACGAAAATGCTTTGCTACGTATATCTGCACTTAATGACGTCGTTTCCGTAGCGATTTCCCGACGAAATTAAAATAGCGATTCTGCAAAACGTGCTGCGTATAATGCTTGTGGTGTAGTGAGAGAGTTGATAATGACGTAATTAAAAAACAAGTATACGAGATCAAGCACAAGTAAAATAACTTTTCATCATATTTTAGATGCAGAAAGAGATAAAACTATTTACTTAGAGCCTATTATTTTGCGGCATAGATAGTAGGTATTGTTCTTAGTATTAAAGTTAATAAATAAATCGCATTTCATTTCATTTCATTTATTAAAATCGTTCGAAAGTTATGATACAAGCCTATACTTTTATAATTTTAAGGTAATCTTTATTGGATATATTACCCATACAAGTCGGATGGCGACTTCTATGGGTAGTATGTCGTATTATTAGTCGTATATGTCGTATATGTCGTATTATTAGTCGTATGTCGATTTTTCATTTTAATTAAAGTATTATGTAGTGAAAGTTTATTCCCCACAACCCTCTTCGTAGCCTCGATCCAACGCGCTGGGGGGCACCTCACACTACTTGCCTTGTTGTTTGTCTCCACTCTTGAAATTTTAGGCTCCAACAGCCAACGCTCCTGCGATACCTTGCTCATAGCGGCTGGTTGAAAAAGGCTGTGAGGCGAAGTAAGACGGCGTTATTCAAAAAAACCTACATTATGTCCAACAGTGTATACCAACAGGCCGATGTTAATAATATTTACGATGTTGATAATTATTATTTTTGCTCTCGGTGTATCCACACCTTAACAGAGATTCCCTTAAGATGGCGGGTTTCAATGTAGCCACTTAAATGTTAAGAGAAGCTGTTGAATATGTAGATTTCGATGTTCTCCGAAATAGGACTGGTTCACTTTGAATCGGTATCGTTCTAAATGTAACCAAGCGTTGCTTAATTACGTCTATCGTAGACGACCGATAATACTAGATAGTCCAACAAAAGTCGCTAAAATTAGAACACCACATTTTCTTTAACGCAGACGACCCATAAAAAATGGTTCTCTAAAAATCGAAGTTAAGGTAGACTAAACCATGACGATATGACCATGACGTATGACCGCGACATGCAAAGCATGGGAGGCATGTGCCCTCTGGTTTGTGTAGAAAAATGTGGAAATACGAAATGTACGGAGAACATTTGAGACGTGCGACACTGCGATATGTAGCAGTCAATCGAGTGACACTCAAGTGTCGATGTCTACTTGTCTCCTTTTAGGTATAATTTAGAGAGGTAGGCTGAAGAGATACATTAGAAGGCCGTACGGACGATGGAGGGAGTACCAGATACCACCTTTCACATCTAAGTTGTTTTTAATAGAAAATATTTTTTCCCGAAGAGTAAGAACAACTCACGCGTTGACTAGATCTAATTTTTGATGTCTACGAGAATGATTCTTCTCTAGAAGGGTAAACATATTAGATAAGCCATAACAGTGAACATATTATGCTTATGTAGACGATATTGTACGTTGTATAAGCATAAATTTAGCACCGCCGCAACTCACAACATAAAGTTAGTAAAATCGCTCTTACATAAAAATTGGTCGTCTGCGTTAGTCTGAGCCGGCATCTTTCTAATTTGTTAGCGAACTTCGCTTAATTAACTTGATTCGTCAATATTTACATTAACCCCTTTTCTTATTAAAGGTGACAGTATACTACGGTCGCTAAAGGCAGAACGGCTGCAAAAGGCAGAACGGCTGCAAAAGGTTGAGGCGTTGACGGCGCTCTCATGTTTTTATTACTGATTTTGTGTTACATTATTTGTAATATAGTTCAGGGGTTCTTCAAGCTTCAGCTGTACCGTCTTGGTTGTTTAGTTTTCAGCCATACGAGAACACTTACGTATCACAGTAAAAATAATGGATCCATGTTTACAATAGGGTATTTGACAACATTGAAAATATACTATTGATTGTGGTCATCTTATCAGATAATAGCCTAAAAAAGACATATTTCACTCAATCAAACTAAACTATGTAATTTTACGCGATATTTTGCACGAAATAAAACATTATAATTTTTGAAATTTTATCAGGAACGTGAACGCTCTGGGATTGTTTGTGACGTCACTCGATTGCACGTAACTTGGTTGTTATAATTGAAGTTTATCAAGTCAACCGAAACTAAACTTTATACTAGAAAGAATAAGATTGATATTAAAATGAGTAGGTATAACAATTTACAACATTACGATACAGCAGTCGCCTTGCGTAGCGTCTCTGTCGCACGCACCGAGTTCCGAAAAGGAGCGAGCGAGAGAAGTGACTTGCATAGCGATTTGTGACGTCACGCGTATCATGTGATCAGAAATGTCGTTTTTGGCGTGGTTTTCAAAACTTAAACTTTATCATTGATTTAATTCTTAATACTGTAGATATTGCGAAAAATATCAATGTAGTGTGTTTTAATAAGTAATAAAGAATAATTTAAAACAATTTCCAAAAATTAGTCAAATACCCTATTTACAACGTAAACGTTGTTCAAGTACGTATTTCCATTTAAAAAATGCAGTTTTAGGGCCCTTTGTTATTCTTACGACTTATGCGCTTCGTGCGGGTCTTGCGGCAGTGTGTGATCATCTTTATCTTAATTAGTCAATATTTAAATTAACCCATTTTCTCCTTAAGCTGAACGGACTGAATTCCGAAAGTGGTTTGATTATTTCGGGTGGAAATTATATTAATTTGTGGAATTATAATTATTACTTAGGTACGTATTAGATTATGCCAAAATGTTGTACCTACTTGTGACGTAATCAACACAATTAGTAGTAGTGTGTTTTTTAACAATTATTAGCAGTAATCAACACAAGTAGATTGTGTTCTCAAATGTTACATTTAGGTACGTGAACAAGAGTAACTTCCAAACTTTTCAGCGAACATTTCAGCATATGTCACTTGTAACATTAAAATATGTTATAGATCGACCAGAATCTCATGAAAAATAGGAAAATTAAATTTTGTACTAAGCAACACTAGGTTAACTCGGCTGCCCTAGTGATAAACAAAGTAATTACATTCAGAACACCTTACATGGGATCGTTTCACGAAATGAAAAATCAAGCAACTGCATTTTAAATACAAAAACAAAGTAATCAACATCCAATTACTTTGTTTTTGTGTTGTGCTTGTTGTTTACTTGGTTTTTGCATATTTTATATTCCGGGTTAGTGTGTGCAGTTACTTTGTTTGGGCAATTCAAATTTCAGTAAACTATTCAAGTTATTTGAAATATTAAACTGTGGTAAAAAACTACTCGACATAAAACTTTTGTTAATGCAAAAAAGTCAATTTCACAAAAAATGTCAGTTACTTTATTTATCGCTAGGGCAGCCGCAGTGTTGCTAACTTTGGAATTTCATTTCAGTATTTTTCATGAGATTCTGGTCGACCTTTACAAGTGACATTCTGCGAACAATGCAAAATGATCGAATGCGTCTGAATGGATTGCTGTGAACATTTCACCTGACAACTTGTTCGTGTTCGAGCACTTGTTCGTGGGGCGTCTTTGTGACGCGAACATGTTCGATGCTCAATTCAGATGTGAACTAAGCTTTATGTCACATCCCCGACACTTTAATACTTCCGAACCTACTACTGACAACGCTATAGGTACGTAATACTACTAGGCGTAATTCTACGTTGTGAATGACGGCTGGCTACGTCTTTGAACTATATTGTTCATTCATTTTTTTATATTGAAATTATATTGAATTATATTGTACTGACGCTGGCTACGATAGGAATCAGTATCTCTTCTTTACGCTGTATAATATTTAGCCGACTTCAAAAAAGGAGGTTCTGTATTCGACCCGATACAATTCTTGGGAACCATCAATATCTATTGTTGGGTGGGACATCCGTCTGTACCCTTTGTCCAGTTCGGGTTAGTATACATCTGCGTCCTAATGACCATATAAAATGGGATTTATTACCCAATTTTTGGATGATAATACAAGTTTTGTTGAGCGAAAGAAATAACACATATTTTTTTCTACCTCTTTTTGATATTGTCCTTGCAAAGAAATATGTTATCAGTTTTTTCGTGAAAAGGACTATGTACCTACTTCGTCCAATAAGTTGTTCTTATTTTTTATCAGAGTCTAATTATAATATTATGTGCGGGTCCTATAATCAGTGTACAACGATCTTTACAATCTACGTCAAAATACTGCCAAATAGCAAGTGGAGGCGAAAACAAGGAAAGAATGGGACTGCCTAAGTGCCCAGCATTTAATTTAAATACTTATAGAAAAAAATGTGACTGTCGCAAATTTGAGAACCTCAGTTTAGAAAAATCTTGATGAAATTAGACACTTGTTCTGTAAACACAACCATAAACAAACGTCAGTTAATAATAATAATAATTTGTTCATTTCAAAATCATTACATACATTATCTCACTGAGGCTGGGAACTCCTTGTACTCTAGCGGCACGCTATGATGGCCGGTTTGACGTTTGTCCGCTCATGAAGTTCCGTATTAATTGATAACGACTTTGAAGGAAATAATTGTATTACTTTATTGACGATAGTGATGTGCAGAGATTCATAAATTTTATCGAATGTAGTTTTAGGTTTAGGACTCAAAATTTATTTATTAAATTGATTTCTTAAATGTATACAAGTGTAGAAAAATCAGTTTGCACCATTTAAGGGGTGAATGTACTTGTGAATATGAACAATTTTCACTATGTGGACAAACCTCTGAAATCGCAAAAAAATATCAATAAATTTTTAAAAATGGAATCTAATACGATCGTCACATAGGATCGCTGGCTAGCACAACTACTACCTCCGGCAAACTCGCGTCAATGCTCAATGCAAAACAAAGCAGTTTCGAATTGACGTTGCTTCGAAAAGTATAAACTGTCAGTGCAATGCGATTGTGATATAGTTTTGACCTGGCTTTGGATTTCAAATATTGATACTGCATTACTGTTGACCCTTGCTCGTTAATTTGGACTCTGTTCAAGCCCTTTGTTGTGGATTTCGTCGATATGACCGAACGTACGCAGAGAACTGTTCTAAATAGTCAGACACGTGAGTTCGTAATACGCCTTCGTAACTATTTCGATCGTGAAGCTCAAAATGGAGGGCCAATTTTACCTATAACGTCAGTGGTTGAACGCGTAGCTGATGCGCTTAATATTGGACAACGAACTGTTAGACGGATAACTAAAAAAAAATATGGCGAGACTGGCACAGAAGAAAATAAACTTCACACACCAAAAAAGAGAAAACGAGCAAAACCAGTCGTAGGCATCGATAGCTTTGATGCCGATGCTATCCGAAGACATGTTTACGGCTACTATTTACAGAAGGAGTATCCAACAAGAAAAAAGTTGGTGCATTCACTGAAGGAAGCTGGATTATTCTTCGGTGGGGAAAGTTCTTTAACGAAGATTTTGAAGACCATTGGATTTCGATACAAAAAATGTAACAAACGCAAAATATTGATGGAAAGATTTGATATAGCGATGGCAAGGTATACTTTTTTACGGCAAGTGAAAGAAATCAAAAATTGGCAAAATGTTGTGTTCTTGGATGAAACATGGCTTAATGCTAACCATACTGTAGGCCGTTCTTGGAACGATGACACAGCAGCATCTACTTCCAAAGTTCCTGTAGGAAAAGGATCGCGACTTATAATTTGTCACGCCGGAACCATCAACGGGTTTGTCGAAGGTTCTCTCATGGCTTTTGCGTCAAAAACCACTGGAGACTATCATGAAGACATGAATGGAGAAAAGTTTACTGAATGGTTTACCTCAATGTTGTGTAGCCTCCCTGAACCATCTATTATAATTATGGACAACGCCCCATACCACTCGATGCAAATTGACAAGCCACCTGCCCAATCCCAAAAGAAAGCTGATATCGTCGCATGGCTTCGTAAAAATGGCGTAGATGCAAACATGAATATGTTAAAAGCGGAATTAGTACGTCTTTTAAAAGAAAACAAACCAACCAAGATCCGATACGTCATTGACGAAATAGCATTAGAACATGGGCACAGAGTTATACGGTTACCGCCTTACCATTGTGAGTATAATGCGATTGAGTTGGTGTGGGCTCAAATTAAGGGATATGCTGCAAGACACAATACAGAACCCCCATTTACCACAAAAAAAATGCTAAAATTATTAGAAGAAGCTTGTGAACATGTGACTAAAGGAGACTGGGAAAAGGTTGTGAATAGAACTGTTAAATTAATAAGGGAAGATTATGAAAGAGATGTGAAAATAGATAATATTATAGAAAACGAACTTATAATTATTAATGTATGTGATGATAGCAGTGACGACAGTGAAAATAGTAGTATGGACGAATCTGATTAATTATGGCCTTTTGTGGCACCTTTTTTGGTATCTTTTGTATTCATATGTTTCTTGTGTGCATATAAAGTATGTATATTCATTTTCGTTCAAATATTCAGTTCGTTCAAATAAATTAAATAAACATATACATTTTTGTTTTATTAAACCTATTTAATCAGGTACAAAAACAAAACTTAATTGTTTTTTGTTCGAGAATAAATTGACATTCCACATCACTATTGTAATGTGTCAAACCGGCCATCATAGCGTGCCGCTAGTATAAGTATATTTAAATACCTTTATTAGGACAACTAACTAACAGCTAGATCATAGAAAAAAATCTATGACCTAGAAGCGATGTGAGCACTGAGCATATCGACGGCGAAGTGCCAATACCTGACCTAATCTGACATTTTTCATGAAAATCATTTAAAGTCAATACCTCCTAACTAACCGAATACCTACTTCATTATCATAAAATAGAATAATTTAATATTAGAAATAAAGCATTAAGTATTATTATTCTTAAAAAATAAACTCATTTAACATTTTTATTAGTCAAGAAATTCAACGTTTTTTTTTTTTCACTTTGTGTAAAATATTGATTTTGGCAGTTAGGAGTTATTGGTACTTCGCCATCGATATAGCTTATATACTTATTATATACAAGTGGACACCCGCGACTTCGTATTACTTTTTAAAAATCCCGTAGGAATCATTTTGTTTTTCCTAAGCTCCTTTGAGCTCATATTGTGCTAAAAACTGTAAAAAGTTCACTGGCGGATGTTTAGGTAGATCAAAATGTAAACATCCGCCAGTGAAAGTCCCATCAAAATTGATCCAGCCTTTTAGAGATTAGTCGGTAATCTTTAAAATATCTACTTTCTCACAAAAAAAGAATTAATGAAATCGGACCATGCGTCATTGAATTACAGCTAAATACACGTTTTGAATTTCATCCCCTCTCCCTAGGGAACCGTGCTCAATTCAGGATAAAAAGTATCCTATATGTTACTCCGTAGTATGAACTTCAATCGTACCAAGTTTCGTTTCAATCCATTCAGTAGTTTTTGGGTGATACGTGCACAAACATACAGACAAACAGATAAACAGACAAACAGACAAACAGACAAACAGACAAAATTTAAAAAATAGCTTTTTTACGTTCTATTATTTATTCCTAACATCTCTCAGTTATTATTTTGCAAAAATCTCCAATGTACAGATACGGCAAGTCTACGATTTTATTATACTTATGTATAGAATAGAAGAAGATAGAAGATAGATTATAGCT
Source organism: Melanargia galathea (assembly GCA_920104075.1). NCBI lineage: Eukaryota > Metazoa > Arthropoda > Insecta > Lepidoptera > Nymphalidae > Melanargia > Melanargia galathea. The sequence goes on from OV049855.1 coordinate 25,173,267, forward strand.
TGTTAAGCTGTAATAAAAAATTAAACCGATATTAATATACTGAAATAAGCTAGGCCGTCACACTTACACGTAGGTATATAATTATATTGTCGTCCATATATTGATAACTACTGAAACGATTTAGCTTGCAGTGTTCCCTAAGTGAAAGTAAATGTAAGCCAATAAAAAGTATGGTCACAATGAAATTAATAGTTTCAGAGAAATCCGCGGACAAACATACATATAAACATACATACACATAAACATACAAACATACTTACCCCTAAAATTTCTTAAAGTATTTGTTTGAAAGTCGTAATAGATCATCATAATATGTGAATATTTTGCTGTTCCAATAATATTACATACAATACATATCGAAATGATAACCTCTTTGTTTTAAATCGGTTAAAACAGATATTAATTCAAAATTCAACATCTTACCGTACTAGGTACGGACTGCTTTAACAATCTTCAAGAATAAATGGACGTCATCAGAAAATCTTTAGATTTAACGTGAAATAAAAACAATCGCCTAGTATCCAACGGCAACCCGATTACAGAATAAATAATCTTTCTTTCTTCTACAGTCAAGAGGTACAACTGGAAACAAGCATAAAGGACATGACCAGTGCCTGCCTACCGATTAGGAAAAATGTGCAGGATTTCTGCTTTTACAGTAAGATTCAAAAATTAAAGCTTAATTTAATATGGATTTATTATTTCGATAAAGGCCATGGTTTAAAATATCTAAAAAAACAGTATGTTTATTGATTCCGCTTTTTCCTTTTATTTACTACTCCATCAGAATTGCCAGAAAGGTATGAAATGTACGAAATTGGTACTTTTTAGGTGACCTTCGGTCTTATTTTCAATTTAACTTTTATTTATACATTCTTTGACGTTTCCATTGCTACCAGATTTTTATAAAAATAAATATTGCTGGGGACAAAAAGAGATTGGTATGAATCACTAGCTCGGTTGCTACAGTAGCTATATGAGTAACTTTAAATACCGTAAACTTTAAGTAACGTCAAATATTATGAGTCTTTTTTTTAATAAAAATAGCGAGCAAACAACAACAAACCATTATTATTAACAGAATAAAAACTTAGTATTGGATTTTGTACCTGGAAGTCCCTTAATGAATGACGACCTCTGACTCCTGACGTTCTCTTTCGTTCCGAGAATATTGACTTTTTGTTACGAAAGTCAGTGGCACTACAGCTTCGTACTTTATCTAGCTTTTGAACTTTTTCAGGGTCTCGTTCGTAGGATTCCCGACATACCATCTGGCAACACTACACCATTTATACAAATAATAATCATTCATGAAAGTTTTACGAAATAACTCTGCTATTCGATACTAGATGGCGCTAGGCAATGTCTAATCAAGTCTAAAATGAAAAAAAAAATGATTTTCTACTATTCAACGTCATCTATATAGGTGGAACTTTGCTATAAAAAGTAAAGCTATTTATTATTTGTTCAGAATAATTTAAATTATTCAGATTTGCTTGAAACGCCTAGCGCCATCTAGTATCGAAAAGCAGAGTTATTTCGTTTTAAAGTTTTATGAAATAACTCTGCCCCTCGATACTAGATGGCGCTAGGCGTTTCAAGCAAATCTCAATAATTTAAATTATTCTGAACAAATAATAGAAAGCTTTACTTTTTATAGCAAAGTTCCACCTATATAGATGACGTTGAATAGTAGAAAACCATTTTTTTTTTACATTTATACTTGATATTCCACAATGTTTAGCGCCATCTAGCATCGAAAGACAGAGTTCTTCGTAAAACTTTTCTTTATTTTTCTCAGTCTTCTGAGCCTTTAGATCCCTGAAAGTTTTTTATCTGAAAACTAGAGAATATAAGAATTCCAAAAATAAAACAATCTTTGCTGCACATTGATTTTTGACACCTAGGCAAGTGCCCATAGTGCCACTGGTCATGTCCTTTAAAATTTAAAAATTCCCCGACCATTTGCCATTTTGTGCTGGCGGCCATCTCGGATTTGCAATAATGCTATTCTGCTAGTCAAGCTCTTTCATTTGATACCCATATTAAGGGAGTTGTGAAAAAATATGTAATCCGTCATTTTGTAGCGGCGGCCATCTTGGATCGATTAATCGAATAATCGATCGATTATTTATCGATCAAACATAGCTAATAACACTCTCGACTAATTTCCTTTCAAACAAAAAAACCGCATTCAAATCGGTTCACCTGACACATACACACACACACACACACACACACACACACACACACACACCACACACACACACACAGACACGTCAAACATATAACACCCCGTAGTTTTTGCGTCGGGGCCGGGAGTTAAAAAGAATTTACTTCAACAAGTATAAATTAAAAATTTAAAAAACCCCCGACATACGCCATTTTGTGGTGGCGGCCATCTTGGATTTGCATAGTGCTATTCTACTAGTGAAGCCCTTACATTTGATACCCATATTGAGGGTGTTGTGATAAAATATGTAATCCGCCATTTTGTAGCGGCGGCCATCTTGGTCCGATTTTCATTAAACATAGCTAACAACACTCTCGACTAATTCACCTTTCAAACAAAAAAAAAACCGCATTCACATCGGTCCATCCGTGTGAGCGCCACAGGGGAACAGACAGACAGACACACACACACACACAGACACGTCAAACTTATAACACCCCGTCGTTTTTTCGTCGGGGGTTAAAAACCAGAAGCTTAATCATGGAAGTTACCTTAGTTACTCCATGAAAGCGTTTTGCTAATTCCGTGCAAAAATATTATGAAAGAATGTTGAAATTCCGCTCAAAAGTGACCGGCTTCCTCATGAATAGTTCCGCTATAATTCAAATTCACGGTAATCACTGCACGGGACCGCACATTTCAATGCAAAATTTTGCAGTATTTTAGCGAGTTTTCTGAATAAATTAGTAATTTTCCCGGCAAGAATTATTAAAATAATAATGAGGTTTGCATAACCTGCCCCTTTATAATAAAAATTGTTATTTGCACATTGCTAAATGTTTACCAAAAATGGTTTTGACAACCTCCCTGGCCCAGTGGTGAGCGCTGTGGTCTTGAGAGAGGTCCCGGGTTCGATTCCCGGCAGGGGTAGTTTGGGGTTCTACAATTTCTAAATTGTCGCTTATCTAGTCTGGTGGGAGGCTTCAGCCGTGGCTGGTTACCACCCTACCGGCAGAGCCGTGCCGCCAAGCGATTCAGCGTCCCGGTACGAGGTCATAAATAGAAACCGATCAGGGGTATGCACACCACTTTCAAGTTAGCCCGCTTCCATCTTAGACTGCATCATCACTTACCATCAGGTGATATTGCAGTCAAGGACTAACTTGTAGTTGAATTAAAAATAAATCTTGCTGCAGCAATGCATATTAGCCAATAGCGAGAGAGTATCAGCCAATCAGAGGTGAACGCGATCGTCATTCGTCACATTGTAGCTGTCAATGTCAGCACATTGGATTGCAACAACCCTATATTTTCGTGACGATGGTCTTTTATTTGTGTTATCAGTTAAGTATAACACAAATAAAAGACCATTCTTTTATTTGTGTTATCAGTTAAGTATCACCCAACAATACTAGTAAAACCGACTAGTTTTTTGTTGTCCATTTTGTTAAATTGTTGAATTTTTGTTAAGTGTGTGATTTCTTATTTGTGCATACTGTTACTGTTGTTCATTATCGTTTTACTTTGTTGCGTTTGAGACTAATACCACATGAGTAGATATCCTAACAGAGAGGAAGCTTCATACAAGCTTCTCGCTGTAGGTACACTCACACATAGCGCATGTTTGCCATCCAAGTGAGCCGGTGGATGGCGTCAGACGTGGAGCGTCCGTAAACCGTTGGTGAGAGCTCATGTGTGAGTGTACCTACAGCGGGCCGCTTGTATGAAGCTTCCTCTCTGTAGGGATATCTATCTACTCATGTGCTAATATTGTTCGTTAAAATGAGAGAGAGGGAAAACTGTACGTATAAATAAATAGTAGATACATATACACATCATAGCTACTGGAACCCTGTAATTTTATTACAATAGGTGACCTATAAGATAATGCAAAAGCTTAGTATATCACTGCAGAGCATTGCCCACAGCTATGTTCAACAGTGGACGTCCATAGGATGAAACGATGATGATGAGAAACAATTAATATTCCTACCACGTTTCATAACTTATTTCCTCTCTTCGCAATTTTTGAATAAGCAATCTCAATTTCCGAAGGAAGTCGGTAATTATTACAAACTTCGAAATTATTACGAAGTTCAAACTCTGGCAAAAGTTCGATCAAAGGTCTGCTAATAAGTTTTTCTTTGATGACTATCTACTTACCCGACTACGAAGGGTGATGATTTTAGCAGTGTATGTTTGTCTGGTGGGAGACTACAGTAATTACCACCCTAACGGTGGAGCCGTGCCGCCCAACGGTTAGTGTTCCGGTAAGTAATTCTTATTAGGTAGTTACATCGATATAGTAGTTACATCGATATAGTAGTTACATCAATATAGTAGTTACATCGATATAGTAGTTACAAGAAGAAATTGTTTGTGGTGATTGGTTCTATATTTTTACTCGCTAATGCCCGCGACTTCGTCCACGTGAATTGAGGTTTTAAAAATACCTATGAGAAAACTCTAGGGCATATAAAGTACCTATCCAATGTTAGTCACGCTCGCGTCGAACAAGGCGCACCGACGATAGTCACCCGTGCGCGTTATCGTTTTACTGTCGAAATAAATAACTTATCTGATTCAAAATTAAATGATTGAAAGTGGAAAATTTTATCCAGATAATAATATGTATTAATTAATAGTATTTGATTGCACTTAATTACTTATTAAGATTGCATTATGCTTGGCCAATAATAATTGATAAACACTTTATAAGTACTTTACGCATACCAATCTGGATTACATTTTTGACGTTCAATTTGTAGATATGTAATTTAATTTCGGACGTTAAGAGCCCTCTCCATGGGAGCGACAAATCGTTGGTGAGTGGAGTCTAAAATAGTGATTTCTGCATTTAGAGAGCGTCTTCAGTATAGAAGAGTACTAAAAATATATACATAAATAAATAATAAATTAATTAAATAAATAAATTTTGCTTGAGATATCATGATTTGTAGTGAAAAACGGTAAAGTAAAAAGATGCAAATCAAGGTTTGGAATTTCGCCTATTTTAGCAAATATTTGGCAATTTTTTACATGAACTAAAGACATTTGTAATTATTATGAAGTAACCTATGATAAGACTTCGGTCGTTTTTCAATTTTCTAGTTTCTTATATAGTTTATTTACGCACAAAGTTGCCCCAAAATTCGCCCAAAAATAGTGATTTTTTAAGCGTCATAACTTTCAAAATAAATATAATTTTACTAATATTTTTATTTTATGGCATAGGTAATGGAGATATAAATTGATATCTGGCTTAACTTTCGACCTATTGCGACAAATATTAGAATAATAGGCGTAATACGTTTGTATGGAAAAGCGCGTGAAGAGAGCGGCCTTAAGCAAGTGGGCACACAGGTGATAGTAGCCAATATATGCCTACTTTTAACCTTTTGTAATTCGAAGATATATTAGTGCCTATACAATATATGGAGATAACATAATGCAAATCAGGGTCGTAACTTCAATGCCCATGAATCCATCTTGTGTTTATTGCGGCCATAACTCATTACCGTATCAATACCCGTGTGAGTTATATTACACCCGTGATTGCGCGAGCGATACAATGATTTGATAGTTATGCTAATCTTGGATCTAATCTCATGTATTGCGTGGTGATTGCCTAATGTATTCACGTATAAGTACGCTTACAGACGAGCAGGACTTTGCTGACGAAACGTTAGTTACTGCCTACAGCTGCCGTAGATGCGTCGGTAACTGCCGTAGACGCATTAGCTACTGCCGTAGACGCATCAGTAATTGCCGTAGATGCATCAACGACTGCTGTAGACGGGTCAGCATCTGCTGTAGACGTGTCAGCGAGTGCCGTAGACACATTAGCGTCTGCCGTAGATGCATCAGCGATAGCGTAGACGCGTCGGCAACTGGTGTAGACGCGTAGGCGACTGCTGCAAACGCATCGGCATCTGCCCTCAATATGACAGTACTGTCATCACGCCGACAAAATGCCGTTCGTCTGTAAGAGAACTTAGTGGGGAGATCGACCATGCCTTCATTTGCCCAGATACGGAGCATAATTTGCCAGAACTTGAGAACTAACTTTACTCCTATCTAAACGTGGTGTACTCTAATGATTATAAATTTAGGATTTTGCTAACTTTGAGACGTTGAGAGTGGTTGAATTATATTTAACAGACTACCTAGAAAATCGTAACGCTATTATAATATACTCAAATATTCTATAATATATTATACTCTAGAGAGAAAGTAAAAAAAGATAAATTTTCAGCTCTAAGGACAAAAACAACTACAAAATGAAACGCATAAAAAGGTAATAAATATGAAGATCATAAAAATTTTATAAACACTAAAATATAAAATAATAAAACAGGATCCGTCGTTATGTCTGACATTTATTCCAGTTTCGTCTCCAGTATAACTGTTTTCACGAAACACAAGTATAAATTTAAAATTTAAAAAACCCCCGACATTTGCCATTTTGTGGCGGCGGCCATCTTGGATTTGCAATAATGCTATTCTACTAGTCAAGCCCTTTCATTTGATACCCATATTAAGGGAGTTGTGAAAAAATATGTATTCCGCCATTTTGTAGCGGCGGCCATCTTGGTCCGATTTTCATCAAACATAGCTAACAACACTCTCGACTAATTCGCCTTTCAAACAAAAAAAACCGCATTCAAATCGGTCCACCCGTTTGAGCGCCACAGGGGAACAGACAGACACACACACACACACACAGACACGTCAAACTTATAACACCCCGTCGTTTTTGCGTCGGGGGTTAAAAAGAAAAATAAACTCAACCACAATCCTTCCATAAACAACTACGCGAGGACGCGCTAGCCTGTCAATAAGGCGGCTCCAATAAAGGCTGTGCCGTTAATCCTTATCATGAGCGTGGGCTTAAGAGAACTCTACATTCCAGGCACGCTCTACGCAGCCGCTGAAGGATTATTGTGACCCCGACTGTTTTTATAGACGTTATAGTGAATTTAGCCTTTCTAACGCAATTCGGTCCATATTTCTTTCTTCTAACGATAGTAGCCAAAAAGAGAAATAATGAAATCCGACGATGTGTCGGTAAAGATAGAGACCTAATTTTGACCATTAAATTCAGAATCCTTAGTTAATATGTTTTCAGATGTGGACAGTATTGTTTTCTCAAACAAATAAGAATTTAAGTCAACTAATTATTATTTATTCAAAGCTGTATCTTTTCCCAATCAGGTAGAATCAACTTTTTCAATGTCTAGTCATATGTTGAATACAGAATGATAGTTTTACTGTTCCTTGCTATTATTAACAAAAAATTGCATATTATTCCTTTTATTAATAAATGTTGCGTTAATCCTTATCACGAGCGTGAACTTGTTATTTTAAGCTCCAAATTGTGATTATGCTCTGCGCAGTCACTGAAGGATCATTTTGATCCCGACTGTTTTTATAGAGTTGACAGTGAGTTTAGCTTGTTTTTCTAACATAATTCTGTCGTTTCTCTTTTTCAGCTATAGGATATAAATTAATAAACCACAAAATTTTATAACACGCTAGTAAAAGTAAAGCATCAAATGCAAAAAGGTTAGTTATTTGGGACATGATCTCAGATAATATAATCGTAGGTGTCATATCTGATATCATGTCCCAAATAAGTAACGTACCATAATGATGGGCAAAAGTACGTCAAGATGCGCGTCGAGTCTGTCAACACGCTCGGTCCAATAAAGGAAGGAAGGCTCCGCAGTTAATCCTTATCATGCGCGTGGGCTATTAAATTCCATATCCCAAGCACGTTCTTTGCAGTTATTGAAGTAGGTTTGTGAGTCGTGACTCGCGACTGACTGTTTTTTCATTCGTGTTAACAAATAATGTTGTTTTCGCGATCACTTCGCTTAATAGTTTTCGATTTTCAATTAAGGTAAATATAATTGATAAAGATAGTGTTTCATTCAGTGGTATCTATTTAACTTATTTATATTACACCGTTCATTCATTCATTTTGATTGATTGCATTCACATTCAGGTGCGCAATTCAATCAACATCGTAAAAGATAAAACCACTGGTAAATTTATTACACCCTGTATGAATTTGATTTTTTAAGATTTATATTGAACCTTTTCTTATTCTATTTTTCTTTTATATCCCAGAAGAAATCAAAAATAGTAGTCTAAATCAAACTAATTCTCACTATATTATAAAGGCAAAAGTTTTTATCCTGAAAAAAATCCACAGTTCCCGGGGATTTTGAAATTGAAATTTGCTATAGCAATTTACAGCTGCAGCTATTGGTAGATTACTATAGTAAACTTCCTTGGTACAAAAGTTGGAAAAGGGAGCGGGAACGGGAACCGAAAATTCACGATTCCCTCGGGATTTGTGACAAACCAAAATTCACGCGGGCCAAGCCGCGGGCAAGAGCTAGTTTAGCTAGAAGCTAATACGTTCTAGAACTGCACAAATGTTGTATTATATATAAGCTTTTAGTAGATTGTATAATAATATTTATCTACTCTCATATCTTAAAATCCCGAATATGAAATCAAAATGTGTCATATATTGGACTACTTTATTCACATACATCTATAATATTTAAAAAAAAAATTAAAAAAATTCATTATAACACTACTTTGTTAGGAAATTATTGCAAAGTAATGTTATAAAATAATTTTTTCTACATTATAGTACAGGCGAACTGGGTTCTGGTATTTTTGAGCCATGGCGGGAAATTCGTGCGACCTCCTTACAGTAGATGTGGGTAACTGTACAAACGCGTTAAACATTGTGAATTGTGTTAAATTGCAGAAGAGTAACTACTAAAAATTAAGTTTACTTAAAATTAAGTAACTACTAAAAATAACTACTAAAAATTAATAACTATTAAAAATTAAATTTTTGATAAGCTTGAGCTATTTTCCGATCCACTAATTTCTATAGGACATTAGGACTCCTCTACTACTATTAATTTCTCTATGGTAACCCAGGCTGTATGGTCAACGATCTTGGCCTGTCCCGAAAGGGACAAACCGAAAAAGAAGAAGAATCTCTATGGTAACAACTGAATTTTGGCGCCATACGCTAGTTATAATATTTAAATTTTTTATTTGTTACTCAAAACTTTACAAGACATGGTTTTTATTGTGCGGAAAAATGTCTAGCAGTGATACTGAAGAGAATTTAACTCCACCTGACCACCGACCAACAATCTTTTGCCAGCAAAATCAAAGAAAACTCACGACAAATATTACCAAGATTTTATGGTTTGGATTTTAAGATATGAGTTTAGATAAAGTAGTGTATGAAACTCTACATAATTAGTTATTAAAACACTCGTGTAATACTATTAAAAAACTCGCCTGCGGCTCGTTTTTTAAACTAACACTCGTGTTTTAATAACCTCTATTATGCAACCGTTTCATAAACTACTATTATATCATACTTGCTCAGTAACTAGGGATTACTATGGTGGAAAGTCTCCTTGTAAGTTGGTGTTTGCAATTCAAGGCAACATTACGTCGCACTATGCTTGAATTGTAATGTTCACATTACAGTTCAAGCTATGCAAAACTCCTTGGTAAACAATCTCTTTTCTTATAAAATGGTAAGAAAACTTTTTACTGAAAAAAAGTTCAAACCACCGTCATTGTGGTGTTTTTACTCTATGCTAAAATTTCATTTTGCATTACCAATGTTTTATTTACCTCGCAAGTATGATATAAAGTAGAATGCTTACCTCGGTTGCAAGTAGCTATTACACCCTCGAACTATATTCACCCTCGCTCGCTGCGCTCGCTCGTGTGACTAAATATCTCGGGTGCACGCGATCCATTAGCGCCCTATGCGAGCTGCGCTCGCACTGGCGCCAAATTGGATCTTGTTCTGTAATAGCTTACTTACGTCCCTTGTGTAACAATCTACTAATATAGCATACCTATACTAGTTAAATAAGCATAGCAAATGTAATAATGGTAGCAAAAGACATTGTTCGGTCATTGTCAAGCTTGCAATTACTTTAAAAAATTTCAAACAAACTGAAGATTGTATGTAATATGTAATTGTATTGTAATGAAGTGCCACACCCCTAAGGAGCTCTTGCAGGACCAATTGAATACATTACTACGTTTTACAATGACGTCAGACAATAATGAGGGAACATAACTTTTATGTCTTTATGTACATCGTATATCTTCAAAATGGATCCCTGGTGGTTTTCCAAGATAAAATAAGTACAGCAGAACAAGAGAGCTGCTCATTGTTTTATTATGAGAATAGCTAAATCTAATTACGACTATGTACCTATATAAGTATATATATATTTTTGAAATCTCTTCTGGGAATTTTCAAAGAGATTCTCATTTACATTATCATTGTGGTTAGTTAATTACTTCAAATAAATATAATATACTATATTGGTGACGCGCGCAACTTTGTCCGGTTGATTTACGTTTTTTTTTTTCAAAATCCCGTGAGAAATGTTGCATTTTCCGCGTTTTTCCTCTAAATCTAAAATATTCATATTTTAATTTATTAATGAAATATCCTTCCTTTTGTTCCACGTTAGTAGTTACCTAATTGTTATTGCTCATTTCTTTTATAAGTTTTACAATAAAAAAAAACTGTTTCTAAATATTCTCGTCTTTTCCCTAACGGTTACCTTGAAGCCTTTGTTAGCTCGAGCAATTTTCTTTAAGCCTAACATTCGAGCTTTGAGCCTAAGAAGCCTTGTTCCACATTACAGGGCACAATTAACAAAGCGGTTAGTAATTACGTTGTATGTGAAAAAGGGTACAAAGGCATAATGTAGACATGTATTGTTATAACCGTAGTTCTTATGCGGACAATAATAAAGGTCACATTCCAATCGCAACATAAGCCTCTTTGTAAGCTCATCGTACAAAGGCTTACATGCTGGTCTAATTTGTACGTCAAATTATAAAACGGATGTTTCCCAACTGCTAAGCGAAATTGAACCGTTTGGTACTTGGAAGATTTTAGGTTAGTTTTGTGGTTGATTTGATTTCCAATCAGAGTTTTGGAAACTCAATTTGGCTGTGTATTGACATGATTGGCGACTGCAATATAACCGAGTTTCGAGATACCTTAATCTTAGATCTGGAGCTTTGCTGAACAAAGGAAGTCCAGAACCTAATTCCAATTGAGTCTGAATTCAACTTTCTAAGCTCTGTTGAGAAACAAAACTTAGGCTTTGTTTTAGTGTGTTGTACCTTCTAGTTAGTTCTAGTTGTAAGTTTTCCTATATAATATATTCGGTTTTTCGAGCTCTGAGAAAAATTTTCAAGCCAACGTTAACTGTGTATAATTCTGTAATTTTGTATGGGAAGTAACTTTGGGAAAATATTATGATAGACTGACGCACTTCTAGAGACTCGCATAATAAAAAATCTAAAATAATGTACATAGGTATTTGGCTGTTATTTTCAATCATTTCAAATGTAGTAAACATTGATTTCATCATCATCATCATGATCAACCCATTACCGGCTCACTACAGAGCACGGGTCTCCTCTCAGAGTGAGAAGGGTTTTGGCCATAGTCTACCACGCTGGCCAAGCGGATTGGCAGACTTCACATACCTTTTGAGAACGTTATGGAGAACTCTCAGGCATGCAGGTTTCCTCACGATGTTTTCCTTCACCGTTAAAGCAAGTGATATTTAAATACTTAAAACGCACATAACTCCGAAAAGTTAGATGTGCGTGCCCGGGATCGAACCCACGACCTCCGATTAGAAGTCGGTCGTCCTAACCACTAGGCTATCACAGCTTTGATTTAATTGTAGCTAAATACTAAAAAATACTTTTTTAGGATCAAAGTACCTACATTCATATTTTATGAAATTAAAGCAACAAGGCATCCTTAATCCAAAAAGAATTCTATCAAAGAGGACGTCTTTTAAATGTAATTAAGTTATCTTAAAAGAATTATATTCAGATAGCAATAAAATGTTAGAAAGGTCCAAGATAAACCTTTTTATGTCCCGAAAACAATATTGTGAATTTGTAAATATATTTGCTTCAAACGTTTGCGCGAGCCCAAAAATCTACATAATTTCGAAAAGGATTACACGGTACCGTTAAATTTGTCAAAATGAAATTCAACCTAAACTTCTACAAAATAGAGTTGGTTTTCATATGTAACAAAAACGTAACTTACAGTGCTTTCAGCATATTTTATGGTGCTTTTAAAACTAAACGTCTTGTGAATGTGGTTGCGGGGAACGTTACGCGGTTAGAACGCGGGGAAATTAAATAAAACCTTTGCAAAATAACAATAAAGGGAATTATACGTATTTAAGTGCTTAGAAACGTGACTGTTGCTGCTACATTACTGAATGAAGGAAAAAATTTCACAATGAAATATAAATTGAATAGAGTCATTCATTTACGCAGCAGTGGAACCAATGGATTTGGTGAATTCAATGGATCTTTTCAGAATTTCAACAAAAGCATGGTAACACGGAAAACGAGGACCGGTTTCCAGCCAACCACATTAATCCAATTAGAAAACGCGTTATTTGAATTGAAATTGGACAAATTATTTTACTACAGTACTTAAGTATAATGATTCATTTATACTCATCTTGCGAATTTCTCACAGGTATTATATAGGACATAGGTGTTAGGATAATACTCTCGTTGCGTCCAGTGCTTGTTCCTGGATGTTGCTTCTAGCCCGCGCTACCAGTATCTAACCTGTTATTACCTTTTCGCTGACGGACGACGGAATCCACCGCACTACTTTATAGCTTTGACTCCCACCACTAGGTGTGGCCAGCCTATGTATATTGCCATGTTAATATTTAACACAAGCGGACACCCGCGACTTCGTTCGCGTGGATATATTATATTGGTTTTTAAAAATCCCGTAGGAATCATTTTGTTTTTCCTAAGCTCCTTTGAGCTCATATAATGCTAAAAATGTTAAAAGTTCACTGGCGGATGTTTAAGTAGATCAAAATGTGAACATCCGCCAGTGAAAGTCCCATCAAAATCGATCCAGCCTTTTAGAGATTAGTCGGTAATTTTTGAAGCATCTATCTTTCTAACAAAAAAAGAATGAATGAAATCAGACCACGCGTTATTGAATTACAGCTAAATACACGTTTTGACTTTCATCTCCTCTCTCTAGGGAACCGTGCTGAATTTCAGGATAAAAAGTATCCTATATGTTACTCCGTAGTATGAACTTAAATCTTACCAAGTTTCGTTTCAATCCATTCAATAGTTTTTGCGTGATGCGCGCACAAAACATACAGACAAACAGATAAACAGACAAACAGACAAAAATTTCTTTTTTACGTTCTATTACTTATCCCTAACATCCCCCACTTATTATTTTGCAAAAATCTTCAATGTACAGATGCGGCAATTCTACGATTTTATTATATGTATAGATATAGATATAGATAGGTTGTTTCCATCGGTACCTACTATTTTTGATAATTTTGTGATTCTATAAATTATTCTGAATTCAGATTCATTTTTATCCAGTTCATTCATAACGGTAATAAAACAATAATACTTAATACAGAATCACAACATAGGTTACAATATCGTACCTACGGTAGATGGTTGTAGTAAGGCTGTCGTTGAAGTTAAATTTTACCACACAAAAAAATTATTGACGAAAATGAAAAGAATGATTTGGGTTGCATGATCAGAATTTATTGTACATTTTTAACCTGGAGGTACCCTTAGCTCTGACTTATTATGAAGATTGACTTATTTTTGATTATTTTATTATTTTCCTCGTAGGCGTAGTATTTAAAGCACTATGTATCCCTCCGCAAGAAAGTACGATTCCTAGCTCGGGCGTATTGCGGCCCTACGGCCTACGGCCTCGGGCCTCAAACTACGCCCTCGTAGTAATCGGTCACGTTCTCTCGTCGAGGAACAATGTACTATTATTAATACAACTCACGACACTTTAAATTCTTGAAATATTTGAACTTGCACTTTCATGCCGTGGAAATTGCGGCTAATAGCCTACTTTAAATTAAAATACTGTATCAAAAGCAGTGCTTGCATTAATGCAACAGCACCGCAGATAATGCGCAGACTACTTAGTGACAAAGTAAGAAATGAGAACAGCGCCGCAAAGCGTTGAAACAATAGTGTTCATTATTATAATAGTGAAGATGAGTTTAGAGTTAACATTTATAGTGAAACAGCATCGGATAACTAAATTATCCAAGATATGATGATATCAGTCAAATAGAACTTGAAAACTTTACTGTACATGTTCAAAACTATGTATCAGATTTGTATATAAGCTTTGCTATAAAACAAGACATCATCTTATCATCAAGGTCTTATCTTCGATAAAATACTTTGAACTTTAAATTTTTTATCATTTTCGTTTTAGTTACAAGCAATGCAATCAAATAGTATTTTTAAATGTTTGTATAAAAGATCTTTTCTTGGAACAAAATTTGTATCGTACTTAGTCTCCAACTAAGATTTCCATAATAAAATGCCAATTCATATATTTATAGTGTTTCAATTTCAGTTGCTCTAAATAATCGTGGTAGTACCAGTAGTACTTACCTACTCCAAAAATTATTACCAAATTATATGAAAACAGCAACTGATAAGACGTAGCAGATGTTATAAAATATATAGCATTTAATTAAGGCTCCTCAGAATAAGATATTAAAATCAGCTTGCAACTTGATTTGGAACCTACGGGAGCCTGCGCTCACATAAATCAAAATGTCTTGAAATTCTTGAGACAGTGAAAATTATAAACAGCTTAACAGAAGCGGATGATTAGTTACCTCATCGCTTAGAACTTTGCTCGCCGAATTTGTGAAATACAGTAAACATAAGTGATTATCGAGGGCAATTAAGATAAAAGCCAATCTATTAAGTTAAAAGTCGTGTCGTTAAAACAATTGCAAAGAAAACTGCCTTTAATTTAATTTTACTTTAAATTAATTCTGAATAGGACTTTTAATTATTTAAAAATCTATATGGGTCGCCTGAATCAAATTATTTTGCAGTTATAAATACGGGCATCTACTGTCTCAGACTTTTTAACCCCCGACGCAAAAACGACGGGGTATTATAAGTTTGACGTGTCTGTGTGTGTGTGTGTGTCTGTCTGTTCCCCTGTAGCGCTCAAACAGGTGGACCGATTTGAATGCGGTTTTTTTGTTTGAAAGGAGAATTAGTCGAGAGTGTTGTTAGCTATGTTTGATGAAAATCGATCCAAGATGGCCGCCGCTACAAAATGGGGATTACATATTTTTTCACAACTCCCTTAGCATGAGTATCAAATGAAAGGGATACTAGTAGAATAGCATTATGCAAATCCAAGATGGCTACTGCCACAAAATGGCGAATGTCGGGGGTTTTTTAAATTTTTAATTTATACTTGTTGTCATAATGTTGGATTAAATATTATGGAGAAGCAACAACGAAGACATTTTTGTCTTATAAAAAAGTCTGTAAGTCTTCTGTTTACGCGAAAGTTTACCGTAGGAGCTGAGAAAACAAAGAATTCTCGATTACCAAAGCAATTTGTGTCTTGATTAAAATTTATTGTTTTATTCTGTCTATTTTTGTCGCTTTGATGAGTTTTTTGAGAAAGCATAAATTAAGGACAAGCAATGCGCATTGTCAGGCGCCTAAATTAGAAGGCTCTTCTGTCCTTATTTACGTCCAAATTACGCTGCTTTAGGGAGTAATTAGTTACATTCTCGTTTGTTTACGCGGAAAAATTATAAAATAGGTACTGTTTTAATATCAATTAATGTTTAGCTAGAAGTTAGACTGCAATTATCTCTGGACATTTGCATGTGGTGGCGGTTTTATCTGTGTATTTTTAGACTTTTTTCAATTCAATTCAATTCAATTCAATTCAATTCCTTTATTGTCATTGAGTAGGTACATTGGTGTTACATTAATAATGTGAATCAAGATTTTAAAAATAGGTACCTTAGCTCAAGCCATTTCAGAATCAATTCCCAATATTATTACGATTCGATTCTGTTTTTGATAAATTAAGACAGCGATAATAACATAGTTCAAAAATAAATTGTAGTCCATATCAGGTTTTTAAGACAAGGTAGTGCACACTTTCGGTGATAGTGAAACCAATCTTAATCAGTCACCTAAATTAGTATCTAAAGTAGTAAAGTAAAAGTGTTTTTTCAATTATTCGTAAAAAATGCAATATCAAATACGTGGATTGGTTATTATTGGTCCCTTTTCGACAATCTGTAAATTTTGGATTAGATTTTGACAACCTCCCTGGGAAAGTGGTAAGCGCTGTAGTCTTAGAAATGGGAGATCCCGGGTTTGATTCCCGGTAGGAGCGAGTTGGGAATGAATAAAAAATAGATAGATTATTAAGTTAGGCGGTAAGTCAATGAATAAATTCCATCGATGCTTATATTAAGACTAGTGTTGCGCTCGGTGCGCGAGCTGCAAGCAGCTCGCGGGCCTTGTAGTCTCTTCAATATTCGTAAAATAAAGAAATGGGAGGCCATACCAAATACCAGAATATTCTGGAGTCTCTTGAAAGATAGAAAGAAATATTGGTATCACGTTTCGTATCTTTTCTGAAAGGACACTAATGAGTTCTATGCATGCGTTTAGTGGGAAAAAAAGATCTATACAAAAATGTTCTGGAGAGCCACTTGAAAATTAAAAAGAAATTTTGTACTGACACGAATTTTTTTGTTCCGTAGCTATCTTTTTTTTACTGGCTTACCAAAGGGCCTAAGCTCTTGAACATTTTTAGTTTCAGGACCATGCCTCTATGATTGATAGTTTTTGAGGGCCGTTAGGGTACTCTGGTAATTTTTCCACATTCACTACGTTTTGGGATTTTTGTGAAAAAAAATCTTTAAGTTCTATTTATAAGTGTAGTAGGGGGAAAATTTGTCATACAAAAATGTCTAAGAGAGCCTCTTGAAAAGAACCCAAAAAATTTGTATGGAGAGAATTTTTTTTGTTCGGCGGCTATCTTTTTTTTACCGGTTCACCCAATGGCCCAAGGTTTTTAATAACATTTGTTTGGGACCATGTCTGTATGACTGGTAGTTTTGGAGGACCCATGAGGTACTCTGGTAAATTTTCCACATTCATGATGTTTCATAATTTTCCTGAAGGAAGACCCATAAGTTCTACGCACATAAATAGTGAAGGGAAAAAGTTCCATACAAAATTGTTCTGGAGTGCCTCTTGAAAAGAACCCAAAAAATTTGTATGGAGAAAATTTTTTTTTGTTTGTCGGCCATCTTTTTTTTACCGGTTCACCCAATGGCCCAAGGTCTTTAATAACATTTGTTTGGGACCATGTCTGTATGACTGGTAGTTTTGGAGGACCCATGAGGTACTCTGGTAAATTTTCCACATTCATGACGTTTCATAATTTTCCTGAAGGAAGACCCATAAGTTCTACGCACATAAATATTGAAAGGAAAAAAGTTCCATACAAAATTGTTCTGGAGAGCCTCTCGAAAAGAACACAAAAAATTTGTATGGAGAAAATTTTTTTTTGTTTGGTGGCCATCTTTTTTTTACCGGTTCATCCAATGACCCAAGGTCTTTAATAACATTTGTTTGGGACCATGTCTGTATGACTGGTAGTTTTGGAGGACCCATGAGGTACTCTGGTAAATATTCCACATTCATAACGTTTCGTATTTTTCCTGAAAGTACACTCATGAGCTCTATGCATGCGTTTAGTGAGGTAAAAAAAGTTCTATACAAAAATGTTCTGGAGATCCTCTTGAAAATTAAAAAAAAAATTGTATGGACGCGAAAATTTTTTTTGTTCAGTGCCTATCTTTTTTTTACTGGCTCACCAAAGGGCCCAAGGTTTTGAACATTTTCAGTTTCAGGACCATATCTCTATGACTGATAGTTTTTGAGAGCCTTTGGGGTACTCTGGTAAATTTTCCACATTCATGACGTTTCATATTTTTCCTGAAGGAAGACCCATAAGTTCTACGCATATAAATAGTGAGGCGAAAAAGTTCCATACAAAATTGTTCTGGAGAGCCTCTTGAAAATTAGCAAAAATTTCTTTTTTACGTTCTATTACTTATCCCTAACATCCCCCACTTATTATTTTGCAAAAATCTTCAATGTACAGATGCGGCAATTCTACGATTTTATTATATGTATAGATATAGATATAGATAGGTTGTTTCCATCGGTACCTACTATTTTTGATAATTTTGTGATTCTATAAATTATTCTGAATTCAGATTCATTTTTATCCAGTTCATTCATAACGGTAATAAAACAATAATACTTAATACAGAATCACAACATAGGTTACAATATCGTACCTACGGTAGATGGTTGTAGTAAGGCTGTCGTTGAAGTTAAATTTTACCACACAAAAAAATTATTGACGAAAATGAAAAGAATGATTTGGGTTGCATGATCAGAATTTATTGTACATTTTTAACCTGGAGGTACCCTTAGCTCTGACTTATTATGAAGATTGACTTATTTTTGATTATTTTATTATTTTCCTCGTAGGCGTAGTATTTAAAGCACTATGTATCCCTCCGCAAGAAAGTACGATTCCTAGCTCGGGCGTATTGCGGCCCTACGGCCTACGGCCTCGGGCCTCAAACTACGCCCTCGTAGTAATCGGTCACGTTCTCTCGTCGAGGAACAATGTACTATTATTAATACAACTCACGACACTTTAAATTCTTGAAATATTTGAACTTGCACTTTCATGCCGTGGAAATTGCGTGAAAAACTCATGAGCTCTATGCATGCGTTTAGTGAGGTAAAAAAAGTTCTATACAAAAATGTTCTGGAGATCCTCTTGAAAATTAAAAAAAAAAATTGTATGGACGCGAAAATTTTTTTTGTTCAGTGCCTATCTTTTTTTTACTGGCTCACCAAAGGGCCCAAGGTTTTGAACATTTTCAGTTTCAGGACCATATCTCTATGACTGATAGTTTTTGAGAGCCTTTGGGGTACTCTGGTAAATTTTCCACATTCATGACGTTTCATATTTTTCCTGAAGGAAGACCCATAAGTTCTACGCATATAAATAGTGAGGCGAAAAAGTTCCATACAAAATTGTTCTGGAGAGCCTCTTGAAAATTAGCAAAATTTTTGTATGGAGACGAAATTTTTTTTTGTTTGGTGGCCATATTTTTTTCACCGGTTCACCCAATGGCCCAAGGTTTTGAACATTTTTTGTTTCGGGACGGTACCTTTCCGACTGATAGTTTTCGAGATCCCTTAGGGCACCCTAGTCAGTTTTCCACGTTCAGCTCTCTCTATAATTTTGTAGACCTTATATTTTTGAATTTTACACACATGAAAATTATGGCGAAAAAGTCCCATACAAAATTGTTCAGGAGAGGTGATCAGTACCTGACTTCAAGTAGCTTTATATATATAATGAAACAGCGAGATAATTTTAGAAAGCATCGTTCCTTAAGTCTTTCAACGGGAAATCCGTTGCCTTTAATTTGCAATGCGGCAATTTTTAGCGTCAGAGGTCGTCAAAAGGATATTTTTCTCTTCGGCGATAGTACGCTTCATTAATCAAAGCGTTATTTCCCTTCTTTTCTCTGAGGACTGAGACCATATTTGATTCCTTCCCAATTAATAAGACTATATTGTTACGAGGATCAATACCTATCAAGTAGCGCTGGTGCTTTTTGTTTTTAGCCCCCGACGCAAAAACGACGGGGTGTTATAAGTTTGACGTGTCTGTGTGTGTGCCTGTCTGTTCCACCGTAGCGATCAAACGGTTTGAATGTGGTTCTTTTTTGTTTGAAAGGTGAATTAGTCGGGAGGGTTCTTAGCTATGTTTGATGAAAATCGATCCAAGATGGCCGCCTCCACAAAATGGCGGATTACATAATTATTTTTTCACAACTTCCTCAATATGGGTATCAAATGAAAGGGCTTGATTAGTAAGTAGAATAGTATTATGCAAATCCAAGATGGCTGCCGCCACAAAATGGCGAATGTTGGGGGTTTTTTTAATTTTTAATTTATACTTGTTTTTTTCCTTTGACAATTTGAACTTTCATAAAATGATTTATTTTATTTACCTAAACAATAATTAATTTCTTATTCAAATACACATATTTTCAATATCGGCTTCTTTTGCCTGTCATTACCACTTCACTTTTCAAATTAAACAAGATTAATTATTTTTCTTCTTTGACATCTGTTTCTAATCATAAAATCTGTCTGGCTAGTTATTCCATTTGAATTTGATATTCAATTAGTTTTTGGAATCTTTATAAGGACGTTGAACTTGTGTATGTACAGATAAAGTGGGTTTGCTTATAATAGTGTGTATGAGTGGCTTTTTCCTTTTTTTTCTTGGTGTTTATTCGGAGTAATCTCATACACGTATTTTTAATTTGGTACATTTTCTTTACGAAGATAAATTGAGTCGTACATTTAATAAATCAAACCTTTTAAGTTAAATAACAGATCTCAGCGTTTTAATTTTGGATCGAATTCAGCAATTCAATATTTGTACAACAACTGAATATTAAATACAGGGTATAAGGAGACCGCTTCCGAAAACTTAGCGCTGTTATTATACTACCTAAGCACAATCCGATACCAATAACCATTTGCCTTATAGGGTAGGTATCGCGGGACGAGGCTCACAATGGGCTATCTACATTCTTCTCATGAACTTTAAAAAATACAAGATTTTTTTTGCAGTTCCGTTTAACCCCCAAAAACTGGTATTGCACAAAAAATGCAATTTTTTTGTAAAAGCGATTTTTTTCCATGTTTTTTTATGCTATCTTAATAGTACCTGACTTCGAGATACGCGAGATATCCGAGGGCATTCTCGTGATACCCTGCATGTTTAAATTTCATTTAAATTTTCAAATGCAAAATTATCTAAATCTATGATCCTATTTTTTCTAAATTATACAGAAATTACATCAACTCACCGCTTTTATTCAGTTTTATTTATTTTCTCCGGAGTAACATTTTCCTTGTTTTTTTTAACCCCCGACGCAAAAACGACGGGGTGTTATAAGTTTGACGTGTCTGTGTGTGTGTGTGTGTGTGTGTGTGTGTGTGTGTGTGTGTGTGTGTGTGTGTGTGTCTGTCTGTTCCCCTGTGGCGCTCAAACGGGTGGACCGATTTGAATGCGGTTTTTTTTGTTTGAAAGGTGAATTAGTCGAGAGTGTTCTTAGCTATGTTTGATGAAAATCGGACCAAGATGGCCGCCGCTACAAAATGGCGGATGATATATTTTTTCACAACTCCCTTGATATGGGTATCAAATGAAAGGGCTTGACTAGTAGAATAGCACTATTGCAAATTCAAGATGGCCGCCGCCACTAAATGGCGAATGTCGGGGGTTTTTTAAATTTTCAATTTACACTTGTTTTAAATGTATCCCGGACTGTGTCGGTTTAATCCACTTACAGCGAGGAAGTTGAAAAGAACTTCTCAAATTTATAAAATAAAGCGTAAGTGTGAACCGTAATCATTTTCGTAATGATTCCGTATCATTATAAAACATAATCATTATATTATGAGAAACTGATGATTCTAGATTTATTTTGTACTAGCTATACCCGGCATGCATTGCAATGCCACGTAAAGTATGGTTTAGGAACGCATAGAGGACCAACCTACAAACATTCATTTTTGTATAGATTTTTGAGCCAGAAACCTTCGTGGACATACTTATGCAGAACAGTTCACCAAAGCTTCATCATAATCGGATCAATAGTTTAGCGGTGCATAGAGGACATACTGACAAACTTTGATTTTTAGGGTTCCGTACCCAAAGGGTAAAAACGGAGCCCTATTAATGTCACTCGGCTGTCTGTCTGTCTGTCTGTCTGTCTGTCTGTCCGTCTGTCCGCCGGTCACAGGTCTCTAGCTCGCAGACGAAATGAGTTACAAACCTGAAATTTTGGTATTTGGTGTAAAACGTTGACCCAAAATCAAATATTGAATTAAAAATTGAATTAAATTATTTTTCAGGGGGGCTCCCATACATGAGAAAGGAGCCGGAAAAAAAATTTTTTTTCTTACCCTAGCTTGTGGGGTATCATTGTTTAGAGCTCATTGAGTAGAGTACGAATATATATTTTTTTAATTTTTTGCTTAAAAAGTAAGGAAATGGGGGGTCATCAAAATTGTCAGTTTTAGACCATTTTTGTGACGGGGGCTATCTAAAAAACTAAACTAGTTAGGAATATGATATTTCGGTATATTATGTACTATATGCTCTATTTGTACAACAAATACTGAAAACAACGATTCATAGAATAGTTTATAAGCTGTAACCAAAACAAACGAACTTATTTTGCGTTTTTCTTTCACGGTTTCTTGCGATGTCTAACTCGGAAATTAAATATTTCTTAGACCCAAAATATTATATTGTCCATAATTATGTACGGAACCCTGAAAGAGCGAGGCCCGACTCGCACTTGGCTGATTTTTATTTATATAGATTGACTTCAACTATTTCAGGCTCCTCTGAAAATCAGTGCTACATGCAACATGTATGTGGAAATGGAAGACCTGTATTCCGTCACAATTTTTAAGTTACCTAATTAGTTTAGTTTTTGTAATTTCAATTTTGTGAAATTGTGTGTAAGTGTGATCAAAAAATAAAAGTCTTCTTTCTTAGTCTTCTTTCTTAGAATCTTCTTTCGTAGATTCATTTGTCGATTCATAAGCACTTGTAAAAGTTTATCTGAATAAAAAATATGTCTAGGATTAAATATTCCTTGATAAGAGCTTACAACTTAGCGCAACGTTTCACGCTGGATTGACACCCACTCAACTAATTCGTCAAAGTGATCCGCCGTCTGGTCTGGCGCTCAAGACATTGTCTTTTTAGGGTTCCGTAGTAAACAAGGAACCCTTATAGTTTCGCCATGTCCGTCCGTCTGTCCGTCTGTCCGTCTGTCCGTCTGTCCGTCTGTCCGTCTGTCCGTCCGTCCTCGGTTAATCTCAAAGACTATTAGTGCTAGAAATCCGTAATTTGGCATGAGTATAAATATTAATCACGCCGACAAAGTGGTGAAATAAAATTTTGATAAATATTTTTTTTAGGGTAGCTCCCCTACATGTAAAGTGGGGATGAATATTTTTTTTCTCGTCTACCCCATAGTGTGGGGTATCGTTGAATAGGTCTTTTAAAAATACTGTGGGTGTGGGAACATCATTTTTCGATTTCTAGATCCGTTTGTAAAATATAATGTTTTAAAGTGCAAATTTTTATTAGAGTCAAGTGTCCCCCCCCTCTATCAGCCAAATGGCAGTATATAGGAACTTGAAAAAATTCACAGCAGTAGGGTATATAATCAATTTTAAAGGAAAACTATCACGGCTAAGTAGGGTTCACAGGTTAAGGAGTTATACCTGTTTTCCGAGGATTGTGACTACGGAACCCTACACTGCGCGTGGCCCGCCACGCACTTGGCCGGTTATTTTTTTATGTCTGTCTGTAAACTAAGCTGATACCTACGTCTAGGTATTTACAGATAATAGATTAGATTAGAGAAGTTCATCGTCTTAAAACTAAACGTGAACACATTTTTTTGAAACTTTTGATCGAAACATTCTATGTAACTATGTAATTCATCAAAAACCGGCCAAGAGCGAGTTGGATTGGCGCACGAAGGGTTCCGTACCATTATCTATAATTAAAAAAACTACTTACTAGATCTCGTTCAAACCAATTTTCGGTGGTAGTTTGCATAGTAATGTACATCATATATATTTTTTAGTTTTATCATTCTTTAATTATTTTAGAAGTTACAGGGGGGGACACACATTTTACCACTTTGGCAGTGTCTCTCGCGCAAACTATTCAGTTTAGAAAAAAGTTATACTAAAAACCTCAATATCATTTTTGAAGACCTATCCATAGATATCCCACACGTGTGGATTTGATGAAAAAAAAAATATATTGAGTTTCAGTTCTAAGTATGGGGAACCTCCAAAATTAGTGTTTTTCTATTTATGTGTGAAAATCTTAATGCGATTCCATAAGGGTTCCGTTTTTTGCCATTTCGCTACGGAACCCTAAAAATACATCATCCATGCTCTAAAGCTTTTTTTCGGAGGATAGAAAAACTATACAGGCTCGTGAAGTACAACGCTCACGGAAGTGGTTTGAGTGGCGGAGTTTTCAAATAATATTGAAACTTGGTTTGTATGGGCTCACTCGAGGATCTATCTTTTCCTTTCGCTTATCGTCACTATTCATTACATGACGAATTCTTGTGTCACAGTAGATATGTCTCGTATTTTTCTTTTTTATAATATTATTTTGCACGAGAATCACTTTATTTAAATGGACATAAAAATTTAACATCCTCATAAATCTTTCTCTATTACCTACTCCGAATAATTAACGTTAAAGCTTTTTAAAATCTATCTTACCTTCTTCATGACGTCTCAGCGCTGTTTCCAGGGACCTGCACAGAAAGAGCTGCTCTTAGCCTAATTGCTCCTCAAGACAAACTGCGATACAGCGCGGAAATAGGGTTAAGTCAAGACCAAAGTGGAGTATAAAATACAGGAAAAGTTGAAAAAGTCAACCCGTCTACTACGTTTTAAACTAATCAGCCCGCGATTACGTCTTTATTTATATATTTAGGATTGCCAACAGAGTAATATTAGATATTATGTTAAAACAAAAATTCTTAGGTACAACAGAGTAATATTAGATATTATGTTAAAACAAAAATTCTTAGGTACTAAGTAGATATATTGTGACTCTAATAACAGGCAGTTAAAAAATCGATATTCGATACATTTATTTATATCTATATTTTATGCTTATGCTGTAAAATACTAAACTCAAGCTCGGCCATATATTTGCGAAATTGATTTTTTCAAAAATCCTCCTGCATCATACTTTATAAGATTTAATATCATTACCAAACTCCCGAGATAAATTTTAAAGGGAAAAACGAAAACTAGAAACTCAAGAGTCACAAATTCACGTAACGTAATCCACACAATTATGAAACCATTTGCATTTGTTGAACGCTGCTTTTTTGTACTTTGTATTTAAATTCCATGTTTACTTATGCGACGAAACAAAAGCAGGTGCCGCAATGCGAGTCGGAGGATTTGCATATGACAGCTCGTATGCGCTAAAAGAATATAAAGACATTCACTAAAGTACCTGGAAGAGACATAATAATATGAGCGTAGTTTTTCAATAAAATTTTCTTTTAAATATACTCATAAATAGCTGATGTCCACAACTAGAAAAATAAGAAAGAGTAAGAGTCCATAGTTAGGAAAATAAGTATCCTAGATCAGTCTCCAAGATGAGCTGAATTTCATCGAAATCGATTGAGCGGTTGAGTCGTGAAAAGTAGCAGACATACAGACATTTATTGTATGGATAGTATGCACAGAATACCTATCTGCTCTTGATCGCGATCTTGTTGCTACCTCGTGCTTATATATCGTCAAAACATCGTCATAAACGTCTGCGCAAAGTACAGAAATTTATTTGTAGTGTATATATTTTTATTTTATGAAAACAAACAGTCTATGTAATAAGTAATAACAAACAATAGAAAAATAACATATGCAAATCAAATCAAATCAAATGTAAACCAGAATAATCTCCAAATATAAAAAGACACATAGAAAGCATCTGCTTTCCGAACCGGCGGTAGTGTTGACTTATAAGAGCTATTAGTTGGTTTACATAAAAAATATTTAGAATTTTTTTAAATATAGAATGATGACAATCAGAATACGATACCGAGTCTAGGACGTATGCGCATAAAACCATATATTATGTCCATTTAAGTCCTAGAGATTTTAAACGAACCTATGCTGCAGATGCTGGAATATTTTTTACAACACTTTAATTTTTAGGATAAGGGGGGGTGCCTAGTCAGTCAGATATAACTACAAAGATATTCCCCAAAAATTTAGCAAAGAATCATAAAATCTCGGGCAAGTAATAGTAAGTAATCTATTACAAATTAAAAAACATTAAAAAGAGGATTTATTGCCTAAAAACAGTGACATTAATAAGAATGTCAATGTATAAGAAGTTACTTATTCTTTTAAATGGCATTCCGAGTAGTAAAAATAATTAATTAATGATTCAAAAGCACTTGCAAAAGTTTATTTGAATAAAAAACTTTTCTATTCTATTCCATTCTAAACACTTTTGAATTATCAAAATCTCTGATCGACTATTCACGGGCGAGCAAATGCCTATCTCAATTACTGTTAAACGCACCCATTGTTTCCAGGTATTGTGGATATACCGGTGAATTTGACGACCTTAATTAGCAGGCTCTGGTCAATATCTTTCCAGATTAATTGATCAAGCATTTTCACGATTAGACATTAGAGAAAGGAATTTTGGATTATAACAAATTCAATTTGATTCAGATAGATTCAATCCAGATTTTATTATCTAAGAAATATAAGCTTCATTATAGTCCTATACGTTTCATTAGATTTCTTTTACCTAGATTAAACTAGCTAAAAATCCGCGAAGTCATCCGCGTGGATGTAGGATTTTTAAATTCATCCCTTTTGGGATGGAATTTCAAGAATGTAAACCCACTTGATCTCCTTGCATATAGAAAACATCCTCCAAATCTCTTGGTCTGAGGCTATGTGCTGGCTGATAATCAGTCAGTCAGTCAGTCATGATACTTTTTATAGGCATGAATAGGTAAAGAAGATTTTTGTTTGTGGTATCGTTTTAAATGTTGAATAGAAGTAGACGTAACTTTGTAGAAGCCCATGCTACGAGTATAGTAAGTTTTTCTTTGTTTAATGTTTTTAATTAAATCTTTTAAGAGTAAAATAAAAATATATCTTTATCATAGCTTTATGTATATTAATGCTACTTTCATCATGATCAACACATTACCGGCTCACTACAGAGCACGGGTCTCCTCTCAGAGTGAGAAGGGTTTTGGCCATAGTCTACCACGCTGGCCAGGCGGATTGGCAGACTTCACACACCTTTGAGAACGTTATGGAGAACTTTCAGGCATGCAGGTTTCCTCACGATGTTTTCCTTCACCGTTAAAGCAAGTGATATTTAAATACTTAAAACGCACATAACTCCGAAAAGTTAGAGGTGCGTGCCCCGGGATCGAACCCACGACCTCCGATTAGAAGTCGGTCGTCCTAACCACTAGGCTATCACAGCTTAAAAAAAGGTTAATGCTACTTTGGTGATACCGAATTATACTAATTCATATTATAATGATTCTCTTTTCTATTTTTTAACAACTTTTATGTAAAAAAATATAATGAAGAAAGAAAATGAGACTCAACTTTAAAACCTGTTCTAAAAATTGTATATCCGTGTTTTTCATATCCTCAGTAAAGAATGAATGTGATTATTATTTTTGTCGGTTGCCCGGTAATATGAGTGCATGTCATGCCTTTGAACTATGTTCGGTGCATTCTTATGTGCAAATACGCTTGCGTGTGTACTTGGCGTGAAATGCTGTTCTTTTTCACAAAAGAAAGGTTTGTGATATGCGTCCACTATGCGTCTCTATGCTTTTCTAGTGTCCGGTTTGATTAACTATTTGTTTTTATTTGAATAACTGTATGTTGTATAAGTACGTCTACACAGGTTTTTCCAAAATCATACTCTACACGACTCTACGTATGATATTATAGTCGACATTTTGTCACCCACCATCTTCAAGAAAACCGCATTCAAATCGGTCCATGAGTTTGAGTGCTACGATGACACACACAGACAAACAAAATTTTCAAACTTATAATGCCTTATTTTTGCATCGGAGGCAAAAAAATATTGACAACTAGCGATTTGTTAGCTTCAAGGATTTTTCTACAGATTCTTAAACATTGTTATGAAGTAGTAATTTTACTTTAATTTAAAAGTATTTTTTATTTAATAAAAAAAGAATTAATCATCATGTATATATAATAATTTTCATATTATTAATTCCATTTTTATTTAGCAAGGTTTAGTATTCATTTTTGTATAAATTACGTCCAACTCTTTACTCCGCGATATATCATTTTTCACGTCAAGAATACAAATTACCCCGGTTTCGTATAACACAAGAATAATAAAATGAAAATAAAACACATTCAAAATTGAGTTATTTATTTTGAAATTGGTTCCTGAAATTAATCCTCTTTTAGTGAATGAGCTCTTTAAATAAAATTATTAAGTATAATTATTGCACCATGATCGCTTCGTGGATGCAAATGAACAAACCAGTCTATAATGATAATTATAATTTTGTTCTATAATGATAATTATAATTTTGTTATAAATAATATATTGAACGGAAAGATCGTACATAAAGCACATTATGGGGATTATTTTCTAACTTAGTGATGATCACTAAATGAAAGTCACCGAATTAATTCGATATACATTAATGCTTTACTGTGTGAAATAAAAATACCGTTTCACAGTAAACCTCTGGTGGATACAAATATATGTCAAATAAACTCTGTGGCTATCCTTTCTTAATAGCCAGTTGAGTTAGAAAATAGGGTGTCAGGTCTCTTGCCATCGTCTTGACTAATCAATTAGCGCAGAAATATCAATGGTGGTAAGTGCCCTTCTGATTGGAGAGCCACGTCAAATTACCTACCAGCCCTTCTTCGGTGAGTCCGTGAACTCCATAATACACAAACCTCCTTTTCACATCTATGATCATGATATAAGTATGGGAAAAAGTTACTCTAAGTAACCGATTTTGGCCAAAGTTTTAGTTAAGTATAAAGGATAGATCAAGAAACGAGTACCATGAAATATATTATCATGAATACGATAAGCTTACTAGGGAAAATAGTGTCGCGAGAATTATATTATCTGAGATACGCTTTTAACGTCACATGTCGGGACATATTACCGCTTTAATGGCGCTGCTGCCCTGGTGCCGGGAAACCTTTTACATCCACTAGTTAGTGTTCATGACCTCACTCGCAATGGATTTGGGATGAACTCTATTACATTTTCCCTTTCATTCTGTTACTGTATTGTCGCTAGATACATTAGTCACAGCATTAGTTCTGTTTCAATTGACATTTGCTTGTAAAATGGATCTTTCTACATCGCTGACAAAACTTGGTCTAAGATCCCGCTATACAACGACCTTCACCGAGATGTTTATTTGATGAAACCTATTTTATATTTAATTTAACATGTCAATAAATATATGTCAACAAATTCCAGTCCAGGATATGATTAATTAATAATTGAAAAAAAAAATGATTTTTAAACATTTCACTGGTTTGGTTATTAGACAAATTCATAATGTAATCATTTTTATTTTCATTTAATTTTAATTAAATAATCAGACCGGTGCAAAATGCTAGTAGTTGCTAGGGTTGCTAGGGTTGCCTAACAAATTCCAGTCCAGGATATGATTAATTATTAATTAATCATATCCTGGACTGGAATTTGTTAGGCAACCCATATGCAATATATTTATTGACGTATTAAATTAAATATAAAACACGTTTCATCAAATAAGCATCTCGGTGAAGGTCGTTGTATGGCGGGATCCCATACTATAAGTAGACTTTTTATTTGTTACACGCATTAAAATATTAATACACAATTCGATACGGCTAGGGTAGCCGCACAAGCATGGCTTTTGTAGAGTTTTTATTGTAGAGATCTAAAGGTGCGTCCAGACTTGAACATTTCACCGAACCGAACAGCGAACATTTCGGCGAACTTGTTACGCTCAATGTGGACGGCGCGCTTGGAGCGCTTGAGATGGGTTACTGCGTAACAGTTCGGCGAAAGTGAGATCTAAGATGGAGTTTTAGAAAAACAGAATACGAATAACTGTGGTCTCAAGTAATATGTCTTAATTATTTTCAACCGACTGCATAAACTGACACCAAACAAAAAAAAAAGATTTCTAGATTCAACCTGCATGTATGTTTTAATATATGTTTTTTCTTGCTTCTGGCTTAACTGAGTTTGATGCAGTTGTCCATGACGTCCCGCGTGGGGTTGCTGGTCCCCCATCGGGTGCGTCCCCCCGGTGGCGGATGGGGGAACGCCTCCCAGATATGGGAGGTACCGGGGAAACCCGGCGCGGACCAAAACCAGCAGGGGGTTGCCGCTTGGAGGATCCGGGTACTTCTCTGTTCATCAGAGTGGACTGTGGAGACTCCGGGCGGCGACAATTGGGGGGGAGGCTTTCGGGCCGTGAGGAAGAAAACCTCGTTAAAAAATTACAGGAGGGGGTGGAAACGCCCTGCGCGGCGGGTCCGCTGGTCTTTTTGGCCGGTGGGCGCTGGCTTCGGCCACCGTCGGGCAACCCGTAATCCGCACTGAGCGGAACCGGGGGCCCCACGCACTGAGCGAGAGGCCGCGAGGAAGAAAACCTCTATAAAAATTACACGAGGGGTGAACCTCTTGAGGGTCGCCTGCGGGTGTGGTCCTCTTGAGGGTTGCCTCGAGCGGGGAACTCCGGGTGATGGATTGGCGTATCCGTCGCCCGTTGAGACGCCTCGGGTCGGGAGGCGCACCATTATGTTCCTGGTGCGCCTCAGACGGAGTTAGGGGACCTTTAGGTCCCCCTGTGGAGGGTCTGCTTCGGCGGACAGCGCCGGCTGGGTCGCGGATGATTGCGCAAGTGTACCCGTAACCCAGCCACCAGGCGACACGGAGGAACATCGCTGGGTTTTAGTGGGTATTCTGGCCACTTCTTGGCCTGCTTGAGTCCCACACTACCTTCCGGAAGCGTCGCAGTCCGCTGCGCTGCTTCCGAAAGGTGTGCGTAAATGCATTTCCCAGCGTAAAAAAAAAAAAAAAAAAAAAGTTGTCCATGACGTATAGCCTATTACCTAAAAAACGTTTCATAAGTCATTAATAAGTCATCTCTTTAGTCAACAGAAAAGTTAACATTATCATTAACATTTAATATTCCTACATTGGCTAAAGTAAAAATTGAAGTGCTATCGTTTTTCAGAAACTCTGATATCTCAACAGCACCAGACTTCTACAAATAGGAACTAATAAAATAAACATTTCGTACAACTCTAAAACAAAACGCAATCGTCGTATATTATAATATGTAGTCCAATGTTGAAAAATAAGTGAGCCGATCAACTTTCCAACAAGTTCCATGCAAAAATGGGTTCCGGTTGTGGAATAAAGGTTTTCGCTGAATGGAGTTGAGGAATAATGAAACAATGCTGGTATTTGTGAGAGCTCCATTGAGGAAGGGTCTTTTCAGCCGCGGTCAATACAGTTTTAACACTTGAAGAGGATTGCGCAATTGTTTTTCGTATATTTTTTATAATGGACGATTTGAGATCTCAAATTGAGGTCACTGATACTAATCAAGTATCGCTTGAATCCAAAAGGTCATAACAATGATCTCTGAAATGACGGATTCTGGGTTCACAGAATAAAAAGCAACTCGCTGACATCAAATACCTACTAGCGACCCGCCCCGGCTTCGTACGGGTAGTAATTACCCTGTTGGGGTATTATTATTATTATTATTACAAAGGGATTAGACATTTGAGATATCTATTATTAGTTATGTCGGTCTGCCTGCGCTAATTGATTGCGTTTCTTTTTATGGCGTACAATTAGAAAAGTACCATAACGTTCTATAGTATTTTTCAAGATTCTCAAAAAACGCTAGTTTGACGAAAAATACTTCGATTTATACATTTTCGGCTATATAAAATGTTACTATATAAAGAGGTAGAATATATTTTTTTGAAACCGAAAAGGGTAAGGTGTCCTCATTTCGCACGCTCCAAATTCCTCAAGCGACCCTTTTCGCGCAGAAATCATTGTCAGACAGATCTTTGATAGGCAAATCGAAACACATAAGATGATGTGACAAGGATTTTAAACGATGTGTTTTGGGACACGTGGATTAAATGATTCCGTGAATATTTCGAAGACGATATTTTGCTCCATTTGCGTATTGATGAGGGTCACGACCCATTACGATTATCACATAATTGTGGATGTACTTACAATAGATGACCTTAAATGATGAATAGATCATACCCTTACAATCAAATGAATGCGCTGTATACCTATACTCTATAGGAAGAAATCTCCCGAAATAATAATTATGCCACGAAAACAATCTCAACAGAGGCGGAGACTATAGCCAACTAAGCAGGAGATATTAAAGTGCATATGTATGAACGCAAAGACGGGAATACTCTATGTTGCTTAACTCTCACATTCCGATGAGACGCCAGTGCGACAAGACCGGAGAGAGATCAGGCGCAATAAAGAATTTCTATTTCTATTACTGTTACTGTTACTGTTACTGTTACTGTAACTGTAACTGTAACTGTAACTGTAACTGTAACTGTAACTGTAACTGTAACTGTAACTGTAACTGTTACTGTTACTGTTACTGTTACTGTTTCTATTTCTATTTCTATTTCTATAATAACTTTTTCTCACACTAACAAGACCTTATGATGTGCATTCAAACAAGCTAGCCCTTTAAATCAATAATGCAGTTACTACTCCGCAGTAACAATGTCCCGTCACGTCCACATCTCATTCAGTCATGAAAATATACCTTTCCGAGACTACGTCACAAAACTAAAAGCCACAGTGACACTATCCCGGCGACTTTTTTCACAAAATGACAAACGACAGGGATCATCCCGCCATCTGTCCCGCGTCTGTCCGCTCAGAGCGCGGGGATACCTTAATTTTTTATGATCCCTCCCCCAAAACAAAATATATTG
The DNA here is from genome assembly GCA_920104075.1 of Melanargia galathea. Taxonomy (NCBI): domain Eukaryota; kingdom Metazoa; phylum Arthropoda; class Insecta; order Lepidoptera; family Nymphalidae; genus Melanargia; species Melanargia galathea. The sequence goes on from OV049855.1 coordinate 25,206,133, forward strand.
GATCGCTTATTTTCTTCTCTTTACGCGGTTTACGCGGGATTTGTGGCTTTTCTCCGCGACAAATGCTAACGTAAGCGTTTCCTTTGTTCGCGGGGAAACTGTTTTCGTGACATGTTGTTACTGGAACTCGTAGTCTTAACTCGATTTGTTATAAGTCTTGTAAGTATAATAAAGTCAAAATCAAAGTTTTTTTTATTCAAAATGGGTATATTGGTACAAACTTTTTGAATATGAATTTTACAAGTACAAGTGAGGGAATGGTAATGGCATGCCCATGGTTTACCTACTACCATATTTTACACTGTATAATAAGACTATTTTAATTATAATGAAAATTTAAAATTTTACTTATATAAAAATTCTTTAAAAAAAATTTACTTCAAACGACACTAACACCACTTTTTTTTGCGTCAAGGGTTAAAATCATTTTTGTTTGTACTCACGCGCGTGTTCATGCCGGGCGAACATCGCGCGTCGGTTTCGTAGTTAGTTTTTATACCTAATCACTATGGTTTTAGTCTGGTTCGATACTGGTAGTAACCTATAGAAGTTATTATAGTCCGACCATTATAGTTTATACTCCATACAAACAGAAACACGGTAATTATATTTACCAACGAAGGAATAGATAGCGATATAATATGCTTCTTAGTTATGAATACGTATTTTGTAATTTACATACATATTGTGTAATTACGTGTAATTTGTCATAATTTGTGTGTGTAATCGAGTAATTGGCTGTAATTTAATGACTCTTGTTCGAAGATTTGAATAGAGATAGAATAGAAGGTCTTAGTTTTCTGGATTTAATATTATTGTACCGATGTTTTTCATACTCTAGATACCTACAATAGCGACGATCTCACTGGTGCAGTGGTGGTGCAGAGCACTGTGGTTTTATAATTGGGAGATCCTGGATTCGATTCCCGGCAGTGGCAATTAGGGTTTTTATAATTTCTAAATTTTCTCTGGTCTGGTTTGGTGCGAGGCTTCAGCCGTGGCCAGTTACCACCCTACCGGCAAAGCCGTACCGCCAAGCGACTTAGCGTTCCGATACGATGTCAAGTAGCAACCGATGAGGGGTATTGGTTTAATAAGAACTTCCATACCTCTGCCAAGGTAGCCCGCTTCCACCTCAGACTGTTCGTCACTTACCATCAAGTCAGTGAGATCGCAGTCTAGGGCTAACTTGTAGATAAATAAAAAAATTGGTTGTCTGTAAAGTCGGTTTACGGACGATAATTTTACGTGATAACGTCATAAGAAAACAAAGAGAGATAGATGCGTCACAAGCCGAACGCTTAGGCCGATCGTGCCTTCTCTATCGCTTTTCCATGCTCTCGCTTGCATGCGGAACGTGACAATGAGTCATGCTTTTTCGTGCGTGTAGCCGTCGTTCATCGATTTATAAGACGTTATCACGTCAAAAAAAGGTAGTCCCTACACCAACGTGACTGTCACAAAGAACATGAACATAATATCCCGATGAGATACCGGGAATTTGATGGATCAAAGTGTTCCTAACCAAACACTATGACCGTTAAATCAAAGCCGGGAACGGATGTGGAACTCGCTACATCAAAGTTTATTATTCACACGAATGGAACAATATAAACTTATACTAGCCGTAACCACGAAGTACGTACCTTCTGTAGAATAGAGTAATAATTATTATCTTTATGGATATTTCGGTTAAGTTCAGTTAGTTTCTTCTGACTACCTACGGATGATTACGGTTTAGAGGTGCATAATAAATTATACTTTGTTTATTTATTTGACTACTAGCGGACCCGGCAGACGTCGTCCTGCCCGCTATTAGCACCACCTACCAGGTCCAATTTTTCTACTTATAAACCTTTCTCTTGAATCACTCTATCTATCAAAAAAAAACCGCATCAAAATCCGTTGCGTAGTTTTAAAGATTTAAGCATACTTACATAGGGAATAGGGATATAGGGACAGTGAAAGCGACTTTGTTTTATACACTGGTTTTATACTATAAAAATAATTACATATAACTAAACATGGACTAAAAATGCACTAGAATCTAGATTATGCATAAATTACAGTGCGTAAAACTAACACATCAGCTCACCATGCACAATAGCAAAAAAATCATATAACTACAACGCAATTCATAGAGAAATTTCACAGTGCATTAAAAAAATTCATGGATACATCAATCATTACTTTTGCATTTTTCAGCATAATCGGCTGTTGCAGAAGCCCGTTCTGAAGTTCCGATCCCATATCGAATTTCCGAAGTTGATCGGAACTATAGGAACATCGTGTTGATTTATGGTTATAACTATGCTTTTGACATAAACTAAACTTTGCTCATCTTAAACGCCATTTACTTACGTCTCAAACCGTTAACACGACGACATAATCTACAACTAAAACAGACAGAGGTCGTCCGCCATTGTTTGTTTCCGTACTATGAAATGGCCCAACCAAAATGGCCGACTCGAGCTTCCCGCCGTTTCTGAGCTCAAACGGATTAGATCTCAGGATGACACTAGTTTATGGGACATGCAAATCTTCTGGGGATGTTTGTTGCTATTACTTTGCGACGTTTGTAATAGTACACAAAATAATTAAATAAACAATCTTTAATCTGAGTTCTCGTTGATGCAACCTAGCTCTGTTGATCTATGCAGACGGTCTGTAGTTGGACTGTAAAATTGCAGTGTGCTCGTACTGTAGTTTTTACTATACGGTTACGAGTTTGGAACGAAGTTGATCGATTTCGAGTATTGAAATACAGTAATTTCGAAGTAAAGTGGACCTAAAATAATTTTTTAAGATTTGAGTTCGTCCATACATCTGCAGCCAGGAGCCCATTAAGGACAATTTTTCTCCAACAATATAGTTGTTTGATATTTAAGATCTAGCAAACTCATTTTAATAACCCTGAAAAAGAATTTAATTGAATTTCTAATTCAATAATCAATTTTTGTCCAACACACTACACCAAATATACAAACACATCTATTCGAGACTGACTTACAGACAGACAGACTGACAGCTGAGTGACAATAATAGGACTCCGTTTTACACTTTAGGTACGGAATCCTGAAAACAAAACAAATGCCTTAAAGGTACAGAAGTTATCTTTTGTTTGGCAATCCTATAACGTCTGCCACAAAGTATTTTCTGGATTATCGTCAGTTCGGAATTACCATAAATTACTTGAGAAAATACTCGAGAAAATAGAAATCATTTCCAATTCACTCAGGCCTCCCCGTGTCAGTTATCCGCGTGTTATAGATTCTGACAGATTCACCTTCTTTCACCAGCAGACGATTCGTTTTTGTTATATTCTATTCCATTAAGTTTCATACAAATATTTTTATCGACTGATATTTTTATGATTCTGTCAGTGTAGGTAAATTTTCGGAATGATAAAACTATTTGTGAGGACGGCACTATTTATAGTAGAGTACTTGATCTAACTATTTATAGTAGAGCTTCAAATACAAGTTCTAAGTACATATGAGTACTAACCATCCGTGACACTGGTGTTGTACCTATTCCTAGGTCTCCTAGCACAAGCTTTACGCTTAGTTGGAGGGGCCGCTGGGCAAAGAGAATATTAACATGGTTCATAATATGAAAAAAAAAAACATATCGTGTACACATAATTTCATAAAGCTAATATTAATGAAACCTGATCAAACAAACTATCTTGAATTTAATTATTATACAAAGCAAAGTATGTACCTGAAGTGTATCGTAGGTACTACTCCGAAACAAAGCAAAATACCTGCACTTAGCGAGGTGAAACAACAAAGTGCTTCTTTAAACGGAATGTCCGGTAAAATTAATTCTAATAGGTTCCTCGGTTACGTTAAACGTCCTGCGCACCGGACAATGTGCCAAGTGTTCGCGGACATGTCCACTACTCGCATGTTTAAGAATGCAGGACACTTCAGAACAAATAACACACGAACTCCTACTTGTTCTACGATTAGTAGAGCTTGCTGACTGAATTACTAACTTAATGTTCATAATAATAAGAGTGTCTGTACGTCATATAAGCGTGAATCGGAAATGTGTTTGGTGGTGGAGATGACGTAATGAAACTATCACCATTGATTGGTATGCTGAGTATATTTACAACAATATAGTATTTGTGAGACCAAACATTCATCGCTATAAACAGAGAAAGTGATACACATAGTCAATTTACTAGGAATCGTCATAAAGTAAAATTGTAATACAGTCTACGCGAAGTACGAACATCTTTTGTGGGGTTAAATATATTATACGCTTTTATAACTTGACTCTGAAATATTTTTTAGGGTTGCCATTACACAAAAAATAATTTGTTTATTAAATCGAAGTTATTACACACTTAACGAATTTTTTGATGACAAAGTTACATGGAAGCAATCGGCTTTGCATTCACTCACAAGATAGTATAAATAGTCATAATTTGTTACATTGATATATCTTGTATTTGGATAAGAGCAACTGCTGAGTTTTTTGGTACAGTCTTGACTAAACTCTAAACTAAAAGCCACAAGTTACCTATATTCAACAAAATAAGCAGAAAAAAAGTTGCCTACATGAAAATAGATAATATTGAAATATTTTTTTGAGTAATTATTGAACCAACATGCAGGTTCCCTGTATAAATAACGTAGATATCACGCGGTTATTAAAACGTTAGTAAATATTTGATAAAACGGTTACAATAAAATAGAAGCGGTAGCCGTATAACACAAAACTAAATTTTTTTTAGCCACACGTATAGAAACACGTGTCAGGGATTTATTTGAAGAAAACATACAAAACTGGGTCGCCGGGATCCTTCAAAGTTTTTCTGATCAAGCGCGAAACCTCACATACAGGATAACAAGTAGGTAATGACGTTTGAAAAACTTACCTACACGTAGGTACTTGCCAAAAGTTTGATTACACGTCCAAGTTAACCCAACATAGTCCTTATTTGTAAGGTACCTACAGGTTGGATAGGCTCAGTAATGTTTATTATTCCACGGCTCGTTTAGCTATGTCGGTTACTATGGTTCTTCTACAGATCTCCTATCCAAATTGGGTACACAGAGGTATACCAACCATTTGACGACCTCCCAAGCGCAGTGGTGAGCGCTGTGGTCTTATAGGGAGGTCCCGGGTTCGATTCCCGGCAGGGGCAATTTGGGATTTTATAATTTCTAAATTGTCTTTGGCCTGGTCTGGTGGGAGGCTTCAGCCGTGGCTGGTTACCACCCTACCGGCAAAGTCGTGCCACCAAGCGATTTAGCGTTCCGGTACGATACCGTGTAGAAAGAGAAACCGATCAGGGGTACGCATACTTCTTCCAAGTTAGCCCGCTTCTATCTTAGACTGCATCATCACATAATCAGGTGAGATTGCAATTATGGACTAACATGAAGTTGAATAAAAAAATATTTGCATCGTTTTCTGAGTGATTTTGACTTATTTGGTACTGGGGTCGTCATTTAAGCACTTTGAAACCACAATGTATCTGTTTAAACTATGTGCCCCATTCATTGCTACTTTGGTATTGCGACTTGTTGAGCTATGTCGGCTCTCGTTCTTCTACGGAGTTCCTTATTTCTTATTCAGTCATTCAGAATTTTTTTTAATTACATCATTATCGCCTCTGAGTGACTTGAGTGTGGGGTCAAACCATCATTGCACTTTAGAACCTCAACGTCTATCATTTTATAGGGTTCCGTACCCAAAGGATAAGACTCCGCTGTCCGTCTGTCTGTCTGTCTGTCCGTCCGTCCGTCCGTCCGTCACCAGGCTGTAACGTGATAGTTAAACAGTGGAAACTTTCACAGATTATGTATTTCTGTTGCCGCTATAACAACAAATACTAAAAAACGGAGTAAAATAAATATTTAAGGTGGCTCCCATACAACAAGCTTGATTTTTTGCCGTTTTTATAGATAATGGTACGGAACCCTTTATGCGCGAGTCCGACTCGCACTTGGCCAATTTTTTAGATCTAAGTGCCTCGCTCATTGCTACTTCAGCTTCGAGTTACATTAGCTATTACAGCAATAAGTAACAAGTATAAACTAAAAATTAAAAACCCCCGACATTCGCCATTTTGTGGCGGCGGCCATCTTGGATTTGCATATTGCTATTCTACTAGTGAAGCCCTTTCATTTGATACCCATATTAAGGGAGTTGTGCAAAAATATGTAATCCGCCATTTTGTAGCGGCGGCCATCTTGGATTGATTTTCAGCAAACATAGCTAACAACTCTCGACTTTCACCTTTCAAACAAAAAAAAACCGCATTCAAATCGGTTCACCCGTTTAAGCGCTACAGGGGAACAGACAGACACACACACAGACACGTCAAACTTATAACACCCCGTCGTTTTTGCGTCAGGGGTTATAATGCATAATACATGGCGGCTAACTTACCTCTTACCCGTGATTAAACTGCTCCACATGTTGTAGCAGCGGTCGTTTAAACTTTGAACATTCATACGAGGCACGCGATCGTGTATCGTACGTTATTATAATTTTAAATTCAACACTTCCCTTTTAATATACGCTCACTTTTAATATGTGTACAACACGAACATTTATCTTTTATTTAATGGCATTTTTTGACGGCTTTATCGTAAAATCTAACGTAACTACATATTACATACGATTCTGTACAAGTTTCATTTGAATTTTGAATAAAAGTAGGCATTTTTTAGGGTTCCGTAATAAACAAGGAACCCTTATAGTTTCGCCATGTCCGTCCGTCTGTCTGTCTGTCTGTCTGTCCGTCCGTCCGTCCTCGGTTAATCTCAGAGACTATTAGTGCTAGAAATCTGTAATTTGGCATGGGTATAAATATTAATTACGCCGACAAAGTGGTGAAATAAAATTTTCATAAATATTTTTTTTAGGGTAGCTCCCCTACATGTAAAGTGGGGATGAATATTTTTTTTCTCGTCTACCCCATAGTGTGGGGTATCGTTGAATAGGTCTTTTAAAAATACTGTGGGTCTGGGAACATCATTTTTCGATTTCTAGACCCGTTTGTAAAATATGATGTTTTAAAGTGCTAATTTTTATTAGAGTCAAGTGTCCCCCCCTCTATCAGCCAAATGGCAGTGTTGCCAGGAGGAGTTACACGCAGGAGTTATATCTGTTTTTCGAGGATTGTGACTACGGAACCCTACACTGCGCGTGGCCCGCCACGCAGTTGGCCGGTTTTTAGGGTTCCGTACCCGAAGGGTAAAAAACGGAGCCCTATTAATGTCACTCGGCTGTCTGTCCGTCTGTCCGCCGGTCACAGGTCACTAGCTCGCAGACGAAATGAGTTACAAACCTGAAATTTTGGTATTTAGTGTAAAACGTTAACCCAAAATCAAATATTGAATTAGAAATTGAATTAAATTATTTTTCAGGGGGGCTCCCATACATGAAAAAGGAGCCGGAAAAAAAATTTTTTTCTTTACCCTAGCTTGTGGGGTATCATTGTTTAGAGCTCATTAAGTAGAGTACAAATATATATTTTTTTAATTTTTATCTCAAAAAATAAGGGAACGGGAGGCCATCAAAGTTGTTAGTTTTAGACCATTTTTGTGACGGGGGCTATCTCAAAAACTAAACTAGTTGGGAATATGATATTTCAGTATATTATGTACTATATGCTCTATTTAAACAACAAATACTGAAAACATCGATTTATTAAATAGTTTATAAGCTGTGACCAAAATAAACGAACATTTTTTTGGATTTTTCTTTCACGGTTTGTTGCGATGTCTAGCTCGGAAATTAAATATTTCTTAGACCCATAATATTATATTGTTCATAATTATGTACGGAACCCTGAAAGAGCGAGGCCCGACTCGCACTTGGCTAAATAATTGTTTGAGGAAATATACGATACACAAACTAGGAACAACAAACTTATTTTGCTAGATTCAGCTTACATTTTTTATTTAAAATTGGTACACTGTACGTACACTTTGTAGGCGGGAAATCATCGATATTTGATGTGTATTGCGACCATAATATAAATGGTACGGGCAACAATTTGCGCTGCCCAGCCAATGAAGTGCTTTTCAACCTTGAATCCGTTCGTTATTTTTCACTTTTCCGCGCATTAGTCACAAATTCAGTAGTACCTACTGATTTTAATTATTTAGCTAATTTACCGCTTGAGACGCTGGTGTATGTGTATGGATGAACTCGAGCCTTAAAACAATGCAGTTATGGTCCATCTTACTCATAGTGTTTTGATGCTCAGAGTGCTTAGTCTCAGTTTGGAGCGCTCCAAAACTTTATAGTATACTATTGATCAAATCACAAACGACTTCAGAGCAAAATGAACCCAAAGTCTCTTAGTCTAAAGTCGTAATTCAATAGTTGGAATAATTATTTTACAACATTTCCGCTTGGAGCGCTGGCTGTTTTCGAATGCTGAATGTATTGGCGAACTCAAACCTTAATGAAAGCCATTTTAGGTCCATTTTACTCTGAAGTCATTGTGATTCGATCAATAGTATACTATAAAGTTTTGGAGTACTCCAGACTGAGACTAAGCACTCTGTGTTCGTCAACGTTCGAGTTCTCGAGTTGTGCAAAGCCGTACTAAGTACACAGGACTTTGCAGTTACTACGGTCTACTGTATAAGTATTTAATTAATTAATTAAACATTTTCGTTCCATTCATAAACTCTCATCTTAAGTTTATAAACGACGCAAGTAAACTGTACACGTCCTCATGTAGCCCCTTTACGATGTCTTAATCCATTTACACGATCGCATAAATTTTGAGTGGAACGGACAAAGGGCGCCATCATTTGTTTCCCGTACGACAAAATGGCGGGTCCTTCAAAATGGACGATTTACAACTTCCCGCTAAATTCCGAGTTTGAATATCTATATCTTCTATCTTCTATCTATCTATCTATCTATCTTCTATCTATCTATCTTAAAATAATAAAACTGTAACAGATCCAATTCTGTACATTGAAGATATTTTGAAATTTTTTATTGGAGGGCACTCTATAATCGATACTGAAGCCAAAACTGTAATTTTTTTCATTTTTGTCTGTCTGTCTGTCTGTCTGTCTGTATCTTGGCCGCGCATCACGCCGAAACTACTGAATGGATTTGAACGAAACTAGGTACGATATGAGTTTATACTCCGAGGTAGGACATAGGATACTTTTTATCCCGAAATTCAGCACGGTTCTCTTGGGAGAGGGGAAAAAAGTTAAAACGTGTATTTAGCTGTAATTCATTAACGCGTAGTTCGATTTAACTCATTCTTTCTTTGTTAGAAAGGTAGTACTTTAAGTATTGTCCCATAAATACTTCAAGGTCATAGGTTTTTTAGTTCAGAAATGACAGACATTTATTGAATTCAAATAACTTGGCACCCGGATCTTTGTACGTACGGCTTATTTTAAATAGGCGTGCGTTTAAATTTATGTTTGTCGGCCTGTCTATTTGTTTCAGCCAATCTCCGAAACGGCTGGATCGATTTTGACAGAACTTTCAACGGCAGATAGGTGATGTTATAAGGAGTGACTTAGGTTAAATTTAGTTTAGGTTCAAAAAAGGATAATGGGATCCAATCCGACCCTATATAAAACCTATAAACACGCGAACGAAGTCGCGGGGGGTCAGATAGTTAAAAATAACTAAGTTCGTAACATAGTGTAGTAAAAATATAGAAATTCTGAATGATACATTGATATCCATTATCTTAATATACAATTTGATTTTATTAAATCCATAATCTTAATATTATAAATGCGAAAGTAAATTTGTCTGTTACGCTTTACGCCTAAACCTCTGAACCAAATTTTGACAAAATTTTATACAGAGTTAAATTAGACCTAGAAGAAGGACATAGGCTACTTTTTATCCCGGAAAATCATATAGTTCCCAAGAGATTTTAAAAAATCTAAATCCACGCGGACGAAGTCGCGAGCTAGTTAAACATAAAAAATAGTAGGTATTTTATACATCGGAGTCTATTGAGCAATTTCATTAGAATAAAAGATCCCACGTTTGCCAAATTCAAACAGTGAAAACAAAAATCTAGTAAATCCGATTTACCTACGAAAACAAGGTTGCCTCCAGTTGCCTTCATCATATTACCGTCTTATTCGTTCATCGAAATGCCATAAAATAGAAATAACGTCTTCACGAAGTAACATTTTGGCAGAAAAAGAAAAAAAAACAGTTTTTTCCTATTCGGAATATTGCCGCTATCAAATTGATGGGATTTTTTTGAGAGGGCTTTATGATGTGCTTTCTTTGAATTTGGGACATTATTATGATTTGACGTAAAACTGTGAGGATTCTCTGTGATATCCGTCGAGGTAAAATTTCCATAGAAATAAAGTTATATCTATGCCAAAAGAAAACAAAAATGTAGGCTTTCAGATTTAAATCCAATCGGGTACGTGAATCATTTCGAAAAAGGCTAGCATAAAATAGGTTCAACGGCTGGACTCACGTGGATGTGCGGCGCAGTACAATATAATATATCAGAGTAGTTCCGAACCAGATCGGGGTCTTTAATCATGAGCATTAAGCGGTGCTAGTCTAGTGGATAAAACTTCCACTTCTTTTCTGGACGGCCGAGTGCGATCCCAACACACACCTCTAACTTTTCAGAGTTATGTACATTTTAAGCAATTAAATATCACCTTGTAATATTGGTTCGTGTAAATATACACACTGGCATGCGTCACGGCCAGAACTTGCCCGGACGCGCTGCCGCGCGTCTCGATATTATTATTATAAGTAAGATTGTCTATATGTTATCTTTTCACGGATTAACCGCTGCACCGATTTCAACGTTTGGCTCGAAGATAACTTGCAACCCGGAGTCGGACGAAACCTATACCACCTATACTAACCTACTTACTTTCATTCCAGGAAATCAAAAACTTTTAAACACCTTAATCCACGCGGACACAAGGAATACTAACTATTGCTGCGTAAAAAAAAGCTCGTATGAAGTATCGGGGGTGTGTCGCGGCATCGAGACGTTGAGAAGCGACTGAATGATGAAAATCGAGTGCAGAATTTTGCCACACCCTGTTCTCAGTTTTTTTCAGTTCTCGAATGATTTTTCAATTCTAGAATGCTGTTGATGTTCAACAGCATTCCACAGGCTGCTGACATGATGACGATGATTGTTTGTCGATGACACAATTCAACTCAGAACAATGGAGGAAGTATTCAGGTTAACTCCGTACCCTACTATAAACTACGTCGGTCCACGATTGTTTCGAGTTTCGAAGCCATTAATTGCTATTATCGCCGCGTCTCCTTTATCGCGGCATCGGTGTCACCGACAACTCAGACAATGGATGTTTCAAACTCGGAAATTGTTAAAAACAATTCGAGACACTTCACAATATCGCCCCCGGTATTGGCGCGTATGACACACGGATGTACAGAAACAGCCGACAGAAACTGTGTTGTCATAATAACTGGAGCGAAAATGTCCCGCAAAATTGAGTAGACGTGTGGACTGTGGGTGTTATCCGTGCGCGTTCAGAATGGGATGGAATCTTGGCGAAATGGATCGAAAAAAACTCTAGAGTGAAATTTTTAATAGTTAATTATTTGTAGTCATCGTCATTGTCATCATTATCACATCTTCTCACTACAGGGCCTTACCTCAGAACGAGAAGGGTTTATTGGCCGTAGACCACCACGCTGGCCAAGTGTGGAATGGTAGACTTTACACGCCTTTGAGAACATCGTGGAGAACTCTCAGGCATGCAGGTATTACTTCCAAGCATATTATACGTTTTTATAATAATTAGATATTAGATGTGGGAGTTTTACTGAAGTCCAATGGAATAATGTCTGCTCCTCCAGTAATATGATATCTCTCTACACAGAAATATTAGATTTTATTTTCCTTTGAAACGCGTTTGATGTTTTCGATTTTCTCTTTCATTTGCTCAATTTTATTGTCAACCTTATTTTTCTACCTTTATTCTTGTGTTTTGACTAGCGCTTATAGGTTTATAGAACCTTAGAAGTTATTAAAGTCTATGTCTGGTATTTCATTTCATTTATAGACTTTTTGTGTCACAACATGGAACAGTTGTAAATCGCAACTTATTTATTTATTCCTTTGAATACTTATTTAAGTGAAAAAAAAATGGAAACTAAATTAAAACGACTTTAATGTCGTTCGTTATATTCGTCATATTGTTAAGATTATTTGAACGAAAGCATAACCAAACCAAACCTTTATTAAACCGTTGTTTATCCGTTTGTTTATCCGGGTTAACCTACAGAATGGCTGAACCGATTTAGGACAGGACTTTCACAAGAAGGTTTAGAGGATTACATATACTACGAGTGATCTAGGTTACTTTTTATGGCAAAAATATTTTAGGTTCAAAAAAATTAAAACTCTTCATAAAAGAACAACATTATCAAGGCCTAATCGCTGAAACAACAAAAAATTACACAAGAAAAACGTGGTAAGAGCACTGTTGGGTGCATCAACATTTCATTTGACTACTTCAAACATGAAATCTAACATGTTTCTTTCACAAACTAAATACACCACCTAGGTATGTAAAACTTAAAAGGGGGTAAGGTAATCCCGTACGAAGCGCATGTCGCATGTGGCAACTCTGAGGGAATAATTCAATAAAAAAAAAAACAAATACACATTTCACGTGAAAGGTTGTAAGGAAAAATTCGTGTCGCCCCACACCAGCACCGCGTTCGAAGCGTGAAAATTTCTATTTTGAATTTAATATAGACTCTGAATTTGCATAATTTTTTACAGCCAACCAACCGCTCGGCGCGCTCACCCCCGACATATTGCCACTCGGCTTTACGCTCCGTGATACATTTTTACGGTTGAACGTCAGGCACCGCTCTCATTTAAGAGAGAAATTCATTGAGGCCTTTTCTTTTCGTACGACTCGTGCTTTAATAAGTCGGTGGAGTGAGCTTTTACATTTTTCGCTTATATTCCGGAGTGCTCTTACATTCGTGAGGCTTTTTTCAGCGGATTATATTATGTCGAAAATCATCGAGGAAATAAATGTTTCGACCGACGCGGATGGGCTGCATTCGGCAAACAACTGCCGTTCTAAAAACAAGAAGATCACCGTTTATCACAAACATTGTAAGTGGCAATAACGGCGTATGTACGGAACTTTAGTCGCTAACAAAACAAATAACCAAACGGCAAGTGGCGAACTAATGTGACCCGGTATATTGCTCATTGAACATAGGCTAAATGATTATGGAAAGCGCTACTGAGTAGTTGTTTGTGCTGGTTAAGCAATGTTAACCCATCTATTCAACCCCGGTGCTTGACTTGCATAATCGATTTATACGTGTTTAGGACACACCCTCTATTGGTCAAGTTATAAAAATAATAATAGAAGTCGTCGTCATCATCATCATCAACAAAGCAGATGTCCACTGCTGGATATGGATCACTTGTAGGGACTTCCACACGCCGCGGTCATGCGCCGCTTGTATCCAGAAGCTTCCTGCGACTCGTCCACCTATAGCGCTGGGGTCTGCCAACACTGCGCTTTCCGGTACGTTATCATCATTCCAGCACCTTGGGACCCCAAAATCTGTCAGTTCATTGCTATTTCAGCTTCGCAACCCATTAAACTATGTCAGTTACTCTGGTTCGTCTAAAGATCTCGTAATTGCTGTTAAAATTATGATACCCGTAGAGAAACTCCAAGCATAGTTCTCTTCATCGCCCCCTGAATGACTCCAAGTTTTCTTATAAAGCCCATGCGACTACATATCAGCTAACTACGAGCCTCACAAGAAAACTCATAGCGGAGTCATATCATACATATAAGTGTTTGGCAGGTCATATTGGTGTTATAATAAATAAGACGACCAACTCCTCGCAAATACTCCCCATAAACACAACGGCGACTGCGGACCCGATGGGGAGGGCGAGGAAAAACTATTGCTTGTTTTCCCGGAAATTGATTATCCGTGAATTCACGATATGACGTCATTTCTGGTTTTATCGCGTCTCTGCCGATAAACGAGACGATGTAATAATGAAGGTTATCGAGAATTTTCGTAGAACAATCAAATCGCCGATCTTTGATAAATATCAAAGTCGCCGATATTTGCTTTTATTTATTATCTCGAACTCCTTTACGCAATGATATCAAAGCTTCAATTAATTAAAAAAAGCACAATTTGTCGTAGGAAAATATAACTGAAAAACAGCTAAAAATTGACCAGAAATCTTTGGCGATACTCGGTAGATATAAAATGCTTGAAAAAGTACTTAGGTAAGTATAATAAATCTTTATCTATTCATGAGACAAATGAGATTTAAAGATAAAATATAATTATAATAATATAATTATATTTTTCTTTTTAATTTTCTTTCTTTTTAATTATTTCTTTCTTTTTAATTTTTTATTATTTCTTTTTAATTTTAATTATAATTATATAATTATAATAATATAATTATATTTTTCCTGTATTTAGTAAATTCAATAATTTACAAGTCGACTCTATAAGACTTGTATTAACCAGGTCCGTGCTTTAAAGTAAATTCCTTTGAACCTAAAAAGCTATTCACCAATCCAGTTACCGACTCAGATCAAAGTTTCTTATCCCGCGCAATCGACTCACGCTATCGCAAGTAAACCAACATATCCCTCTAGAAGTCACCACTTCCCATAACCGAAAAATCAAGTCGACACGAGCAGGTATTTTGGTTCTGCGTCAATAGCAAATATTAGCAATGAACTAGCAAATATTATTTACATACAGATAGGTAGATAAACCCAGCCAAGAGTCTCATAGCCCCGTTGTCAACAGAGTTCCGGATAAACTGGTAAACTGCTCTGCTCCTTGGAAGATGTCATTTGTGTTTATGTGGTGCTTCCGGTGAACGACCGAGGGCGTAATGTAATCAAGGTGCCTAACCGTTTTCGCAAGGAGCAGAATTGAGCAAACTTCTATTACGCTGGTGGAATTCAGAATTCAACAGACGTTGACTTTATTATAATGTTATGACTTAATAGTTCCGTAATTTATCGCTCATCAAAAAAAATTTTTTTTAGACCTAAGTGTACAAATTTTACCAAATAAAATTGATTCCAAATAAATATGATTCTTTTTGTTTCCCTGGATGGATAAATGCATAACCATATAACATTGTTTTACCCAATAACATCAAGAGCAATAGTTCTCATTGACCTTACTATAAAATTACGTTAGATTAAGCCCTGTGTAGACAAAGTCGAAAACGAAACAGGATCACCCCAATTCCAAGCAGTCTTGTCTGTCCTACCCCAGTCTTATGTACTGCGTTGTCAATACCACACGATGTACCTATATGGTATCAGTGTAGAAGAAATTTAGGCCGTCGAATAGTTACGTGGTAGAGCGTTTGTCCACCGCCACCGTCACCGGGACGTCACCGAGAACGAGATTATTTCTGGCCGAGAACAAATTGACGTGACGGGCGTGCGGTGGACACACGGCCGTAGTAGATGTATGTATGTATAGTCTGTTCGTTTTCTTACGGTCACCTTTGATCGCGCCGCCTCGGCACGCGCGGCGTTTTGTCAAAGGGACCGCCTGCGACTTCAAAAGATGCCGCGTGGGGTGTACAGGTACAAGGGGTTTTGGCGTTTTATACTTACTCATATTTTTATATTAAAATTCTCTTTCCTTTTTATATTTTTTTATATTCGTATTTTATTACAATATAACCATAAACATAAAATATAATATTATCATGAACACGGGTCTTCTCTCAAAATGAGAAGGATTTCAACCATAGTCTACCACGCTGGCCAAGTGTGGATTGGCAGACTATTCGGAGATGTTAGAATAGAAAAAAAATTACAAACAGAAAAAAAGTAATAAAAATAAAAGCAGAATACTAAGAGCACCTGCGCCTGTACCGACACTAAGTTACTGAACGAACTATATCACTAAATCGGCGCCGTCATCTCGTTGTCGGTGACGTCCCGGTTACGGTGGCGGTGGACAAACGCTCTTAGGTTTAATATTGGAGGTCGTCGTCAAGATTATTATTCTATTAATTTTATTAAACAAAACAAGTCTTGACTCGCCCAAACCCAAAACTTAGAAAGCTGAAATTTCGCATAGAGGTTTTTTTTATAATGTAGACAAGGATTAGGGTACGCAAGCGAAGATTGTAAAACAAAAAGTTTCGAAAGTCGACACTGTATAATAAGGCGCAACTTATCGATAAAATCGACAAGTACTATAACGTAAAGTAGGACGAGGCTAACAGGTGAAATTCAGAGAGGCATTAAACCCGTGCACCGGCTGCTTGCCGCCGCGCCGCAAATACGCCGTAATGTAATTTGCGCCGATGTAGGTATTGAAATAATTGGAACACGCATCTCATTCATGGTATAAGAGTGCTTATACATATACATACCCGCAGAGCGAGTAAAACGAAGGTCAAATTGCGAGCGACACGAGGTTCATTTCGCTTCGCTCATGCCGCTACCGTGTCTTTTCATCCTACGGTTCACACTGCTAACGACAGAGCGAAGCGAAGTTCTCATAGTCTAGCAACATGAACGAAGGCAAACGATCTTCACTTCGCTTTGCTCCCAATGGAACCTGCACTTAATTGGAAGGGAGCGAGTGAGTAGTGGTATGTCTTTGTCTATTGAAGTAGAGAGAGTGAGTGGAGAGACTGAGAGAGTAATACACAGACCGAGCAGTGCAGTCGAACGAAGGTGAATTGTTTTACCAACGGGACGGGTTGGGTAGTATAGGATAAAACTTTTAACTAATGGGAAAGTCGATAATTTTTTATTGAGTTGTCCATAAATTGGGTAACATAAAAGTTTTATGGTTATTACCCGATTCGAAGTGTGGCAATAAGCACTTTGAATCGTAAATATACAAGCAATCAACATAAAATTATAGTTCGTACTAACGAAATATTGTTATCTTCATAACATGACTGACTGACTGAATAACTAAATATCTGTCTAGGCTATACAAGCAATGTATAGCCTGAACAGCTGAACGTAGAAATTTGAAATTGGGAGAATATTCCTCGAGTAGGCACCTAGATGCTTTAAGGAGGGATTTTTCAAAATTCCATCAATAAATACCTGTAAACGGTAAATTGTAAAGTTTGAAATAATTTTTTGAGCACTTAAATCATCGCGCGGCCGTTGTCGTGGGCATCGACAAGTATATTATTTCAACTTTAGTCTTTAATGCGGGACCATGGTCACCCCATAATTTTTTTTTAAATTTTACTAGCTCATATCACCCAGAAAATAAGCTAAGAATATGTCATTCATCAAAATCGGTTCAGGCGTATAGAAGTTATGATGGAATATACGAATTCACATACATACATACCTACATACATGAACCCTGGAAACAATATACTCATAAAAAAGAGCGCCGTACGAAGCTCACGACGTAAGTGAAGTCGAATGTAAAAGCGCATCACAAAAAGTTCTTTATAAGTGAAAATAGATCTTTAGAAAATGTAGCAAAAACACCGAGCGCGTAGCGAGCCATTGAAAGCCAGAAAACTGGAACAGATGAAACTTTCAGCGGCGGACTTTGACCTCGATATTTTTTCAAAGCTCTGTCGTAGTGTAAGCTAAACGAAAAGACGGCTCACATGAACTACTTTCTCTTATATGCTGTACATTAAGACAATATCACTCTGCAGAATAAGTCTTTCTAAATGGCAATAGATCACGCCATTCAGGATGAGGATGAATGAGCAAAGCATTTTAGCGTTTAAACTAAAATGCTTACATCATATATATGCATTTAATCTCATTTGAATTTTTTTTATATTTGCTTCTTTTATTTATGTATCTATATAGTTTTTCGTGTACAATAAAGTGTATTTCATTTATTCATTCATTCAATCTCATTCATTCATCACAGTGAGAGTTGATTTATAGTACCTATCTACCATAGATATACAAATAAGTATGATGTTTAAATCTATAACAACTAAATTTTATAATGATAAGTAATCCATCCATGAATATACGTTGGCTTTGTAAATTAAATAAAATTAAAGTGTGTGTCCGTGATTCCGAAATAACTGCCTCTACTGCCTCTTATTAAGTTCATTATATTATTATGATTGCTTGAACGATAGCATACTGCATAACCCAAGCAACGAAAAATAACAATAATGTAAAGTACAAAAAAATGTGGAATTTATGAAGTTATTCTACGGCTGTGTTTTTCAATGTTGGCATATCATCCGAAGCGCAAGGAACTCATTCAATTTTACGACTTGTTGAACGAAATTAAAGTGGTTGGGGTGTGAAATTAGATTAGTCCTTTAACTGTGAAACCGTTTATATTTTAACTAAAGTATTTACCTACAATTTAAGGAAATTTCCAAATAAATTCTAAATACATATCAAAAATCGCAGAAAAGGGTACGATCTGAAACCAGATCTTACGCAGTAACCGCGCCCTGTCCTTTCAGTCCAAGTTAGAGGCATCTAGTAGCGCACAGCAGTTATCGATTTACTTTCAAAGACGGGCAGATGAGCCGTGGTACCGTGATGTAAGCGGTCAACATGATGAATTTATACTTACATAGAGTCATATTAATTTATTTAACTAAGTAGGTATATTATTTGCATACAATTTAATAATAACTACTTAGTTAGTTTTAAAATTTACATTAATTATGCCAATTAGTTGTGTTGTGTAGGTTGCAAATTTGTTGTTTGACACGAGCGCTTGTATGGAATACCGAGCAAACGAAGGATTCAAAAAAAGAATCCTGAGCATGGCGAGGGATTCAAGGCACGAGAGGCAAATAATTTGGCAGCCGTGCGGAACACACAAATTTTCATCTCACTACGAAGAAAATGCTTAGTTTCAAGTGATTCTTGCAAGATACAAGTACTTACAAGTATGTTCAGAAAGTCCAGCAGTGGACGTCTATTGAAGATGTAGAACATATAGGTAATTTCAAAGTGACACAGGTTTAAATATATTTATTTGTACGTAAATCTTCGCGTAAAACGACAAATACCTGCAAATATTTTGCTAAGTGTTTGACAAATTCATAAGAGTAAGCTCGCACGAATAAATCAGGTGTGGCACCATCGCAATGTGCCAAAGGACAATTTACTCTCTCCAAATATATTCAAATTGATGGCGGCGGAAAAGAGAATTGTGGGGTTATGGCGAGTTTGTACATTGCGGCAACGTTTATCGCATTCGAGTATCAAAATACAATGACTTCAGGTGAAATGGACCTAAACTGGCTTGTTTTAAGGTTTGAGTTCGTCCATACATCTAGAGCCAGCGCCCCAAGCGGAAATTTTGCAAAATAAATATTCCAAGTACTGAATTACGACTTTAAAATAAGAGGCTTTGGGTCCATTTTGCTCTGATATTGTAGTTTTCAATATTTGAAACCCAGAAACGTTATCAAGGTGTGCAAGCTTGACATAACCGTAGCTGTTCAATCGTTATTCAATATTACGGAGGTGAAAGATGAATGCTTGGTGTGGTGGTGAATGTTTGTATGCCACGGTTGTTTATTTTTCCCGTGAACACTCGTATTTTTCTTCAGTGAATGGCCACGATTTGCCAACGTTTGATATGTAATTTTATCTGATGCCTGCGACTTTGTCTGTGTGGATATAGATATTTTTTTAAACTCTGTGTGAATTCGGGATGAAAAGTATCCTGTTTCCATCTCTATCTGATCTTCATCGGATCTGTCAAGCGGTAGAGCTGTGACAAAGGTAACAGACGGACTGTGAAAATAAAGACTATGTATGAATAGAAAGTGCATCTTGTGCACTGTAATATCTCCTAATCAGTTAGTTTCTACCGTAGTTGGTTGGCTTAGTTCTGTAGTTAGTTGAGATTTGATGCCGTGGTCGAAATTCCGTTGGAAGAGAATTTCTTAAACTTAAGTATGTACTGTAAAAAGTAAGTACAATACTATTTTAGGTATACATAAATAGCTAGTTATTGCAATATAATCACCCGTTTAAATTAAGTAGTGAGCTATATTGAACTCAATTCCAAGCAACAAATTGCATAGCTTAACTAGATGTCTAACAATTTCCTTAATTGGACGATTTTCCTTTGATATTCCGCCATCCCGGGGAATGGGATTTGAATTAAATTTAAAATTAAATATATCTATCTTCTAGGTAAAGATTTCTCTATGTGCGTCGTGACTTCTTTTTATCAATCACATAATGGTAGGGGTTTAATAATACCATAACCATCTGATGGGCTTCAAGACTCCTTGGTTTAACGATTTCTATCAGATGTTAATGATAAAAAGTGCCAATCACTTAACGGGGCATGGAGGGTATAACCATGCAAAATTCTAACCTCAAAAAGTCGGTCACCTACTCAATCACCGACTTTTGTTAATGTTGCTTAACCATCACAATCGACTGATAAGCACTGTTGGGACTAGGCCGCATGTACCTTATAGCATAATATAATTTGTAGGTAGTTACTCTAGCTAGTACTGCGCCATCTCATTATATTAAAACATGGCAACCCTTTCCAAATCTCTTGACCTAGTTGTCTTTAACAATTCAGAAATGAAGTCCGAATAACTCCGAACGCATCCGAGCGTGAACGGCCGATAGAGTATAGAGAGTGTTAGAAGTATTATTACTGTAATCTGTTTATTTTTACATATTATATTATTACTAAAGCGAGTTTGAATAATGCTCGGCTAGATGGAACATGCGCTGATATGGAAGAGATTTGCCAGTATGTTAGTTTAGACATTGTTAGAAAAGAATAGCATAGAAAGTTTTTTATTCAAATAAACTTTTACACTTGCTTTTGAATCGTCAATCGAATTTACCACCGGTTCGGAACGCAGTTCCTACGGAGAAGAACCAGCCAGAAACTTGACGGTTGCTCTTTTGAAAATTACACTATATCTCAGTTAGTCAAGTAGTTGGCGGTGTTTCACCATCGCGCCTCGAAGCCGGAAAGCCATCGGTCCCGTAACCCGTTTATTATCACACTGCCTATTCAGTGATATAATCTTAGTGCACGCGCTCATAGTGGTGGTGAAGGTAGGATTTTTTTTCATAGAGCAACTGCTGTATGTTCTGCTGGTTCTCGAGAGACACTGTGCTCGGGCTACTAGTAGCTATTGCATCATCAGTGTCCTACCGACTACACCACTTGTGATAACAAAATAAATCTCAAAAGGCGTCAAGCTCTAGTCTTTATGGTAAACTACTTCTGCTCGCGGTTTCGTCCGCGTGAATTTCGGTTTTTCACAAATCCCGAGGGAATCGTGGATTTCCGGTTCCCGTTCCCGCTCCCTCTTCCTACCTTTGTACCTACTTTCAAGGAAGTTTGCTATGGTTATCTACCTATAGCTGTAGCTATAGATTTCGGTTTTTTCAAAATCCTGTGGAACTGTGAATTTTTGCAGGATAAAGAGTAGCCTGTGTGTGTCAGGGCATAATCTCTCTCAATTCAAACTTTCAGTCGAACTGGTCCTGTAGTTGCGGCGTTAAAGAGTAACAAACATACACACAAACTTTCGCCTTTATAATATTAGTATGAAATGTGATACCTTGAGGCAGCGACTTATTTATTTTTATAATACTCTCACATTCTCTTTGAATGCGTTTGGTTAAAGAAAGCGTTTTTCGTTGTCGTTATATAAAAAAACTTGTTAGGGGCAGGTATAACGAGACGTCGACTGAGCGCGGCCCGGCGTTCCGTGAAATGGCGGGGATTGTTTTCAATTTAACGCTAAACGACTTTCTTGTGACGCTGCGGTGACATGATAATATATTGGAAACTTAGCTCGAGAATTATATTATATACAATACTTAATTGGTTTTGTTTGCACTCTTAAATTTTGGTAAAAATACACAACCAAAAATCGTCAGCCAAAGTAGGTGATTGAGAGATTTGACAGAATATATGTATTTTATAATAACAATAATATATTGTATGGTTGGTAAAAATATCAAGAGCAAAAATAAATACATAAGTAATCGTAGTGGTGCCCAATTGGTCGCACTGTATACGTTTTCCTCGTTAGTTCCACTAAAGCTATTTTTTTAAAATTTTTAATAAACGTAGGCAACCATTTTGCAGTGCATTTGGGACACCAACTGATTTAATTTTCACCAGTTTAGCGCATGCTAACGCAGCATGCACCGATGACGTCGCTTTCAAACTGCCCGGGCAGTATATTACAGTTAACGATCTAAATCATAAAATACATTTTCGCCAATAAACGTCCGTCGCATACACGCAGCATACGAGTACGTACACGGGCGCAGCCGGCGAGCCAACGATGGGTTGGACCGGTTTTATTTATCTGCCAAAATATTTTACGAATATGGAGATAATATTAATAAATAATATCCCCTTTATGCTCCCCGGTCTGGTGGTTTTATGCTAAAAGTTATCACGTAAATAATAACGAAGTTTCTATATGTAATCAAACTAATCGAATCGGAAATGAGGAGATCTATAGAAAAACTAGAGTCACCGACATAGCTCAATGTTGCGAAGCTTAAGCGGCAATGGACAGGGCGTATATTTCGACAAATCTATACACTTTGGGATCCCAAGGTTTTGGAATTGTCACTTCCAGGGGGGATATTCTTTAACTTAGTGATCATCACTTCTCATCTCACACATCTCTTTCCAGTCAACCCGCTTCTATCTTAGATTACTTCGTCACTTACCATTAGGTGAGATCGCAGTTAGGCCTAACTTGTAGATTAATAAAAAACATGTAATTACAACACGCAAGTTCGTATACAAATATAAAAGAACCGAAGCCAAGCGTTTATAAAAGAAATGGCAACAAAAGACCCAAATTTCCCCTCCATTTCCTCTATGTGACAACTGACAACTCCACATTCCTCCCCGAGGAATTATAGCTAGAGGGCTGGTGGGAAGTTTTGAGAAAGTGCTTTATAAACAAAAAGTTTTAGATTCCTACCAAAACGAGCTCATTTCGCTAATATTTTGCTTTAACTATACCAACAGTTAAAGTTATCTTATCTCTATACTCTTTTAAATGAAAAGAACTCACTGGTCAACTGGTCACTAGACGACACTCATCAACGTCCCGCCCAAAACCTTGGACCTAGAAAGCTGAAAGTTTGTACAGAGATTTCCTTTACAATGTAGATAAAGAAAAAGAACAAATTTTCCGAAATAGCCACGTTAAAGGTAATTTTTAATTCTACGCATTTAACCCTGCATTAGGCGCGCACCGAAAACTCACGTAATTGGTCGCGCGGATTACATGTGTATACCATTTTTAAAAGCGAAAATAAAACTGAAATTGTTCTTTTATGATATTTATTTGTTTGCTAATGTTGTCTTCAAACTATTTTTTATTAGAAAAAATTAACAAAAAGTAATTAAATATTGTACATTATTAGCAATCCACTAAATTATCAACTTTTACCTATTTTCTAAGAAAAATCACTCTTTGAGATGTAAGGTTACAAAACCCATGAAACTTAGTACTATTTTCTAAACAGGAATAACTAGCAGTTGTAGGATGATGTGGACAAATGAATTTTTGGCATGAATTGCACACTTTTGGTGTGGTTCATCTTCGCCAGGACTGACATCATAGGTCTTTCCTGGGATACCTTCCACTTGCTCAAATTCAGTTTGATGATGATCAGACTCCTCAAGTAGGTCTACTTCATTGTCCGACGAGCAGTAATTATCATTTTCAGTCAGCTTATTACTTTTTTCCAACCACGACCCAATTTGAGCCACTAGTATGCATATTATATTCTAATTTCATTTAACAGAAAATTCATAAAAAATATGTGAAAATCAATTTATAATAGTCTTATTCAAAACAAGCAGACACCCGCGACTTCGTTCGCGTGGATAGGTATATATATATTGGTTTTTAAAAATCCCATAGGAATCATTTTGTTTTTCCTAAGCTCCTTTGAGCTCATATCATGCTAAAAACTGTAAAAAGTTCACTGACGGATGTTTAGGTTGATCAAAATGTAAACATCCCCCAGTGCAAGTCCCATCAAAATCGATCCAGCCTTTTAGAGATTAGCTTTGTAATCCTTAAAGTATTACCTTTCTAACAAAAAAAGAATGAATGAAATCGGACCACGCGTTAATGAATTACAGCTAAGTACACATTTTGACTTTCCTCCCCTCTCCCAAGGGAACCATGCCGAATTTCGGGATAAAAAGTATCCTATATGTTACTCCGTAGTATGAACTTAAATCATGCCAAGTTTCATTTCAATCCATTCAGTAGTTTTTGCATGATGCGCGCACAAACATACAGACAAACAGACAAACAGATAAACAGACAAACAGACAAACAGATAAACAGACAAACAGACAAACAGACAAACAGACAAAAATTTCAACAATAGCTTTTTTACGTTCTATTACTTATCCCTTACACCCCCCAGTTATTATTTTGCAAAAATCTTCAATGTACAGATACGGCAAGTCTACGATTTTATTATATGTATAGATATATAATAGTAAAATAATATAATATTATGATAAAATAGGAATTATACAAAGAAAACGAAAATGGGTATGTCACAAAATACTTACGTAATTGGTCGCGCGGATTACAGTAGTAATCCACGAACTTTGTGAGCCTCCTGCTTCACACCCAAAGCAACCGGCGATGCTCGCGTAGCATTAATAACGTTGTTTAATTATCGAGCCGAAAGTACCTAGAGGCTCAAAGCGTTAACTCTTCCCGATTTTAAGATATTTAAGTTTGAACATGTCTGGATTACATATGTAATCCGCGCGACCAATGCAGTGTTAAAGCCACAATCGGTTGCTTGGAGCAAAATAAACTTATTGTTTCCTGTTGACTTCAGATCTTCACTTTAGTTTCGTGACTTGATGAGCTATGTCGGTAACTCTAGCTCTCCTGCATTCTGGTGCACAGACATATAGAGTAGATCTGTGATCATCAATATTAATTAAAAATTCACGAAGTCAAGAAGTAAATACTTTCTTTTTTGTGATTTATTTCTGAATTTCTGTGTTTACAGTTCAAAATAGCACAGAAGGGCACTTTCACGGATGTTTTTGTTCACTAAAACAAATAAATTACGTCGAATCTCAGTGCGTACTGAATGTGATTTTATAAATTTACGCTGTACATTAATTAGATACGCACTTTCCTCCTACTTCGCCGTTCTATCCTTGATATATTTCTATGTTCTGGTTCTTTCATCAAGCACCTCCTCAGAATTCTCCAGCGGTTCTTCGACTATACGTTCATTTTTGATTCGGTGACAAATTTGCATTTTTTCTGAATCACCGTCCCGTTTCACCATGGCTTTGTTATGGATTTCATCCGGGGCCATAAATCTCTATGAGGCCAAAAGCTTTGAAAAACAATTCCATCACGCCATCGCACATATGGTGTGATAGGAATTGTTTTTCCTTTCAAAACACATTTTTAAATATTAACTTACCATCAGGTGAGATTGCAGTCAAGGGCTAACTCGTAGTTGAATAAAAATAAAATTAAAAATAAACTAGGCAAGTTTAACATATTGATTTATAAATTTTCAAAGTAAATTTTTTGTTAGTAAGTAGGTAGGTATATGGTTCTTAAAATTAACTTTTAATTTGTAAGAAAATCATCAACAAAGCTCTATAGCCGTGGGTGGGCCTCGGCTTGGTCCAGCAAACTTCTCCATCGGAGGCGGTTAGAAGAAGCCTCCTTCCAGCTCCGAAGCCCCAAAATCCTCATATCCCTTTCCACTCCGTCAATCCACCGGCTTTGTTTGTTAGAAAATAATAGAATTTAATTAAAATACTATGGTGGGAGTCTTCCATTAGGTGGACAGATGATCTCAAGAGAATCGCTGGCATCGTGTTGAAATGATGATGTATAATCATGGTATTACTAGATTGCTACCAGTGTAATTGTTATCAGTAGGTTTACCGAATATTACAAATTTTTCGTTTATAATTTTTTTTTTTTTGAAATTTTTTTAATGAATTATCAAAAAAATAGATTCTTAGATAATTCATTGTCCATTTTTGTGGAAGAAGAGGGGGTATAATTTCTCTTAGATTTTTGTATTATTGACAGGACTGACGGCTAAATGTGCTCTCTGAGGCACACAGGTAAAAATTGCCAACAGCTTGCCAACTCCGGGGCTATCGCATTAACTCGCAGTGAGAATGCGTTATTGCTAACTCACTGCAATATATCGACCGTGACACACATGTGTGATGAAGCATTTATTTGAATAACAATTTAAGTTTCTAACTATTGGTCTAGGATCCCACCTTAGAAATTTCTACCCTCATCTGTTATTTAAACGAATTATATGTCAAATGAAAGATTATTTTATTCTTAATCGAACCGTATTTGGTTGCCTGGTCAAAAGTGGTGCTAAATCATGGTTGCCTGGATTTTAAGATATAAAATGTTCGGTGCGAGTGTTGAAAGTGACAGAAAAGTGTTGCGCGCGCAATTTCATTTGACAGACAAAGATGCAGTGAGGCAGGCGTGCACTCGGCAGGTGCTTAGTCTATACATAGATTAAAACCATAGACTTTCTGTGCCTGTCCATTAAAGATATTTACAAAAAAATAAGTGAGTGACGTAAGAGATAAGTAATAAAACGTAAAAAAGCTATTTTTGAAAATTTTGTCTGTTTGTCTGTATGTTTGTGCATGTATTACGCAAAAACTACTGAATGGATTGAAATGAAACTTGGCATGATTTAAGTTCATACTACATAATAGCATATAGGATACCTTTTATCCCAAAATTCAGCAGAATTCCCTTGGGAGAGAGGATGAAAGTCAAAATACACATTTTGACTTTCATCCCCTCTTCCAAGGGAACTGTGCTGAATTTCGGGATAAGAAGTATCCTATATGCTATTATGTAGTATGAACTTAAATCATGCCAAGTTTCATTTCAATCCATTCAGTAGTTTTTGCGTAATACATGCACAAACATACAGACAAACAGACAAAATTTTCAAAAACAGCTTTTTTACGTTTTATTACTTATCCCTTACGTCACTCACTTATTTTTTTGTAAATATCTTTAATGGACAGGCACAGAAAGTCTATGGTTTTAATCTATGTATAGACTAAGCACCTGCCGAGTGCACGCCTGCCTCACTGCATCTTTGTCTGTCAAATGAAATTGCGCGCGCAACACTTTTCTGTCACTTTCAACACTCGCACCGAACATTTTATATCTTAAAATCCAGGCAACCATGATTTAGCACCACTTTTGACCAGGCAACCAAATACGGTTCGATTAAGAATAAAATAATCTTTCATCTATACTAATAAATAAAATTGAAGTGTCTGTCTGTAATATCGAAATAACTACCTCATATTAAGCTCATATGGTTATTTGAACGCTACCATAACCGAATCACACGTTTTTAAAATTTTTGTCTGTCTGTCTGTCTGTCTGTCTGTCTGTCTGTCTGTCTGTCTGTCTGTCTGTCTGTTTGAACGGGCTAATCTTCGGAACGGCTGAACCGATTTTGACGGGACCTTCACATACAAGTAGAGAATTAACCAGGGAGTAACATAGGCTACTTTTTTAACCGACTTTCAAAAAAGGAGGAGTTGTGTTTTTCTACCTATGTACACCGATATCTCCGAGATTTCTGAACCGATTTGCGTAATTTTTTTTTTAATCGATAGAGAAACATTGCGACCCTGTTCTATAAAAAATTTGGATTCCAACTCTTCAATCCTGATGCTGTAGGGGACCTAATCCCCAAAACTAATGGGTTTTAGAAACTTTCGGTTATATAAATTGATATTGGGTGTACCAATTAAAGACTTTATCGTTGAATGAGCTCGAGTAGGTACCTACATACCAACTCCTCAACCCTGATGCTGTAAGGAATTGTATTCCGAAATCGTGGTTATCCCACGGGATTTTTCCGTTTTGGGGACGGGTTTCTACAGATAAGCTACTTTTTGTTCTGGAAAATCAAAAGTTCCCACGGGATTTTTAAAAACCTAAATCCACACGGGCGAAGCCGTGGGCATCATCTAGTTTGACATATAATTCG
Organism: Melanargia galathea; assembly: GCA_920104075.1. Lineage (NCBI taxonomy): Eukaryota > Metazoa > Arthropoda > Insecta > Lepidoptera > Nymphalidae > Melanargia > Melanargia galathea. The sequence continues at coordinate 25,234,185 of OV049855.1, forward strand.
TTTAAATAACAGATGAGGGTAGAAATTTCTAAGGTGGGATCTCCTACTATATGTTGTATTTATATTTTCACGTTGTTAACTAGGTCGCACCGCTCACGCCGTGAGCTTAGGTAAATAGTACTCAAAGAACACGACCTGAAATACCGAAAAACGCCAGACTCGTTATACCTACACCTACGTGCAACTAAAGTTGTTCTTACATACATAATGCTCATTTAAAATTTAACAGTAGAAACTGGACTGCCCGTTTAACTACGCTTGATAAACAAACAGAAACGACGCTTTTCATTTATGTTTTGTAGGTACATTGCAAATATGGAAATTACAATAAGGCCTGTAGAATTAACAACTCCCGCACACTGGGCCACTAGCGGCGGCGACTAGTGGCTGCCACAAGTCGCGGAAGAGATTTTTCATACATTTTCTTGTGGCGCTCAGTGTGCGGTGGTACCATATAAAAAAAATCTCTCCGGCCACTAGTCGTCGCCACTAGTGGCCCAGTGTGCGTGGGCTGTAAGGGTAACATCACACTGGTGACACCAGACGTCTAGTGCCTGACGACTGGTGGCAACGATTAGTGGTGGTAGTCGTACGGGATCATTAAATCGCTTGGCGGCACAGCGTCACCAGTAGGGTAGTAACTAACCACGGAAAACCTCCCACCAGACCAAAGAATATTAAATAGTTACACATTTCCTTTATTCTATGGCCACAGACCGCAGACAGAGACAATTTAATAATTATAAAATCCCAAATTGGTACTGCTGGGAATCGCCTTTAGTTCACTCTAGTTTTAAAGGTAGGTAGATAGGTAGGTAGTTGACCAGGAAAACGGAAGCTGGAAGGGCATTCCAAGTAAAAAAAAAAATTTAAGCAATTATAGCGCTTCTGTGGAATGCCAACCACGCAGGGGAGCAGATTCGTATGATACCTTTCAATTTCGTAGTAAAGGAGTGAAGGAGAAATTAAATCAAATAGTTCTTGGAAAATATCCTAAGGAAACCTACACGCCTGAGAGTTCTTAATTATGTTCTCAAAGGTGTTTGACGTCTACTAATCTATACTTGGCCAGCGTGGAGGACTACGGCCCTTAAACCCTTCTCATTCTGAGTGAGACCTGTCTGACCAGACTAGGACTGCAGTGGGCTAGACCAAGGCTGGGTCAATAAAGGGTTGATAATAATGAGTTCTTGAGTCGCTAAACGGTTGTTGAAAACGATTCGCTTGTATTCTTTAAAATAAGGGGGTTGTTTACTACTGATTTTACAATCCGCTACTCACTAGACCGCCGCGCATCATGTGTGTGAAAACCTTAAGGGCTGTGTTTTACACTTTGATATTCCGATATTTGTTCAGCGCAGTTGGGAACAATGTATTGTAACTTTTGCTGTCAAGTTGTTGGAGAGGTTCATTTTTCTCGCACATAGCTTGTGGGCAACGAGAAAAACCGAGAAATAGCTGATAAAAAAACCCCTACAGACATTGAAACTCAGTAGTGAAACTGTTTTCTTTTAAAGATAATTTTCCATGTGAAACATGAGTAAGTAATATTCGTCTTTCCCCTCCAAATTAAGCGTAAAGCTCGTGCTAGGTACAGCATTAATGAAACGGATAGCGGTTGTACCGTCAACGTTTTGGATTCCAGTCCGATATATGGCTTGGACTGTTAAAAATACAAGTACGCTAAACTGGCTATTGGCTGGAACAATTTGATGATCGCCATTTTGGCTCTGATTGCTGAGAAAAGTGCGAGCAAAGGTGCCCAGAACTAATGCGAATTATGATAAATTATATTTGGAAATGTCAAATTTAGTTCCTAGTACGTTAGGTGCGGCGCCATGGCCCAAGGATCAGGTCATTTTGTGTGGCCATAGTAAATCCAGCGTATCTACTTGTACGTATAACTATTTGGCTTTCCTAGAGTCATCGGTTAATGAGTAGAGCGGACTATGCAACATAATGATTTGTTGTGTATTATTTCTAACAAGTATAAATTGAAAATTTAAAAAACCCCCGACATTCGCCATTTTGTGGCGGCGGCCATCTTGAATTTGCAATAGTGCTATTCCGCTAGTCAAGCCCTTTCATTTGATACCCATATTGAGGGTGTTGTGATAAAATATGTAATCCGCCATTTTGTAGCGGCGGCCATCTTGGATCGATTTTCATCAAACATAGCTAACAACACTCTCGACTAATTCACCTTTCAAACAAAAAAAACCGCATTCAAATCGGTCCACGCGTTTGAGCGCCACAGGGGAACAGACAGACACACACACACACACACACACACACACACAGACACGTGAAACTTATAACACCCCGTCGTTTTTTCGTCGGGGGTTAAAAAGGGGGGCGGGAGGCGGTACGACCCAAAACCAAAAAGGCCGATGACGACTCATAATATCGCTCATACTCATAATAACACCGTACTGCCGTGCCATGACACGGCAGCGTAGCAGCAACGACCACTCTGTCAAGAGTGCCCGATTAAGAAGAAAAATTTATAAAAATAGTGAAGTCCAGTGTGAACCATTCCTAACTGTGTTTTATAACATGAAACCTTATAACTTTGCATATACGTATTGTATAGACTAAGGCAACCTTTCACGTGAGGATCGAAAGAGTTGTAATGTATCATATTTCGTTTAAGCTTAGGTAGGTACCTAGCTATTTATCCATGAAAGTTGTGAATGAGTTTGAAATTCGAAACGATTTGTTATATTGAGAAGATGTATCTATGCTAATACTAACTGTAGCCCGCGACTTGGTCTGTGTGAATATAAACTTTAGCATTGTTAAAATATTAGTTTCAAAACGCCGCTGAGTATTATGTAGAATGGACACAGTATACTTTCTATTCCAGTATAATAAAAGATCCCACCCTAGACTTTGTTTTTAAATGTCACGGGCAGTTTTAAATAAATCTAAATTCCAATATATAACTTATAAAATCTGTGATAACGTTATTGGTAACGAATTTAAAATTTTCAGCTTTGCTGCTAATGTCTAACAAAATACCGCAATCTAAATGAAAACTCCCGGATAACTTATACGAGGGTAAACAATGTTCCCACCGCAACAAAATCCAAACGGATCCCGAACGTGTTTCGAAATTAACAAGTACCTATTCATTTCGAATTTCAAATCCACAATGAAAAGGGATTAAACACAAATATACGTTTATACTTGCTTATTTACCAAGCACTTTGCTTTTAACGGGATTGTTATTTAAATTATTTTTTTTTTTGGTTTCGAAATTAAAATTGAACGTTACAATACAATTTAACTATTGTTGGGATAAGTGAAGGTAGAAGGAACGCGTGGCTTGGTTATGACGTGCCTTGTTATTAAGATTTTTGTGGTTGTGACAGTGATTGCGCTGATTAAGTAACGTTGACCCAAGTCAGTGACTGGATGGGTGACCGATTAGGAGGTCCTTAGCAGGCCATTTCGAATTCTGCGCACCTCGGAGAGCACGTTAAGCTTTCGGTGACGGTCATTTCATCATCATCATCATTATTAACAACTCATTACCGGTCCATTACATGGCACAGGTCTCCTCTCAGAAAGAGAAAGGTTTAGGCCGTAGTCCACCATGCTGATCAAGTACAGTGTGCTTAGTCTAAATCGGAGCACTCGAAAACGAACTCGAAAACTATTGATCGATTTCAGAGTAAAATAGACCTAAAATGGCTTGTGTTAAGGTTTTAGTTCGCCAATACATTCAGCATTCGAACAATGCTGAATGTATTGGCGAACTCAAACCTTAAAACAAGCCACTTTAGGTCTATTTTACTCTGAAATCGATCAATAGTTTTCGAGTTCGTTTTCGAGTGCTCCGATTTAGACTAAGCACACAGATTGGTAGACTTCACACGCATTTGAGAACATTATGGAGAACTCTTCGGTGTGCAGATTTCCTCACGATGTTTTCCTCCAATTCGACTTCAATTATATTTATTTGTATCGATTACACGTCTGCTACAGGTAGGTACTCGCATGCACATTGCATAATACCGCCATTATTCCGTATTTACCTACTGCGGTTATGCGGGCTGGCCGTCAAGTGAATTTTAAATGAATATTCATTCACAACCGCACAGTGGCTAGTTTTGAAGCTTTTTAAAAAGATTAATAATACTCTGTCGTTTTAAAAACTCCAGGTTGGCGCATGTTGGAATAACGCTCAGCGAGATTACTGCAATGTGTGTACATAAATGTAAAAAGATACGTAGGTAGTTTAGCATTTTTAACGTGAATACGTCTTTACGAACTTTTAAAAATTTTATTTTAGAAGAGGGTAGATTTACTAATAGAATGGCTAATCTTTTACAAGTGCTTTTGTCTACCACTGGTTTGGAATGCCTCTCCAACCAGTGGAACCAGCGTATCTATATAGAGTTAAGTACCTACCTAACAACTTATTTTTACTACTTTTTAGGGTTCCGTACCCGAAGGGTAAAAAACGGAGCCCTATTAATGTCACTCGGCTGTCTCTCTGTCTGTCTGTCTGTCTGTCTGTCTGTCTGTCCGTCTGTCCGCCGGTCACAGGTCTCTAGCTCGCAGACGAAATGAGTTACAAACCTGAAATTTTGGTATTTAGTGTAAAACGTTAACCCAAAATCAAATATTGAATTAGAAATTGAATTAAATTATTTTTCAGGGGGGCTCCCATACATGAAAAAGGAGCCGGAAAAAAAATTTTTTTCTTTACCCTAGCTTGTGGAGTATCATTGTTTAGAGCTCATTAAGTAGAGTACAAATATATATTTTTTTAATTTTTATCTCAAAAAATAAGGGAATGGGAGGCCATCAAAGTTGTCAGTTTTAGACCATTTTTGTGACGGGGGCTATCTCAAAAACTAAACTAGTTGGGAATATGATATTTCAGTATATTATGTACTATATGCTCTATTTAAACAACAAATACTGAAAACAACGATTTATTAAATAGTTTATAAGCTGTGACCAAAATAAACGAACATTTTTTTTGGGTTTTTCTTTCACGGTTTGTTGCGATGTCTAGCTCGGAAATTAAATATTTCTTAAACCCAAAATATTATATTGTTCATAATTATGTACAGAACCCTGAAAGAGCGAGGCCCGACTCGCACTTGGCTGATTTTTTTATTTGATAGGGTATATTTTGCCAACTGCAAGGTATACCCTATCAAATAAACTGCAAATGCAACTCACCCTTAGAGAACTACTACTAATAAATAAGAGATTCCATGGCAACGTGATATAAGTTCCTTCCTTATTGTATCGGCACGGTGCTTAAGAAAAAACCGGAGCATTTATTTTTAACGAAACTTCGAGTCTATATAAGAGTAATGTTGTATCAAATTGGTCGATAGAGATAGGTTTGAAGTGCGCCCTTCGTCCAATAAGGGTGAAGCTTCGAGGGAAATGATCCCTTCAGTAACTGACAATATTTTCCAATCAATCGAAGGAGAGGGTTTTGATGTTTTAGAATTGAAACTTTTCCAAGAGTTAGTCATTTATCCATTCTAATAAGTGCCTATTATTTTGAAAGTAATTCTGTCTGTCTGTTACTTTTACACTAACTACTGAACGATCTTGATGCAATTGACTATGGGGATAATTTGCATCCTGGAGAGGAATACATGCTATTTTTTGTCCCGGAAAAATAAAGAAAGTTTACGGGACTTTTAAATGAAACCGTGCACAAAACAGTAACAAATAAATGTCGGTGGCTTCACAGGTCTTCGAATGGTCTTATTCAATTATAAACAAATATCTATCTGCATCGCTAGACAGGCAATAATTAATTTAGTCATACAACCTTAAAATAACTCAATCCAAAAAAAATGCTCCAAAGTTTGAGCCCTAAGTCCTAAAATAGATAATTTTAATATAATGAATGGTAGTTGACGTCCCTAAAATCGCTAGTAGCAGCTAAAACAAATGTTTTGTAATGGAACTAACTTTCTTAGTTTTATAACCCTTGATGGTATCATTTTATATAAAAAAATATTAAGTATGCAAAAGCGACCGAGCAGAATTTAACATCAGAACAAAAAAAAAAACTCGTTTGCATTACCGACCTCTGAAAGAAATATTAGTTCAATTTGGAACGGACATTATTAGAAAACTTTATCTGGTATATATGCTGAAATAGGGTTGGCAATTCCGAAAAAATATTATGCCAGATATTGCTCTAAGTTTGTACGAGTGTATGAATACATTCTAAACTTGGATGGAATATTAAAAGACGTAAAATATTCTCAGAATGTTTTGTATCTACATATATTGGATAGGTGTATTAATTTTGGGAATGTCATTGAAGTTTTTTCTACCTGCAGATTCGATATATATATTTTAATACGTACCTATTCTTTACTAAATTTTCAATCTTTTGTTTTTAATCTAACCCTAAAGCCTTATACTTTCAAGAGCTGTTAAGGTGCGTCCAGACTTGAACATTTCACCGAACCGAACAGCGAACATTTCGGCGAACTTGTTACGCTCAATGTGGACGGCGCGCTTGGAGCGCTTGAGATGGGTTACTGCGTAACAGTTCGGCGAAACTGTTACGCAGTAACCCATCTCAAGCGCTCCAAGCGCGCCGTCCACATTGAGCGTAAAAAGTTCGCCGAAATGTTCGCTGTTCGGTTCGGTGAAATGTTCAAGTCTGGACGCACCTTAAGTTGTTTAACACTTTCACGATTAAAGTCACGGCGAAAGTTTCGCCGAACTGTTACGCAGTAACCCATCTCAAGCGCTCCAAGCGCGCCGTCCACATTGAGCGTAACAAGTTCGCCGAAATGTTCGCTGTTCGGTTCGGTGAAATGTTCAAGTCTGGACGCACCTTTACAGATGAATGCATAGCTATATTTTCGAGTACGTTTGTCAACTTGAATACTTTACAATAAGTCTATGATGAACCCTTTAGCCCGTCAACCTGCATTAGAGCAGCGTGGCGGGTCTAAGTTCTAAATCACTCTCTCCTATGAGAAAAGAGGCCTGTGCCCAGCAGTGAAGCATTAAAGAACTGTAGTAGAACCTAGAATCACACTAATATTATAAAGGCGAAAGTTTGTGTGTGTGTGTATGTGTACGTGCGTGTGTGTGTGTGTATGTATATGTGTGTGTGTGTGTGTGTGTGTATGTGTGTGTGTGTATGTCTAAAAATAACAATATTAAAGCTACTAAGAGACGTTGAATGCAACGCAAAACAAACCGTCAACCCTATAAAAAGGCAAAGTAATATGCGCCATATTATTGTACCTACTCACATTGTTACCTAAACGCGAAACAGGATTTTGTTTCCTCAAAAAATTCTAATAACAGGTTTTTATGTAGGAAACAGCACCCATTTGTTTGATCAAGCGATATACCTTTTCTGTTATTTGTTAAAATCAAGCGGGCCAAATACACGTATATCTGTTTTTAACCCCCGACGCAAAAACGACGGGGTGTTATAAGTTTGACGTGTCTGTGTGTGTGTGTGTGTCTGTCTGTTCCCCTGTGGTGCTCGAACGGGTGGACCGATTTGAATGCGGTTTTTTTTGTTTGAAAGGTGAATTAGTCGAGATTGTTGTTAGCTATGTTTGATGAAAATCGATCCAAGATGGCCGCCGCTACAATATGGCGGATTACATATTTTTTCACAACTCCCTTAATATGGGTATCAAATGAAAGGGCTTGACTAGTAGAATAGCACTATTGCAAATCCAAGATGGCCGCCACCACAAAATGGCGAATGTCGGGGGTTTTTTAAATTTTCAATTTATACTTTATTATTTATCAACCCCTTCGCAAACAGACTTGTTATAAGTTTAACTGCTTGTGTGCGTGTGTGTGTGTGCGTGCGTGCGTGCATGCGTGCGTGCGTACGTGCGTGCGTGCGTTCATGCGTGCGTGCGTGTGTGTGTGTGTGTGTCCATTATAATGAATGGACCGATTTGATCCGAGTGATTTTGCGTTTTTTTGAGTTCAAACTCAATCTCTATACTAAACTAATACTCAACAGCTATACTTATATAAGTATTATTACTAACGCAAACTTTAGTTAACAAGATTAATTTAGGTACTTAAAAACGCGAGACCCTGGACTTTTTCATTCGAAACTAATTATAATAAATAGTTGTACTTATATTAAAAGGAATTTTAACAAATAGACATCCAGTGGCAAAGGGCTGAGGATCCAATTAGGCAAATGGGCGAAAGGGCTCCACGACGAGGGACTCTCTTTACTAATTAGGTACGAAAATAATACAGTCTATTTACAACTTTAACGCAAAAGTTGTAAAAAAAATTTTAAAGGCTTAGTAATAAGTTCCCGTTGGCACCAATTGACTACAAACACAGCTACAAACTCTAAAAACGATCCTTCGAAATTCGAAATAAAAATATAAGCTGTCTTTGACCTTGGCACAGCGGCTACCGGCGGCTATTAAGAAGCCTGTCACGTGACCTGTGGGGCTGTTGACTAACTTGTGGTCATCACTAAACAAAAGCCACCGAATTAGTTCGATGTACATTGCTGCTTTACTGTGTGAAATAAAAATAACATTTCATAGCAAACCTTCGAAGGATAAAAAATATATGTCAAACAAGCTGAACCCCGCAACTTCGTTCGCGTAGATATAGGTTTTTATATAGGATCGGATCGGATCCCATAACCCTTTTTTATACCTAAACTAAATGTAGCCTAAGTTACTCCTTATAACATCACCTATATCTGCCATTGAAAGTTCCATCAAAATCGATCCAGCCGTTTCGGAGATTAGCTGGAACAAATAGAGTGGTCGACAAACAAAAATTTAAACGCACGCCAGTTTTAAATAAGCCGTACGTACAAAGATCCGGGTCCCAAGTTATTTGAACCCAATAAATGTCTGTCATTTCTGAACTATAAAACTTATGACCTTGAAATATTTACGGGACAATACTTAAAGTATTACCTTTCTAACAAAAAAAGAATGAGTTAAATCGAGCTACCCGTTAATGAATTACAGCTAAATACACGTTTTAACTTTCTTCCCCTCTCCCAAGGGAACCGTACTAAATTTCGGGATAAAAAGTATCCTATAACCTACCTCGGAGTATAAACTCAAATCGTACCAAGTTTCATTCGAATCCATTCAGTAGTTTCGGCGTGATGCGCGGCCAAGATACAGACAGACAGACAGACAGACAGACAGACAGACAGACAGACAGACAGACAGACAGACAAAAATGAAAAAAATTGCAGTTTTGGATTCAGTATCGATTATAGAGTGCCCTCCAATAAAAATTTTCAAAATATCTTCAATGTACAGAATTGGATCTGTTACAGTTTTATTATATTATAGATAGAAGATAAACTCAGTGGCTTAAATTTTTTGACATGATAAATCGATGAACGCCAGCCACACGCACGAAAAAGCATGACTCATTGTCACGTACTGCCTAACCGAGCAACCGAGCAAGCGAGAGCGCGGAACAAGCGATAGAGAGGCAATACTTTCTTATCACGTTATCACGTAAAATTATCGTCCGTAAACCGACTTTACAGACAACAAATTTTTGAAATAGCTTCCATACAAACCTATACAGATCGTCATTTTAATGGTATGCGTCGATATCTCGCGCGATCATCCTATCTTTCAATAGTGGTATAATTACCTCAACTGTCCTTTTGCTCATTTTAAACCTGCCGTAATAATCATCCTCAGAGAATTTTTTTAATAGCCACAAAGTTAGAGAGAGAATAGGGGGGTCTCATCATCATCATCATGATCAACCCATTACCGGCTCACTACATAGCACGGGTCTCCTCTCAGAGTGAGAAGGGTTTTGGCCATAGTCTACCACGCTGGCCAAGCGGATTGGCAGACTTCACACACCTTTGAGAACGTTATGGAGAACTCTCAGGCATGCAGATTTCCTCACGATGTTTTCCTTCACCGTTAAAGCAAGTGATATTTAAATACTTAAAACGCACATAACTCCGAAAAGTTAGAGGTGCGTGGCGCGTGCCCGGGATCGAATCCACGACCTCCGATTAGAAGTCGGTCGTCCTAACCATTAGGCTATCACAGCTTTTTATCACTATCACACTACACACACACACACACACACACACACTTTTATCACTATCACAGCGAATGGGGGGTCTGATAAATAGATAATCTTGAACTTTACTTGCCGAATAAAAATCGTTTCAAGACGAAAAGCTGTTGTTTGCGTTGGGCTTTTAAAATGTCTATATGAAAATTATGGAGTGGGGTGCGCATTTAATTTCCCCACAAAATTTCCCCCGAGATTTACATGTTTCACGATATTTTCTTTTAACGCGGTATTTTCGATTACTTATGGTAAGTGGCACAGAATCTGTACATCTACACGAATAAATAAAATTGAAGTTTCTTTAATTGATTTCTAAATAACAGCCTCTAGCTAAAAGAGTCTATACCGAAAATCAAAATCTCGAGTTTCCTTAGAAGGCATAATAATAAAACGGAAAATAACAGACTCTCCAATACTAACCTCAAAAATATTTACTTAGACATATTATCTAAGTACCTACAGTCCATTTTATAATAATATTAATATGAGAAGAACTTTAGAAGACTTTTAAAACAGCACTAGCATAATATTTTAAAACAGGTATTATTACCTCGTATAACAACGAAAAGAAAATAACCTAACTTCCTAAAAAAAGACCAAAATGTATTACACTCACTGAAAACAAGGTAATTCAATATTCTACTTCATCACTTCGACGTATTGGTCTAAGAGCTGGTGGGGCATTTTGATGAGTAAGTTGAAACACTGAATTGCGTTTTTAGCGTGATTGCATACGAAGAGTTACAAGAAGCGCACTCAAAAGCAATACAGACAACATTTGTTGGGTTAGTACTCACTCACAGTATCAAGTACTGCGCAAAGAATCAGCCTAGCACTGAAACGCAATCAATATTTTTGGAATCATTCCACATAGGCATAACTCGTACAGTAAATAATATAAGGTGAGTTAGAAATTTTCTCCTAACATTTTTAATTTGAAAAATCATCTGGTTACGGTTACTTTTCAAAATTTTCCACCAGCTCTTGGCCTATGATGTATTTTTCGTTCAGTAATTCCGAGAACACGTAGCGAAGATATCCATCTGGTAAAGTGCGGTCGAATGACGTAATACACTTTTTTCTCCCAAAAAAGAGAGAAAATCGACATCGGCAATTTTTTCCGCCTCGGCGATCTTTATCGGCATAGCCTCTTCTACACTAAACGACAAATCGTATTTCGATTGTTATTTTATCTTTTTTACCCGACTGTGCGGCAGCAAAGAGACTAGTTATGATTTTCATGCGTACCTATTTGGGTATATATGTGAGATTTTTATCCCCTCGAAGCATCTCAACGGTTTGATGGATTTTAATCAATAAGATGTTTTTTAATTCGTCTTTTTTTATCAATTTACTAATTAGCCCTTGACTGCGATCTCACCTGATGGTATACAGTGAAAATGTATTCTAAGATGGATGCGGGTAACCTGGAAAATTTATTTCAGTCTTCATCAATCCTCTGATCGTAATCTTCGTACCGGTATAGTACCGGAACGCTTAATCGCTTAGCGGTACGGCTTTGCCGGTAGGGTGGTAACTAGCCACGGCTGAAACCTCCCACCAGAACAGACCAGGGGCAATTCAAAATTCAAAAGTTGGTGTTCTTTAAAATAACAAGTATAAATTAAAAATTAAAAAAACCCCCGACATTCGCCATTTTGTGGCGGCGGCCATCTTAGATTTGCAATAGTGATAATCTACTAGTCAAGCCCTTTCATTTGATACCCATATTAAGGGAGTTGTGAATAAATATGTAATCCGCCATTTCGTAGCGGCGGCCATCTTGGATCGATTTTCATCAAACATAGCTAACAACACTTTCGACTAATTCATCTTTCAAACTAAAAAACCGCATTCAAATCGGTCCACCCATTTGAGCGCTACAGGGGAACAGACAGACACACACACACTTATAACACCTCGTCGTTTTTGCGTCGGGGGTTAAAAACAGTCAAAGCTATTGTTGCTGGTGATACAAGTTTTCGGTGGTCGCCTCAATGAGTTGTATGTTTTCATCGTGTCGTTGTCTTTGGGTGTAAAAACCGTATTACGCGACATTAAGCGACTTTCTATTTGTTACATTGATCACTATCTATAGGGGAATCTGTGCCAGCTAGTAGGCATGTCGATTCATCTAAAAAATCTATCTACGATTCGATTGGAATCGAACATTATACAATTGGTTGTAAATTGTATTTATAATTAATAATTGAATGGTTAGTAAATGTTGTGGCTTATTTTAAGATTTGAGTTCGCTAATACATTCAACATTCATCTACACCCAGCGCCCCAAGCAGTAATGTTGAAAATAAATATTTGAAGTATTGAATTCATCATCATCATCATCATGATCAACCCATTACCGGCTCACTACAGAGCACGGGTCTTCTCTCAGAGTGAGAAGGGTCTTGGCCATAGTCTACCACGCTGGCCAAGCGGATTGGCAGACTTCACACACCTTTGAGAACGTTATGGAGAACTCTCAGGCATGCAGGTTTCCTCACGATGTTTTCCTTCACCGTTAAAGCAAGTGATATTTAAATATTTAAAACGCACATAACTCCGAAAAGTTAGAGGTGCGTGCCCGGGATCGAACCCACGACCTCCGATTAGAAGTCGGTCGTCCTAACCACTAGGCTATCACAGCTTTTTTTTATTGATATTGAATTACGAATTTAAATTATGAGAGTCTTTGGGTTCATTTTGCATTACATATTACAGTTTTTGGTAAAGTTTTGGTGCTGTGCAAACTGACACTAAGCATACTGTTCGTCGAACTATGTTGCCACTCGAACACGTTGAGCTATGTCGGTGACTCTGGTTCTTCAGATCATATTGTCACATTGTCACGTTCTGCCTGAGCCGAGCGTGCAAGCGAGAGCGCGGATCAAGCGATAGAGAGGCACGATTGGCCTATATATTATGTGTTCTATAATGTTTTCTTATGACGTTATCACGTAAAATTATCGTCCGTAAACTGACTTTATAGACAACCAATTTTTTTATCCATTGAAGATTTGCTATGGAGTGTTATTTTTATTTCACACAGTAAAGCAACAATGTATATCGGTGACTGATACTGATTCGGTGGCTTTCATATTTTAGTGATGATTATGTACCTACTAAGTTAGAGAATATATAGTTATGCCAAGTTCGAATAGAAGCTGTAAACAGTTTGACCCATATTCACGCGGGCAGACGTTGGGTATTGTATAGATTTGGACATTATTTATTCATGTGCGTTTACTTAGCGATATGAACAATTTAATCAACGGATCAAAATGTAGTTACAAGATCTTCAAGATGCCACTGACCTCCACTTAGCTTTGAGATGATTACTTATGCACAGGTATTAATTAACGCATAATTCTATGTATTATGTATGTGTACTTGTGACCACAAAGACTGCATAGCATTAAGAAATATGATGTCCCCATTTCAGCGTCGTATTCCTCATTTCTGAGGTCATAAACCCTTTCCATAAATCACATAATGCGCAATGAAAAAAATCAAAAGATAGGGCCGTTTGCGGCATATTTTGACACTCGCAAGGGAATCAAAACGTATAGGGTAGGTAGGTATTTCCCGTAAGTTCTAGAATCATAAAAATTCCTGACAAAAGTTTATGGTCTAAGATCCCGCTATACAACGACCTTCACCAAGATGTTTATTTGATGAAACATATTTTATATTTAATTTAATATGTCAATAAATATATTGCATATGGGTTGCCTAACAAATTTCAGTACAGGATATGATTATCTAATTAATAATTTAAAAAAAAATTTTTTAAACATATCACCGGTTTGATTATATTAGACAAATTCTATACCAATCGAAAGTATGAAGTCCATCATCATCATCATCATGATCAACCCATTACCGGCTCACTACAGAGCGAGGGTCTCCTGTAAGAGTGAGAAGGGTTTTGGCCATAGTCTACCACGCGCTGGCCAAGTGCGGATTAGCAGACTTCACACACCTTTGAGAACGTTATGGAGAACTCTCAGGCATGCAGGTTTCCTCACGACGTTTTCCTTCACCGTTAAAGCAAGTGATATTTAAATACTTAAAACGCACATAACTCCGAAAAGTTAGAGGTGCGTGCCCGGGATCGAACCCACGACCTCCGAATAGAAGTCGGTCGTCCTAACCACTAGGCTATCACAGCTTTTTTTTTTAAGTCCATAGAATATGCAAACGTTAGGATGCCTATTCTTTTCCGGTCACAACTCTCGGGTGGCCAGAGTGCTTAGTCTCAGTTTGGAGCGCTCCAAAACTTTATAGTATACTATAAGTATACTATTGTTCGAATCAAAATGACTTCAGAGTAAAATGGACCTAAAATAAGAGTCGTTGGGTTCATTTTGTTCTGAAGTCATTTGTAATTCGATCAATAGTATACTTATAGTATACTTTTAGTTTTGGAGCGCTTCAATCTGAGACTAAGCACTCAGGTGTAAACAGGTAAATCGATACTAGCATTTTGCACCGGTCTGATTATTGATTTAAAATTAAATGAAAATAAAGATTATTTCATTATGAATTTGTCTAAATCAAACCAGTGAAATGTTTAAAAATTTTTTTTTAAATTATTAATTAATCATATCCTGGACTGAAATTTGTTTGGCAAACCATATACAATATATTTATTGACATATTAAATTAAATATAAAATACGTTTCATCAAATAAACATCTCGGTGAAGGTCGTTGTATAGCGGGATCCTATACTATTAGATGTCATATACTCGTAGCACAGGTAATGGGAAAAATAGTCATAAAAATATATGCCTGTCTAGCTAAAAACTGTTGAAACATTTACCTAATAGTGAAATGCTTTCTTCAAACAAAGAAGCCTGGGATTAAGTATAGGTATATAACGCACGCAATAGCATCATATTACATTAGGTTTTGTGTCTTCAAATGAAAATTTATCTTTGGGTTAAGGTATAAATCCAATTTGAAATAGTACCCCATTCTGTAAATTGCCCAAATCTAATATTTAAACCGTATTCGATTTTAATAGTCCTAACAAATATTAAGGGATGTTTACTACAACTCGTTACTCCTCTATAACTACACCCTAATCGGACGCATCCTGTCAAAAGTCTGTTAGTTGTGACTCTACCACCAGTTCTATTAGGTACGTGTTTTGTAAACTAACCCTCTTAAATCAAAGCTGATTATAAAACACAACAAATATATACCCCATATGATAGAGGGTAAACGCCGAACTATGCGAGTGAGGGAGCTATTGTAAAAGGGGTTGAAAGGGGCAAAAGGGGAACGAAACTGTGGAGTCTGTTAGATCAAATTGAGAATTGGTCCCGGAATTTCCACTTTATTTGCGAACTCGAAGACAGCGTGCGTAAACATGGACGAGGATCGTTGTTTACCGCTTACCCTATAAAATAACTAGGTATATTCTGGGAAGACTGTTTTAATCTCGATCGTAGACTATATGGAGATAACCGCCACTTCATCCGCGTGGATTAAGGTTATTTTAATTTACCGAAATAAAAGATATCCTATGTCCTATATAAATTCACTACCTGGCAGTGAAAGTCCTCTCAAAATTGGCTAGTCTATGCCTTATCACTCATTATAATAATAGGGGTTAAAGTATGAAATTGCCGTTTTATTGTAATAGGTACTTCGAATTGACATAGAACCTTCATGGTTTGAGATTTTTGAGTGAAACTTTTTCATACGGTACCTATGTAGTTCTTCTTTTAAAAAATGTGCAACATTCGATTATCAACTTTCAGTTGTTTTTTTATTCAGCTTAGACAATTAAGATGGATACTTCGAAAATTCGTGTGATTTTTGAATACGAGTTCCGACGCGGAACTAACGCGGCAGAAACAGCTCGCAATATTAATGTTGCGTTTGGAGAGGGGACTGCTAATGAACGCACTGTGCGATTTTGGTTTAAACGCTTTCGTGATGGAAATTTCGATTTGAAGAACGAACCACGTGGAAGACTGCCCACACAGGTGAATAACAATGATTTGAAAGAGATGGTGGAAGCCGATCCGAGCCAAACTACCCAGGAATTAGCGGCATGGTTTAACGTTACCTTACCAACAATATTGACTCATTTGCGTCAAATCAATAAAATATGAAAAATGGGTGCCTCATGATTTGACTGATCTGCAGAAAGAAACGCGTGTTGAAACTTGCGTTGCCTTGTTGAATCCATACAGAAATGAAGGAATATTGGATCGAATTGTGACATATTGTGATGAAAAATGGATTCTTTACGATAATCGTAAGCGGAAAATGCAATGGCTGACCCCAGGTCAAACGCCGCAACAGTGTCTTAACCTTTAGCTGACGACCTGGTCTAAACGTAACACTAATGCCGAGGCGACGTCAGACAGACGTAAAAATATAAAATAATTTTAAAAATATATATTTGCATGCCACATTTTTATAGCTTTTACATTTGTTGTATTATTGTTTCAAGTGATTAAATTATAGGTTTTAAAAATAATACCATTTCAATTACAAGTACAATCAATATTTTTTCCAGAGATCACAACAATTGCTTACTAAATTTTAGGTTTTTACTTCAGTACCCCTATATTTTATAATTATATAATAATCAACAAAAGAACCTTAAATATCCTTACTTCTTTTAATAATTACCTAAACAAAACAAAAATAGTAAACGATTACTTCGAAAATAAAAAAATGACATCACTTGAATTTGGTATAATATGACAGCAATTTACAGTCATTGCATACTTGAATACAGCAAGTAAGGCACATTGGTTTCTTGAATTGATAACAAAAGTACTTTTTCGACGTTTCAGTCTACTTGGACGAATTGCACATATCTTTTCATAGTGTCTCATTGACGTGACGTCACACTATGAGACACAGACACTATGAGCTTACATACACAAACACTGTGGTGACGACTAAGAGACGTACACATATTTTGTACATAAACAACGTACTTACGTCTGTGAGACGGTGATGACTGCAGTATAGACACATGTGCACTTTGTCAGGCTTGCAACTGCGACTGGACGCTAGAAGACCCCAAAAGGTGAAGGTAACGGGAGGGACAACACCGCGCGTGCAGTATTTAAAAAAATATTGTTAAAATAAAAGTAAGTACGTCTGTGAGACGTATAGGTCGTCAGTTAAAGGTTAAAGCAAAGCTTACCAATAAAAAGTTAATGGTAACTATTTGGTGGTCTCAGCGTGGTGTTATTCACTATAGCTTTCTCCAATCTGGTCAAGCAATAACGGCAGATGTCTACTGCGCCGAACTCCGAACAATGATAGCGAAACTAGCAGTGAAAGTACAGCCCCGACTTATGAATCGATCTTCACCATTATTGCTCCATGATAACGCGAGACCTCATACAGCACGAGAAACCGTTTTAACTCTACAGGAGCTGCAATTAGAAACCATTCGTCACCCTCCGTATTCGCCAGACCTTGGTCCAACGGACTACCATTTTTTTCTGATTTGGACAATTTTCTGCGTGATAAAAAGTTTTCTTCTCAGGAGGCAGTGCAAAGTTTGTCGAATCTAGATCACCAGAGTTCCATCGCAAAGGCATAAATGAGCTTCCTATTAGATGGCAGCAATGTATAGATAATAATGGTAATTATTTTGATTAAATAAATATGTTAAATTGAAAAAAAAACAAATTTTTATTTTTCAGTACAAATCGGCAATTTCATACTTTATAATTAAATATTCCTCTACCTGCCTGTGAAAGTCGTGACAATATCGGTCCAGCCGTTCCGAAGATATACAATACAATACAATCTGTAGTTTTGTCATTTTTAACGATTAGTGAGCTTTTACTTTTACAGATCAAATAAATTACGAGCCACTTGAGAAAAATAAAACAATAGTCATCTTAGATCACCATCCAGGAAACGTCGATGTATTGTTTTTCGCATAATATTGCAGCGTGGTCGTCGTCATCAGCCGACAGACATCCACAGCTGGACATAGACCTCTCTTGATAATTTCTTCACGTCACGGTCTTGCGCCGCTTGTATCCAGTGCCCCGTGCGACTCATTTGATGTCGTCGGTCCACCAGCCACTTAGTTGGGGGTCTGCCAACATTGCGCATTGTGACCCCATCGTCAATCTATCTATGTGCCCCGGCCATTGCCACTTTAGCTTCGCGATAAGTTGATCTATGTCAGCGTATTGCAGTATAATTTAGTAGCCATCAAAAAGCGGCAATTACTCGCAAACTCAATTTTAGAGCGATTGAGCCGTCTTTCCGCTTATCAAACTGTTAACTTGAAGCCTTATTAATGACGCGCCTCTGATTGCGTGACTATGGCAGTTGCGCAAGATTAATTGCCGCGACTTCACTCGCGTTGATTGCTTCATTTCGTCGCGTTAAATTCGAGGTTTTGATCTGTCTGTTGAGATAGTATTATAGTTGCTAGTAACTATAATACTATCTCAACAGACAGATCAAAACCTCGAATGGGCGTGATAAAGGTAGATTTTGAGGTTTTCTGTTCATCTACAAGTTAGCCCTTCGCTGCAATCGCACCTGGTGTTAAGTGACGATGCAGTCTAAGATGGAAGTGGGATAACCTGGAATATAAGGGGTGTCACAGTTTTTACTAAACCCATATGCCTAATTCCTTTCCACGCGGCATTCTACCACCTACTTGGAACGCTAAATTGCTTTGAGGCACGGCTTTGATGTTCCTTTACAGCAAAGCCGTACCGCAAAGTTGTGCGTGCAAATCACTGTTGGTATTTAAAAATAATCGGTAACTGTCCACGACCGAAGCAACCCGGAGCAGAGAAAATTTAGAGATAATAAATTACCAAACTTTCCCTGCTAGAAATCAAACCTAGGACCTACCAGTTACAACATCACAAAGCTTCAGCATTGGTATACGAGCAACGTAAGTATATCTGCTATTTGTGGCTTAAGGTGGCTATGGTGTTAAAAAAGCTCGAAGTCCCTCAACGGGAAGTTTCTTCCCGTAAACAAATCAGAAATGAGGAAAATCTTTGGAACTGGATTTATTTACATTCTTCAAGTTCAAGGTTGTAGAGCTGCGAAGCTGAAACGGCAGTGGGCGGGGTTTTGAGGTCCCAAGATTCTGGAATTGCTTCGCACTGTGTTAACAGACTCCAATCAATTTAGCAGATGACATCAGGCAAGTCACAGACTTACCAAAAATAATGTGTGCCTAGTAGTACGCGTTTATCAACCCTAATAGAATTTATTATTATAGAATATTATTATAGAATATTATATATTACTATAGAATTTATTGAATATATAGAAGCTGTGATAGCCTAGTGGTTAGGACGACCGACTTCTAATCGGAGGTCGCGGGTTCGATCCCGGGCACGCACCTCTAACTTTTCGGAGTTATGTGCGTTTTAAGTATTTAAATATCACTTGCTTTAACGGTAAAGGAAAACATCGTGAGGAAACCTGCATGCCTGAGAGTTCTCCATAACGTTCTCAAAGGTGTGTGAAGTCTGCCAATCCGCTTGGCCAGCGTGGTAGACTATGGCCAAAACCCTTCTCACTCTGAGAGGAGACCCGTGCTCTGTAGTGAGCCGGTAATGGGTTGATCATGATGATGATGATGATAGAATTTATTTATTAATAATATATTACGTATTTTCAAATTTATACACCATATCCATAGGGGTATTGTAGGTAGGCAGAAGAAGATTATAACATCAAAACTTGAATAGTAAAATCCTAATAGAGGCATTTAAATGAATTCCCCGGTTCGTGCGGGCCGTGCTAATGGGCGAAGTTTATCACGAAATAAATCATTTTTATGTGGAGTAGGGGGCGAAGTGTTTTAATATATTAAGTCCTCAAATTCTTCGGAAGTTCATAATTGAGTGAGGACTATTCGTGAAATGAATTTCTTATCAGCCAACTTCGGTAATAATAACTTTTATTGAGGTGTTTGGAAAATGGATTGCCTCGCCCCATTGAATGCAATTTGTGAAGCAGTTAGCAACTTTTGCTTATTAAAATAATTGGTTGTTTGTTCGAACTAAATGTACTACGATATAATAACTTTACTGTGACTAAATTAAGTAAGGTTTAGGATTTTGATTGAGACATTAACTTGATTGTTCTGAGAAAACCGTCGTAGGCGTTGACTGCAGGACATAGGTCTATTGCAAGGATCGCCACAGAACATGACCTTGTACTGCTTTAAGTAAGGTTTAGGATTTTGATTGAGACATTAACTTGATTGTCTTGAGAAAACTGTTGCAGGCGTTGAGTGCTTCACATAAGTAGGTGTCTTGCAAGGATCGTCACAGAATATGACCAGCGGCTGCCAGTGATTTTTTTTACATCGTCCGTACACCTAGTGGGGGTCTTTCAACGCTGCCTTTCGCGGAGTGGAGTCATCATTCAACTTGGATCCCGAACCTCTACCCGGTTGCATGAACTACGTGCCCAGTTTATTGTCGCTTCAGTTTCGCAACTCGATATACTATGTCTGTAACTCTAGTTCTCCTATCGACTCCTCATTTCGAATTTGATCCCGCAGAGATATCCCATTACTCTCCATTGCCCGGTGACTGATCTTTCTTAAGAGATGCCTAGTTAGCGACTATATTTTAGATCTTCATGTTACCACGGGCAACACGAATGTTCAAGGACTTTCATCTTCAGACACTGAAAGATCTTTTATTTTATTTTCATCTTGAACAGACGGACACTTTGTAGCTTCCAAAAACTGCCCAGCCTAGTTGGATTCTGCAGCTAGCCCCTTTAAAATTGGACCTGCCTAGCTGTACCTATACTGTGTCGTCCCAATAACGTGTATACTACAATATGGCTTCTACATATATTATGTACAATTGTACATATAAGACAATGTGTGTCCCAGGTGTATTCATATGAAATAATCACACTAATATTATAAAGGCGAAGGCGAAGGTTTTTGTGTGTGTGTGTGTTCCTCTTTAACGCCGCAACCACTGAACCGATTTGGCTGAAAATTTAAATAAGCTATGGCCTGAATTAACACATAGGCTACTTTTTATTCCGGAAAAGTATTCCTGTGGGACTAAAATAGATATAAACTTCCAAAAACGCGATAGATAGCGCTAACTGTTCTTAGGTAAATTACGCTCACATAGCACATTATTACAATAGTTGCATGTAAGCGTTTGCACTTTTTATTCTGGAGAAATCCATTGTTCCCAAGGGATTTTGGAAAAACCGAAATGTATAGCTATAGCTATAGGTAGATTACTATAGCAAACTTCCTTGAAAGTAGGTATGAAGGTTGGAAAAGGGAGCGGCAACGGGAACCGGAAATCCACGATTCCCTCGGGACTTGTGAAAAACCGAAATTCACGCGGGCGAAGTCGTGGGCAGAAGCTAGTAATAAATAATTTGTACGAAAAGCAATTCTAAAACTGATGAATAAATAAATCTAAATTTAGTTCCACTTGCAATGAAATCGCAGTTACAATTTTAAATATTCCGTTTATATTGAAAACGTGGGGATGTGTCATTGGGCATGATTCCAAAAACTCGCCGGGCGTCTGTTATCTAGCTCGCTGTTATCGCGAAATAAAATCCGACCGAGCTATTTTCTGGTTTTAGGTTTTTTGTAATAAACTAATGCTCTAACCACGTTACTACACGCAGAGTGCAGACCGAGAATTTTTTTTTTGACCTCATGGAAAGCGACGGAGAGTTTGTAAAACAACATGTTACATGTTAGTCTAAGCCACGTCTAATCAGAAAAATCCAAAGTTTCGTAGAAAGTCTAAAAGTTTTGGAGTATCTCAGATAATACGTGTTACAAGTGGAATACTTAGTCAGACCTTGTTACTTTTACCATAATTAAAAGAACAAAAAAAGATTTTTCATTCACGTATGGCATTCCATCTCAGGGAGTTTTTAATTTTTTTTTGCATTTTTCAAGTGTTCCACAGATGCCCCCTAAAAAAAGATTGAATTTCTAATTCTATATTCGGTTGTGGGTCATTTCCTCTCCGAGTTAGAAATCTATGACTTACGAACGGACAGATCTAAGACCGACAGCTGAGTGAAATTAATAAGATTCCATTCAGGGTCCGAGTCCCTTTGGAACCCTAAAAATCTTCATAGCTCCGTGTGTAACGAAATCGAATAATGCATTGAATTATGTTGGAAAATCATTTGTTGGTAATTCTGTACTTTTTTATAATATGTTGCCAGAGAACATTTTGGATAATTATGTCTCTCAATAAGTTCAAAGGTTTTATTAAACGCAAATTAATTGAAAAATCTTAGTATAGCTTAAAAGATTTTTTTAATGACAAAAATCCATAGACATAAATTGCTCTAAAAGCCAACAGTTCAAATCATTTTTATGGCTATTATACCATATTTTAAGATGGTGATAATAAAAAAAAAATAAACCCGGCTGAGTTTGTTGTGGGCTCTTCTCAGACCAGGGCGCGTTTGGAACCCTCGTAGTTTTAGTTTTAAGTTTCCGTAAGTAATTATCACCATTGACTGTTCCTAAATTGACGTTCAAAAAGTGTACAGTGTACCAATTTTGAATAAAGTTTATTTGATTTGCATAGTATATGCACCATATCAGTGCACCCCTAAGGTAGATGCTATAAAATTCAATTTCCTAGATAAAAACAGTTAGTCGTGCAAATTCAATCCAAAGTATACAAGGCTGCTAGCGATCGGTACGCAAATAAGATTTGCTCATCAAGCGAGTCGTCTACGAGAGGTCATAGAGATTTATAGCTTGTAGTAAAATATATATCTTGCGTATCTTTCGGATGGAAACTAAGTACAATTCAACACAATTGACGCAATATAATGATCCGTGGATACAAACCCACACACCAAAAACATAATATTATAAATAATCCATCCATCCCATCTAAGTAATATTATAAATGCAAAAGTGCATCCGTCTATTAACTTTTACGGTTCAAGTGCTGAAATAATCTTGCCGATATTTGCGTAGATGAACGAAGGATATTTTTAGCAATAATGTATTCTTTCTTTCTGTTTTATTGTTTTTTGGTATGCAATAAAGTGTAAATAGAATAGAATAGAAAACACTTTATTGTTTTCTATTCTATTATATTTTTATCACTGGGATTTTAATCTAAAACCTAAATCCACACGGACAAAATTAATAAGCTGCTATAATAACCTGTTATATAAGAAACTTACAGTTAAATTACTATCGAATAAAAAATAAATAAGCCGTTTACTTTACTCGTGACATACAAAATAGAACAAACTATGCATAAACGAAATGCATAACACGACACCTTTATGTGTTTAGATACTATAATCTTAGACCCATTGGTCCGGTACCGATCTCAACGAGGACGGCGGCGTATCTCCCCTCCCCATCGAAGGGAGGAGTTCTCGTTTGGATTAGGTTATCCGAATCGGATAGAACTATGTCAACAGCAATAAAACGTCACTGCGAGCTATTTTTGCCGAATCCCGTGAACATCGTAACGCGCGGAATGAAATTTGCGTGACGTAATACACTCGCATAATATCATAAAACTACTGCCATCGTAGGGTTGCAGCAAAGTTTGGAATATTATAATAATTAATTAATTCTTATTAAGGAAACACTTTGAGGTGATCGGCACGTGCGGCAACGACACGTGGCACTTAATTGTCGCTCGATCGACTGTAATCTCAAGTGCTCCTCCTACATTTTTATACAAAGCAGTGTGCAAGTGTCGCTTCCCGATGTTCGCGTGTTGCGGTCGCACGTCAAATATTATTATTTTTTTGACTATGATTTTTGAGCAGTTATGTGGTAATCCATCTTATATATCTTCTTCTATAATATAATAAAACTGTAACAGATCCAATTCTGTATATTGAAGATATTTTGAAAATTTTTATTGGAGGGCACTCTATAATCGATACTGAAGCTAAAACTGCAATTTGTTTCATTTTTGTCTGTCTGTCTGTCTTTCTGTCTGTCTGTCTGTCTGTCTGTATCTTGGCCGCGCATCACGCCGAAACTACTGACTGGATTCGAATGAAACTTGGTAAGATTTGAGTTTATACTCCGAGGTAGGACATAGAATACTTTTTATCCTGAAATTCAGCACGGTTCTCTTGGGATAGGGGATAAAAGTTAAAACGTGTATTTAGCTGTAATTCATTAACGCGTCGTCCGATTTCATTCATTCTTTTTTTGTTAGAAAGGAGATACTTTAAAGACTACAGCCTGATCTCTGAAAGGCTGGATCAATTTTGATGGGACTTTCAATGGTGGATGTTTACATTTTGATGAACCTAAACATCCGCCAGAGAACTTTTAACAGTTTTTAGCAAGGTATGAGAGCTCAAAAGAGCTTAGGAAAAACAAAAAGTTCCGGCGAGATTTTTAAAAACCTAAATCCTCGCGGACAAAGTCGCGGGCATTCTCTAGTCTATAATATAACTTTTATAATGAAAAAAGTCACCTAATTTATCTTTATTTACTTACACATATAAATGGTTATTATTATGTCAAATACTCCGACATTTTTATTAAGGAAAGTTTCAGATATATTTTTTTAATTGTGTCCGATTAAACTACCGGTCGATTAAAAAAAAACGTTTTATTTTAGATTTAAGAAAAGCATAATAAGTTAAATATATTTCTAATTAAAACAGTCCAAAATATTATCTCGGTGACAGCCCTAATACATTTTCACATTTTCACCTATTTCAGTGTTGCTATTACCTTCGCGAACAAGGGTACAAGCATATAAAGTTTCAGCGCGGACCCGTAGACAAAAGAAATTTTATTACCCGGAATTGGATTCGTGGCAGCCCTAATTTAGTCGTCCATTGAGTTATGTAGTGTTGTTTAGTTTCGACCTTTGTTGTGAGGTTATTTTTCTCCATCTAAATTGTGTAGGCACAGTTTGCTTGTTGTATAAACAAGCTATATTTTAGGAAATAAAATAAACCAACTTTGGTCCAGCAATCTCAGAGAAATCGGTAGATATGGGTACATTTATGCATGTAACTTCGTATCTAAGAATGATAACTAAGTTTGTTATATTGTATTGTATTACTAAAGCCTTCCTGAAAGTATGTAGATTACGATAGTGAAAAAAATCATCAAAATATGTTTATTAGTTTTTGAAATAACCATGTTTGCGATTATTTCAAAAACCAATGAATCTATTTTGATGATTTTTTTCACTATCGTAATCTACATACTTTCAAGAAGATTTTAGTAGTTTTATTGTAGGTATATATTAGGATTATATAGTAGGTTAAAAAAAAGCTGTGATAGCCTAGTGGTTAGGACGACCGACTTCTAATCGGAGGTCGTGGGTTCGATCCCGGGCACGCACCTCTAACTTTTCGGAGTTATGTGCGTTTTAAATATTTAAATATCACTTGCTTTAACGGTGAAGGAAAACATCGTGAGGAAACCTGCATGCCTGAGAGTTCTCCATACCGTTCTCAAAGGTGTGTGAAGTCTGCCAATCCGCTTGGCCAGCGTGGTAGACTATGGCCAAGACCCTTCTCACTCTGAGAGAAGACCCGTGCTCTGTAGTGAGCCGGTAATGGGTTGATCATGATGATGATGATGATGATATATTAGAATACATGTACATATCTACATAATTATGGTTCGAATACAAAAACTTCTTTTTTGAAGTCGATTAAAAATATTGACCATATCGTGAAGTAGCCGTGCGTTTTGTGGGTCATATCGAAGATAGGCAACAACATAATAGAAAATGTAACATTTCAGAATGCCACCGCTTCGAGTGGGTAAATTCTACGATCGGACGCCGAAAAATTTTTCCCCCTAAAACTCAAAAGATTCCGGGATAAAAAGTAGCCCATGTTAGTCTGCCAACTTTCAGCGGCTTAGTTATGAAAACGTAATAGGTAGACTGTCAACATCATTATTAAAGAAGCAGGATAAGATTTAATATTTAAAACTAAATCAAACTATTATTAAAATAATAATTTAATATAGTAATTTATCACCCGCACAAACTTAATTAATATCGAATCACAATTAGTGAGATTGAGAGTAAAACTGAGATTTCTTTTCAAATCTATTTTATACTAATTAATTATTTACACTCAGCCAAGTCCAAAATGGCAGCATTTATTCGATTAGGGTGTGATTGCTATCGCAACCCTCAATCAAATATCACGACCTAGACGCTGAAGGATCTATTAGTCGGTTGAGTCTCTGGAGGAGACTGAATTCATGGCTTCGAAGTGCCCGTATTTAAATATCAATAATTCAAGATGGCGGTTCGGCGCCACTGAATGAATCAAATGTCAGTTCATTCTAATCTATTTCCATTATGAAATTAATAATCTGTAAACCATTTCTAAAAATTCTAATTGATTTTCAACAATAATCTGACAAGACAGAGCTACTTTCAAAAAACGTAGTATGGGTTATTTAATATTGTCTATTAAGTATGTATATCCAAAGTCATGGAACATAGTATATAACTGATGTAACAGTATTTTTTTAAATAAATTAACAAAGCAATAAAATAGTGAATACAATTCCAGTAACAATTATTCTTCGCCGACAAAAAAAAACGAGTACAAAAATTATTTAATGAAATTCTCTCAGCAACGTAGCAATCATGACTATAATTACTTAATAATTCTCGTTAAATGAAATTCAGATAATATCTTTGAAATCATTTTAGTATTCTCAGGGCCTGTTTCAGCACCTTCTGATAAGTGTCGGATAGCCTAAACGTAAGTTTTGTTACTTTCTTACTTTATGTCAAGTGACAAAGACAAAAGTTGTAGATAGCTATCCGATACTTATCAGAAGGTGGTGAAACAGGCCCTTAGAAATTCTTTTATTTGTATTTTTATTTTTTAAGTGATTCTGTTGCGGGTAAAAAGAGCTATCAAAAACCTGGATTTTTAGCAAAAATATGAGTAGGATAGATTTACACACCCGTGTATTGAGAAAGAGATAATAGTGAAAATAATAATGAAATTTGGCTGCAAAATGAGTCCTACATACATTGAGGTACTATATCAGTACAATATATTATAATTCAATACCTACATATTATATTACTAGCTGACCCCCGCGACTTCGTTCGCGTGTTTATAGGTTTTATATAGGATCGGATCGGATCCCATAATTCTTTTATGTATCTAAAATAAACGTAGACTAAGTTACTCCTTATAACATCACCTACCTGCTATTGGAAGTTCCGTTAAAATCGATCCAGCCGTTTCGGAAATTAGTTGGAACAAATAGACAGACCAACAAACATAAATTTAAACGCACACCAGTTTAAAATAAGCCGTACGTTCAAAAATCCGGGTCCCAAGTTATTTGAACCCAATAAACGTCTGTCATTTCTGAACTAAAAAACCTATGACCTTGAAATATTTACGGGACAATCTTCTATTAATATAATAAAACTGTAACAGATCCAATTCTGTACATTGAAGATATTTTGAATATCCTATCCTAGCCTATCTTCGATATGACCCACAAAACGTACGGCTACTTCACGATATGGTCAATATTTTTAATCGACTTCAAAAAAGAAGTTTTTGTATTCGAACCATAATTATGTAGATATGTACATGTATTCTAATATATCATCATCATCATCATCATGATCAACCCATTACCGGCTCACTACAGAGCACGGGTCTTCTCTCAGAGTGAGAAGGGTCTTGGCCATAGTCTACCACGCTGGCCAAGCGGATTGGCAGACTTCACACACCTTTGAGAACGTTATGGAGAACTCTCAGGCATGCAGGTTTCCTCACGATGTTTTCCTTCACCGTTAAAGCAAGTGATATTTAAATATTTAAAACGCACATAACTCCGAAAAGTTAGAGGTGCGTGCCCGGGATCGAACCCACGACCTCCGATTAGAAGTCGGTCGTCCTAACCACTAGGCTATCACAGCTTTTTTTTAACCTACTATATAATCCTAATATATACCTACAATAAAACTACTAAAACCTTCTTGAAAGTATGTAGATTACGATAGTGAAAAAAATCATCAAAATAGATTCATTGGTTTTTGAAATAATCGCAAACATGGTTATTTCAAAAACTAATAAACATATTTTGATGATTTTTTTCACTATCGTAATCTACATACTTTCAGGAAGGCTTTAGTAATACAATACAATATAACAAACTTAGTTATCATTCTTATATACGAAGTTACATGCATAAATGTACCCATATACACCGATTTCTCTGAGATTGCTGGACCAAAGTTGGTTTATTTTATTTCCTAAAATATAGCTTGTTTATACAACAAGCAAACTGTGCCTACACAATTTAGATGGAGAAAAATAACCTCACAACAAAGGTCGAAACTAAACAACACTACATAACTCAATGGACGACTAAATTAGGGCTGCCACGAATCCAATTCCGGGTAATAAAATTTCTTTTGTCTACGGGTCCGCGCTGAAACTTTATATGCTTGTACCCTTGTTCGCGAAGGTAATAGCAACACTGAAATAGGTGAAAATGTGAAAATGTATTAGGGCTGTCACCGAGATAATATTTTGGACTGTTTTAATTAGAAATATATTTAACTTATTATGCTTTTCTTAAATCTAAAATAAAACGTTTTTTTTTTAATCGACCGGTAGTTTAATCGGACACAATTAAAAAAATATATCTGAAACTTTCCTTAATAAAAATGTCGGAGTATTTGACATAATAATAACCATTTATATGTGTAAGTAAATAAAGATAAATTAGGTGACTTTTTTCATTATAAAAGTTATATTATAGACTAGAGAATGCCCGCGACTTTGTCCGAGAGGATTTAGGTTTTTAAAAATCTCGCCGGAACTCTTTGTTTTTCCTAAGCTCTTTTGAGCTCTCATACCTTGCTAAAAACTGTTAAAAGTTCTCTGGCGGATGTTTAGGTTCATCAAAATGTAAACATCCACCATTGAAAGTCCCATCAAAATTGATCCAGCCTTTCAGAGATCAGGCTGTAGTCTTTAAAGTATCTCCTTTCTAACAAAAAAAGAATGAATGAAATCGGACGACGCGTTAATGAATTACAGCTAAATACACGTTTTAACTTTTATCCCCTATCCCAAGAGAACCGTGCTGAATTTCAGGATAAAAAGTATTCTATGTCCTACCTCGGAGTATAAACTCAAATCGTACCAAGTTTCATTTGAATCCATTCAGTAGTTTCGGCGTGATGCGCGGCCAAGATACAGACAGACAGACAGACAGACAGACAGACAGACAGACAGACAGACAGACAGACAGACAGACAGACAGACAGACAGACAGACAGACAGACAGAAAGACAGACAGACAGACAGACAGACAGACAAAAATGAAACAAATTATAGTTTTGGCTTCAGTACTGATTATAGAGTACCCTGCAATAAAAATTTTCAAAATATCTTCAATGCACAGAATTGGATCTGTTACAGTTTTATTATATTATAGATTTTATCAAACTTTGAGAATATGACTCAACACAGGAACCAAAAAAACTTCATGATGTTTTTGAAAATTGTCCATTAACTTACCTACATAAATAAAAATTAAATAATTGTCAATGTTTGGAAAAACTTTCTATCGAGAAAATTTATATTAAAAATTCAGAAAACTAAGTATATTATATTTTATTTACAACTGAATTGGCTTGTGTACCAAGATAGACTAGACCTTGGAGAAGGACATACACTATTTTTTATTCTAATTCGGAAGTGATAAATAATTAAACATTTACAAATTTTTTCTACGTCTCGTCCAGTCTGTTGCGGATGATTTTGTTAAGAGCAATAATCTAATATGAATTCCATGAATATGTAAGTATTCAAATTTAAAAGGACCGGAAAATATAATAGAGTTCCCGAGGGATTTTAAAAAACCTAATTCCACGTGGATGAAGTCGCGGTTATCAGCTAGTTAATAATAGTCTAAAGAATGTTGGCCCTCAAATAGAACTCAGCGTTCTCTAATTAATGAAAATCCGAAATTGTTCGTAGTCTGCGTTTATTAATAATCCGAAAGCCTCTTTTGCATTTTTGATCCAAAAGTTTCAAATTAGTAAAACTCAGGTAAAACTGTCGACCCTAATGAAGCTAGCGTGGAAAAGTTCATTTATGTAAAGCAATTAGGTACCTAATTACTTATTTTTGTCCGAATACAAAAGGAGTAATTTTAGACGACCTCCCTGGGCGCAGTGGTGATTGGTCTTATAATTGTGAGGTCTCGGATTCGATTCCCAGAAAGAGCTATTTGGGAATTTATAATATGCACATTGTCTCTGGAGTCTGGTCCAGTTTGGTGGATGACTTTAGCCGTGGCTAATTTCCGCTCTACTCTATCGGCAAATATGTACATGAAAATAAATCAATTTGAATTTGAGGTAACTATGTAAAGATGATGAAGCTACTTGAGCTGAGCTTAGCTAAGCTAAGTTAGTTCAGCTCTCGGTGTAGCTTGCGCAAGATATTAGTATACAAGGCCACGATTTATACGATATCTATTAGACCAAGATCCCAGTGCGATCTGACATAACTTATTTTCGGAAAGATGAAACCTTAGGCTCTCAGTAGTGTCTCATTTGCTTTGAATAACTGCGTAATTGTGGAGTTTGTAACTGGGGTACTTATGGATATCAAGTGTGAAAGGTAACACCTCTCGCGCTCATAATCACGGTTGAATAATTTTTGTGAATAGTGGATGTTTGATCATTACAATTTGTCTGACTGATGAAATATAACTATAAGATAGTTGATAGTTAGTACATATTTAACAACTATAAATTAAAAATTTAAAAACCCCCGACATTCGCCATTTTGTGGCGGAAGCCATCTTCGATTTTCATAGTGCTATTCTACTAGTCAAGCCCTTTCATTTGATAGGGATTTGTGAAAAAATATGTAATCCGCCATATTGTAGCGGCGGCCATCTTGGATCGATTTTCATCAAACATAGCTGAGAACACTCTCGACTAATTTACCTTTCAAACAAAAAACCGCATTCAAATTAGTTCACCCGTTTGAGCGCTACAGGGGAACAGACACATACACACTTTAAAGCGTCTGATAAAAGTTCTGACCCATGGAAAGTGTCTGATACTGTTGGTAGTGGTTCGGAGTGATATTCTACAATATATATATAAAAATCAGCCATGTGAAAGTAAGTTAAGTTACTCTTATTTTTAGTTACCTTTCACACTTGATATCTCCATAAGTACCCCAGTTACGAACTCCACAATTACGCAGTTATTCAAAGCAAATGAGACAGTACTGAGAGCCTAAGATTTCATCTTTCCGAAAATAAGTTATGTCAGATCGCACTGGGATCTTGGTCTATATGTTATGTATTTTTGATTTGAAATTGGAAGAGAAAACGAATGCCGGAAGAAATTGTATCCCAATATCTACAGCTTTTATGAAACATAAAATTTACAAATTATATAAATGTCTCTGTAATTCTACGTGTTATCCGTTCAAATACGAATTAAGCTTGCCTGTCGCGGCCGTAATCAAGCTTTGGCCTAAAATAAAAGAAAAAATTGCGCTCCGCGTAAATCCCCTTCAGAGAGACTATGAGAATAATTTATTTAAGAAATACATTACGATTTGATATACTTAAGTATATTTCTTACGCTTTTAAATACCAAACCGACTTATGTTCAATAGGCCAATGTTCTTGTCCATTTAGCATTGTGGAATGCTTCTCATGAAATCATACAAAATACTGAAAATTAAAATAAAACCCGTTTGATCTTTGGCGTCATTCATCTTAAAATGGAAATCATACAAAATTATAAAAATTAGTTTAAAACCAGTACCTACCTATTAAATAAAATAGGTAAGTCAAAAAACTCTGAAACGGCTACTTACTACAAAAAGGAATTAAGCACACCCTTATACTAGTTAGTATTCTGTGTTTACACAGTGTAATGAATGAAACACCTAATGCCTTTTGTCTTAAGCCTACTTAAGGCTTAAGACAAAAGGCAGCGTCAAACTCAAACCCCTTAAATAATGTTAATTACCTACTACCTTTTTTCTCTCATAAATTAACGTTAAAAAAGAAGGTTAACTCAAAATGCATGGCTTCTAAAAATCTCATGAGTCGACTGTATGCAAAGAGTCAAGAAGCTTAAATCCAGTGGAGCGCTTGATCTTGTGCGGGTACTTTATGCCATAAATTAAACGTCTTTTATGAGCTCGCTGATACGCGCCCGCATTCCATCTAATCTCTCCCGAGGGGCTCTTAGGTCAAGAGCACTGAGTGAGGTGGAGCGTTAGGAGTCGCGGGAATCGGGTTTATTTGGATGATAAATCCCTAATAGGATAAGAATAATATTATCCCTGCTAATGTTATACCTGAGTGCAATGTGTTCAATTGTTGGTTCGTCCTGTGATCGCGCAGGAACGGAGCAACTGATGGATTTGATTTTTTTGCATTAGTTCAACGCGTGGAAAGTGATATGGGATACTTTTTATCCCGGCAAAATTAAGGTTTCCTGCAAGATTTTTAAATAAACTAACTCCACGCGAATGAAGTCGCGGATTTTGCGCGCGACTTCGTTCTAGCCCTTATATTGGATATTTTAACCCCCGACGCAAAAACAACGGGGTTTGACGTGTCCGTGTGTGTGTGTGTGTGTGTGTGTCTGTTCCCCTGTGGCGCTCAAACGGGTGGACCGATTTGAATGCGATTTTTTTTGTTTGAAAGGTGAATTAGTTGAGAGTGTTGTTAGCTATGTTTGAAAAAAATCTGTCCAAGATGGCCGCCGCTACAAAATGGCGGATTACATATTTTTTCACAACTCCCTTAATATGGGTATCAAATGAAAGGGCTTGACTAGTAGAATAGCACTATTGCAAATCCAAGATGGCCGCTGCCACAAAATGGCGAATGTCGGGGGTTTTTTAAATTTTTAATTTATACTTGTGTATGATGGAAATTTTTCTTTTATTCATATTAATAATTCTGAATGCAATTGCATTTTATTGAGTGCTTAAAAAATTTATCAGATGGAAAATCTCAATAGAAATTTCATTTTAATATATAATTTTATAATAGATAATTTTAAATATAATATTGTAATGTGATTAATGGAAAGGGGTAACAACCTTCAGCAATTAATAATACGACACACACAGAGAGAGAGACAGAGAGAGAGAGGTGTTTAGAATTGAAATATTTCCCTTTGCTTAAGTAAAGTGACAAATGATGCTAAACGCTGTCGCTAATGCATATACGGGAGCCTCAATTTAAAGGGGCTTTATAACTCATATCAGCGCGTGACCTCGGTTATCTACACGCTAAATTTTCCCCACGAAAGCCTCCCAGTAGGTAGGTACGGGTATTTATTATGAACCTTATTCAGTTACGCTTCATTTGGGCGCAGTTTACGAGTCTGTTTCAACAGGATTACGATAGGTCTGACAGATAAGACTTTACGCTCTAAATTTAAATACCTTTAGGTACATAAAGATGTTTAGGTGTTTAGTCATTTTCAAAGTTAATTAAGAAAAGAAAAATAAAAATCAAAATTATTTATTTCGTGTAGGCAAACTTGTGGCTCTTTTGATGAGTGAGCTCTCATTCAAACTCATTCAGAAAGCAGACTTTTCTGAGAAGAGCCAGTAAAAAAACCAGCATCTTTTCAAGACACAATAATGTGTAATAATATAAATTATTAATGCTTATTACATCATTCCAACTGAATGTAACTCATTTTGCAATAGAATGTCACTGTGTAATAATCACGATTTAATAAATGTAATTTTACACATTGTTCGAATTTGTGTAATGTGGCAAATTTAAAATTTAATGCGGAATCTTCAGATTTGCTACATCACTTTGCTTTTTATATGGTGTTCGGTATTTAACCTTAACCGTCAACTTAACCTTACTTAAACCGCCTGTCATACGATCGGCCCTGAGTGGGAATATAAATAAATTGAATAGAGGTGATCAGTGAACAGTTGATACGCACGAACGGTTCTGTGGAGGATTTATTTGTGTCCCCGAATGCACCATAAATCATTTTATACGGTACACGAAGCGTATATTATGGCCATGGACGCAATCCTAAATAAGATGTTATTTTTTCGACTGAATCGTGTGTAGATACCGCACCTATGTCATGTACCGCGATACGTGACAGCTGTCAAACTAAACCTGGCGAAAAATCGAAACAGGATCAGTTTCGTGATAGGAAATGATTTCAACCTTGAAATTACCATGAATAGAATAGAATAGAAAAGTTTTTTATTCAAATAAACTTTTACAAGTACTTTTGAATCGTCAATTGAATCTACCACAGGTTCGGAATGCAGTTCCAGCCGAGAAGAACCTGCAAGAAACTCGGCGGTTGCTCTTTTTAAAAATAACATATAACAATTATTATTATTAACTAGTCGAAGGGGTCAGCCCCTTCGACTTCGTCCGCATGGATATACGTTTTTATATAGGATCGGATTGGATCCCATTATCCTTTTTGTACCAAAACTAAACGCAGCCTAAGTTACTCCATATAAAATCACTTATCTGCCATTGAAAGTTCCGTCAAAATCGATCCAGCCGTTTCGGATATTAGCTGGAACAAATAGACAGATCGACAAACATAAATTTAATCACACACCAGTTTAAAATAAGCAGTACGTTCAAAGATCCGGGTCCCAAGTTATTTGAACCCAATAAATGTCTGTCATTTCTGAACTAAAAAACCTATGACCTTGAAATATTTACGGGACAATACTTAA
Source organism: Melanargia galathea (assembly GCA_920104075.1). Classification (NCBI taxonomy): domain Eukaryota; kingdom Metazoa; phylum Arthropoda; class Insecta; order Lepidoptera; family Nymphalidae; genus Melanargia; species Melanargia galathea. The sequence goes on from OV049855.1 coordinate 25,269,011, forward strand.
AGTACTACCTTTCTAACAAAAAAAGAATGAGTTAAATCGAACTACGCGTTAATGAATTACAGCTAAATACACGTTTTAACTTTCTTCCCCTCTCCCAAGGGAACCGTGCTGAATTTCGGGATAAAAAGTATCCTATGTCCTACCTCGGAGTGTGAACTCAAATCGTACCAAGTTTCATTCGAATCCATCCAGTAGTTTCGGCGTGATGCGCGGCCAAGATACAGACAGACAGACAGACAGACAGACAGACAGACAGACAGACAGACAGACAGACAGACAGACAAAAATGAAAAAAATTGCAGTTTTGGCTTCAGTATCGATTATATAGTGCCCTCCAATAAAAATTTTCAAAATATCTTCAATGTACAGAATTGGATCTGTTACAGTTTTATTATATTATAGATAGATAGATGTACATGATTGAAATGCCGTCTCGCGCATTGCTGGAACGAGTTAAATCCAAGCTTTTTTATCGTTTATATAATCCTCAATTGTATAATAAGCTTTTTTATGAGCATACTTTTAACCTTTAAGTACCGACGTACTATTTTAGTTACATAAGTACCGACGTGAGGTCTGCTAGACCACCATAGTTTTCCAATCGAAAACTTTTGTGTTTCTTATTATTCTTCTAAAAAAAATGTTTTTATGTATTGTTAAATATCTACTTATTGTATAAGTAAAACAAAATGTAGAAGTTTTCACATTTATTACTGATTATAAGCATTAATATAGCAATCATAGATTCTTCGTTTGAAAAAATTAACTTTTATCTTAATAATTCATATGTATCAGTAATACTATTATTTTTTCTTAAACACAATTTTTTCTTAAAGATTAATAGCTAGATAAATAATAAAAAAATAAAAAACCTTAATAATCAACCGTTTTCTCAAAAATCACAAGGTATCAAATTGCAAGAACTATCAAAGTTTACAAACAGTCTTTGCATAGGCTTACTGCATTGTAGGCACACGTGTTTCATACACGTATCACAGTCTGTTCAGGTGCTAAATTATGGTCACTCTCCAGCAGTAAAATTTGGGTAGATATCCTTAGATTCGGACTCTCATTTAGCTATTCCACTAAACGTTCTTGGTGGTCTTTATATTGAAGCAGTGTTTTATATCTTTTCTCACCTACAGGAACACTTATTTTTATTTATGGCTGCCCGTTTCATGCCTGAAGAACCTGGCTAATCCATTGTTATAACTGACTGAAAATAAAAGAGAAAACAATATAATCTGAAAAAAGTCGCATCCAAAAAAAGTTACATAAGTACCGACGAGTGGTCTGACAGACCACTCGTGATCTTATAAAAATCAAAAGTTACCGAAATCGTACGCGTCGACGCTGCCACTCTGCAGGAACGCTGCTGGGCGTCTTCTTGAGGGGTAGAGAGAAGCACAGTAGGATAGTTTTTCGCTAACATAGGTAATCAGACTTTTCGACCTCTCGAGGTGTCTGTCAGACCACACGTCGGTACTTAAAGGTTAATAGAGTTCTTAAACTTGTGTAAAGGCAAGTATAAGACATATTTTTTATTCAGATAAACTTTTACAAGTGCTTTTGAATCGACAAATGAATCTACCACTGGTTCGGAATGGTGCTTAGGTACAATTCTACACATGTTAAGAAGGGCAGACATGAATTTCTTATTCAATCCAGAAAAGACACGTCATGCGTTTTTTAATTCATCTACAAGTTAGCTCTGGGTCGCGATTTTACTTGATGGTAAGTAACGATACATTCGAGCGAAGCGGGCTAACTTAAAATAGGGGTCTATGGCAGTTTTACTAAACCCATACCCCCTGTTCGGTTTCTACGCGACATCGTACCGGAACGCTAAATCACTAGGCGGCAGGGTAAAGTTGGTGTGGTAACTAGCCACGGCCAAAGCCTCTAACCAAATCAGACCAGATACAATTTAGACATTATAAAATCCAAAATTGTCCCTGCCAGGTGTCGAACCCCAGGACCTCCGACTCATAAAACCACACTGCTTCAGGGCGATCATCACTATGTAATCTACTATCTACTGTGTGGTCACATAAAAGCTTTTCTGCGTCAACAGGGAAATTTAATTAGGAAATAATTTGATATTAAAATACTCGCAGTTTGGTAATTTAGTGGTAAGAAATATTAAGTAGTTCAAGGTAACACTTGTTAGTAATAGTAATAATCTTACTTAATATTATAAATGTGAAAGTGTGGATGGATGTTTGTTACTCAATCACGCCGCAACTACTGAACCGATTTGGCTGAAATTTTGAATGGAGGTAGATTATGCCCTGACTTAAAACATAGGCTACTTTTTATCCTGAAAAAATGCACAGTTCCCACGGGATTTTGAAAAACCCGAAATCTATAGCTACAGCTATAGGTAGATTACTATAGCGAACTTCCTTGATAGTAGGTATAAAGGTTGGAAAAGGGAGCGGGAACGGGAACCGGAAATCCACGATTCCCTCGGGATTTGTGCAAAACCGAAATTCACGCGGGCGAAGCTGCGGGCATTCTCTAGTAAGCAATAATAATAACACTTATTAGTTAATAGCAAACAATAATTTTACACACAGGTACAGTTTCTAGTAAACATGACAGTGGACGGGGATTTATCTGTGTCCCCGAACAAACGATAAATCATTTCGTGCGACACAATATGATACGAATTTTATGGGAACGGGCACAATTCTAAATTTGCTGTGTTGAGATAAACTGTTACATACAAATATTTTATCATTCGTGGGCCCAAACTGAAACTCGACTGCCAAAAGGATGGGTTACGATTTTACCAGTATATGTACATATTATGTAGGTATGTTGACATTTACGTATGTATGTTCCAATGCAGTGCCTAAACTACTGAGCCGATTTTGATAAATGGCGTGTCAATCGATTGTGGATTATGGTCCGGGTGACATAGGCTACATTTTATAAGAACATAATCAATCAACATCTGTCATATGTTACATCCAAAAAAGTTGTCTCTGTTGTTTTTTGCTATCGTAATTCGTATCGAGTGAGATGTCAATTAATGGAAGAGGCAAACATTCTGAGTACATAAGTAAATAATAGTAAAATCACAGAGTACCTACAGAGGGGAAGCTTCTAGTAAGCGGCCCGCTTTAAGTACACTCACACATATGCGCATGTTTGTCACCAACCAGTGGAACGAGCGCGCGTCCGTGAACCGTTGGTGAGTGTGTTTGTGTGAGTATACCTACAGCGGGCCGCTTGTGGAAGCTTCCTCTCTGTAGATTTACTACTCGTGTGGTAAAATACAAATATACTGGCAGATATATATATATATATATATATATATATATATATATATATATATATATATATCTGCCGGTATATTTATATTTTACTTAGTAGGTATACCTACTAAGCGGCAGAACACAATAATTTTTAACCGACTTCAAAAAAGCAAATTCTGTTTTCGATCCGTATAAGTATGTACTCGTAAGTAGGTATGTATCTATGTGTGTTTGTATTTATGTATGTATGTATGTTCGTGATTATTTCAAAAACCAATTAACCGATTTTGATGATTTTTTCACTATCGTAATGCAGGAAGGTTTTAGTATATAACATAATATCTACATAGTTATCATTCTTATGTACGAAAAAGTTAAACGCATAAATACCCATATTATGTTACTAACATTTTTGATTGGTAGCTACGCCGATTTCTCTGAGATTGCTAGACCGAAGTCGGTTCAATTCTTTCTAAAATACTTATAACTAGCTTGTACTATATTATTACGGATAAAGTATCCCGGAGAGTCAAATTTACTCACGGAATTTAAAGAAACATTGAAGTAGGAACAAAAAGTTGTGGGCATTTGAGTGTATACTTACAGTTTACGATATGAAGTGACAAAAATTCTGTGAAGGTATTATTATCAATAGTGTAATCAGCGAGCACTTTATACGCGCGAGCGATTTTTTAGCGAACGTGACCTGGCGCGGATAGGATGGGAATTTATTTGCGGCCCCAAATACGAGATAAATCATTTTATACGATACACGACGCGAATTTTATTGATACACAGTCGGGTTGGAATTTATTGTTACGATAAAATTTCATATATAAAACGTTTCTTAATTTGGAACTCTACATTAAAATAATATTTCATAGCGTTTTCGACGATAAAATTTAAGTATGGCACTTAATTGAATATAATTGAAGATGTGGATGAAGAAGACGATGTGTATTTTTGAAATTGTTTACTTTATTACATAAATGAAGATAATAGTCCATGTATGTACCTATTTCGTTCTAACAAAGTTGCTTGAAATAAGCCATTCAAAGTTAAGCCTAGGGACTAGGATATTTTTCCGGGATAAAAGTAGCTTATATCCGTTTCCAGGATGCAAGCTGTATTATGTCTTTGCTAAATAATGCAAAGATCAGTTGAGCGATCTGAGCTGCAAATGGAAGAGGTAGTTTAGCATTTGATGTCGGAATTGAATGGGTAGTATTAAAAATTAGTATAACTACAAACGTAGGGGTTTAAAATCACTCTTCAACTTTACAAAATATAAGCAAAATGGTCCTTGGATAATTTCCGCCATGTTTAAAAATAGGTAAGTATATCGAATTTTGTTTTTCGAAAACTTTCGATTTAAGAGTTCATTATAAAAGTAGAGTAATATAAATCACAATATAAACTGCTTCGTCAAAAGTAATTTGGCGATTGAGGGAACAGTTGCATACTAGCATGGACTACAAAAATCACTCTTCGTTAATTTTCTCTGAACATCGGCTTTCAAGCCAAAAAGCCTACGCATTATTAAGTAGCAGCAAGTCACTTAATTATCTAAATCCAATAGAGCCTTAACTTTATCCGCCCAAAGCCAAAATCGATACTTAAGGAGCTGTGAGATGAAAATAATGGCGTAATTATAAAACTTTGCAACATATTTAAAAAGTTTCTAACATAACATACCGAATTCGGTGAAGCAAACAATTTGAATTTAGTTCCGTGTTGGAATTAGTTAAGCCTTGAAGCGTACAATTGGAACTTTGCTCCCTGTCGGTTGCTAGTTATAATATGGAGAATATATCTCTACTGTATATGATACTCGTTTAATGTTTTAGTATTTAAATTCATATTATACTAGCGTTCCGCCCCGGCTTCGCCCGTGGTACATAATATATAGCCTATAGCACTCAGCGATCACGTACATATCCAACGGTGAAATAATTTTTGAAATCGGTCCAGTAGTTCCTGAGATTAGCGCGTTCAAACAAACAAACTCTTCCGCTTTATTATATTAATACTTATAATACTTATTTTATTTTATTTATTAGTATAGATTATTATAGATGTCCTCCATAATAATATTGTATGAAACTTTCACTTGGCGGTTGAATCAAAAACAGGATACAGAAGGCTCCTAACTCGAGCGTTGAATACCGTGTGCTTGGGTCTTTCCCCGCAGGAAATGGGACCCATTTATTTTTATAATTTTTAAGGATGTTTATTATAATTTATTTGTAAACAATTTGTTAAGAATAATTTAATATTTTATATACACACATCAACACTGTCTAGGGATATTCTGATTTTCTCAATTTATTCAAAATTGGTTATAACTAACATACAATATGTATATATTTTTGTAAAGCCTATTTATCAGACTATCTTTTAGAATAAAACAGAATTAGTTTTTTTGTGTAAATAATTTTTTATTGAAATAAAGACAAAAAGTGAAAAGATGGTAAACTGTCTTTTTAAGAAAAAAATATAATTTTAACATAATTATCAGGTTTTTTGCAGTTACGTGAAACATTATTTAAAATTAGTAGTCAGTGAACCACCTATGGACGTTAACCACCGTCCTACAACGGCTTTTCATGCTTTGAATCAAGTTATCAAAGTCTTGCTGTGGGATATTGTCCCAGGTCCTGCTAAGATGCAAAAAAGTTGCTTTGCAGTCGCAATGTTCGGAGGAAAACTCCTCAAAGCCCTTCTTTGGAGCATGTCCCATGCGTGCTCTATGGGGTTTAGGTCTGGTGATTCAGCGGGCCAGTCTAAGATCGACACATCGTGCTCTTGTAGCTAGCTGGTCACCACTCGCGCAGTGTGCGAACGGGCTTTGTCGTGCATGAGCGTGAAAACTTGGTCCATTTGCAGTCGATGGGGATAGATTATTGGTGCTAGCACCTGATTACGGTATTTTTCAGAAGTCATGGTGTTTCTGATCCAAACGAGATCTGTTCTTCCATCGATACGAATTCCCGCCCAAACCATAATTGTTTTGCCGTGGTATGGCTGGACTTCCTGACGGTGTCGCAGACGGTTGTCACGACCAGGAGCTCGCCATACACGTACTCTTCGTAAATCAGGATGAAATCCGAATCGGGACTCATCGGTAAACAGCACTACAGACCACTAGTTATCTTCCTAGAGCAAATGTTCGCGAGCCCACTGTAATCTTCGTCCACGATTTCCTCTGCGTAGTGCTGGAGTACGAAGCGGCCTGCGAGCATGAAGGTTAGCCTCGTGCAGTCTTCTCCTCACAGTTTCGTCACTGACAAGCAAATGGTGGTCTGACTGGAGCCTTTAAACCAACTGCATGGCTGTAGCATTTGGTTATCTTCTCGCGGTCATTTGCGAAAATCGGTCCTGTCTTCGGGCAGTTATGCGCTTCTCGCCTGGTTGCCGTTCAGCCACTTCACCAGTGGTGCAATAACGTGACCACAACCTTGATATCACGTTTTTTCTTGTTTCAATCGCCTCGGCAATACTTCGTTGAGGAGCCCCAGTTTGGAGCGTACCTACTGCCCTTAACATTTCGTCTCTTGTTAAATGGCGTCTCTGCATGATGCATACAGTTGCATAAATTAGAAATTAACCAATAATTTTCATTGAAACTTTCATTTGATACAAAAATATACCAAAAACTGGGTTAGGTCAATTGAAACTTTCGAACTTCGCTACAATTATGCTGCACAAATCTTTTGTTTTCAATTTATTTTTTCAAATTCAAATTTAGAATCATTTAATATGGTCTACAAAATAAGCTTTCATTAAAATAATTTAAAACCGATTAATATTTTTCTAGTTTCAGAACTTTATACAAAATATCCCTAGACAGTGTTGATGTGCATATAATACTTACAAATAAATGAGAGAATATATTTTATGAATGCGAAAGTATGTAAGTCTGTCTTTCTATCTGTCTGTTTAATCTCTGAACCGATCTTAACGAAAGACAGAACTTCTATAATCCTGAGTGCTTAGTCTAAGTTTGAAGCGCTCCAAAACTTTTTAGTATACTATAAGTCACTATAAGTATACTATTGATCGAATCACCATGACTTCAGAGTAAAATGGACCTAAAATCTCTGAAAAAAAAATAAGAGTCTTTGGGTTCATTTTGCTCTGAAGTCATTTGTGTCAAGTTGTGTGAAGTCATTCGATCAATAGTATACTTCTATTATACTGTTAGTTTTGGAGCGCTTCAAACTTAGACTAAGCACTCTGTAGACAGACAAGGATACTTTTTATCCCGAAAAATCATTTTTGACGTGATAAGTAACGTCTTGTAAATCGATGAACGCCGGCTGCACGCATGAAAAAAAATGACTCATTGTCACAATCCACGTGTAAGCGTGAGCGCGGAACAAGCGATAGAGAGGCACGATCGGCCTTAGGGTTCGGCTTCATCAATGTTTTCTTATGACGTTATCACGTAAAATTTTATCGTCCGTTAAACCGACTTTACAGACAATTATTTTTTTTTTCTATGCACAAATTTAATAGTCATTATTCCGTGCTTTCATATAATACCTACTAGTTCGCGAATTCATTATGAGTATTTGAGTCAAATAATTAAGTTAGGTACTTTGAATTCATAATGTTATTAGTGTTTCTATTATTTCACTATTATGAACCTAATTGATAATTATTATTTTAAGTAAAATCGAAATAATAGCTATACCTAGGTGATGTCATAAAATATAGTTAACTATAGATATTTCTGTAATGATGCTGCACTAAAACCTCATATTGTATTGATTCATAGCTCTGTTTGTCGAATACATAGTATTCGGAGAGTCACCACCACAAACGGAATTGACTTGGGACATTAGCCAGTCCAAAACCAAGGAAATTCACCGTATGCGGTAGATAGGTACGTTGACGACCAATTAAGTTCACCAAATCCCGCACTCCGCATAGGATATCTTTCAACAAATGAAAATAATTTACCATAATAGGTTATTGCATGAGTTATGAAAATGTGTCACTTACATGACTAATATTCTCATTCTCACCAGTAAAGCGTTTTTGGGGTGTAAGTGGCCCAAATTCCACCTATGTGGCCAAAGTCAACCTCACCTGCACGCGGTGCACCCTGCCAATATGCTAACGAGGCCCTGACGCTCTCAGTCCCCTCTACGGGTCGTTGTGCCTGATACCACACAACGTAATCTGGATGGTATCACCGCTTTGTGGTAGGATTCTATCCCGAGTCCGCCGGGCTAGCGACCACACTTCAGCCGTAATCTGCCGCAAAGCATCCGTGTGTTCCGGCAGCGAGCTGAAGAGCCAGTCCCCTTCCTCAAAAGCCGGCAACGCATTAGTGGTTCCTCAGGTGCTACTAATGTTCATGGGCGGCGGTAATCACTTAACATCAGGTGACCCGCTTGCTCGGTCGCCAGCTATTCCTATAAAAAAAAGCCAAAATACGGATCGGGCTTAAACCTACGACCTTTTGAAATGATATACCTACTGATGAATGATAAACTAGTTAAGACTTCGGCCTTTCAGGGCGACTGAGTTCGGTCTCCGACACCCACCTTTTCGGAGTAATGTGGGTTTTAAGAAATTGAATATCACTTACTTCAATGGTGAAGGAAAACATGGTGAGGAAACCTGCATTCCTGAGAATATTCTCCATAATAATTTTCTCCATAATATTCTCAAAGGCGAGTGAAGTCTACCAAACCTCTTGGCTAGCATGGTGGACTGTGGACTAAACATTTTTAGAGTACACCCGTGCACTGTAGTGGGCTAATGATGAGTAGATAATGATGATAATTATGATGGCTATATGCATCATGAGGTTCTTCCAATCATTTTATACTGTAAGTGCTTTTATAATATTGATGTAATTTTTAAAATATATAAATTATACCTATTGTAAACGGTAAAGAAAGCTGAAGATCGCACAAACACCTCTCTTTAAATATTTACCATCAAGAAATTTCCAATTTTAATTGGATTTGGAAACTTCCTAATAAAATTAATTAAAAGAAAGATTAATATTTTAATTCTGCTACCACCATTTTAAAATTATTATAATAAGGAAAATGTTATGGTGAGTAAATTAAAGGTCTATTGATCTTTTTTACGTAAAAAGAAAAGTTCGGTTCACTCACTGACTGGCTCGTCAACCAGCTCAAATTCTTGGACCATGGTTTCCATTTATAATGTTGACAAGGAATACGACGGATTGTTCGAAATTCCAATGGTAAGTATTTTTAATGTTTAATTGTATTTACTATTCAAAATAATTAATTAATTGTTGAGATAATAAATTAATTGAGATAGAATAATTAATTTTTTTAAAGAAATCTCTGCATGATTATTGTATTTTTGAATTAAATGTCAAGGTGCTTAAGATATTTAACGATAAAATATATTAAAAAATTAAAAGGAATTCTACATCAATAAGTTAATTATCCGCAAAACGCACACTTGTTTCTAGATCCACAGCTTACCCAACAATATATTATACTAAATAATTTAAATTCAACGAAAATAACGTAATTAAAATTCGCAAACATCTAAGTATTAATTTCCACTAACAATTACAATATAAACAACACACACAACACTGATTAAAAAAAAGGCAAAACAAGTAAACAACTTACGAATTTTTAATGATTTCTCACCGGTATGTTTGTTCGAATGTTTTTCTCAATTTTTTCACACAAATTCAAACTGGTAGGTTCCGAAGAAAAACTCGTAGGTGTCAAAATTACGTCATAAGATCCATGCACACACAGCACTGCACACACAGACAACACACACACAGCGGTAGACGCGCGGGTGCGCCGAGACGGGGCTGGCGCGCGACTGCGGGCGGCGGCGACAGGGGCGCCACGGCCGCCCGCCCAGGCATCGCCGAGCTAGGGCGGGTTTCCATACAAACTTAGCGCTAGGGCGGCGGAGCTTTGTCGTAATTTGTTTGCTTTCAATTAATACGTATTATGATTGATACTCAACGGGAATACTTTATTAACCGATTTTAAAAAAAATAGGTTATCAATTTGACACGTATTTATGAAATTATTATTGTAATCGCCATTCAAATGTGATAATATATAAAGTTGAAGTAAATGTAAGCAAATAAGAATAGAATGGCACAATCCGATTAATGGTTTCGGAGAAATGCGTGAACAAACATACATACATATACCTATAAAATTTTGTATATTTAGAAGACCTAATAGATTTTACTATCATACGTGACTATGTTACGGTTCCAATAATATTACATGCATACTTGTTGTTTGATAACCTCCTTTTTTGTAAATCGGTTAAAAAAGTAGTAAGAATTACAATCCTATCGCTCGACACACCGCAGGACCGTGGGAATGATTGCAGTGAAATTAGTTCACAAACTGGGAAAACCACTTTGATCTCCTTTTAATATCCAATTATCCGGAACTTGCTTCGTCTATTTTTCACGCGCGAGCGGAAAAACACAGGGTTTTCATAAATAAAGTAAACAGAATATAGGCGGAGTATCGAGGTTCTTGTATTGACCTAGATTTTTTTGTCTCTAACGTAGACCAGTCGGAATATCTAGATACGCTGTCGCATAAAATGGTGGAGTCGTTCTGAATTAAATTCGCGCGCTCACTCGACAAACTTCTACGACTTTTTGACGACCTCCCTAGCGCAGTGGTGAGCGCTGTGGTCTTATGAGGTTCTAGGTTCGATGTCCGGCAATGGGAATTTGGGAATTTATAATTTTTGGAATTGTCTCTGGTCTAGTGAGAAGCTTTGACTAAGGCTAATTACCACCTTACCGACAAAGCGGCACCACCTAACGATTTAACGTGGCGCTACGATGCGTAGAAACTTCAGATTAGGAGTAAGAGCTTAAAAATTGCCATACCCTTCCCATGTTTGGGACACAGGTTTTATCTAAACTTAATTCAGGGTTCCCGACACGTTTAAATTAGAGTTTTTATGAATAAATTTTCATTTTCATGTTAGCCAGCTTCCATCTTAGACTCCATCTTCACTTACCACCAGCTAAGCTTGCAGTCAACTTCTAACTTATTTAGACCGTTTATTGCATAAATCTTTAAACAGGAAACTGAACATTACCAGGGAACAAGGAATTCTGGTTTAATACCTCGAAAGTCATTTCCTTCCATTAAGTCAAAGTAGGGTAAGATAGTTAACATTCCTCGACTAGTTCTGGATTATAACGTCGCTTAAGTTCTTTGGAGATAAATAAACTCAAGCAAAGCTGAAGGTAAAATCCAGCCAATGCTTTTAACTTTATAATCTTCTTTATATGTATACTAGTATGGCGCGTGGGTGCGCGGCCCGCTAAAGCGGACCGCGAGGTTTTGTTTTCGGGTGTTTTATTGTTTGAGCAGCCTCCACCTATCTTCATCCCTCTTCCAAACCCTCGATTAGGACTTATTTTTCAGCTCACTGCCAATTGGATGAGGTTTCGAGTAACTTTTGTTTGAGCACCTCCTACCTATCGTCAACACCCTAGCCGTGCTCTTTACCCGTCTCCAAAATCCTCAATCATCAGCTTTCTCCATAAGTATTTTTCCTCCGCATGAATTTTTACTAAAAAAAGAAATTTCACTAAAAAAATTTTTGTGTGAAAACATAAATTTCGCCATCTTGTTTTTTTTTCTGTTCATCTAGTAGATTTTTAGTTCTTGATCATATTTTTCTTAGAAACCACTCTTCCATCTTTTATACTTGGTGAGATAGACACCGACAAAATTTGTATAGCCGCCATCTTGAATCCGCAATTTTGTTTTTTTTTTTCAACTCAGTGCCAATTGGATGAGATTCTGAGTAATTTTTGTTTGAGCACCTCCCATCTATCTACAATACCCTGCCCGGGCTCCTCATCCATCTTCCAAACCCTCAATCATCATGTCTTCCCATATTTTTCTTTGAGAGTTCTCCAAAGAACCGCATCAAAGCCTTGCATAGTTTACAACTTGTAGTCTCTTCAATATTCGCTATACATTTTCTATGGAAAAATAAATTCCGCCATTTTGAATATTTTTTCCATTCATCAAGTAGACCTTCCGATCCTGATCATTTTTTGTCAAGAAACCACTCTTCTATCTTTTATATCCTCCGAGATGGAGACCGACGAAATTTGTATGGCGGCCATCTTTTTTTCGCCATTTTGAATTTTTTTTCAACTCACTGCCAATTGGATGACGTTTAGAGTGACATTTGCTCGAGCACCCCCCACCTATCTTCAATACCTTAAGTGTGCCATTCGCTCGTCTCTGAAATCCTCAATCATCAGCTCTCTCCATATTTTTGTTCCGAATGAATTTTTGTCCTCTATACGAAACCATTATTGAAAAAAAAATTTTTCATACAAAATTTTACAGGAGGGGTGATCAATCAGTCAGTGAATCAGCACGAGCAGCTATATATATATTAACTAGTAGGGCGCGTGGGTGCGCGGCCCGCAAGCGGACCGCGAGGTTTCGCTTTCGGGTATTTTGGTTTGAGCAGCCTCCATCTATCTCTCCCCTATTCCTAATCCTCGATCATTATCACTCTCCATATTTTTTCTTCGAATCGTTCTGCTCATCAAGTAGAACTTAAGGTCTTAATCATCTTTTGGCAAAAACCACTCTTCCATCTTTTATACTTGGTGAGATAGACACCGATGTTTGTATGGCCACCATTTGGACTTTTTTTCAGCTCACTGCCAATTGGATGATGTTTCGAGTATTTTTTGTTTGAGCACCTCCTACCTATCTTCAATACCCTGCCCGGGCTTCTCAACCAACTTCCAAACCCTCAATCATCATGTCTTCCCATATTGTTCTTTGAGAGTTCTCAAAAAAACCGCATTAAAGCCTTGCATAGTTCACAACTTGTAGTCTCTTCAATATTCGCCATACATTTTCTATGGAAAAATAAATTCCGCCATTTTGATTTTTTTTTCAATTCATCAAGTAGACCTTTGGATCCTCATCATCTTTTGCGAAGAAACTACTCTTCCATCTTTTATACCCTCCGAGATGGAGACCGACGAAATTTGTATGGCGGCCATCTTTTTTTCGCCATTTTGAATTTTTTTTCAGCTCACTGCCAATTGGATGACGTTTTGAGTGACATTTGCTCGAGCACCCCCCACCTATCTTCATTACCTTAAGCGTGCCCCTCACCTATCTCCGAAATCCTCAATCATCAGCTCTCTCCATATTTTTGTTCCTAATGAATTTTTGTTTTCTATACGAAACCATTGTTGAAAAAAAAATTTTTCATACAAAATTTTACAGGAGAGGTGATCAATCAGTCAGTGAATCAGCACGAGCAGCTATATATATATTAACTAGTAGGGCGCGTGGGTGCGCGGCCCGCAAGCGGACCGCGAGGTTTTGCTTTCGGGTATTTTGGTTTGAGGAGCCTCCACTTATCTTTCCCAAATTCCTAATCCTCGATCATTATCACTCTCCATATTTTTTCTTCGAATCATTCTGCTCATCAAATAGATCTTTAGGTATTGATCATCTTTTTCCAAGAAACCACTCTTCCATCTTGTATACTTGGTGAGATAAACACCGACGAAATTTGTATAGCCACCATCTTGAATCCGCCATTTTGGTATTTTTTTTTCGCCGTGCCAACTGGATGAGGTTTTGAGTAATTTTTGTTTGAGCACCTCCCACCTATCTACAATACCCTGCCCGGGCTCCTCAACCATCTTCCAAACCCTCAATCATCATGTCTTCCCATATTTTTCTTTGAGAGTTCTCCAAAGAACCTCATCAAAGCCTTGGATAGTTCACAACTTGTAGTCTCTTCAATATTCGCCATACATTTTCTATGGAAAAATAAATTCCGCCATTTTGAATTTTTTTTCTATGCATCGAGTAGATCTTCTGATCCTGATCATCTTTTGCGAAGAAACCACTTTTCCATCTTTTATACCCTCCGAGTTGGACGCCGACGAAATTTGTATAGCGGCCATCTTTTTTTCGCCATTTTGAATTTTTTTTCAACTCATTGCCAATTGGATGACGTTTCAAGTGACATTTGGTCGAGCACCCCCCACCTATCTTCAATAGCTTAAGCATGCCATTCCCTCGTCTCTGAAATCTTCAATCATCAGCTCTCTCCATATTTTTCCTCTTAATGAATTTTTATCCTCTATACGACACCATTATTGAAAAAAAAAAATTTCATACAAAATTGTTCAGGAGAGGCGATGAATGAGTCAGTGAATCAGAACGAACAGCTATATATATATTAATAAAACAAAGCCGTGTTAGTTCGAACACTTATAACTCGAGAACGGCTGGAGCGATTTTCATGGTTATTGATTTGTTGTATTTGTTTCTCGTCCCGAATAGCATACTTAATAACTATTAAAAATATTGGAAAATTGTCGAAAAAATAAAATAAAAGAAAAAACATGTTCTCGGGTTTCGTAACTGTCAAACATCCCGTCGATACGGTAAACTCTCTCACCCGTACCCATATATAATTCTTTCGTACGTGTGTTTGTCATCTAACTCCTCATAAACGGCTGGACCGATTTGGATGAAATTTTGTGAAAACACAATTACCGGATAGGTACAGGTAACCTACCGGGCAGGTGGCGCTGCTGTCGGTATGTCACCGGGCAGGACAACGTCTGCCGGATTTACCAGTATCATATACACCCGCGTTTCTTTGATTGTTGTTTTATATGAAGCATGGGGGTGTATTTTAATACTATCAATATATTATGCCATACTCGGGGCTGGTACAAAGAATATCTTGACAGAAAACCCCAAAACAACCACTCAAAGATGCATTTTTAAATATACCTACATGTAATTTTGTAATATAGCCTGTAAGATTCATATAAGTAAATGTGTACCTACATTCTTTATGAAATTTTAGGCTCAACCCGGAAATCGAACCCAGAACCTTGTGATCGGCAGTTGACAACGTCAACAGCTGAACCATTTTCAACGCGGTAAAGACCAAGGCTAAAAGGATTGGCGGCACGACTTTGCCGGTAACTAACCATGACCAAACCCTCCCACCAGACAAAACCGGATACCCCGGCTGGAAATCGAAGCATAGACTTTACTTGAAACCATACTAACCACTAGACTACACTACCGAGACAGTTACCAAAGAGATACCTACCAACGAATAAGTTCAAATACAAAATATGCAAAGCATTCCTATTATGTTTCATTTAATTTATACGTAGCGACGGTCCATCAAGTTGATGAAACAAATTGAAATGTATAATATATCTACAAATTGTTTATGTGCTGAAAAGCAGTAAATTTTCCTTGGAATAAACAATTAAACACAATTCAAAGAATATTCAGGTCATGAATATGTTAATGATAATAATATGTACCTACCTACCTACATTCAATTTTTACAAAAAAAAAAACATTAAACTTATTTAATTCAATTATTTCACATAGGATGGAGAGATTTAGAGCTCAGACTCGCCATATCGCTCTAATGTGGGTTGGCGGGCTAATTTCAATTATTTTATCAGCCTATGTTCAATTATTCAATAGCACCTATAATAAGCTAATTTGCTTCCATAAAAAAAATTACTCTATAACTAAGTATACTGATTATACAAAACTTTATCTGTTTCTGAGCAAATTAAACAAACTACATAATTTACGAAAAAAAATTAAAGGTTAACTATAAAAATTATGAAATTTTTTACAGGATTCCCGTAAAACTATAATGTTCGTTTCAATATAATATAAGCTCAACTGATTCTAAAGGAACCAACATCTTATTTTTATCATTCTAACAGGCATTAGAATTTGTAACTGCGGAAAACACGGGAGGGTGTTTTTAATTTCCCAGGGGCTCCCAGTCAATCTCGAAAATATAAATATTTAATGGCACTCATTGTGATTTTGTGTTTCCCATAGATATTTCCCGTAGCTTTGAATGGACTTTTACAAAAGGAAATTGTCTATATTTTTAGTTCAGACAATGCGCGCACAAATAAATAAACAAACAAATTATTCCAATTTTACACGCTACAATTTAAGAAAAATTAAACTGACTTCAATATACTTACTGAAATAAAAATAACTAAAAAAGAAAAGTGTCCATATATTGAAAAAGACTTAACCGGTTTTGATCTTAGATTGTCCCCTAAGTTGAAGTAAATGTAAGCCAATATAAAAAGATAACAATCTAATTAATAGTTTCGAAGAACCGCGTGTATAAACATACTCGTACGTACAAACAAATACATAAATTATGTATACCTACCCCTTTAAGATTTTATGTATTTGTTTGGAAGCCCTAATATATTTTATTATCATAATAATATGTGAATTGTGAATATATTGTAGTTCCAATAATATTACATACATACATACATACATACATACGTGTCAAATTGGTAACCTCCTTTTTTGAAGTCGGTTAATAAACAATAGACCAAATAACCTAATATTGGATATAATATTGGCACAATTCTATTCTCGATAGGGATAATTACGAGTGAAACCAATAACGCTTGGCCTGTTCCCTGGAACTTGGGTAACTTTGCTAATATGTGAAGCAAACATAAGGCCTGTTTGTGTTTGTAATAGATTATAACTAGATAACTCGCCCCGGCTTCGCATGGATGCACATAAATTGTTAGATCGATGGATGAGTGAACCTGATCACTTACATCAAGCACTAAAACATTAGTTTCACCTCATAATAAAAAATGTTTAATAACAAAAACCTACAATCAACCCAATCAAAAATCGAATCTAGTGCATTCGTATAATTTGGAAGTCACAAGAAGAGCACTGCACAAGTATATAAATTAAAAATTTTAAAAACCCCCGACATTCGCCATTTTGTGGTCGCGGCCATCTTGGATTTGCATAGTGCTTATTCTACTTGTCAAGCCCTTTCACTTGATACCCATATTAACGTAGTTGTGAAAAAAAAAAAATTAATCTGCCACTCACAACTAACTAACACTCTCAACTAATTCACCTTTCAAACAAAAAAAACACCGCGTTCAAATCGGTTCAGCCGTTTGAGTGCTACAGCGGAACAGACAGACAGACACACACACACACACACACAGACAGACACGTCAAACTTATAACACCCATCCAACCCACCAACACAGGGGTTAAAAAGTGGAAAAGTAGAAGTGCAGTGCTAAATGTACAGTGAACTGTGGGGGCTGATTAGTGCCAGAGGACTGTTTCGTGTACAAGTGTAAATTTAAAATTTAAAAAACCCCCGACATTCGCCATTTTGTGGCGGCGGCCATCTTGGATTTGCCATAGTGCTATTCTACTAGTCAAGCCCTTTCATTTGATACCCATATTAAGGGAGTTGTGAAAAAATATGTAATCCGCCATTTTGTAGCGGCGGCCATCTTGGACCGATTTTCATCAAACATAGCTAACAACACTCTCGACTAAATCTACTTTCAAACAAAAAAAACCGCATTCAAATCGGTCCACCCGTTTGAGCGCCACAGGGGAACAGACAGACACACACACACACACACACACACACACACACACACACACACACACACACACACACAGACACGTCAAACTTATAACACCCCGTCGTTTTTGCGTCGGGGGTTAAAAAACAGCGTGTAACCTATGCCTATATCTCGCGTGTGTGACAAATAAATCGTAGATTTTTAGAATTTGCATTTAATTCCTAGCCTAAATTCCTGCAACTTGTAACAATTTGCCACATTACAGCTCTCGTAATATCGTCATCTTGATTCCACAGATAATAAAGCTCAGAGAAAAATGCCGAATTCAGGCATAAACCCTGCAAGTACATATATCGTTGATTTCATTTTTTTTTCAGCGTGAAAATCTCCACAATAACACCGCAAAAAAAAGCTATTTTGTTGTTTAAAAGCGTCACATTGTGTTTCCAGCACGCGCCGCGCCGAACAAAAGGGGTCCGTCTATAACGCTTAAACGAAATAACCGACACGGTCTCCGAGGGGATACGCTATACGCACATTTGTCTTTTATTAAAGTACTAGATCAAATAAATATAAAAAACTGTCAGTCTTAAGATGGAAAGGCGCTCGTTTTTGAAAAATTCTGGCAGGCTTATAAACGCATATTGAATTTCTTTAATCGGCATCGTACTATCACTAAATCTTTTTGTGGTTTTATAGCATTGTTGATATGATACTTAGCATCTAGCTGCGACTGTAACTTTTTACCTGTTACTGTTTACTTTGTAATGTGTTATTTTCTGTGTTGCAATGAAGTGGTGGCCAGATAGATTGCTTTTTAGTAATTACCATTTCTTCAAAACACAAGATAATCACAAGGAATATCAATACTTAATGTACTCGTATCGGGTGAGAGCACCTAAATCTACGAGCTATACCTACATATTTTGATAGAACTCAGAAGTTCACCCGTAGATATAATTTAAATTGCAGGTAAATTGGAGCGTGCTTGACTTTACGCTATAAACTTACCTTACTTTACTATACGCTCATGTTTACACTGACTCTTATTCGTTTTGACACTTGAACCGTATTGTCATGTTTGTAACTGCATTTAGTGACATTAAAATCGATAGCTCCTAATTATTAACTTGCAAGAATAGCGGCTATGCGTTAAATATTATGATTAGAATGTCATACGTAACAGACCATTTGGTCTAATACACGCTTTGTTTTTAATCCCCGACGCAAAAACGACGGGGTGTTCTGAGTTTGACGTGTCTGTGTGTGTGTGTGTGTGTGTGTGTCTGTCTGTTCCCCTGTAGCGCTTAAACAGGTGGACCGATTTGAATGCGGTTTTTTTTGTTTGAAAGGTAAATTAGTCGAGAGTATTGTTAGCTATGTTTGATAAAAATCGATCTAAGATGGCTGCCGCTACAAAATGGAGGATTACATATTTTTTACACACACAAAGGGCTGGACTAGTAGAATAGCAATATGCAAATCCAAGATGTCTGCCGCCACAAAATGGCGGATGTCGGGGGTTTTTTAAATTTTTAATTTATACTTGTAGGTGCATGTTGGCGTGGCTACCTTGAGACGAGTTACTTGACGAATTAAACGTGTGCCGTGTTGATGGTGCTCAAAGCTGTCCACCGGGGTTTACGAGTATAGCACGCTATTTCATACCTTTTGTGTGCCACTTGTGTAAAAAATAAAATCTAAATATTAGTGCAAAAATGGTGTGTGACATGCTGTCAAGCTGAGCGCCGGAGATGGGGCTGTTCTTTTTAAAAAAAATAAAAAATAAAAGGACATTTTTAATTGGATGCATATTATTATTCCAACCAGCAGAAAGCCGCAATTCTAAACTTAGTATCTTATGAGAAGTCTCAAACGAGCTTTATTTTACAAGATTTCGTAGACTTTGATCGGTTAATATTGAAATAAGAATCGAAATTTGATCCATATTTGTTATTTTATGGGGCATTGTAAACTACAATGACATTAAAATCTTCTTAATCACCAATTTATATTTGCTAGATTTTTAGTCCTAACAATTTACCCAGTAGATACCCAGCAGCAAGAGGTTTCAATATTTTGAGCATAATAGAATGCAATACGTGTACCAAATTCCATCAGTTCAATAAAAGCAGGAAATCCATTGTAAGATTTCAAATAAATTAAAAAAATGGATTTTAAAGTTCCATTTCATCGATACATGACAAGCAGTGCTCCAACCAGAAACTATAATATGGACTGAAAAGCTCTAGTAGTTAATGTACTGAATAGTCTATTTAACGATAACGATAATTATTATGTCATTCTGGTGTTGCGATAGGTACTCGATAAACGTTAAGCCTAAATTAGACAATGGCCCGTTCATCGTTCATTTTTGCGATGAACGATGCACAATACGATATTGCTATGGCAAAGTGCCTATGAACGATGAACGGTCAGTGTTTAGACGGTTCATTTTCGATAATTCATCGATAAAACCTCGAGAATGAAAGCAAAAATCTCGAAAAATGAACCGTCTAATTTGGGCTTTACCAAGACGTGTTAAGTCGTACCTAGTTACGAAACTGTGAATTTCCAAACGGAACCCAACTAGCATCAATCACGCACAACTGTTGTCGGGGCGACGTAATAATCACTGGGTGCGATCTAGCCGCGGCGGGTTCGTTAGTCAGTCAGTCAGTTAGGTTTCTGTTCCAATTACAGCACTGAGTAGTTCTAATCAAAGTCTGGGAAGTTTGCATTGAAAACGCAATCTAGGCTGGGTCTGTACAATGCGACCCGACTAAGGCGTTGTTTTTTTTTGCAAATAGAGTACCTGCTCGTCTTAAGAAGTCACTCCGCGGGATTACTTTTGAAACCGCGATTCGAAAGTAATCGAAACAAGTGAGAATCTAAAAGATTGAAAGTAAAACCGACTTCACCATGCGTGGTGAAGTCGGTTCGGTTGTTTCCGAGATATGGACTTTGCTTTGGTTTAGTGCGTTTAACAGTTCGTATTTCTAAAAGTATTGATTTTGATGAACTTTGCATTTTTCCTAAGTTGAAGTACCTACCTAAATGTAAGCCAATAAAAAAATTGGTTGTCTGTAAAGTCGATTTACGGACGATAGTTTTACGTGATGTCATAAGAAAACATTGCCTCTCTATCGTTTATTCCGCGTTCTTGCGCTTGTATACTCGGATAGGTGAGTCATGCTTTTTCGTGCGTACGGCCGGTATTCATCGATTTATCGTTATCAAGTCAAAAAGAATGGTTACAATCCGATAAATAGTTTCCGCCAAATTTTCATTTTTCGAAGTCTGTTAAAAATAAATTCGCAAATCCATACTTAAGTAAAATAAATTATTGCCCACCTGCCAATTTCTACAAAAACATTCTGGTCTCACAACTCATTTCAGACAATTTTAAAAACCTTGCCATATTTAAAGACTCGTTCTAAAAATTAAGGTTAATTAACTCATCGCTAATATCAAGCGAAACTGAGTTGCCACGTGGAAGTTAAGAATCTAATTTTGATTCGCGCGGCTCCGGGACAGGGCTTGTTTAACTTTGGACTTGTTAATTTGAATTTGAAAGGTTGTTTTTATACCTTTTTTACCTCGACTACGGGAGGGTACAGTGTCTGTCGGCCATTTCTTTTTGACGTCACCTGGTTTCACAACTAAGACGAATCTAACGGTATCTTATTTCAGTTATCTATACATCTTCTATATATATATCTATATCTATACATATAATAAAATCGTAGAATTGCCGTATCTGTACATTGAAGATTTTTGCAAAATAATAACTGGGGGATGTTAGGGATAAGTAATAGAACGTAAAAAAGCTATTTTTGAAATTTTTGTCTGTTTGTCTGTTTATCTGTTTGTCTGTTTATCTGTTTGTCTGTTTGTCTGTATGTTTGTGCGCGCATCACGTAAAAACTACTGAATGGATTGAAATGAAACTCGGCATGATTTAAGTTAATACTATGGAGTAACATATAGGATACTTTTTATCCCGAAATTCAGCACGGTTCCTTTGGGAGAGGGGATGAAAGGCAAAATGTGTACTTAGCTGTAATTCGTTAACGGGTGGTCCGATTTCATTCATTCTTTTTTTGTTAGAAAGTAGATACTTTAAAGACTACTGGCTAATCTCCGAAAGGCTGGACCGATTTTGATGGGACTTTCACTGGCGGATGTTTACATTTTGATGTACCTAAACATCCGCCAGTGAACTTTTAACAGTTTTTAGCAAGGTTTAAGCTCAAAGGAGCATAGGAAAAACAAAATGATTCCCACGGGATTATTAAAATCAATATCCACGCGAACGAAGTCGCGGATATCCGCTCGTTTACAAATAAGAATGACAAAATGTTCTCGAAATATTTTAAAAATACTTCCTTGAAAATCCTATCGATATAATCAGGATAAAATATTATTATATTTTAATTTATAACACTTTATTAAACAGTAAACATATTAATTAATAACTAGAGTGCAACTAGAGAAAATAATCTTCTATACATATAATAAAATCGTAGAATTGCCGTATCTGTACATTGAAGATTTTTGCAAAATAATAACTGGGGGATGTTAGGGATAAGTAATAGAACGTAAAAAAGCTATTTTTGAAATTTTTGTCTGTTTGTCTGTTTATCTGTTTGTCTGTTTATCTGTTTGTCTGTTTGTCTGTATGTTTGTGCGCGCATCACGTAAAAACTACTGAATGGATTGAAATGAAACTCGGCATGATTTAAGTTAATACTATGGAGTAACATATAGGATACTTTTTATCCCGAAATTCAGCACGGTTCCTTTGGGAGAGGGGATGAAAGGCAAAATGTGTACTTAGCTGTAATTCGTTAACGGGTGGTCCGATTTCATTCATTCTTTTTTTGTTAGAAAGTAGATACTTTAAAGACTACTGGCTAATCTCCGAAAGGCTGGACCGATTTTGATGGGACTTTCACTGGCGGATGTTTACATTTTGATGTACCTAAACATCCGCCAGTGAACTTTTAACAGTTTTTAGCAAGGTTTAAGCTCAAAGGAGCATAGGAAAAACAAAATGATTCCCACGGGATTATTAAAATCAATATCCACGCGAACGAAGTCGCGGATATCCGCTCGTTTACCAATAAGAATGACAAAATGTTCTCGAAATATTTTAAAAATACTTCCTTGAAAATCCTATCGATATAATCAGGATAAAATATTATTATATTTTAATTTATAACACTTTATTAAACAGTAAACATATTAATTAATAACTAGAGTGCAACTAGAGAAAATAATTTCTTCATTTTAACGTCTGATAAATAAAAGTTCCAGTGCTCCAATTAGTCTTGCAATGATTTGCGAAATTATATTGTGCTTCAAATTGCTCACGATGCAACTTTGATTCTTCATTTCAAAACTTATCGAAGTTCTTGCAACTTTACACGATATCTTCAGCTGAAATAATCAATTTTATCCTTACGTAATAAGAGCGATGCAATGTGTAAAAGATAAGTTTGTTCAAAGATCGAGCAGGTTCGCAGTTACGCTAGTTTGCAAGACTTGGAGTATACCCAAAATAGTCCCTACTCCGCATTCACAAGAACTGTTCAGAGAGAAAATGGGAACTTGTCTCGAGTTAAGTCCTGAACAAACAGAACGCGGATCCTTCGCGCGTCGCTAGGAAGATGACAATATTATTATCCGTAATATCATGGCGCGTGTTCAGAATGGGTTACGGCCTTTTGGAACTGAGGCACGCACCGTTCGCCCCACATCCATACCGTCGTCGGCATAGACGCGTTATAAATCGCGCCACAATAGGTATATTGTGTGAGTATTTTCATGCGTTTAATAAAATTATAATAATACTTAAGTATTATTGTATATATTAGGTACCTATATTATAATGATGATGTAATGGCAAAATTAAATTTGGCATTCAAGAATTAGAATGATAGATATGAACAATTTTTGTTTATTTTCGTAACCCCGAATAATGAAAGTGTATGAATTAATTAACATTGATAACTTCTTCGTCGCTATAGAACTGACGTTTTCAATTTATTTCTACAAGGATCCATCGCATTTTGAATGCGGTGCGTTATACTAAATTATTACGAACCAATACTGACACGTCGCTCACTTTTTCGATTTACTTCCGCAAATTTTGCGCGATACGCGTGCATTTCACTACGAACTGTTCACAATGTGTGCCCATACTAAAACTTTAAGCCATTAGTTGTGATGCAATTATGTTACCGCCATCTGCTAACTGCAATTTTAGCGTTGCATTGCAGTCCAATTGCAAACCATCTGCTTAGATCGCATTGCCTGCAATGTCCGGGAGTCGCGTTGCAGGAGTTCCCGTCACACGTCGCTACCGTGGATCGTTGTCTGCGACCAAGCCTTTAAACGATTGCAGTATAGCGACGCGCGGTCGATCGAGTATCGCCTTTTTACGGTCACAATAAGGATCCCCTCGAAATGGTGATTTGTTCCGTACGACGTGTGTCTGGCAGCCAACGGTCTTGTAAAGCAAGAATTTCTCAAATTCTCCAAGTGTTATCTTAACCGGAATATTTTAACCGACGAGTTCTCTGGCGTTGGGAATTCTTACCTCGTTATTTGGAGGAATAACACTACAACTTTTAAATACCTGCTTCAAATACCACTTTGAAATCCTGAATTCTGAGGGCGCGTGCATGAAGATAAATGTTTCCGCAATAGTATCTTAAGAGCCCTCTCCATGGCAGCGACAAATCGTTGGTGAGTGGAGTCTAAAACAGTGATTTCTGCATTTAGAGAGCGAGACGTCTTCAGTAAAGAAGAGTACTAAAAATATATACATAAATTAATAAAAAATTAATTAAATAAATAAATTTTGCTTGAGATATCATGATTTTTAGTGAAAAACGGCAAAGTAAAAAGATGCAAATCTAGGTTTGGAATTTCGCCTATTTTAGCAAATATTTGGCAATTTTTTACATGAACTAAAGACATTTGTAATTATTATGAAGTAACCTATGATAAGACATCGGTCGTTTTTCAATTGTCTAGTTTCTTATATAGTTTATTTACGCACGAAGTTGCCCCAAAATAGTGATTTTTCGAGCGTCATAACTTTCAAAATAAATATAATTTTACTAATATTTTTATTTTATGCCATAGATAATGGAAATATAAATCGATTAAGGCTTAACTTTAGACCTATTGCGACAAATATTAGAATTATATATTTTAGGAATTTACATATAGAGGTACTATAGATTTGTATAAGTTTATTTTTGTTTTAGACGTACCTACTTATAATCATATTGAATTTGTTACGTCATAAAGCTTATATGTTGCGTGAAATTCTAATATACCGCCAATGACAAGTACTTTGGCATTTATGAGGGAACCAATGGACTGACACACACATTTATAATATAAAAAATACGGGTGATATTGCGTCATCGTCGTTATATATAATCGTTTAAAAAATAGTCACTTCCAGTATTACTAGCACGAAATTGTTGGACAAAGCTTTGAAATGGGTCAGGTCTTTATTGTGTTCCAATTTTATTATTGATTCAGATCGAAATACCTAATTCTGAATGAAAACTTTCATACAGCAAACTACTACTGACAAGGACAACACTATTATACGTAAACCGAGCGGAAAAAGGAATACGCTATCATGGCTGGGCAGTGCGTATTAATGTGAGCTAATCACTATACAAGTGAGTGAGAGAAAATTTCAATTCTGTTGGGTGATCTCACTGCTTTTTTTTAGGGTTCCGTACCTCAAAAGGTAAAAAAAGGAACCCTTATAAGATCACTTTCTTGTCCGTCTGTCCGTCCGTGTGTCACCACCGATTTTCTTAGGAACCGGTGGACCTAGCAAATTGAAATTTTTACCAAATTCTGAGGTTTATTGTCCTTATTAGATGTATAAAATTCTAGGTCCTGAGTCTACACGATAAAAATATATGGGCAAATTTAGATTTTCGCGAAAACTTGTAAGTACCTACCAAAATTTACCTTAATTTTCAACTTTTCTTATTTTTCGGTATAAATATGAATCTTGCAAAACCATTTGACTAATAGGTAGGTACTACTTATTTACTCTTACCTAAATTTTTCATTATTGTTTAAGTTCAAAGTCAAAGTTTTTATTCAAAATTGATATTATTGTACGCTTTTTGAATGATAATACTAAATAGGACTAAAGCTACGAGGGTTCCAAACACGCTTTGGACTAAGAAGAATCCACAACAAACTCAACTCTAGTTCTAGCGCCAATCAATTATTGAATAATAATTGATGTAGGTATACTCGTATAAATCCTTGTTAATTAATGAAGAAGCCAAATAGAACTCGGGCAAAAATAATTTACGGAAATATTTTGTACTGAAGTTGAGGACACACTTTTAGAGTAAAATAATTTTATACCTAATTAAGTTAGAATTAAAGTCAAAACGAGAAACCTGTCATCATCTAAATAAAAGTACCCAATTAGTTTCTAATCAAGAAAATACTATTGAAAAAAACTTGGCACAAAGAGAAACGTCGCTGTTTTACATTTGTTTACATTATTATAATGATAGAACATCAGCTTACTTTCTTGTCTAATTGGCTTAAGTTCTTCAGAAATGTAACAGAAAAGTACCTATTTAGAAAATATTTATTTTCTATGTGTATAGTATTTTTTATTCGATTACGAGTTAGCCCTTGACTGCGATTTCACATGGTAAGAAGTGATGATACAGTAAGTGCATAGATAGGCGTCTTCCGTCTAAGGGACCTTTCAGATCAGACCAGAGAGCGCGGAGAGCAGAGCAAATTTTAATCTCATTTAAAATAGAATCTTAAGACATTGAAATAAGCTTTATTTTTACGTTTTATCTCTTTTATGATAAGAGGATGCTCGAGGATGCTCCCAATACGCTCTGTGTGAAATATTAAGAGCAGTCGCTCGGCTGCTCTATGCTCGTGCTCTTTCGTGCTCGAGCATCCGACCGGCTCCGTTCGCGTGCTCTTTCATGCTCGCACAGCCGACCGTAGGCCGAATTGCTCTGCCATCCGGCCCAAGAGCGTACGCTCGGCTCCGAACGCATCCGCGTGTCCGTTCACATAGACCGGCGCGGAGAGCAGAGCAAACTTAAACGGCCGGTCTGTGTGAAAAAAGAAATGCTCTCCGACGCTCTCCGCGCCGGTCTAACTGAACGGTCCCTTAGAAGATGGAGGAGGATTCACTTTGAAGGCTATCGCTGGTACTCATGCTATGCATAGTACAAAGTAAGTACCAGCCGCATCTCCACCTCCTATGCATCATAAAAACTGACCAAATATTCATTTGCGTTATTATAATATGCGAGATATTGAGATGCGAGAGAGAGAGTTCCGTTCAATGAATTTCAGGCGCCATAAATAGATAGACATAGATTAACAGAGACCAATGGTTTAACGTGCTCTCCGAGATACGGGGGTGAAACACCGTCACAGACAAGTGAGAATTTCTTGACCTAACAATGTTTGGCCCGACCCGGGAATCGAACCCAGGACCTAGTGATCCACAGTCGAACATGCTAACTCCTAGACCAGTGAGACAATTTTTGCAGCAGTTGTCGTGCAATCACTTACCGCCATATGTGGCACATGTCATGGCTTCAGTATTAAAAAAACATTGGCCTTTACGACTGGTCGCAATCCATCACAGTGAAGGTTTTTCGTTGAATCAATCTCTGAAACCCTTTGTTTTATCATGATGTACACATGTAAAATACATGTGTCGAACTAAAGCTGACCGTCCAGAATTACTTCAATGTAGATGCAAAAACAATAGTTTATTGCCGACTAAATCACACTAATATTATAAAGGCGAAAGTTTGTGTGTGTGTGTGTGTGTGTGTGTATTTGTTACTCTTTAACGCCGCAACTACTTAACTGATTTGGCTGAAATTTAGAATGGAGATAGATTATGCCCTGACTTAACACATAGGTTTGTTATCGTGGAAAAATCCACAGTTTCCACAGGATTTTGAAAAAACAACATTTGCTATAGCAATCCACATCTACAGCTATAGGTAGATTAATATAACAGACTTCCTTAAAAGTAGGTGTAAAGGTTGGAAAAGGGAGCGGGAGCGGGAACCGGAAATCCACGGATTAGTGAAAAACCGGAAAAGCTAGTTTTTAAATAATTTTCAAAATACAAACACATATATATAATAATATAATAATAATATCGTCTCAATAGGTAGGCTTATAATAAAACTCTTTTATCTACTCTCATATCTTAAAATCCCGAATATGAAATCAAAATGTGTCATATATTGGACTACTTTATTCACATACATCTATAATATTTAAAAAAAAAATTAAAAAAATTCATTATAACACTACTTTGTTAGGAAATTATTGCAAAGTAATGTTATAAAATAATTTTTTCTACATTATAGTACAGGCGAACTGGGTTCTGGTATTTTTGAGCCATGGCGGGAAATTCGTGCGACCTCCTTACAGTAGATGTGTGTAACTGTACAAACGCGTTAAACATTGTGAATTGTGTTAAATTGCAGAAGAGTAACTACTAAAAATTAAGTTTACTTAAAATTAAGTAACTACTAAAAATAACTACTTACTAAAAATTAATAACTATTAAAAATTAAATTTTTGATAAGCTTGAGCTATTTTCCGATCCACTAATTTCTATAGGACATTAGGACTCCTCTACTACTATTAATTTCTCGATGGTAACCCAGGCTGTATGGTCAACGATCTTGGCCTGTCCCGAAAGGGACAAACCGAAAAAGAAGAAGAATCTCTATGCGTGTGGCGCCAAAATTCAGTTGTTACAACTGAATTTTGGCGCCATACGCTAGTTATAATATTTAAATTTTTTATTTGTTACTCAAAACTTTACAAGACATGGTTTTTATTGTGCGGAAAAATGTCTAGCAGTGATACTGAAGAGAATTTAACTCCACCTGACCACCGACCAACAATCTTTTGCCAGCAAAATCAAAGAAAACTCACGACAAATATTACCAAGATTTTATGGTTTGGATTTTAAGATATGAGTTTAGATAAAGTAGTGTATGAAACTCTACATAATTAGTTATTAAAACACTCGTGTAATACTATTAAAAAACTCGCCTGCGGCTCGTTTTTTAAACTAACACTCGTGTTTTAATAACCTCTATTATGCAACCGTTTCATAAACTACTATTACAAATTTTCGTTTTCATTTTTGTGTCTATTATCACCAGGAACCTCTACCATAACCTAATTAACGCAATGGTATCTCGACACTCAGCCATGAGTAATACGACACACACACTCGCATTCAAACACACACACATAGCTACAGATAAGAAGAGACAGAGAGGGAGAGATGTAATTAGGAATGCGACACAGGTAGAGGCACTGCTGCGATTTCTATAGCTTACACTGGACACCGGCCGTTATGATAGTACATTTGACGTTTCCTTTTATCTCCCCTCCTACACATAATAAAACCGACAGATGTCGGACCGTAAACTTTTTATAGCACCGCTGATATATTCAGAGGAAACAATAGGGGGCGGGATATTGGTGTATTTTCCGTTTTACGGACACAGACACGCTTTTGATGGTCACTTTATCCACTCTGCTTATACTCGGTCTTCACCTAGCGGATGGAGGATAAAGATTTATCATTATTTTACCACAAGTGGATACCCGTGTAGGATATTGGGGTACCTACTCCTAACACAAGGATAATCAAATAATAGAAATCTTGATTCACTCAATTTATTTGGCGTGTCGCCTTCACAGTGATCTAGTAACGACTGTCACTCGTACAACATTCTAATAAATTTTCCACTGCGTACGCGGTGGTCCGCTGAGTCAGACAAGGCATCGTATTGCATGTGCATTGTGTCCCTACAGTACTCCCCTGCCAAAAAAAATTTTTTTTAGATAATTTCATCTTCCTAAAAAATAATTAGTAGGCATCGCCGGGAGACTGCATATGATAAATGCATAGTGCAAAATTACGTTTGCCTGACGCTGCATTCGCCGATTACAAATAACATGGTATCCGATTACAATAATTGAAACGGGCATGATACAATAACAATATCATGATACAATAACAATATACACCAAGTAGGTTGCACTTAGGATAAATAGAATAATAACATGTACTCGTAGGTACACACCTTATCGCAAGCACATTTCATATTATGTTAAAAAGTTAAAAAATATAATATACTAGTAATCAAAAATATATAGAGTCGTGTGGGACTTTTAAAACTTTCATGCGTATCCGGCGTTGGTGACACCCCCGGGGGAAGGACCTTGAGGGTTCTGAATCCTTACCACCGGTAATACGTTAGGGTTCGCGTTACAGTTCGAACCAGCGATTTCCTTCCGCAGCCACGTTTTAATATTCTTCCAACAACGTCTATAAATGATGTACACGCACAATAAGGATAATAAAATTACTATGGCTACTAGCAACAAAGAAAAATTGTCCAATTTGTCACTAACTCCATTATTAATAACTGTTTCTTTTACCACGTTGTTATTTTCTTTTTGCTCTTTGCTCTGGCCGTAACCCATTGCTAACCAAGTGTGTATTAGCGTATCTGCCAGATTGAAAACTAAATAAGATAAGTCTCTCTTACTACATTATATATAAGCAAGAAGAAATGTATTAAAAGTATGTCACAGTTAAGCATAAAAATATTATTTGAAATAATGTGAAAAGTGCTGCGCAATACAATTACCTTTGCTCGTTCTACTTATTTATGTATATCAGCTAAATTATATGAAAACAATACATTGTAATAATCTATCATGTACCTACTTAGTAATAACCTTACGGAATGTAATAAAATAAAATAAAATTAATCTAAGCATTACAGCTAAGTTTCCACAAACCGAATGGGTTTTTTTATAATTCTCCCACTCCTTGAAGTTTTGACCATACCGTCGTCCTTGGTATTGTCCATACTTACGGATTCATTCAGTACGTAAGCCGGTTTAAGTCGGTTGATAGATACGGAACTCAACCTGTCACCTATCTGAATGACATACACCTTACCACTGTGCTTCACTACCCGATAAGGACCGTCGTACGGAGGTTGCAGTGAACGACGTACCGTGTCGTTTCTTAGAAATACATACTCACACGACTGCAAATCCGGATGGACAAATAATGTTCTATTGTTACCATGTGATTCCGGTTTGGGTTTAATTTTGCTAATAGAGTCTTTTAACCTATTTAGATACTCCGAGTCCGAGATTTTTATGAAAGCGTCGTCGTAAAAATCTCCCGGTAATCTTAGGGATTTACCGAAAGTAAGCTCGGCTGCGCTTATCCCGGTGTCACTTCGTGGTGCCGCCCTTAACCCTAGCAATGCTGCAGGTAGCTCGTCTACCCATGAAGTGCTGACCGTAAGGCGTGCCATTAACGCTACTTTTAAAGACCTGTGCCACCTCTCTACCATACCGTTGCCTTCGGGATGGTAGGGAGTAGTGCGTAATTTTTCTATTCCTAAATATTTCATAAGCTGTGTAAACAAATTACTTTCGAATGACTTTCCTTGGTCGGTTGTGACCTTGGAAACAGTTCCGTAACGGGATATCCATCCTGTAAAAACTACTTCTGCTACCGTCTCTGCTGTCATGTCGCGTGTTGGAAACGCTTCAATCCAGCCTGAGAAACGATCTATCATGGTTACACAATATCTGTAACCGTCCGAAGTAATAGGTAAGGGACCTACTATATCTATATGCAGATGCTGAAAACGATCTACTCTCGGAAACTTATTAATCTCAGATTCCGTGTGCCGATGAACTTTGACGCGTTGACACTTGGTACAAGATTTCGCCCATAGATTCACGTCTTTATTCATATTAGGCCAAAAGAATTTTTGCGACATTAATTTTCTACTAGCTCGAATTCCCGGATGACTTAAATTATGCACCGAATCGAAAGCTATACGTCGAAATTCTTTAGGTAAATATGGTCTCACTCTACTTTCCGATATTTCGCAATAAATAGGTTTGCTACACAATGGTAAATGAATCTGCTTAAATTGCAACTTACCGCTGCGCGTGTTTTGCAACGCTTGCGTTAGGTACTCGTCGCTTAGTTGCTGGGTGGCCAATTCCTCGTAATTCACCGAAGTAGGGCATGCAATCGTTGCAATTCGCGACAACGTGTCCGCTACCACATTGTCTTGCCCACCTACATGCTGTATATCGGTAGTAAATTCACTAATAAACGCTAATTGCCTAACCCGTCTAGGACTATCGCTATTACTGTTACTTTTGGTAAAAGCATAGACCAGGGGTCTATGATCCGTAAATATTGTCAAAGGACGGCCTTCATATAGATTCCTGAAATGCCTCATAGCCATAAATATAGCCAAAAGCTCTCTGTCATACGTACTATATTTTTTTTGCGCTTCTGTCAACTTCTTAGAAAAATAGCCTAACGGTTGCCATGCGTTGTCCACCTTTTGTTGCAAAACGGCTCCGACGCACGTGTTAGAAGCGTCCGTCATTAGAGACAAAGGTACGTCACGTAACGGATGCGATAATGTAACCGCGCTTTGTAAGCTGCTCTTACATTTCTCGAATGCTTCGATGGCTTTTTCCGTCCATTGAATTGTAGTCTTGTCCTTTTTCTTAGTATTATGTAAATAAGCGTTTAACTCACCTTGATACTCTATCGCCTTGGGTATGTGAGACCTGTAGAAATTCAACATACCTAAGAATCTCCTGAGCTGCTCTACCGTTTCCGGTCGGGGAAAATTGACAATAGCCTCAACTTTTTCGCCCAGTGGTCGAATACCTTGAGTGGAAACTTCATAACCTAAAAATTCTAAATTATCTAAACCAAACTTACACTTAGCTACATTAATAGTAATTCCATACTCGTTGAGTCTTGAGAAAACTGTTTTCAGATGCACTTTATGCTGTTCGATATCCGAGCTCGCAATAATGACGTCATCTATGAAGTTATACAAAAAATCTAAACCCGATAATACTATAGTGTCCATGAATCTTTGGAATGTTTGAGCTGCGTTTCGTAAACCAAAGGTCATACGCGGGAACTCAAACAGTCCAAATGGTGTTATGATAGCAGTTTTCTCAATGTCTTCGGGGGCTACCGGTATAAAGTGATAAGCTCTATTTAAATCTAATCTCGAAAATATCTTTTTATCCGCGAGTAAGTACGTAAAATCTTTTAAGGGTGGTATAGGATAACGGTCGGGCTTGGTTATTGCATTGAGACGCCTGTAGTCGCCACAAGGTCTAAGGTCGCCGTTCTTTTTCGGCACAACATGAAGTGGACTAGACCAAGAGCTCTTCGACGGTCTGCAAATGCCAAGTTCAGTCATTACCCTAAACTCCTCCTTTACCTTCGCATATCTATCCGGAGGTAAAGGTCTCGCCCTTGCGAATACCGGGGGTCCCGAAGTCTCAATGTGATGGTATGCGGAATGCTTTGGCGATTCCTTATACGATACAGGTTTAGTAATCTCTGGAAATTCGTTTAAGAGTTCATGCCAAGGGTTACTATCGTTAACAGACTTAACCGTAAAAATATCACTATTACAACTAATTGACGTAATAACGTTCAGTTTCGTCACTTGGTCTATTAATTTCCGCGCACTTAAATCGACAATAAGTCGGTGGTGTTTTAAAAAGTCTGCACCTAATATCGGCTGTTTGACCTCTTTTGATAAATGTCCATCTATAAGGTCGTCTTAAATTAAGATTTAACGTTAGGGTGACAACTCCGTATGTCCGTATCTCTGTCCCATTTGCAGCGTATAACTTATAATCACTTACGGATGATTTATATTTTGCACTAACTGCACTCACTGGCACTACCGATACGTTGGCTCCGGTGTCCACCAAAAACTGGTAACCACTTTTTGAGTCAGTTACACACAGGCGGTGATTTGCCCTCGTGATACAGCCTTCCGCCGCTGACTGCACCGCGTCTAGTTTTCCGGGGTATTCTTCTTCCAATTACATGGGTCCACGCATTTGTTGGCCTTATTACCATATTTAAAATGGTAAAAACATAACCAATCTGGGCTTTGGCGTGACCTTCCTTGTGACTTGCCCCGTGGAGTCCTGTCGCGGAACTTTGACGCTGATGACCTTCGGCTAAAACTTCCATCGCGCCGCCAAGGACGGCCTCGTTGAATGGCCTCTACCTGCAGTGTAAGCTTAGCTACCTGTGCTGCCAGGTCCGGTTGCCGGGCCTTATCCGACTGTATCTCTGCTACCTCTATCGGCTTCGAGGTCTCCATAATCTTATCCGCCACTACGGCTAGAGCGTTTAGGTCGACGTCGGTAACTGCCAGCACTGCTCTAACTGATGATGGTAGATGTCCAATCCACAGCATCCTCAACGATTCCTCAGCTATTTTACCTTTTGCCAGGTCGGTCATTCTCCTTAAAAGCTGGGATGGTTTCTGCGAGCCAAGCTCCATCTCGCTGAGTAGTTTCCTGAACTGCCGCTCTTTTGTCTCCTCATAGACTTGGAGCAACCGCTCTTTTAGGGCTTCGTACTTATTGTTTTCCGGCGGCTCTAAAATTAAATCACTAACCTGCTCTATTGCACTTTTGGAGAGTTTGGTAACTACTAAATTTTGTTTCGCCGCGTCCCCCAATTTTTGGCCAAATATAGTAGCCTCAAACTGCGCGAACCATAGTTTCGGCTTGTCCAGCCAAAACTCCGGTATGCGTGACGATATTGTCACGGCCGCCAAACCATCTTGCCTGGCTGTTTCCGTCGCTGATTTATTGTCCGCAGAGCTGGGCTGGGCTAAGGTTTGCTGTTGTCCGAACATCTCGGGAGTCTTTACCCTAGATCACTTGTTTTTCAGTCGGGGTCACCACTGTAGGAATTGGGGTACCTACTCCTAACACAAGGATAATCAAATAATAGAAATCTTGATTCACTCAATTTATTTGGCGTGTCGCCTTCACAGTGATCTAGTAACGACTGTCACTCGTACAACATTCTAATAAATTTTCCACTGCGTACGCGGTGGTCCGCTGAGTCAGACAAGGCATCGTATTGCATGTGCATTGTGTCCCTACACCCGTGACTTCGTTCGCGTGGATATTTTTTTTAAAAATCCCGTGAGAATAATTTTTTTTTCCTACGCTCCTTTGAGCTCATACCTTGCTAAAAACTGTTAAAAGTTCACTGGCGGATGTTTAGGTAGATCAAAATGTAAACATCCGCCAGTGAAAGTCCCATCAAAATCGATCCAGCCTTTCAGAGATTAGTCAGTAATCTTTAAAGTATTTCCTTTCTAACAAAAAAAGAATGAATGAAATCGGACCACGCGTTAACGAATTACAGCTAAGTGCACATTTTGACTTTCATCCCCTCTCCCAAGGGAACCGTACTAAATTTCGGAATAAAAAGTATCTTATATATTACTCCGTAGTGTGAACTTAAAACATGCCAAGATTCACTTCAATCCATTCAGTAGTTTTTGCGTGATGCGCGCACAAACATACAGACAAACAGACAAAATTTTCAAAAATAGCTTTTTTACGTTCTATTACTTATACCTAACATTCCCCATGTTATTATTTTTCAAAAATCTTTAATGTACAGAAACGGTAAGTCTACGATTTTATTAGGGTAAAACCCGGATAGACGCCCCACTTTTTGAAATGACCTCCTAACTTTTAAAATATTAATTTATCACAAATAATATTTATGAATATAGCTAGTTTAATCTTTTGGGTTCCATTATGACTTGTTTTTGTTGTCCTAACGATTACAGATTTTGCAGAATTTATCTTTTTGCAGACCCTTTTTTTTGAGGATAGATGCCTACCTGTGTGGATAGATGCCCCACTATGAAAATACTAAAAAGGATAGATGCCCTATGAAAAAAATAAGCAAAATACTTAGTTTTATAAGGTTTTATTATCTAAATATATAAAAGGAAAAGGTGACTGGCTGACTGACTGACTGACTGATCTATTAACGCACAGCTCAAATCACTGCACAGATCGGGCTGAAAGAGATAGATGCCCCGAAGAATATAAAACTATTAGGAATTTATTGAAAAAAGAAATAAAACTATAAAAGAACATTAAAAATATTAAAAAAAATACTTGATATATCTATAGGTATATATAAAGGGATAGATGCCTCTAAGGGCACCTATACCTCGAAAAATCGAGGCAACTATCCTTTTTGATATGGATAGATGCCCTTTTATTTATTAAATAAACTAAAAACTAAAGAGCGATTATTTACACTTAGGTGTACACTTATTGAACCAGTGTATTGACATAATAAAAAATATAACAGAATCTACTACTACTTCAAAAGTTATACAACGGCAAATACTCGCCTCTAAAACTTTGAAGGATTTGCCGCGTTCGCTGCGGAGATAATCACACGCACAAGCGAAACAAATTGTTTTAATACAAATGTATGTAGGGGCCTGAGGTTTGGGGGGCCTGCGCTTCTTATTTAAACTATCAATTTTTAGTCGCGAGTTTGGGAAGTCAGGTTTTTTGACACTGAGGCATCTATCCAACTGCGGCATCTATCCGGGTTTTACCCTATATGTATAGATATAGAAGATAGATAGATAGAAGATATAGATTTGTAAAAAAAAACGGTGAAGGAAAACATCGTGAGGAAACCTGCATGCCTGAGAGTTCTCCATAATGTTCTCGAAGGCACATCCGCACACTATCCGCACTTGGTCAGCATGGTGGACTACGGCCTAAATCCTTCTCACTCTGAGAAGAAACCAGTGCCCTGTAATGGGCCGGTAAAGGGTTGATCATGATGATGATGATGATGATGATGATGATGATGATGATGATGATGATGATGATGATGATGATGATGATGAAAAAAGCTGTAAGCCTCATGTGCTGTTTTAGAACGCTGCTGATGAAAACTATAGTGCTCTCTATGTTCATCATCATTTTCATAATTATTTCAGACAGTATAACTCCACTGCTGGACATAGGCCTCTCTCAATGAGCGTAAATGCACCCGGATCTCAGTGGTGCTTGCCCACTACCATCTACATATTATTTTGTATCTGTTTTGGATTACATAAAAATAACTTAGTAATTATGGTATCGGTATACGAGAATGTATTTGCATAATTTTCTATGAATAAACGGACCCTGTTTGACATAATTTCCTTCAAAGTTTATATCAATTTATATAATTTTTGAAGTCTCCTATAAATTATATCTATACATAATATATTATTATAATAAAATCGTAGAATTGCCGTATCTGTACATTGAAGATTTTTGCAAAATAATAACTGGGGGATGTCAGGGATAAGTAATAGAACGTAAAAAAGCTATTTTTGAAATTTTTGTCTGTTTGTCTGTTTGTCTGTTTATCTGTTTGTCTGTTTATCTGTTTGTCTGTTTGTCTGTATGTTTGTGCGCGCATCACGTAAAAACTACTGAATGGATTGAAATGAAACTCGGCATGATTTAAGTTAATACTATGGAGTAACATATAGGATACTTTTTATCCCGAAATTCAGCACGGTTCCCTTGGGAGAGGGGATGAAAGGCAAAATGTGTACTTAGCTGTAATTCGTTAACGGGTGGTCCGATTTCATTCATTCTTTTTTTGTTAGAAAGTAAATACTTTAAAGACTACAGGCTAATCTCCGAAAGGCTGGACCGATTTTGATGGGACTTTTACTGGCGGATGTTTACATTTTGATGTACCTAAACATCCGCCAATGAACTTTTAACAGTTTTTAGCAAGGTAGCTCAAAGAAGCATAGGAAAAACAAAATGATTCCCACGTGATTATTAAAATCAATATCCACGCGAACGAAGTCGCGGGTATCCGCTCGTAGTAAATATATTCGAAAAACAATGCAGTAACTGCACTGTTAATTTGAAGAAAATATTTCACTGCACAGTTTTTCGAATAAATTTGCCGGTATCGTCAGCTGCGATAGGGTTATGCCGAGTTTGCATACCTCAACGACGCTACTAGATTTCGAATATTGAAAAACTATAATATCAGAGCAAAACGGACCCAAAGTTTATTATTTTAGAGTCATTCAATACCTACTTCCAATTTTATTTTGCAAATTTTCGCTTGAAGCGCTGACAGTAGATTTATGGACGAACTCAAACCTTAAAACAAGCCGGTTTAGGTCAATTTCACTTTGAATTTATTGTGTTTCGATACTCAAATCGATAAACGTTGCCGCAATGTGCAAACTCGGCATAACCCCACAGATATTAAAAACTGTTGCGAAATTTTTAATATCCTCATCCATATTGGTAATGAAAGAGAAACTATGAACTGTTTGTAAAATGCATTGCAATGCGGCATTTGTCGGACTCTTAATTAATACGCGCTTTGCAGGCGTAGCAATCCTAGAAAGGTCATCTTAAAACACCACATTTAAAATTTACTCTGTGTAGGTAGATCGACCACATCAGACGTGTCGCAGGGAGCCGTTGGATAGAAGTAGCGCAAGATTGCGGCGTGTGGAACTTTCTACCAGAATCCTATGTTCAATTGTGGACATCAATGGGTTGGTGACGCTGACGATGATTTTAAATAATAATTGCTAGGTATATTATAATTATTATATCTACGTGAAAGTATGTAGATGTCTCTTTTTTTGAAGTCAGTTAAAAATATTCGGAACATGATGTGGTTAACAAGCATCTTTTCAGATGAGACCTGTTGCAAGCAAAATTACCTAGGTAAGTTAGTATTACGCCTCCAAAGAGTTTGTAAGTAGTGTTGTATACTAAGTAATAAGTGAGTTAACTCTAAGTATCTCATTCTTACAACTTGTTACCGAGTTTCAATTCTGCCAATTTGAATACGCGTAGCACTCCACCGTAGCGACTTGCGTTCTACGTAACTTTTCGTAGCACTAGTACTTTTGTAAACATAGTTTCTTCAACTACGTAGGAACAACTCGCGCAAAAACAGGTGCGTTCTCTATTCCCTCACTCCCATATCTCAATGGAATGGCAATCCACCACGACCAGCGCTAACTTGCAAGTATTTGCTCTTCTTTTGTTCACACTTACACTATATATTATTATGTCGCACGTCTAAAGTTAGACTGGTAGAAAATGCTATTAACATTAAGTCCGCCAATTGTACTTCATTTAAAGTCCTGTACAATAAAAAATCCAATACCTTTTTTTAGGCCAACCCGGGATTCCCACCTAGCAGTTACCTCCTCCAAACTAGTAATGCCCACAGCTGGGCACAAGCTTCCTTCACGGCACAGGTGTGAAACGCCGCCCAACTACAAACTCCAGGCTGGGACTGAGAATTTCATGACGGAAAAGTCCAATTCCTGACAGTTATTTTCCCGACCCGGGAATCAAACCCAGGACCTCGATTTATGCAGCCGAATATGCTAACCACTACTAGACTAGACCAACGAGGCAGTAGAAAAACGCATAGTAGTATCACTACATAGTATAAAACAAAGTCGTTTTCTTTGTCCCTATATCCCTTTGTACGCTTAAATCTTTAAAACTACGCAACGGATTTTAATGCGGTTTTTTTTAATAGATAGAGTAATTCAAGAGGAAGGTTTATATGTATAATAACATCCATTAAATAGTGGAGAAATACTGTTATTTTTGAGGTTTCTAATGTGATGTCGTAAATAATTACATTTTTTCCGCTTACATTGCAAACGCAGGCTGAACCCTACGAGATTTATCAATATAATGTACTAAGTATTGTACACATTGAAAAGGTCTATAGAAAACTCCGCGATGGTATATGTCTATCTCTTATAGATATCCCACAATAACATTTTTTGTCATTTACTTTTTTACGACAAATAATGGCTAATTTTAGAAGCGATTTTAACCAATACAGCATTAATCCTTATCTAATTAAATACCTTAAGTACATTGTTGATTTATTATAGATCTATATGGCCCTTTGCAGCATATGATTTAAATGAATATTTTCGAAGATATTACAGATTTAAAAATTGCGGGACATAGACATTGCGCGCGGCGCGCGGTTCCAGCCAGCCGGGGCGGCGCGGCGGTGCGTAAAGTTCTCCCTATAGCGTTTTGAATTTAGCAGCGATCGGTCATCGGACGCGTATGCTATCGGACAGTGTGACCATTTGGTCAGGTGGCAGATTTCCTTGAATACTGCCACAATCTGCCACTTTCTTAAATCGTCAGTTTATTCTGCCAGAGTTATTTATTTCGGAGCCAAATGACAGAAATCTGCCACAAATGGTCACACTGCTATCGGAGCTCTCTAGCGAGGAAAATAACAATCACACTAATATTATAAAGGCGTTATTAAGTTATTAAGTTTGTGTGTATGTTTGTTCCTCTTCTCCGCCGCAACTACTGAACCAATTTGGCTGAAATTTTGAATGGAGATAGCTTATGCCCTGACTTAACACATAAAGTAACTTAGTATTCCTGTAGGACTAAAATAGATATAGACCTCCAAAACGCCACAGAGGGCGCTGCTGTTCTTAGGTAAATCACGCTCACATAACCCATTATTGCAATACTTTGCTGTGTAGCATGCATTGGCAACACATAGGCTACTTTTTATCCTGGAAAAATGCACAGTTCCCACGGGATTTTGAAAAACCCGAAATCTATATCTACAGCTATAGGTAGATTACTATAGCGACCTTGCTTGATATTTTAAGTATAAAGGTAGGAAAAAGGAACGGGAACGGGAACCGGAACTCCACGATTCCCTCGGGATTTGTTCAAAACCGAAATTCACGCGGGCGAAGCCGCGGGCAGAAGCTAGTTACATAATAAAGCGTCGTCTTTGTCCCTCTCGATTTACGTATATCGTTTTTCTTGTCAGTGGTAGTTAGCATATTCGACTGCAGATCACGAGGTTCTGGGTTCGACTCACGGATCGAGCAGATTATTGTTAGGTATTGGGATTTTCTGTCAAGAAATTTTCAGTGCCTGCCTGGAGTT
The DNA here is from genome assembly GCA_920104075.1 of Melanargia galathea. Taxonomy (NCBI): domain Eukaryota; kingdom Metazoa; phylum Arthropoda; class Insecta; order Lepidoptera; family Nymphalidae; genus Melanargia; species Melanargia galathea. The sequence goes on from OV049855.1 coordinate 25,309,697, forward strand.
GGAAGTTGGCCGTGTTTCACTCCCGTGCCTCGGAGAGCACGTTAAGCAGTCGGTCTCGGTTATTATCACTATCATGTGACAATAGTCGTTAAAGCCCGCCAACTCGCATTGGAGCAGCGTGGCGTGTTTAAGCTCTAAATCTCTCCCTCCTATGAGAGAGGAAGCCTGTGCCCAGCAGTGCGACGTAAAAAGGCTGTATAGTGGTGGTGTTGTGGTGGTGTGTCGGGGGTTTCTAGTAGTATAGGTACAATATTCCAAGTACAATTCCACAGTCGAGCACTTCTTTTAATTAATTCCACACACCACCCAGCAATGAAACGATGCGAAGTGAGCCGCGGGCGGAATCTAGATGAACGCCTTATCTTGTATTTCATTTACATAATGCCGAGCTACAGTCACCGAGCGCTATATACAGTCGCCCGCTTAGTCGCTTAACACGCCCGAGTGTGACATACGGCTCGAGAGAAATATCAGCTATCGGTCGAGCAATTCGGAGGACAGACATAAATAAATTAAGTTTTTTTGAACCATTGGACCAGTGACGACGTTAACACAAAATTCACAATATAAAAAAGACATACGTAATAAATTAAAACTAGTTACCGACTCATCTAGTCATTTGACTGGCCCGTTGGCGTGGTTGGCAGTGACCCTGCCTTCCGCTCCGGGGTCGCGGGTTCGATTCCCGCCCCGAGTCTGGGTGTATTTATAATATGTATGTATGTATACCTTTATTAAAATATATATGTATGTATTTATATGTAAATATGTCTATCAGTCGGCTGTTACCTATAACACAGGCATTAAGTTGCCTACTTTAGGAACAGACGACCGTGTGTGTATGTGTGAGTATTTATTATTATTATTATTATCTATGATTAGAATATTATGTAAAGACTCCTAAAATTCTACAGACTAATTATTGTACAATCAGTTTTGTAGGTTATAAGCTAGATGTTACGTTGTATATTAGATAAATAAGAAAGACATATACCTATAAAATAAAAATAGTAGTTATGCGGTATGCCATGTTCTTTCTCTAGATGTTTTATTTCCTTCATTAATAGGTTGCCTGGAAGAGATTGCTTCATAGCGATAAGGTCGCCTAATGCACAACTTTAGTACTTATTATGTTTTTCTTATTGTTGTGTCCAATGGTGTATAATAAAGTATATTTTTATTTCATTTTCATTTTTCTTGTTGCCTCTGTTCTGTTGAATAAAATAAAATAAAGATCTTGTACTCTTTCCAAAGCATTGGCGCAAGTTTTTAGTCTACGATTTCCTTCTGCGGCAGGTTTCGTCCTCCTGCCTGTCACTTTCCCATGCATGATCAGTTGAAGAATTTCATGCTTCTTGGTAATACATACCAAGTTATGTTAAATGAGATTGCTGTCTAAATTATTCGACCGCGTGTAGTAAACAGCGACGTTTAGCCTTAAAAGCTCGATCGCGAAGTCGCGGGTACACGGCGCGTGCACGGCGGGAATAGACGGGAGTTTTTGTGACGTTTTTTTATTGTGTGCCATCTTTCCAGGCGGAATGGTCTTATTGTGCTAATATAACAAGTGATGCGCGAGTTTTTTTTTAAACTGTGATTTTTTTATGTTAGTTTATATAATAGCGATGCCCAACATCACACTATTATCTTCACTAAATTAACTAGCGGTCCACCCCGGCTTCGCCCGTGGTACATAATATATAGCCTATAGCACTCAGGAATCACGTACATATCCAACGGTGAAAGAATTTTTGAAATCGGTCCAGTAGTTCCTGAGATTAGCGCGTTCAAACAAACAAACTTTTCCGCTATATTATATTAGTATAGATAGTATAGATGTTATAAATGCGAAAGTGTAATCTATTTATTGGTTTATCCTAACCCATAACAGAGCTACGGATTGACGTAAATTTTTGGTGAGGAACTGTGGTGCTATTCTCAAACTTAGTTACCTACAGAAAATGGTTGCCAACGAATGAGTTCGATATACATTGCCGTTTTAATGTGTGAAATGAAATCACTGTTAACTTTATATTACACACAGTAAAGCAGCAATGTATATCGAACTTATTCGGTGGCTATGATTTTCAGTTGGTAACTAAGTTAGCCGGAGAGTGACAAACTACAAACTACAAACTGCGCACCGCATTTTACGTTGTGGGTGAAAAATTCTACCGGGTTACCTACGGATGAAAAAATATTAAATTACACTGTAGCTATATCAACAATACTTGGATAAATTAACAATCGGATTGGAAACTGTGTCAACGGCACTTGGCACACTGAACTAATATTGAAAACGTGAAAGTATTAACACCAGAGGCGCCCCTTGACCTGGCCCTAGCGACACTGTTTCCGAATGAGATGACAGAGAAATACCACGTTGACGGTTTGTTTTATTTTCTGTATAATTAATTAATGTAAAATTTACTTTGACTTAAACGATGTCATTAACCTTTAAGTACCGACGTACTATTTTAGTTACATAAGTACCGACGTGAGGTCTGCTAGACCACCATAGTTTTCCAATCGAAAACTTTTGTGTTTCTTATTATTCTTCTAAAAAAAAAGTTTCTATGTATTGTTAAATATCTACTTATTGTATAAGTAAAACAAAATGTAGAAGTTTTCACATTTATTACTGATTATAAGCATTATTATAGCAATCATAGATTCTTCGTTTGAAAAACTTTTATCTTAATAATTCATATGTATCAGTAATACTATTATTTTTTCTTAAAAACAACTTTTTCTTAAAGATTAATAGCTAGATAAATAATAAAAAATAAAAAACCTTAATAATCAGCAGTTTTCTCAAAAATCACAAGGTATCAAATTGCAGGAACTATCAAAGTTTACAAACAGTCTTTGCATAGGCCTACTGCATTGTAGGCACACGTGTTTCATACAAGTATCACAGTCTGTTCAGGTGCTGAATTATGGTCACTCTCCAGCAGTAAAATTTGGGTAGATATCCTCAGATTCGGACTCTGAGCCATTCCACTAAACATTCTTGGTGGTCTTTATATTGAAGCAATGTTTGATATCTTTTCTTACCTACAGGAACACTTTTATTTTTATTTATGGCTGCCCGTTTCATGCCTGAAGAATCTGGCTGATCCATTGTTATAACTGACTGAAAATAAAAGAGAAAACAATATAATCTGAAAAAAGTCGCATCCAAAAAAAGTTACATAAGTACCGACGAGTGGTCTGACAGACCACTCGTGATCTTATAAAAATCAAAACTTACCGAAATCGTACGCGCCGACGCTGCCACTCTGCAGGAACGCTGCTGGGCGACTTCCCGAGGGGTAGAGAGAAGCACAGGAGGATACTTTTTCGCTAACATAGGTAATCAGACTTTTCGACCTCTCGAGGTGTCTGTCAGACCACACGTCGGTACTTAAAGGTTAAGTCAAAATTCAATTTTAATAAATTTTATTATTCTATTATAACGGGTAAATTTGCAGTTGAAGATTAACTACGACTTATTATATTGTGGTGAGCGCTGTGGTCTTACACGTGGGAGGTCCCGGATTCACTTCCCGGCAGTGGTAGTTTGAAATTTTATAATTTTTTTAAAGTGTAGTAGCTTCAGCCATGGTTAGTTACCACCCTACCCGCAAAGCCGTGACACCAAGCCATTTAAATAGCTTGCTTAAATCGGCAACATCGCGATGTTGCATAGAAACCGATCAGGGGTGTGGGTTTAATAGAAACTGTCATACCCCTTCCAAGTAAGCTCGCTTCCACCTTAGACTACATTGTCTCTACATCCATCAGATGATAATACTATAGTAGTCAAGTGCTAACTTGTAGATGAATAAAAAAAGCCACATAAATAGTTCCTTCGTTGCAAATGTCCATGGACAGAGGTAACCATATAACATCACGCCTGCTACTTTTTAAAAACAAGTATAAATTAAAAATTAAAAAACCCCGACATTCGCCATTTTGTTGCAGCGCCCATCTTGAATTTGCAATAGTGCTGTTCTACTAGTCAAGCCCTTTTATTAGATACCCATACCCATATTAAGGGAGTTGTGAAAAAATAAGTAATCCGCCATTTTGTAGCGGCGGCCAACTTGCACCGATTTTCTTAAACATAGCTAACAACACTCTCGACTAATTCACCTTTCAAACAAAAAAAACCGCATTCAAATTGGTCCACCCGTTTGAGCGCCACAGGGGAACAGACAGACACACACACACACACACACACACACACACACACACACACACACACACACACACACACACACACACACAGACACGTCAAACTTATAACACCCCGTCGTTTTTGCGTCGGGGGTTAAAAACTTTTTACTTTATGTAAAGTTAAACAGTATGCGTAATTGAGAAGTTAACATACTTACATACCTACAATACAGATTCAAATAATCAAACAACTCAGACTCCGGGGAACTCGATGTCCAACTAGCGTCCTTGATCCGTATACCGACTGGGATATTAGGTACCTACCTATTGACTATGTATTTACTTTAGCGTGGCCCCAATTATAGCTCAATCTACTGTACCAAGAGAGATTATTAGATACTACTTAACACTACATAGTATAAAACAAAGTCGCTTTCTCTGTCCCTATATCCCTATGTCCCTATGTATGCTTAAATCTTTAAAACTACGCAACGGATTTTGATGCGGTTTTTTTTAGTAGATAGAGTGATTCAAGAGGAAGGTTTATAAGTAGAAAAATTGGACCCGGTAGGTGGCGCTAATAGCGGACAGGACGACGTCTGCCGGGTCCGCTAGTTGTTAAACAAAGTCCCTCCGACTTTATCTGACTGTGCGCGCTTATCTCAAAAACCACTAAAGGTATTTTCATCCGTATTTCAGTAATGGATAGCCTGATAATGCGAAAAGATTTAAATGTAAAAATACAGATTTTTTGCAAATTAGACGTAAGACTAGAGGTATTGCTCCCAGGTAGATATATTTTCGCTAACTCAATTTACTAATCATACACTAAAATCTATTCATATAATAATATTCTAAAGTAGGTACATTTTTTTATATAAATTAATTGATTAAGGCAGATTTCAGTAGTAAAGCTCTCGGGTAATTTTTCTGTGACTACTGAAAAATTTTTCATTGGCACGGCTGAACCGATTTTGATGCGAATTAAATGAATCTGAACGTTAACAGACTTTACTCGAAATTATACAAGGAGTGTTGGTTACTCTCCCGTTCCCCCGGGATATTTAAAAATCAAAGTCCACGCAGATGAAATCTCAGGCATCAGTAAGTTTTCAAATAAAAGTAACATGACTAGTTCATATGACAAGTCTACACCGATTAGTTGAGTGTGCTCAGCGATTTATCACTGTCACTTAGTGAAATGAGAATTCTGCAAGTGACGCGCTGCTCTGAAATTGAATTTCCCTAAAGTCGAGCGCATATTGCACTTTTTTACAGGACCCTAACGACTTGAACCAGTCCTAGCAGGAAAGTTGTTGTTGCGGTACGGTACGGCGGTCAGGACACAAGGTCCAGCTAGTTATGTCAAACTTTAAGAGGTCAAAGTCAAAAAGTCAAAGTATGTATATTTATTCAAAACAAGCGGACACCCGCGACTTCGTTCGCGTGGATATTAGTTTATAAAAATCCCGTGAGAATCGTTTTGTTTTTCCTAAGCTCCTTTGAGCTCATACCTTGCTAAAAACTGTTAAAAGTTCACTGGCGGATGTTTAGGTAGATCAAAATGTAAACATCCGCCAGTAAAAGTCCCATCAAAATCGGTCCAGCCTGTCAGAGATAAGCCAGTAATCTTTAAAGTATTTCCTTTCTAACAAAAAAAGAATGAATGAAATCGGACCACCCGTTAACGAATTACAGCTAAGTACACATTTTGAATTTCATCCCCTCTCCCAAGGGAACCGTGCTGAATTTCGGGATAAAAAGTATCCTATATGTTACTCCATAATATGAACTTAAATCATGCCGAGTTTCATTTCAATCCATTCAGTAGTTTTTACGTGATGCGCGCACAAACATACAGACAAACAGACAAACAGAAAAACAGACAAACAGATAAACAGACAAAAATTTCAAAAATTGCTTTTTTATGTTCTGTTGTTCTGTTTTACTTATCCCAACACCCCCCAGTTATTATTTTGCAAAAATCTTCAATGTACAGATACGGCAAGTCTACGATTTTATTATATGTAATAGATAGATAGATTGGCACACTGTACACTTTTTGAACGTCAATATAAGAAGTTAAGAACATGAAAGTGAGTTAAGGGAGATAATTAGGTACTTACGAAAACTTAAAACTAAAATTATGATGGTTCCAAACGTGCCCTGGTCTGAAAAGAGCCCACAACAGACTTAGCCGGTTTTTTTTAATTTATTCACAGTCATTATGGTTTTGTCTACAGCCAAATTCAACTCGGCTGAACAGCGTTCGGGAAATTTCAAGATGCTTCTCTACAAAAATTGCTACAAAAAAATTGCATACCTAAGTATATATAAAATCACGCGATTTTATACATACATATATAGGTATGCAATTTTTTCACGAAGATAAAATTATCTAGACAGTACGTGACAGAATAAAATTATTTACAGAGTACGTGGCATTTAGGGTTGTCACCTTCTTTTTTAAATTAAAAAAGATCAGTGTAAGAAAAATAAATAGTGCCTGCTTATTTAATCCTATATTTGAATTGTGTTGTTTTGAGTTGTATCTTGATTGAACTAGGATTAGATTCTATAAAAATGCCATACCATTTTCAAGTACGTTTATGATAATTAACTCATGTTACATTGGGTAGTAGATATCAAGTAATATCATAAATTACAAAATCGGCACAATGTACATTAACAGAGAGTCCGATTCTACTCACGACTGCTTCATCATTTTCAAGATTTAAGCGGTAAGGCAAGCAAAGCAGCAAGCAATGTTCCAAAATATATATGGCATGGAGCCGTTCATAATCTGCGGCAATGCTAGGATACTCATTATAGTGAAAAGGTCGTCGCAACGCAACGTCGCAAGTGGCAACCCTAAATGACAGCATAAAATTATTCACAGTGTAGGTACGTGATGAAACAAGCGTAGGCATAAAATGTTCTCAAATTGTATCTCTGATACGTGACGTCAGCGTTTTTCTGTGTCATATGTTGATACTTTTTGGTTATTGACAATAATATGTTACGGTTCGCTGCCGCCTGTGAAAAATTTAGAAAGGTTCTTATTTTGCCTGGCATTGCCATCACTACATATTATAAAATAGAGGGCCCCGCTACATCTGTCTGTCTGTATGTTCGCGATAAACTCAAAAACTACTACGCATTTTCATGCGGTTTTCATCAATAGACAAAGTGATACATGAGAAAGATTAGATGTAATTATAATTTCTTAAGGTTGTGTAAATTGGTTGAAATGTGACGATAATAGTTGGAAATATATGAAAAAGTCAAGCCGTCTGGGAGCGTTCATCGAAAACGCTGCCTAATCGTTTTGAGATATAACAAAAAAATGTATGGTTTAATTGAAGCGGCATGCATTACAAGTTACTACCCGTACGAAGTTAGGGCGGGTCGCTAGTATTATATAAAGTGATTCCTTTTTAGTTTATCTTTTGCAATGTGTATTTTCACAACTATAAAAATGAGAGAACTGTAAGTACGTATATTTACATAAACATAATAAAGACAGTCAATGTATTAAAATTTTATGATATTAGATTATTGATAGGAAAAAACATGTAAGATTCTGCCACGTGCTGCTGTTTAGTGCACGTGCACTTAATAAATCCGAACAAAAAAGCTATTAGTGCTCAAGTTTCCGTCTGTATAGTTTGGTTTTAATAGTTGCTCTCCGTTATTCCATTATGTACATTTTCCGGAAAAACATTTCATTTACGAGTACGTATTACGGAAACGCCCGTGATGTTTATTAAGACTTGACGAAATACTTTATTCTCTTTGCTGCTGTATATTTTGTCGAGACAAAGCTGTGAGACGTACTTTTGTGACAAAATATGCATTTTTTACGTCTCTTTTCTTGGTGTACGCAGATTCCGTATTCAAGTTTGTGTATGCAAATGAAAATTTTCAAGCTTCTTTTGATCGGCTGATTCTCAAATCAGCCGATCAAAAGAAGCTTGAAAATTTTGAGGTATGTAAAATATCTACCATAATAATAATATATGAAATCGTAGACTTGCCGTATCTGTACATTAAAGATATTTGCAAAATAATAACTGGAGGATGTTAGGGATTTAACGTACTGAATTTCGGGACAAAAGTATTTTTTATGTTACTCCGTAGTATAAACTTAAATCATGCCAAGTTTCATTTCAATCCATTTAGTAGTTTTTGCGTGTTGCGCGCACAAACATACAGACAAACAGACAAAAATTTCAAAAATAGCTTTTTTACGTTCTTATCCTTAACACCACCCAGTTATTATTTTGCAAACATCTTTAATGTACAGATACGGCAATTCTACAATTTTATTATATGTATAGATATAGATAGATAGAAGATAGATTACTTATCCCTAACATCCCCCAGTTATTATTTTGCAAAAATATTTAATTTACAGATACGGCAAGTCTACAATTTTATTATATGTATAGATTAAGGGCTTGTAAGAGATTTACGAATATGACAGTCTATCAGTTCAGATGAAGACAACGACCACGAAACTTTCATAATTTTCAATTAAACACAATTTATACTTTATACAGTTTTTAACTGTCCCGAATAGAATACGACAGCGGGTCAAGTAAAACTAAAGTTTGAAGTACTAAAATAGTTGTAGCAGTCATTTAACGGAATGTAAATGCAGCATGCTGAGTCATGACGTACACTGTGAATTGAATTAAAATAAATACGGTTCCTTGAGAACACTATTGTAGTTAAAAATGCCTTTTTCTTCTTCCCAACGGATAGATGTCCACTGTTGGACATAGGTAGCTTGCAAGGATCGTCACAGAAGACGATCTTGTGCCGCTTGTTTCCAGCCGCTCGCGCTGCCAGCGACTCGCTTGTGATCGTTTATGGATCTAATAGTGGGTCTAGACGTCCACTGTTGGACATCTCTTGCACGGATCGCCTCATCTTGTACAGTTCTCAGTGTGTTACACTGAGCGGCCGCCAACAAGTACGGGAGGTAGCGCTACAGTTGAGCAAGTCATTTTATACCGACTGGATATTTTTTTAATTCAACTACAAGTTAGCCCTTGACTGCAATCTCACCTGATGGTAAATGATGCAGTCTAAGATGGAAGCGGGCTGGAAGAGATATGTATACCCCTGATCGGTTTCTACACGGCATCGTACCATAACGCTAAATCGCTTGGCGTAGGGTGGTAACCAGCCACGGCTTAAGCCTCCCACCATAAAAGACCAGAAACAACTTAGAAATTATAAAATTCCAAATTGCCCCTGCCGGGAATTAAACCCGGGACCTCCCACTTATAAGACCACAGCGCTTACCACTGCGCCAGGAAGGTCGTTAAAAGCGCGTTTCTCCTTTGCGCGCTTCATACAAACGAAGTATGATCGTTCGTTCGTTCGTTCGTTTCAACCAATGGACGTCCACTGCTGGACATAGGTCTCTTGCAAGGATCGCCACAGCACACGATCTTGTGCCGCCTGATTCCAGCGACTCGCTTGAGACAGGTGGGCCTAAAAATGAACATGAGTAAGACGAAGATCATGTCTAATGCTCATGTTCCGCTCCACCCGGTAATCGTTGAGAACTCTGCACTCGAAATTGTAGACGAGTACATATACCTGGGACACACGGTCCAGCTAGGTAGGTCCAATTTTGAGAAAGAGATCAACCGCCGAATTCAACTCGGCTGGGCAGCGTTCGGGAAACTTCGAGATGTCTTTTCGTCCAATATCCCTCAGTGTCTAAAGACGAAAGTCTTCGAACAGTGCGTGTTGCCAGTGATGACTTACGGATCTGAGACATGGTCGCTAACAATGGGCCTCATAAGAAGGCTCAGGGTCACTCAGCGGGCGATGGAGAGAGCTATGCTCGGAGTATCCCTGCGTGATCGAATCAGAAATGAGGAGATCCGCAGGAGAACCAGAGCTACCGACATAGCTCATCGAGTCGCGAAGCTGAAGTGGCATTGGGCGGGGCACATTGCACGAAGAACCGATGGACGTTGGGGTCCCAAGGTGCTTGAATGGCGACCTCGCACCAGCAAACGAAGCGTAGGTAGACCCCTCACTCGATGGACAGACGATCTCAAGTATGATCCTTATTGGAATATTAGGTTACCAATCAAATTCAATGAAGTTTTTTTGGCTAATAGGTACACCATGCTTTAATTAAGTAGATACCTACTTACATTTGTGGAACTACCTAGGTAGTGCCTAGGTAGGTACCTAGGTAGTAGTAGTAGGTACCTAGGTATTAAAGCTCTGGTTGATTATTATTCTAAACCCATTCGCGATTAATTATTCATAAGGGTGTTCCGACATTTAACCGCTTTGATTTGACAAGAAACGCCCTGATCCGACAATTCCTTGGGGCATTGTTTGCGTTAAACGAATGTTAGGCATTAAGTGGCGCATTAAAATGTATGAAGTCATCCCTTACGTGGGCCTCAGGACGCCTATCGGGCTCTGTATGGGAAGACAAAGTTAATTTGTACGGTCATTGATAGACCTAATTAATGTCAGATTTCTTCTTAATCGAAATATAGATTTAAGATCCAAAAGTATAATAGATACGTCAACAGTTGACTCCACCACCACTACAGCCTTTTTTACGTCCCACTACTGGGCACAGGCCTCCTTTCTCATAGGAGAGAGCGATTTAGAGCTTAGACCCGCCACGCTGCTCCAATGCGGGTTGGCGGGCTTTAACGACTATTGTCACATGATAGGGATAATAACCGGGACCGACTGCATAACGTGCTCTCGGTGTGCCACCGCCAACTACCAACCGGGCTGGCACTGAGAATTTCTTGATAGTAAAACCCAATACCTAACAATTATTTGCCCAACCCGAGAATACACCCGGGACCTCGTGATCTGCAGTCGAATATGCTAACCAGTTGACTCAAATCAAATCAAATAAACTTTATTCAAAACTAGCGGTCCGCTCCGGCTTTGCCCGTGGTACATATATAGCCTATAGCACTCAAGGATCACGTACATATCCAACCGCGAAAGAATTTTTGAAATCGGTCCAGTAGTTTCTGAGATTAGCGCGTTCAAACAAACAAACTTTTCAGCTTTATAATATTAGTATAGATTATAATATTAGTATAGACTAGATGATGCCCACGGCTTCGCCCGTGTGTATTTAGGTTTGTAAAAATCTCGTGGGAACTTTGATTTTCCAGAACAAAAGTAGCCTATCTGTAGTAAGTAGTAACCCGTCCACAAAACGGAAAAATTCCGTGGGATCCTTACGATTTCGGAATGCAATTCCTTACAGCATCAGGGTTGAGGAGTTGGACATATACCTACTCGAGGTCATTCAACAATAAAGTCTTTAATTGGTATCCCCAATATCAATTTAAATAACCGACAGTGCCTAAATCCCATTAGTTTTGGGGATCAGATCCCCTACAGCATCAGGATTGAGGAGTTGGAATCCAAATTTTTCGTAGGACAGTGTCGCAATGTTTCTCTATCGATTAAAAAAAAAATTACGCAAATCGGTTCAGAAATCTCGGAGATATCGGTGTACATAGGTAGAAAAACACAACTCCTCCTTTTTTGAAAGTCGGTTAAAAAAGTAGCCTATGTCACTCCCTGGTTAATTCTCTACTTGTATGTGAAAGTCCCGTCAAAATCGGTTCAGCCGTTCCAAAGATTAGCCCGTTCAAACAGACAGACAGACAGACAGACAGACAGACAGACAGACAGACAAAAATTTTAAAAACGTGTGATTCGGTTATAGTATCGTTAAAATAACCGTATGAGCTTAATATGAGGTAGTTATTTCGATATTACAGACAGACACTTCAATTTTATTTATTAGTATAGAGTATAGATTAGTATAGATTGGTACACTGTACCCTTTTTGAACGTCAATTTAGGAATATTAGAGGTAATGGTGATAATTATTTACGAAAAGTTAAAACTAAAACTACGAGGGTTCCAAACGCACCCTGGTCTGAGAAGAGCTGAGGCTGTTGAAGCAAACCCTGATACTTCACATGTACAACTGACAAGGACAATGTTATACGTAAGTATCAATGAAATTCTAATAATAAGGCATTAGAACTGCTGTGTACCACTTCAAAATACGCCTGTCGCCGCTTAACTACATACATAAACATAGTTGTACGCAAATAATGTCTTACACTCAATGCTATGCAGACAGAATTAAGCCGTAGGATTAGCGCGTTAAGGTTGCAAATCCGTCGCATCGTTCGCTTACCTCACACATCGTTGCGCTTGCGACATCCGCGTCCTAAGCACGGCGACAAGGTCACGCGTACACAGCATTTCTAGTGCCTTATTATTAGGATTTCTGTGGTAAGTACCTAATTCTACTAAGCGTACCTATATACTTATATATGTATTTACGTGGGTGATGGCTGGCGGGGTGGAGTGAGTTTGGTATTACCACGTATAAAAGTTGTAATAATATACTCGTATTATATAGGTTCCTAGATAACAATAATATAGGTATTTATTCGCTCTATTTCAGAGCTTTTGTTAAAAAAAATTCAGTAAGTATTTTTTTATTAGTCTACAATATACAATATGCGTAGAAATAATATTTTCAAAAACAGTCTTCGAAGTACACAATAGCCTCATAATTCATTGTAGCGAAGTTTATTGTGTACGCTGCCTTACAATAGGCCGCTTGATCAGATCGGGTGTTTTTTCAATACAACTTTTAAAGGAAGATTCCATGGTAGGTGTATAATACTGAGAACTTTGACCTGGCATAGGGCCAGCAAAGAAGCGGTTTTAGGGACGATTCAAGTTGGACTGTTGCGTAAACGAGCCGTGCCTCATACGAGGCACGTCTGAGTCACGTATTTTCCGCCTCCTTTGACCTTCAAGGCAAGAGTAAATATGCATTTTCTTGGCAAGCGCGTTGCAACTAAGATCATCATTACTTTCCATCAGGCGTGATTGTCGTCAAGCGTAAGTACTACTATCATACATTAAAAAAAATTTTGACGCACAAACTCCTTGAGATTTAGTAGCTTAACTATAGTTGAGCCATTACAAACGTGCAAACTGAGTCATAAATCACTTCGATTGGACCTCTCTCTCGCACTTACAGGCCTTATAGAACTGGAACCTTATTCTCTGGTGTTATGTGTACCTAACAGTAAAAAGGATTTGTGGGTAGTCAATAACAGGTTATAAAGAGCGGTGGGGAGCCCTCACAACCGATGATAGATCGACCGATAACTGATCCTAATGAATTTGCAAAAACTGAATTAATATCGGTCCCGTAATTTTATTAGAAAAATTGTGACATAAAATCGCTGAAATAAACGCAAAATCGCAAAATTATGTTAAATTTTCCGTCGTGGACAAAGAATACGGTCGTGAACAATAAACACATCACTTTTCAAAACACTTCATACCATCGTCAGTTCAAAATGATACCTCATTTTTTCACCAAGGAAAACGCAATTATAGTCCACGTCACATATCTCCGCCCTCGCCACGAAAAAAAACAGCGCTATACTACTATTCCCTGTAAATAGTTCAATTCGCCTATTCCCTGTAAATAGTTCAATTTCCCTATTCCCTGTAAATACTTCAATTCGCCTATTCCCTGTAAATACTTCAATTCGCCTATTCCCTGGCCGCAATCTCAATGCGCTCTATTCACGGCGGCAATCTCGTCGACTGAATACACCATCCAATATGCCGTCCCATGACACGCCATTCAGCACTATATGAATAAATGAGGTGGAGTTTTTAACCCCTGCCTGTGGCTGGTGTATGAAAACACGAGTGGTACAATCAAAGAATATTCGGAAGTGGAACCTTGCGGCTAAAGGTTTGCACATAAGAATTTGGATATTCAACCCAACGTCATTCACCCTATTCTGCTTTGCATCTGAGGGTGATACAGTCAGTGTATACATTAGGAATATCATGTGGTTGCTACGATCTCATAAATCATTGCATACTGCAGATGCGTTATACACCCAAATGTAACCAACTTTTGGGTGCGTTATAGACCCAAATGTAACCAACATTTGGGTGTATAACGCACCTGCAGTTAGTAAACGAAAAAAGGCGCACAGCAAATGTGTTAAGTAAATTAAAACTTTTAAGCTATCGGTAACATGAAGTAAAGTGGCAAATGGAGCAGATAGTTTGAAGCATATGGGCAGATAGAATGGCAACCCTACACTAGAGAGCGTTGTGTTAGGAGACCCCTCAATAGGTGGTCAGGTGACCACAAGTGAGTCAATGGAAACAAGCGGTTCAAGATCGTGTTCTGTAGCAATCCTTGCAATTTATGTCCAGCTGTGGATGTCTGTTTAAGAGAAGGTCGTCAACGACGACTTGTAACAGTGAATAAATCGCTTGCACACGATACAACTCCTATCGCTCCCCAAAACAAAATAGTGAAACAAAAACAGTGCGCCTGAAGAGTTATCGGAACAGTATTTGTCTGTTGCCTCGCAAAGAGTAACATTGCAAAGATCCGTGTTTATTATTCCAGTCACGAGCTGTGAGACTTGACACTTAGCTTGTGGGAGCAATATCTACACTATTCCGCACACAGCTGAAACAGTGACATTTCAATTTTCCAAGCTGCACATACATTGCTGTTTTTATTTGCAAGGGATCTGAATTCTGAACCTAGCTGCATGGTTGAAGCACGACCCTGACACTTGATACAAGCGAACCTACTACTACTAGCAAGGACAACATTATACTGCTGGATGTACTTCCACTCGTACGTTGCAGATGACACCAGGCGACGATTGGAGTGAACGTAGCTTCTTTACACAGTAATAATTCTAGTATTTTCTGGTTGTAGAATGAGAATGAAAAGACCGTTTTTAAAATAAGTGCTTTTCGTGCGCACTTTTACTTACTTTTGGTTACTAAATACTTTTGGTACTAAATACTTTTGGTTATTTCTAATTTATTTTATATATATAAAATAAATCTAAATCTTTCTATTTTATTTTATATATAAAAAATTTCTAATATTTCAATATCGACCAATCAAAGTCATGAAAATATTGTACTTTGTCAACTTCCCTTTTATGGAGTTTAAAAGTTGCACTGGCTCAAAGATTCAAGTATTATTCGATAAAAAGCTGTTCTTTCAAAATTTAAAATCAATTTAAAGCCTTTTGTGAGAAAGCACAGACAGAAAATATAATGAGTATCCTTTATTAAAAAGCTCATCTGCGTACTTTATCCACCGTATTTTTTTTTTAATAATCAAATTACGAAAATATACTTACACGCGGAAATCAAATCTAGCAAACAAGGCGCGGGATAGGGACAACAACAATACTTATCATAAAACTATCGTAGCATTCTCTCTTTCTATCACTATGACTATGTTCGACGCAGCAATGGACAGCAAACATTTTGACTACGTCGTCACAGTGCGCAGCTCAAAAGAACATGTTCACATGTCACGTAGCAAGAGATCCAGTTGAGTGTATTTTATGCCTACGCTTGTTTCAACACGTACTCGGTGAATAATTACGCGCTTATTAAAAAAATCTTGTTTTTGAGCGTGTGCAAATGTTGCGTTGATGTGTGGATTTTTTTAATCACGGAATGAGGATCGTGCATGAATGAAGGAATCTCTGTAGATACTTACTAATACATGAGTGAATTCACTTAATAATGAGTTATGACTAACTGATGGAGAAGAAGGCATCAGTAAATAAAAGCCGTCGAATCGCTTCGATATACATTGCTGCTTTACTTTGTGATATGAAATCATTGTTTATATTTCACACAGTAAAGCAGCAATAGTGATGATCACTAAATTACTGAGTAACCCCCGTGGTCGATCATCTAAAGTTAACAGCTACAGTGTGAATATCGCATTCATCTCTGATATTGACGACCTTTCTGGCACAGTGTGAGCGATATGGTTCTTATAAGTGGTAGATTCCGGCATCTAGTTCTTCAAGAGGGACAGCTTCTAGGGCTAATTATTCCTGCCAGAGAATGAGGTAAGTAAGGTGAGTAAGCAATTATTTGTTCTGCGGGTGCTACTTAAGTCTACATTTTATTTTCATAAGCGATATTGCGCAGTAAATCACTCGCCATGGCCGTTGCGAGAGCTTACGCCTTGAATTTAATTAAATTGGCGAGAACAATTGTCCTGTTTCTTTGAGGAACATATTTTTGGAATAATAATTATAGTAGGTATCCCCGTTTATAATGAGAAAGTATCATTTTTAGGGATCCATACCCTTTGGATACAATTCCCCTTCAATTCAATCATTCTTTGCGCAAGATGAGCCAACTCTCTTTTCAACAGATGCGGCATCTAGCCGCAGTAAATTGACTCGTAATTTTTTTAAGCATACTAAGTCTCCACGAAGAATGGATTGATGGTTCTGGAGTGGCGACCTCGCACCAGAATACGCAATGTCACTATAGATGGATTGACGACTTAAAACGAAACGCAGGATTCAAGTTGTGCAAGAGCGAGGTGTGTGGACTTTCCCGCAAGAGAAATGTGTCCAACATATGTGTGAACGGAGAATTCCAAATGAAAATAGGTACCGCAATAGGATCGAATAATTATGTTACACTCGATGAGAGAGGCGCACTTGCGACGCTTACCGGATTCAGCAATTTCAGCTGCGGCTTTTGGTCTTGATGCTGTCTCCTGGATATGACATCGGGCGAATGTTCATGACGCACACTACATCCCACATTTGGGCTCAACCCCATTCCCGGTTCCCGTCCCCAGTTCCAGTTCCTAGTTCCCGGTCCCAATTCCCGCTCCCAGTTCCAGTTCTCATAACCCAGTTTCCAGTTTCCGTTTCCAATTTCTAAGTCTCTTATATTATCATCATCACGATGGCTTGCCAAGATTCCTGCTGCTCAATGATTTGTTGAATTTGGTGTAATTCGTTCAATATCTTCATAGCAAAATATTATACAACATTGTAATCGTCCTTTCCTGTTTATTTCACATTGATTTTATCACATTGAATACTGTACAGCGAAATGTAAGCAGAATTTTTCTCGACCAAGAAAATGTTCAGTTTCATGGAAAATAAATTTACGATTTTATATTTTGTACAGATTAAAATCTACCAAGTAAGATTATTTTATACACTCCAACTGTGCTATCTTGCTTGAAAATCGAAATGGAAATTGGAAATTTTCGTTACATATATTTTATGTTTTTTTAATTTTGTTACATTTATGGATAATATTTTACATTTATTTTGCAAAACATGAAACATTTTGTGACTTCAAGTAATGATAATAATGCTGTCTTATTAGTATCATAATTACTTGAAAATTAAGTTTCTAGCCATAGCCTTAATGTAAAAGATATACGACATAAAAACAATTTTATAAGGTTTTGAAAAATATATAGGTACAGCTATACCTACAAATTTAAAACAAATACAATACTAAGTAAAAAATAAATTATATAGGTACAATGATAAACTATTATTTATCTGATTTGTTCAAAGTTGGAGCAGTATAAGGCCAAGGCCAAAACTAACGGCAAAACGCAGCCTACGAACGAAATGCCGGAGGAAACTTCCGCTTAGATTTCCGCCAAAGTTTTGAACCCCCGACGCAAAAACGACGGGGTGTTATTAGTTTGACGTGTCTGTGTGTGTGTGTGTATCTGTGTGTGTCTATCTGTTCCACCGTAACGCTCAAACGTGTGAACCGATTTGAATGCGTTTTTTTTTTGTTTGAAAGGTGAATTATTCGGGAGTGTTTGATGAAAATCGTTCCAAGACGGCCGCCGCCACAAAATGGCGGATTACATATTTTTTCACAACTCCCTCAATATGAGTATCAAATGAAAGGAATTATTAGAATTGATTAATAGAATAGCGCTATGCAAATCCAAGATGGCCGGCATCACAAAATGCTGGATGTCGGCGGTTTTTTAAATTCTACTTGTTGTATGTCTTGTTAGATCTACCATAAAAGGGATCTGATCTTAAAAGTCTGCTGGTCCATCATCTGATCTCTCTCCGGTGATGTCTGATTGCCTTCACACTTGTGTACTATAATATCTTCTGCATAGTTTACTGATCTTCGTTAAAATATCATCGACATCGTCATCGACTGATAGTGGTCCACCGCTATATATGCGATATGCCACTTATAAAGCTGCACCCTAGCGACTAATAATATTATATCATAGTTAAACGATTGCCCGTCAACCTGCATTGGAGCAGCGTGGCGGGTCTAAGCTCTAAATCCCTATCTTCTATGAAAGAGGAGGCCTGTGCCCAGCAGTAGGACGTTAAAAAGGCTGTAGTGGTAGTGGACAGTTAAAGGAAAAGAAAGCTTATGTATTAATCGTTAGAAATAGAAATTCCTCTTAAACAAAACCTATATTTTATAATTTCATTGTACATAATATAATGTGCCTATGAAATTTTCTAAAGAGTTCTTCTACCTATAACATAACCAGAATATATGAAGACTACGC
This sequence comes from Melanargia galathea, assembly GCA_920104075.1. NCBI lineage: Eukaryota > Metazoa > Arthropoda > Insecta > Lepidoptera > Nymphalidae > Melanargia > Melanargia galathea. Next base: position 25,328,313 of record OV049855.1, read on the forward strand.
CTACGTGGTCTCATACAATAGAAGATAATTGAAAACTGTAACAAAGAGAGTTAATTATTATACTAGCTCAATATTAATTGCTGAAGGTTTTCCCCACCGCCTACATACATTTACCTATGTGTGGAAACCGTCTACCTATAACAAAGAGATACGGCTCTAAAGCTGAGAACTATGGGGTATACTCTGACTTTATTTAAACTTGAGGCAGAGTTTAAACAATATCATTTTAATCACTCAAGTCTGAGTAGAGTATATGCTCTATGGATCGCCGCCTGATAGGTAGGTACATCATGTTCGTGAACTCATAAGAAAGCTCAGTCACTGAGCGGGCGATGGAGAGAGCTATATGCTCGGAGTTTCTCTAAGTGATCAAATCAGAAATGAAGTGATCCGAACATAGCTCAACGGGTAGCGAATCTGGTGTGGCAAAGGGTGGATCAAATAGTTTGAAGTACCTACACTGGTTGCTGGTTCTTCTCGGTTGGAACGGCATTCCGAACCAGTGGTAGATTCATCTGACTATTCAAAAGCACTTGTAAAAGTTTATTTGAATAAAAAACTTTTCTATTCTATTCTATTCTATTCTATTCTACAGATATAACTCCCGACACGTAAGTCGAGCGCTGATCTTCAAGTGCGCGCAGCGTCGTACGAGTGAGCGGGACACAATACGATTGGAAAGCCAATCAGAGCTTACGAGGGATCCGCTAGACCTAATCAGTGCTTACGAGTGATCCGCACGCCCTCCCCGCGACCCCCCCACCCTAGATACCTCATTTTCGACTTCTGCGTGTTGAAGGTCAACGCTAGACTTATTTGCCGTAACTTGTACAGGGTTCCAAAGTGATGCAATAGAGACCTCACACTGGAAAGCGCACTGTTGGCAGACCCCTCAATAGGTGGACCGACGATTTCGGAATAGTCGCAGGGAGCCACCAGGTACAAGTGATACCAGACCGCATCGTGTGGGAGTCCGTACAATAGACCTATGTCCAGCAGTGGAGGTCTATCAGTTACGACAATAATACTTAAAATTTTAAAAATTCATACCTATCTATTCTGGGTTACAAAGTAGGTAGTTAGGTACTTATCAAATACGTCGTTCTGTCTATCTGTGTCAAAATATTACCGTTTAGATTGGTTGTGCGGTCGAGCCCTGAGAATTTAACAGACAGAGACATAATTTCGCTCTTATTGTTATAAATTATTAATAAACATCAAATTCGAAATGATTGACTTAATGCATAGAAATAATAATAATATAGTTCATGACTTAATGTAGGCTATTATGATAATATCAAGACCCTACCACGAGTTCAGAAAGCAACTCTGATAAGAAGAACCGGCAATTAACTCAGGAGTTACTCTTTTCTTCCAAATTCGGGACTCGAAATCAGATTTGCAGCCGAATAAAACACATGCCACATTGGGAGCGAAGCGAAACGAGTTCGTTTCGCTTCGCTCATGCCGCTACCGCGTCTTTTCATACTACGGCTCACACCAAGAACGACAGAGTTAAGCGAAGCCAGTGATGCGAACTTGCATAGCTTTCATAGTCAAGCGACATGAGCGAAGCAAAACGAACCTCGTTTCGCTTCGCTTCCAGTGCGGCCTTCGCTTAAGCTAGTACGATGCGACAGTCGACATAGAACCGAACAAAGAGAGAAGAAATCAAAAAAAGAATCGTGATACCTTACCTTTCCTTTCAGGTCTCTGTAGTTCCGCGTCAAATACACAAGACTAAGTACGCCGCAAAGTAAACCTTCCGCGAGAGAGCTCGTCCAAAATAAACGCAGAGACAGCTCAGCGGCACCTGGTCGCGTGTTGACTCTGGAGCTTAATACTGTGTGTTCACTAAGTAGGTATTTATAAGGCTTTTAGAGCGAAGGAAATAGTTGAATGAAGTTGGGGTTTTTTTTTACCCGACTGGGTATATGTGTTTCATCTGTGTGTATGTAAGTATGTCCATTCCTATGTCCGCTTGTAACTAATCAACGGCTCAACGGATATTGATAAATGATACGTCATTAGATTTTTCTTGATGACGCGAGTGTCAATGGGTACCTACTTTCAAGAAAACTTTCAAGATATGACAAGATTTTTTATTGCTTTTTATTTGATAACATTTCATCAGGAGCGCTTAAACCCCTGTCGTTATAGGTAATAACCCTCCGAATACGGCATAAAGCTCTGAATACAGCTGCACAAGGCGTTTTATAGCGCGGAACATATCGCGCGTTTCGCCGACTCGGCGGTACGTGCAGTATGTGAACGACTTTACCGGATTTACTATATCACTTGATACTTGAATATATTTCCCGTATTTTATTGATATAAAAAATATTCCGACTTCAATCGTTTCGAACTAAAAAGTTTAAAATAATATTTTATTTATTTAGATTGACGATTAAACTACCTAACTCAAATAGTAGGTATATCATTTTTTGAAGTCAGCACTAATTGACTTTCATATTACTTCTGAAGTCGAAAATGGTGCCCCCCCGCGTCCCGGACCCTCCGCGACTATCATGGTTCACCGCGCTCGCATTCAAAAGTTAACAATAAAATTAATAATAATTCAAAAATTAAAAAAAAGATAACACCGAGACACTTAATATTTCCTTAACAACTGTATGCTTAGTACGACTTTGAACATCTCGACAACGTTGATACACTTCGAGTATCTCAACACCATAGCGTCAGCGTAAAGAGGACTTGAAGTCCCTTAATTGCAAATTCAGTCGCAAAGTCGCAAATTCAGTACTACCGATTTTTATTTCGCTAATCTTCCGCTTGAGGCGCTGGCTGTTGGTGTATGGATAACTTAGACCGTAAAAAAATGCAGTTAAGTTCTACTAAAGCAATGGAATTAAGGTACATTTTATTTTATATTTCGATACTCGAAATGTATCAACGTTGTCGAGATGTGCAAAGTCGTACTACACTAGCGGCACGCTATGATGGCCGGTTTGACACATTACAATAGTGATGTGGAATGTCAATTTATTCTCGAACAAAAAACAATTAAGTTTTGTTTTTGTACCTGATTAAATAGGTTTAATAAAACAAAAATGTATATGTTTATTTAATTTATTTGAACGAACTGAATATTTGAACGAAAATGAATATACATACTTTATATGCACACAAGAAACATATGAATACAAAAGATACCAAAAAAGGTGCCACAAAAGGCCATAATTAATCAGATTCGTCCATACTACTATTTTCACTGTCGTCACTGCTATCATCACATACATTAATAATTATATGTTCGTTTTCTATAATATTATCTATTTTCACATCTCTTTCATAATCTTCCCTTATTAATTTAACAGTTCTATTCACAACCTTTTCCCAGTCTCCTTTAGTCACATGTTCACAAGCTTCTTCTAATAATTTTAGCATTTTTTTTGTGGTAAATGGGGGTTCTGTATTGTGTCTTGCAGCATATCCCTTAATTTGAGCCCACACCAACTCAATCGCATTATACTCACAATGGTAAGGCGGTAACCGTATAACTCTGTGCCCATGTTCTAAAGCTATTTCGTCAATGACGTATCGGATCTTGGTTGGTTTGTTTTCTTTTAAAAGACGTACTAATTCCGCTTTTAACATATTCATGTTTGCATCTACGCCATTTTTACGAAGCCATGCGACGATATCAGCTTTCTTTTGGGATTGGGCAGGTGGCTTGTCAATTTGCATCGAGTGGTATGGGGCGTTGTCCATAATTATAATAGATGGTTCAGGGAGGCTACACAACATTGAGGTAAACCATTCAGTAAACTTTTCTCCATTCATGTCTTCATGATAGTCTCCAGTGGTTTTTGACGCAAAAGCCATGAGAGAACCTTCGACAAACCCGTTGATGGTTCCGGCGTGACAAATTATAAGTCGCGATCCTTTTCCTACAGGAACTTTGGAAATAGATGCTGCTGTGTCATCGTTCCAAGAACGGCCTACAGTATGGTTAGCATTAAGCCATGTTTCATCCAAGAACACAACATTTTGCCAATTTTTGATTTCTTTCACTTGCCGTAAAAAAGTATACCTTGCCATCGCTATATCAAATCTTTCCATCAATATTTTGCGTTTGTTACATTTTTTGTATCGAAATCCAATGGTCTTCAAAATCTTCGTTAAAGAACTTTCCCCACCGAAGAATAATCCAGCTTCCTTCAGTGAATGCACCAACTTTTTTCTTGTTGGATACTCCTTCTGTAAATAGTAGCCGTAAACATGTCTTCGGATAGCATCGGCATCAAAGCTATCGATGCCTACGACTGGTTTTGCTCGTTTTCTCTTTTTTGGTGTGTGAAGTTTATTTTCTTCTGTGCCAGTCTCGCCATATTTTTTTTTAGTTATCCGTCTAACAGTTCGTTGTCCAATATTAAGCGCATCAGCTACGCGTTCAACCACTGACGTTATAGGTAAAATTGGCCCTCCATTTTGAGCTTCACGATCGAAATAGTTACGAAGGCGTATTACGAACTCACGTGTCTGACTATTTAGAACAGTTCTCTGCGTACGTTCGGTCATATCGACGAAATCCACAACAAAGGGCTTGAACAGAGTCCAAATTAACGAGCATGGGTCAACAGTAATGCAGTATCAATATTTGAAATCCAAAGCCAGGTCAAAACTATATCACAATCGCATTGCACTGACAGTTTATACTTTTCGAAGCAACGTCAATTCGAAACTGCTTTGTTTTGTATTGAGCATTGACGCGAGTTTGCCGGAGGTAGTAGTTGTGCTAGCCAGCGATCCTATGTGACGATCGTATTAGATTCCATTTTTAAAAATTTATTGATATTTTTTTGCGATTTCAGAGGTTTGTCCACATAGTGAAAATTGTTCATATTCACAAGTACATTCACCCCTTAAATGGTGCAAACTGATTTTTCTACACTTGTATACATTTAAGAAATCAATTTAATAAATAAATTTTGAGTCCTAAACCTAAAACTACATTCGATAAAATTTATGAATCTCTGCACATCACTATCGTCAATAAAGTAATACAATTATTTCCTTCAAAGTCGTTATCAATTAATACGGAACTTCATGAGCGGACAAACGTCAAACCGGCCATCATAGCGTGCCGCTAGAGTAAATACAATACTGCTAAGTATGTAACTGAAGGTTTGAGAGCTACACCTACACACTTCAAACAATTTTCCGTTCGATCGAGTCGCGGAAACAGACACGTTACGAGTATCTTTGCCAGCAAAATGGGCTCCGTTGGCGTAACGTTTTCATTTTCCTAGTGATAGTACGGCAGCCCTGGAACAAAATTTTTAGTGATTAATAACAAGCTGAATTTTCGTGAGCAGGTTCATTTCGACGAGACGAACAACTTTTTTATTTATGAAAATTCTCGATGGAGGTAGCTAATCGAGTGGGGAGGTGTTAAAAATTTCGATTCGCTCGGGTGGGAAATCGTTCCACTAAATTTGTAGGACTATGTAGCCATTTCATTATACAAGTAATTACTAAGCGGCGTACAAAAATCAGCTAGTTATTAATAATGTTTAATCATTTTTATAACCTCGTTTTTTGGAAATATTCGGAGTGGAGGACACTGTAGAATATTATTAATAACCAGCTGATTTTTTGTATGCAGCTTAGTAAATACTTGTATAATGAAATGGTCATATAGTCCTACAAATTTAGTGGAACGATTTCCCACCCGAGTGAATCGAAATTTTTAACACCTCCCCACTCGATTAGCTACCTCCATCGAGAATTTTCATAAATAAAAAAGTTGTTCGTCTCGTCGAAACGAACCTGCTCACGAAAATTCAGCTTGTTATTAATCACTAAAAATTTTGTTCCAGGGCTGCCCGACCTTGAGTATGTAGCACAGAAATCTAAATAAGGTAATAAAATTGTTTCTGTTGTCTTTAATATCAGCGCAACGTGTGTGACCGATTCTTAACCACTAAACTTATCGTCGTCGTCGTCGTCTTATTGAATTCTGTGGTACATGCACTAGGTTACAGAATACCTAGGCGGATTACATATTTTTTCACAACTCCCTCAATATAGGTTTGACTAGCAGAAGAGCACTATTCAAATCCAAGATGGTCACCACCACAAAATGGCGAATGTCGGTGTTTTTTTTTTTAATTTTTAATTTATACTTTGTAAGTATTTTAAATAGTATGCCTCAGTAATGAGCAGAAGCAAGTTCTCGCAAGCCTCGAGCAAGTTGATCATTATAATATCTACATAACTCAGCCTCTTATAGAGTACTAGCTGACCCCTGCGACTTCGTTCGCGTGTTTATAGGTTTTATATAGGATCGGATCGGATCCCATAATTCTTTTATGTACCTAAACTAAATGTAGCCTGTTACTCCTTATAACATTGAAAGTTCCATTAAAATCGATCCAGCCGTTTCGGAGATTAGCTGGAACAAATAGACAGAACGACAAACATAAATTTAAACGCACGCCAGTTTAAAATAAGCCGTACATACAAAGATCCGGGTCCCAAGTTATTGGAACCCAATAAATGTCTGTCATTTCTAAACTAAAAAACCTATGACCTTGAAATATTTACGGGGCAATACTTAAAGTACTACCTTTCTAATAAAAAAAGAATGAGTTAAATCGAACTACCCGTTAATGAATTACAGCTAAATACACGTTTTAACTTTCTTCCCCTCTCCCAAGGGAACCGTGCTGAATTTCGGGATAAAAGGTATCCTATGTCCTACCTCGGAGTATAAACTCAAATCGTACCAAGTTTCATTCGAATCCATTCAGTAGTTTCGGCGTGATGCGCGGCCAAGATACAGACAGACAGACAGACAGACAGACAGACAGACAGACAAAAATGAAAAAAATTGCAGTTTTGGCTTCAGTATCGATTATAGAGTGCCATCCAATAAAAATTTTCAAAATATCTTCAATGTACAGAATTGGATCTGTTACAGTTTTATTATATTATAGATATCAAGCGCCATCCTAAGTAAATAATGCCTAAAGTTATATCTACCAGCACCTAAGCAAATAATGCATAGAATAACATGCACAACTCTTACCAAGCCAAGCCAAGTATATACTTACACTTTTCGCAGTTTACGAGTAGGTAGAGGTATTGACGACCTCCCAGGGGCAGTTATGAAAACTGTAGGCTTATGATTGGGAGAACTCGGGTTCGATTCCCGGCAGGGGGTAATTTGGGATTTTTAATTTCTTAATTGTATCTAATCAGATCCGGTGAGAGGCTATAGTTACAACCTTGTACTACTGGGTAAAGCGATGTTGCCAAGAGAGTTAGTGTTCCGGTAAGATGTCTCGTAGAAACGGATTACAGATATGGGTTTAAAAAAATTTCAAGTACCTCTTTCAGTTTAGCCCGCTGCCACCTGCTGTGACATAGACTGCGACTTAACAGATGGCAGCCAAGGACTGGCTTTTAGATGGAAAATGGAATTGGAACGTGTATGTCAACACAGTGTTTTAATATGACCAAAGTTGTAGCAGAGGACTCATTCGAAGAAGGCGTATAGACCAAGCATTAGACAAAGGAACACAGAGCAATGAATGTGTAATACACAGAGTGCACAGAGTAATCCTATTTTTTTTTTAATTATCACGCCCCAGTTTTCCGCCCCGGCGTCCTACCATTCACACGAGCACAATAAACCCCGAGAAAGTTAATCATTCGCTGTCGAGACGACATCATAAAAATTACAATATGAATGCGAATTTATACATTTCTGACTCCGCTTTTATTGCGCGGAATAAATGTTATATTTTGTGTGCTCGCCCGCATTTTTTTTGTATATTTGTTTCTTGAACGGAGAATTTTAAAATATCCTGTGGGTACTCGTAATGTTAGGATCTATGGTCAGGATTATTCCATTATTTATTTACATTACATAAAAAAAAAATTACATAATTTAAATACGTATAAGCTATTTCGGTCGGTTTATAAAATGCCAGAATGATTGGCAACGATGTTCCCGGCAAAAATGCCATTTTTCACGCATTTGTCCTTCAACCACGTCAGAAAAGAGCTATGGATCGACTAACTTTTTACCAACTGAAAATGGTTTCCAACGAATTAGTTCGACATACATTGCTGTTTTAATGTGTGAAATGAAATCACTGTTTATATTTCACACAGTAAAGCAGCAATGTATATCGACGATTTTCAGTTGGTAACTAAGTTATAGAATAGCCCCCCTGGTGAGTGACATTATGCTTGTTTTTATCCTGAGATAAAAAATATCCCATAAGGGATTTTAGAAAAATCTTACACGCGGACGCAGTCGCGGGCATTAGCTAGCTATTTATAAAAACAATTTTGCGTGTATCGCACCGCCCCAACAAAGGCGACTCGTTGGGGCTTACGCTTACGCTTTGACGGATGAAAATTTTGTTTTTCGGGTAAAAGGACGTTATCACGCGCAACGCAGCCAAAATTTAATAACGTTAAACCTTCGCTCTCGTTTAAAATACGGCAGTTTTCGGTAACAGCCTGCGGTGTAAGCCGGACTTACGTTTAAGCTTAAAATATAGTTCAAATTTTGCTATCTATCATAATAACATCTTGAACTATATTTTACGTAAGTTTAATGAACGTAATAATACCGTCCTCGCGACCGACTGAATTTCGGTCAGTTTCAACGGAGACTAGCCAACTAGACAGGAGATATTATAGTGCATATTATACTACAAGCGGAAACCCGCGACTTCGTTCGCGTGGATATTAGTTTTTGAAAATCCCGTGGGAATCATTTTGTTTTTCCTAAGCTCCTTTGAGCTCAACCTTCCTAAAAACTGTTAAAATTTCACTGGCGGATATTTAGGTAGATCAAAATGTAAAACATCCGCCAGAGAAAGTCCCATCAAAATCCATCCAGCTTTTCAGAGATAAGACAGTATGTATCTTTAATGTATCCCCTTTCTAATAAAAAAAGAATGAATGAAATCGGACCACGCGTTAATTAATTACAGCTAAGTACACATTTTAACTTTCATCCCCTCTCCCAAGGGAACCGTGCTGAATTTCGGGATAAAAAGTATCCTATATGTTACTCCATAGTATGAACTTAAATCGTGCTAAGTTTTACTTCAATTCATTCAGTAGTTTTTGCGTGATGGGCGCACAAACATACAGACAAATAGATAAACAGACAAACAGGCAAAAATTTCAAAAATAGCTTTTGTATGTTCCATTACTTATCCCTAACACCCCCCAGTTATTATTTTGCAAAAATCTTTAATGTACAGATACGGCAATTCTACGATTTTATTATATGTATAGATAGATAGAGGATAGATAGATATAAAAGATTTACACAAAATGTTTACTGCCTATGAATGAATAAATACATTTATCTACTCTCATATCTTAAAATCCCGAATATGAAATCAAAATGTGTCATATATTGGACTACTTTATTCACATACATCTATAATATTTAAAAAAAAATTAAAAAAATTCATTATAACACTACTTTGTTAGGAAATTATTGCAAAGTAATGTTATAAAATAATTTTTTCTACATTATAGTACAGGCGAACTGGGTTCTGGTATTTTTGAGCCATGGCGGGAAATTCGTGCGACCTCCTTACAGTAGATGTGTGTAACTGTACAAACGCGTTAAACATTGTGAATTGTGTTAAATTGCAGAAGAGTAACTACTAAAAATTAAGTTTACTTAAAATTAAGTAACTACTAAAAATAACTACTAAAAATTAATAACTATTAAAAATTAAATTTTTGATAAGCTTGAGCTATTTTCCGATCCACTAATTTCTCTACTACTATTAATCCTCTACTACTATTAATTTCTCTATGGTAACCCAGGCTGTATGGTCAACGATCTTGGCCTGTCCCGAAAGGGACAAACCGAAAAAGAAGAAGAATCTCTATGGTAACAACTGAATTTTGGCGCCATACGCTAGTTATAATATTTAAATTTTTTATTTGTTACTCAAAACTTTACAAGACATGGTTTTTATTGTGCAGAAAAATGTCTAGCAGTGATACTGAAGAGAATTAAACTCCACCTGACCACCGACCAACAATCTTTTGCCAGCAAAATCAAAGAAAACTCACGACAAATATTACCAAGATTTTATGGTTTGGATTTTAAGATATGAGTTTAGATAAAGTAGTGTATGAAACTCTACATAATTAGTTATTAAAACACTCGTGTAATACTATTAAAAAACTCGCCTGCGGCTCGTTTTTTAAACTAACACTCGTGTTTTAATAACCTCTATTATGCAACCGTTTCATAAACTACTATTAGTAGTCTACCACAAATACTTAACGCATTTCTTTTTAATATTTAATAAAGTTTTAATAATAATTTATGCATTTATGTAAACAGCATTTATTCCGACACATAAAATACACAACAGACGTGTAAACCCGCATTCACACTGATTTTATTAATTTCGTTGCATTTTTCCGTGGAACAGCAAAAAAGTCCTTGCATGTTTGACGACCACCCCTGACGCAGTGGTGAACGCCGTGATCTCATAAGCGGGAGCTCCCGGGTTAGATTCCTGGCAGGGACTATTTGGGAAGTTGTGATTTAGAAATTGTCTCTGGTCTGGTGGAAGGCTTCAGCCGTGGCTAATTATCACCGTACCGGCAAAGAAGTGACGCCAGGCGATTTAGCGTTCCAGTGCGGTGCCGCGAACTAGAGGAAAGCTACTTTGGGTATGGATTTAATAAAAATTATCATACCTTTTCCAAGTTAACCTGATTTCACCTTAGACTGCATCGTCACTTACCATCAGGTAAGATTGCAGTCAAGGGCTTACATGTAGATGAATAAAAAAGCGCTCCAGTATGGTACCGCAGAGAAAGGTATTAAGGGTATGGGTGTATTAAAAAAATCAGCCAAGTGCGAGTCGGGCCTCGCTCTTTCAGGGTTCCGTACATAATTATGAACAATATAATATTTTGGGTCTAAGAAATATTTAATTTCCGAGCTAGACATCGCAACAAACCGTGAAAGAAAAACCCAAAAAAATGTTCGTTTGTTTTGGTCACAGCTTATAAACTATTTAATAAATCGTTGTTTTCAGTATTTGTTGTTTAAATAGAGCATATAGTACATAATATACTGAAATATCATATTCCCAACTAGTTTAGTTTTTGAGATAGCCCCCGTCACAAAAATGGTCTAAAACTGACAACTTTGATGGCCTCCCATTCCCTTATTTTTTGAGATAAAAATTAAAAAAATATATATTTGTACTCTACTTAATGAGCTCTAAACAATAATACCCCACAAGCTAGGGTAAAGAAAAATTTTTTTTTTCCGGCTCCTTTTTCATGTATGGGAGCCCCCCTGAAAAATAATTTAATTCAATTTCTAATTCAATATTTGATTTTGGGTTAACGTTTTACACTAAATACCAAAATTTCAGGTTTGTAACTCATTTCGTCTGCGAGCTAGAGACCTGTGACCGGCGGACAGACGGACAGACAGCCGAGTGACATTAATAGTTCTCCGTTTTTTACCCTTCGGGTACGGAACCCTAAAAACTGCTATACCCCTTCCAGGTCAAAACAAAGTCCCTCACCGCGTCTGTCTGTCTACCTGTTCGCGATCAACTCAAAAACTACTTTTCATGCTTTACTTTTCATGCGGTTTTCACCAATAGACAGAGTAATTCAGAGAAATGTATAATTTGCTAAGGTTTTCTGTAAATTGTTGAAATAATATGACGATAATTGTTAAAAATATGGGAAACAGTCAAGCCGCCTGGGAGCTTTCATCGAGAACGCTGTCTAATCCCTATTACTACCCGTGCGAAGCCAGGGCGGGTCACTGGTCAGGCAAATAAAAATGTTAACAAGAAATAATAACTCTCCTAAGTAAAACATGCTTTTATTGGTCACGATCTTACTAGGACAATGTGGCTAATTCTGTTGTACACAATCTCTAAATCTAAACTAAAATGACAGGTCTAAATCTATTGCTATCTCTTTCACAATGCTCCCTGCAGAAAAGGATAACACTATTTTTAAACCTGTCAATTTAGTTTAAGTTTAGAGATTGTGTACAACAGAATTGGCCACAGTGACAGCGCAACCAGTTGCGCTACCAATAAATTGCTGAGTTACCAAGAAACTCAGGAGTTACTTTTTAATGCACCACATACTTAATATGTTGCAACTTTACCATGGACGGGTAAAAATGATAAAAGTATCATTTCGATTCATTCATGCATCTCACTCGGGTATCAGTGATTGCGTATGCATTGCATATGCAGTAACTCACTGCATTATTTATACACATTTTTCAGCTTCGCGAGTCGGTATTTCGAATTTTTACAATTTACACTCCAGACTCCGGATTTTGTAATAAATGGACTTACAGCGTGTTAGTATTTCATTCGGGTGTACATTTATTTACGGATATAACTACCCATATTTATATATATTTTTTAAATTAACAAAGTTGTAGACAGATGTTCTTAGCATGTTTTGTACGGGGGCCTCTAATGTAACTTTTCAAATTCACTTTTACCGCGTGCGTAAATCTATCATTTACTGTGGAGATGTAATTTCCTCCTTCACGAGTTTGTGTGTCGTTATAAACATCGGCACGTAGATTGAACACTGAAGGAAAGTGGAGAGGGTAAGCTATTGTATTACGTGCGTGACAGTTCCCATACGCGGCTATCCCCTCCACGTTTCGTTCAGTGTTCAATCTACGTGCCGATGTTTATAAAACTGGCAACGCGGCAATGACGCCGCCAATATGGAATATTCTATAGAGGAGACCTCAGAGGAGAAATACGAGTATTGTGTCCATATGTGGTGGTCCTAGATTCTCGTTCCTGGTCGGAAGAAAACAAAGAAAAAAAAAATTATTGATGTTTTTCTATCAAGAAATTCTCCGTAGCAATTCAGGAAGTTGGGAAGTTAGTGACGTTAGATGAACTCCCGTATTTCTAAGAGCACGTAAACCCATCGGTCATGCGCCTTGGTCTCCATCGGTTATCTCGGATTGAGTTCACTATCATCGGACTAAGATAGTGATGGAATAGAGACCGCAACTGTGCATTGTGTGCGCACACTTGTGCACTGTAAAATCTCCTGTATTTATTAGATTCCGCCTCCGTTGTCATTATTATGACACTCCTCACTCCAATAAACGGCACGAGGCCACTAGATTTTACTCGGAACGATTGTGGTCTGAACTCGTTAGACATTTACAAAAATACTATTTCATTCTGAAAACTCACAATGAAAAGTTTAAGAGCGCGGGTAAAATCCGAGATTACGATAAAATTTTTCATCACATTAATTACGCTAGAATTTGAGACAAGTCAGCTGGTTTCGTACATAAAGCAACACTGTGCAGAAAAGATAAATCAAATTCTATATTAAGGTAAAGTCCCCTTATTCCGTGGTATTTTCATAAAAACTCGAAAGAACGTCAAAAATTAAGCATTTACTACACCTTTCTGAAGAACTGGCTATTTTTATCAGAAGCGTTATTTATTTAACTCTTGAAATATCCTAAAAGGACAACAATTACAACTTGATTTAAATGTAAAATTAAATTAAATATGAAGAAAGTCCGAATGCTCCAATTCCGAGGTAAAAATCCTAATTCCGAGGCAAATGGCTCCTAATTCCGAGGGTACAGAATACAAAGGGAAACGAGTAGAATGAATTCTACATGGTGTTCAAAAATGAACTGTATTTATTAATAGATTTCAAAATCAATTCGATACTTATTTAATTCCATTCGATAATTGTTTAATTATGTTTGTGTGTAAAATATTAATATATGTAGGTATACCTATTATTATACAGGATGCTCACAATATTTCAGTATGGTTTCAGTTACACCAAGTATCATTCGCGTTCAGTCACGCAAACATTCATATTCTAAAACGTTTATCTTATTATTGCTCGTGCTGATTCATTCACTGACTCACTCATTGATCACCTCTCCTGTAAAATTTTGTATGAAAATTATTTTTTTCACAAATGGTTTCGTATAGAGGATAAAAATTCATTCAGAACAAAAATATGGAGAGAGCTGATGATTGAGGATTTCAGAGACGAGCGATGGGCACGCTTAAGGTATTGAAGATAGGTGGTGGGTGCTCGAGCAAATGTCAGTCGAAACGTCATCCAATTGGCAGTGAGCTGAAAAAAAATTCAAAATGGCGAAAATAAGATGGCCGCCATACAAATTTCGTCGGTCTCCATCTCGGAAGGTATAAAAGATAGAAGAGTGGTTTCTTGGCAAAAGATGATCAAGATCCGATGGTTTATTGGATAAATAGAAAAAAAAATCAAAATGGCGGAATTTATTTTTCCATAGAAAATGTATGGCGAATATTGAGAGAGAGAAGTTGTGAACAATGCAGGCTTTTGATGCGGTTCTTTGGAGAACTCTCAAAGAAAAATATGGGAAGACATGATGATTGAGGGTTTGGAAGACGGTTGAGCAGCCCGGGCAGGGTATTGTAGATAGGTGGGAGGTGCTCAAACAAAAATTACTCAAAACCTCATCCCATTGGCACTGAGCTGAAGAAAAACCCAAAATGGTGGATACAAGATGGCGGCCATACAAATTTCGTCGGTGATTATCTCACTAAGTATAAAAGATGGAAGAGTGGTTTTTTTAGCAAAAGATGATCAAAACTTAATAGGAGTCAAATAGTGGCCTTGAAGTCGCGTGGCCTTTACTTCCTTTGACAGTACCGCGAGCCTCAATAAATTCAAGGCGGTGCGTACGAATGTAAGTTAACGACCTGTATGGCTAGTTCGAGCTTGCACACTTCGAAAACGGTACTAGATTTGAATATCGAAAAACTATAATATCAGAGCAAAATTAACCCTAATGCTCTTACAGTCAAATAAGATTTTAAAGTCATAATGTAGTAGGGTACTTCGAATATTTATTTTAAAAATTTCTGCTTGGGGCGTAGACGAATGGCTGAATATATTAGCGGACTCAAACCTTAAAACCAGCCAGTTTAGTTGCATTTCACTCTCAAGTCATGTTAGTCAATGTGTTTCGATACTCGAATTTCTATCATCGTTTCCCCAATGTACAAAGTCGGCATAAGGCCTCTGTACTCACTAGGTTAGCAATCAGCTGTTCGACAAAAATCTTAGATTTGATAACATGACAGGTTTAGGTATGACGGTGTGACTCTTGTTCCATGAAAGCAAAGGAGGTAGCTTGGATGGGATGCCACGTGTGTGGATACACTGGCACTGTCTCACATACAGGTGACTTCCGTGGCGGCCGGAGCGGCAGCCACTAAGGCGGAAAGGGCCAAGAGGCGCAAATATGAAAATATAGAAAATAATTTCATATTTGTGCCTTTTGGGGAGGAGACCATGGGTTCGTAGGGCGAGGGTGCTAGATCCTTTTTTAAGGGCCTGTCATCCCGTCTCGTGGAGTCCACGGGTGACCGGAGGGCTGGCGCCTGGCAGTATAATATTGTACTCTGTATTACTACTGTATAATATTGTACTACTGTATATATATAATATATACTCCTACCTATCTAGAATGTGCCCCTGGCTGTGCCCCTCACCCATCTTTCAAATCTTCGATCATCATCACTCTCCGTATTTTTGCTCCGAATAATTTGTAAGGATGAGATTTCTTAAAAAAAAAAACTAATTTTACATTTGTACAATCGTTTTTTTTTAGCTCACTGCCAATCGGATGATGTTTCGAGTGATATTTGTTTGAGCACCACCCACCAATCTTCAATAGGTGCACTGGCCGTGCTCCTCATCCGTCTCCTAAATCCTCAATCATCAGCTGTCTCAATATTTTCCTTCGCATGATTGTTTGTCTTCTATACGAAACCATCAATGAAAAAAACAATTTGTACGGAAAAATAAATCCTGACATCTTGATTTATTTTCTATCCATTTAGTAAATGGATAGAAAATAATTAGTAAATACTACTAAATGGATAGAAAATAAATCAAAACCTAAAAGGTCTTGATCATATTTTGCCCAGAAAATACTCTTCCATCTTTTATACTTAGTACGAGACATCGACGAAATTAGTATAGCCGCCATTTTGAATCTGCCATTTTGGGGTTTTTTTCAGTTCAGTGCCAACTGGATGAGGTTTCGAGTAATTTTTGCTTGAGCACCTCCCACCTATCTACAATACCCTGCCCGGGCTCCTCAACCATCTTCCTAACCCTCAATCATCATATCTTCCCATATTTTTTTTGAGATTTCTCCAAAAAACCACATCAAAGCCTTGCATAGTTTACAACTTGTAGTCTCTTCAATATTCGCCATACATTTTCTATGGAAAAATAAATTCCACCATTTTGGTTTTTTTTTCTATTCATTGAGACCTTTGGATCCTGATCATCTGTTGCTAGGAAAGCACTCTTCCATTTTTTTTACCCTCCGAGGTAGACACCGACGAAATTTGTATGGCGGCCAACTTTTTTTCGCCATTTTGAATTTTTTTCAGCTCACTGCCAATTGGATGACGTTTTGAATGACATTTGCTCAAGCACCCCCCTCCTATCTTCAATACCTTAAGCGTGCTCTTCACCCGTCTCCGAAATCCTCAATCATCAATTCTCTCCATATTTTTGTTCCGAATGAATTTTTGTCTTCTATACGGAATCATTAGTGAAAAAAAATTTTTTATACAAAATTTTACAGGAGGGGTGATCAATGAGTGAGTCAGTGAATGAATCAGCACGAGCAATAATAAGATAAACGTTTTAGAATATGAATGTCTGCGTGACTGAACGCGAATGATACTTGGTGTAACTGAAACCATACTTAAATATTGTGAGCATCCTGTATTTTATTTCTATACATACCACGTAATTAGAGGCTCATAGAACCTTATTCCGAGGTAGTATTTCTATCCATACCACATAATTAGGGGCTCATAGAACCTTATTCCGAGGTAATACCACGGAATTGAGTTTTGTAACAAAAAACACGTTTCCTAATTCCGAGTGTTAAAAAAGAAAAGATTTTTCCATAATAAACAAATAATTTAAAGCTTAATTAGATTATCTTCGTAAATATGTACAAAACTCTCACAAAATTTCATTGAAATATGTATAAATTTAATTTTCTTTTAAATTAATTTTCTTTAGCTTTCCCATACAATCTATCAATAAATTACCTAAATAGGTAAACTTTGACACGGTATAGTTAGTGATTGAGACGCCAAAGTGTACCTCGTAATTAGGACTCTGTAACCTTATTGCCTATTTAAATATTCAAAACCGAAACAAGAAGTATTTAACATAAAACGACTCTAAAAATTGAAAAAGTTATGAAGTCTATGAAATCGCAATTCCGCGGTATACCACGGCGTTAGGAACCGGCTAAAATATTTGACACCTAACGCCGAGGTATTTTCAAAACCTATTTTCACCTTAATTTCTTTACAAATATTCTCAAAAGTTGATTGTATTCGATTGAAAATATAGTCCTTCAAATATTCAAATCTAAATAAAAACAAAAAAAGCTCAAAATTAACGGATAAACACTATTTAAAAAAATGTAGGTATTTCGTGCACGAGGTCCAAAATGTATGAAACATGCGTTCGGGCCGGCTGCTAGTGTAAAACTTGCCGGTTATTTTAAAACATATACATATAAAACCAACAATTTTGTCATTTATCTATGGAATGATAAACTATCAATTGATTAAGATATGTTGCAGTAAAAAATAGCTTGGTGATCGGTAGAAAACGCTGTTTTTCTATATACCTCGGAATTGGGTGCCAATTTTAGAATACCACGGAATAAGGAGACTTTACCTTATAATAATTGACCAGTTTCTCAGTGGTTTTTGTCACTAGTCCAAAATGCCCTCTTCCTTAGAAGAAGAAGAAAAGAAGAGGGCATTTTGGACTAGTGTTAGATCCATTTGATCATTCGAAAATACTTGTAAAGATATAGATTTTTCTTGCGATATCGAAGCTACAGCTTGCTAGGTCAAATTAAAAAGTAAAGCTGCTAGCGTTTTTTATGTAATCTGGTTTGAGAGTATGGCTGCATTTAATGTTTGAGACAAGTTGAAATTCAATTACCTACACAAAGAAATAAATCCATAGAGCTACAACATATCACAAAAATGAAATTATTATTATGTATAGAGTTGTTACAAGTGTAAATTGAAAATTTAAAAAACCCCCGACATTCGCCATTTAGTGGCGGCGGCCATCTTGAATTTGCAATAGTGCTATTCTACTAGTCAAGCCCTTTCATTTGATACCCATATCAAGGGAGTTGTGAAAAAATATATCATCCGCCATTTTGTAGCGGCGGCCATCTTGGACCGATTTTCATCAAACATAGCTAAGAACACTTTCGACTAATTCACCTTTCAAACAAAAAAAACCGCATTCAAATCGGTCCACCCGTTTGAGCGCCACAGGGGAACAGACAGACACACACACACACACACACACACACACACACACACACACACACACACACACACACACACACACACAGACACGTCAAACTTATAACACCCCGTCGTTTTTGCGTCGGGGGTTAAAAATGGCCCTCCATACAAAATTATATTACGTTAATCTTAGCAACTCAATTTTTATTAGGCTTATATAATTACAAGCGGACACCCGCGACTTCGTTCGCGTGGATATTGGTTTTTAAAAATCCTGTGAGTATCATTTTGTTTTTCCTAAGCTCCTCATACCTCATACCTTGCTAAAAACTGTTAAAAGTTCACTGGCGGATGTTTAGTTAGATCAAAATGCAAACATCCGCCAGTGAAAGTCCCATCAAAATCGGTCCAGCCTTTCAGAGCTCAGCCAGTAATCTTCAAAGTATTTCCTTTCTAACAAAAAAAGAATGAATGAAATCGGACCACCCGTTAACGAATTACAGCTAAGTACACATTTTGACTTTCATCCCCTTTCCCAAGGGAACCGTGCTGAATTTCGGGATAAAAAGTATCCTATATGTTACTCCATAGTATGAACTTAAATCATGCCGAGTTTCATTTCAATCCATTCAGTAGTTTTCACGTGATGCGCGCACAAACATACAGACAAACAGACAAACAGATAAACAGATAAACAGACAAACAGACAAACAGATAAACAGACAAACAGACAAAAATTTCAAAAATAGCTTTTTTACGTTCTATTACTTATCCCTAACATCCCCCAGTTATTATTTTGCAAAAATCTTCAATGTACAGATACGGCAATTCTACGATTTTATTATATTATAGCTGACCCCCGCAACTTCGTTCGCGTGGATATAGGTTTTTATATAGGATCGGATCGGATCCCATAATTCTTTTATGTACCTAAACTAAATGTAGCCTAAGTTACTCCTTATAACATTGAAAGTTCCATTAAAATCGATCCAGCCGTTTCGGAGATTAGCTGGAACAAATAGACAGACCAACAAACATAAATTTAAACGCACACCAGTTTAAAATAAGCCGTACGGTCAAAGATCCGGGTCCCAAGTTATTTGAACCCAATACTCAGGGTTGTAATGTCTGTCTTTTCTGAACTAAAAAACCTATGACCTTGAAATATTTACGGGACAATATATAAAGTACTACCTTTCTAACAAAAAAAGAATGAGTGAAATTGAACAACGCGTTAATGAATTACAGCTAAATACACGTTTTAACTTTCATCCCCTCTCCCAAGGGAACCGTGCTGAATTTCGGGATAAAAAGTATCCTATGTCCTACCTCGGAGTATAAACTCAAATCGTACCAAGTTTTATTCGAATCCGTTCAGTAGTTTCAGCGTGATGCGCGGCCAAGATACAGACAGACAGACAGACAGACAGACAGACAGACAGACAGACAGACAGACAGACAGACAAAAATGAAAAAAATTACAGTTTTGGCTTCAGTATCGATTATAGAATGCCCTCCAATAAAAATTTTCAAAATATCTTCAATGTACAGAATTGGATCTGTTACAGTTTTATTATATTATAGATATATACTGACCCAATGGTCAGGTACATTAGCAGTAAGGAACGTTAAGTGAAGCGCCTCCTCTACGGGTGTTGCTTGCTGTCAGATGTTTCAAGTGCAACGTACCGGGTTTCCTGTCCCAGGAAACTTTAACGATAACGGGGAGACAAAAATTATAAGTCTGGAAAGTTCTCGCCCACTATTTTCCACGCCAGCTCTGCTAAGTTATTCTGTAACTTACAGTGGTCGTCGTCGAATTCGCCGTTCTAATATAGGTACTATTGCAACATGCCCTGTTCAAGCGTAACTGCAAGATGCTGTATATAAAAATCTATGGAGACATACACAGAGAACAACACTTAGTATTATACGATAGCGAGTCGTGGTCATGCGTAGTGGTTTATTGTTCGTGTAATATTCCTCGGTTCGTGTCCTGAGTTGGGTCAAAAAAAACCTATTGGAGTTTTTCTATCAAAAAATTCTCAGTAGCGGCTCATACTTGGGAAGTTGGCGGTGTCAGTCTGACCAAGACATTTCGCATAGGAGTCTACCTTTTAAAGTGTCAATGCTTTAGATTTCATTTCGTCGTTGCGTCAGCGACATCGAAGCCGTGCGCTTAGAGAATAACACTGGTTCTCGTTCATGAAAAATTTAATTTAAATTCGACTAATTGCTGTCTCTATTGCTTGGTTTATGTAGTTGAAAATTATTGCAAATTAGAACGTTGAGTTTTTTTACTTCTATACTAATAAATAAAATTGAAGTGTCTGTCTGTAATATCGAAATAACTACCTCATATTAAGCTCATATGGTTATTTGAACGATACTATAACCGAATCACACGTTTTTAAATTTTTTGTCTGTCTGTCTGTCTGTCTGTCTGTCTGTCTGTCTGTCTGTCTGTCTGTCTGTCTGTCTGTCTGTTTGAACGGGCTAATCTTTGGAACGGCTGAACCGATTTTGACGGGACTTTCACATACAAGTAGAGAATTAACCAGGGAGTGACATAGGCTACTTTTTTAACCGACTTTCAAAAAAGGAAGAGTTGTGTTTTTCTACCTATGTACACCGATATCTCCAGGATTTCTGAACCGATTTGCGTAATTTTTTTTTAATCGATAGAGAAACATTGCGACACTGTCCTACAAAAAATTTGGATTCCAACTCCTCAATCCTGATGCTGTAGGGGATATGATCCCCAAAACTAATGGGATTTAGGCACTGTCGGTTATTTAAATTGATATTGGGGATACCAATTAAAGACTTTATTGTTGAATGACCTCGAGTAGGTACATGTCCAACTCCTCAACCCTGATGCTGTAAGGAATTGCATTCTGAAATCGTAAGGATCCCACGGAATATTTCCGTTTTGTGGACAGGTTACTACTTACTACAGATAGGCTACTTTTTGTTCTGGAAAATCAAAGTTCCCACGAGATTTTTACAAACCTAAATACACACGGGCGAAGCCGTGGGCATCATCTAGTTATAGAATACAAATAAGCTTCTCACTGTCCCTAGTATTTATACAGTCGATTGGAAAATTACAGGCGTAAGTCTTACACGGTCCTTAAGGTAAATGCATTCTATAAGAAGGTAGATTCTTAGAAAAAAGTAAAGCCTGGAAAATAATAGACGTAATTTTATAGTATGACTGTAGGTAGATGCATTTTAAGAGGATAGATACTTAGAAAAAAGCAAAGCCTGGTAAGTAAATAACGAGAACATGTCAGAATGAAGGAATCTAGCCATTTGTTACTGATGTTATTTATTTATTTGCACACTATGATTTTCTAAATATTTCATCGAACTAAAGATTCTTGTGTTGCATGCTTTAGGTACGAAAATAATTATATGTAGAGGTAAGTATATCAAACAAGACTGCGTGAAATCGAGTTGCTCAGATTTCATTTATGACTACTTTTCACATAATCTACAACAAGTGTTTAATCTAAACGATTGAATGTAAAACCGACTTCACCACGCACTTTTAGTATACCTACCTCGTAAACTACCAAACCAATTTTGATGAAACTTACACTGTTCCCTAAGTTGAAGTAAATGTAAGCCGACAAAAGAAGAATAGTAAAGATTTGATCAATAGTTTTGGAGATTTCCACGGACAAACATACATGGATACATCTATGAAATTTTATACCTATACATATTTGTTTGGAAGCCCTTGTAGGTTATTATCATTGTGTGAATATTTTACAGTTCCAATAATGTTACATATATACTGTTACCTGTAACCTTTTTTTGAAGTCGTTTAAAAGTAGACTTTACTCTGCACTCCTCTTGATCTTAATCTACTAGGATGCTATTCATTGAGCGATAATTATTATTTATTGTTTGTTAGTGATGATTTTTCGATGCGGTTTTTATATTAGGTATATCCTACTAATATTATAACTGTGAAAGTGTGGATGTTTGGATGTTTTTTACTCTATAACGTCGCAACTACTGAACCGATTTGGCTGAAATTCTGAATGAAGATAGATTATGTCCTGACTTAACACATTTGTCCTGGAAAATCCACAGTTACCGCGGGATTTTGAAACAACGAAAAACGAAACTAAATCTACAGCTACAGCTATAGGTAGATTACTATAGCAAACTTCCTTGAAAGTAGGTGTAAAGGTTGGCAAAGGGAGCGGGAACGGAAACGAGATATCCACGATTCCCTCAGGATTTGTGAAAAATCGAAATTCACTCGGGCGAAGCCGCAGGCAAAAGCTAGTTTTATAATAATAGCTTTTATAGTAGCTGTATAATGGTTATAGTATAATAGCAGTAGTTGTATAATAGGTATATAATAGTAATGGCCAGGCTACGCGAATTACAGGCTATAATTCAACCCGACATTGACCGCGTCTGCGGTCAGCCAATATTACGCACATAGCTGGGGGATACATTCATCTTCTCTACGCTTGACCAGGTTGCCACGATTGATTAGGTCATTGGTAATGGATATTACTGATTTATTCTTTACACTAGCCGACCCCCGCGACTTCGTCCGCCTGGATATAGGTATTATATAGGATCGGATTGGATCCCATAATCCTTTTTTGTACCTGAACTAAATGTAGCCTAAGTTACTCCTTATAACATCACCTATCTGCCATTGAAAGTTCCATTAAAATCGATCCAGCCGTTTCAGAGATTAGTTGGAACAAATAGACAGAACGACAAACATAAATTTAAACGCATGCCAGTTTAAAATAAGCCGTACATACAAAGATCCTGGTCCCAAGTTATTGGAACCCACTAAATGCCTGTCATTTCTGAACTAAAAAACCTATGACCTTGAAATATTTACGGGACAATATATAAAGTACTACCTTTCTAACAAAAAAAGAATGAGTGAAATCGAACAACGCGTTAATGAATTACAGCTAAATACACGTTTTAACTTTCATTCCCTCTCCCAAGGGAACCATTTTGAATTTCGGGATAAAAAGTATCCTATAACCTACCTCGGAGTATAAACTCAAATCGTACCAAGTTTCATTCGAATCCATTCAGTAGTTTCGGCGTGATGCGCGGCCAAGATACAGACAGACAGACAGACAGACAGACAGACAGACAGACAGACAGACAGACAAAAATGAAACAAATTGCAGTTTTGGCTTCAGTATCGATTATAGAATGCCCTCCAATAAAAATTTTCAAAATATCTTCAATGTACAGAATTGGATCTGTTACAGTTTTATTATATTATAGATTACTAGCTGACCCCCGCGACTTCGTCCACGTGGTTATATAGGTTTTTATATAGGATCGGATTGGATCCCATAATCCTTTTGTGTACCTAAACTAAATGTAGCCTAAGTTATTCCATATAACATCACCTATCTGCCATTGAAAGTTCCATCAAAATCGATCCAGCCGTTTTGGAAATTAGCTGGAACAAATAAACAGATCGACAAACATAACTCTAAACGTACACCAGTTTAAAATAAGTCGTACGTTCAAAGATCCGGGTCCCAAGTTATTTGAACCCAATAAATGTCTGTCATTTCTGAACCAAAAAATTTATGACCTTGAAATATTTACGGGACAATACTTAAAGTACTACCTTTCTAACAAAAAAAGAATGAGTTAAATCGAACTACGCGTTAATGAATTACAGCTAAATACACGTTTTAACTTTCTTCCCCTCTCCCAAGGGAATCGTGCTGAATTTTGGGATAAAAAGTATCCTATAACCTACCTCGGAGTATAAACTCAAATCGTACCAAGTTTCATTCGAATCCATTCAGTAGTTTCGGCGTGATGCGCGGCCAAGATACAGACAGACAGACAGACAGACAGACAGAAAGACAGACAGACAGACAAAAATGAAACAAATTGCAGTTTTGGCTTCAGTATCGATTATAGAGTGCCCTCCAATAAAAATTTTCAAAATATCTTCAATGTACAGAATTGGATCTGTTACAGTTTTATTATATTATAGAAGATAGATATATACTGACCCAATGGTCAGGTACATTAGCAGTAAGGAACGTTAAGTGAAGCGCCTCCTCTACGGGTGTTGCTTGCTGTCAGATGTTTCAAGTGCAACGTACCGGGTTTCCTGTCCCAGGAAACTTTAACGATAACGGGGAGACAAAAATTATAAGTCTGGAAAGTTCTCGCCCACTATTTTCCACGCCAGCTCTGCTAAGTTATTCTGTAACTTACAGTGGTCGTCGTCGAATTCGCCGTTCTAATATAGGTACTATTGCAACATGCCCTGTTCAAGCGTAACTGCAAGATGCTGTATATAAAAATCTATGGAGACATACACAGAGAACAACACTTAGTATTATACGATAGCGAGTCGTGGTCATGCGTAGTGGTTTATTGTTCGTGTAATATTCCTCGGTTCGTGTCCTGAGTTGGGTCAAAAAAAACCTATTGGAGTTTTTCTATCAAAAAATTCTCAGTAGCGGCTCATACTTGGGAAGTTGGCGGTGTCAGTCTGACCAAGACATTTCGCATAGGAGTCTACCTTTTAAAGTGTCAATGCTTTAGATTTCATTTCGTCGTTGCGTCAGCGACATCGAAGCCGTGCGCTTAGAGAATAACACTGGTTCTCGTTCATGAAAAATTTAATTTAAATTCGACTAATTGCTGTCTCTATTGCTTGGTTTATGTAGTTGAAAATTATTGCAAATTAGAACGTTGAGTTTTTTTACTTCTATACTAATAAATAAAATTGAAGTGTCTGTCTGTAATATCGAAATAACTACCTCATATTAAGCTCATATGGTTATTTGAACGATACTATAACCGAATCACACGTTTTTAAATTTTTTGTCTGTCTGTCTGTCTGTCTGTCTGTCTGTCTGTCTGTCTGTCTGTCTGTCTGTCTGTTTGAACGGGCTAATCTTTGGAACGGCTGAACCGATTTTGACGGGACTTTCACATACAAGTAGAGAATTAACCAGGGAGTGACATAGGCTACTTTTTTAACCGACTTTCAAAAAAGGAAGAGTTGTGTTTTTCTACCTATGTACACCGATATCTCCAGGATTTCTGAACCGATTTGCGTAATTTTTTTTTAATCGATAGAGAAACATTGCGACACTGTCCTACAAAAAATTTGGATTCCAACTCCTCAATCCTGATGCTGTAGGGGATATGATCCCCAAAACTAATGGGATTTAGGCACTGTCGGTTATTTAAATTGATATTGGGGATACCAATTAAAGACTTTATTGTTGAATGACCTCGAGTAGGTACATGTCCAACTCCTCAACCCTGATGCTGTAAGGAATTGCATTCTGAAATCGTAAGGATCCCACGGAATATTTCCGTTTTGTGGACAGGTTACTACTTACTACAGATAGGCTACTTTTTGTTCTGGAAAATCAAAGTTCCCACGAGATTTTTACAAACCTAAATACACACGGGCGAAGCCGTGGGCATCATCTAGTTATAGAATACAAATAAGCTTCTCACTGTCCCTAGTATTTATACAGTCGATTGGAAAATTACAGGCGTAAGTCTTACACGGTCCTTAAGGTAAATGCATTCTATAAGAAGGTAGATTCTTAGAAAAAAGTAAAGCCTGGAAAATAATAGACGTAATTTTATAGTATGACTGTAGGTAGATGCATTTTAAGAGGATAGATACTTAGAAAAAAGCAAAGCCTGGTAAGTAAATAACGAGAACATGTCAGAATGAAGGAATCTAGCCATTTGTTACTGATGTTATTTATTTATTTGCACACTATGATTTTCTAAATATTTCATCGAACTAAAGATTCTTGTGTTGCATGCTTTAGGTACGAAAATAATTATATGTAGAGGTAAGTATATCAAACAAGACTGCGTGAAATCGAGTTGCTCAGATTTCATTTATGACTACTTTTCACATAATCTACAACAAGTGTTTAATCTAAACGATTGAATGTAAAACCGACTTCACCACGCACTTTTAGTATACCTACCTCGTAAACTACCAAACCAATTTTGATGAAACTTACACTGTTCCCTAAGTTGAAGTAAATGTAAGCCGACAAAAGAAGAATAGTAAAGATTTGATCAATAGTTTTGGAGATTTCCACGGACAAACATACATGGATACATCTATGAAATTTTATACCTATACATATTTGTTTGGAAGCCCTTGTAGGTTATTATCATTGTGTGAATATTTTACAGTTCCAATAATGTTACATATATACTGTTACCTGTAACCTTTTTTTGAAGTCGTTTAAAAGTAGACTTTACTCTGCACTCCTCTTGATCTTAATCTACTAGGATGCTATTCATTGAGCGATAATTATTATTTATTGTTTGTTAGTGATGATTTTTCGATGCGGTTTTTATATTAGGTATATCCTACTAATATTATAACTGTGAAAGTGTGGATGTTTGGATGTTTTTTACTCTATAACGTCGCAACTACTGAACCGATTTGGCTGAAATTCTGAATGAAGATAGATTATGTCCTGACTTAACACATTTGTCCTGGAAAATCCACAGTTACCGCGGGATTTTGAAACAACGAAAAACGAAACTAAATCTACAGCTACAGCTATAGGTAGATTACTATAGCAAACTTCCTTGAAAGTAGGTGTAAAGGTTGGCAAAGGGAGCGGGAACGGAAACGAGATATCCACGATTCCCTCAGGATTTGTGAAAAATCGAAATTCACTCGGGCGAAGCCGCAGGCAAAAGCTAGTTTTATAATAATAGCTTTTATAGTAGCTGTATAATGGTTATAGTATAATAGCAGTAGTTGTATAATAGGTATATAATAGTAATGGCCAGGCTACGCGAATTACAGGCTATAATTCAACCCGACATTGACCGCGTCTGCGGTCAGCCAATATTACGCACATAGCTGGGGGATACATTCATCTTCTCTACGCTTGACCAGGTTGCCACGATTGATTAGGTCATTGGTAATGGATATTACTGATTTATTCTTTACACTAGCCGACCCCCGCGACTTCGTCCGCCTGGATATAGGTATTATATAGGATCGGATTGGATCCCATAATCCTTTTTTGTACCTGAACTAAATGTAGCCTAAGTTACTCCTTATAACATCACCTATCTGCCATTGAAAGTTCCATTAAAATCGATCCAGCCGTTTCAGAGATTAGTTGGAACAAATAGACAGAACGACAAACATAAATTTAAACGCATGCCAGTTTAAAATAAGCCGTACATACAAAGATCCTGGTCCCAAGTTATTGGAACCCACTAAATGCCTGTCATTTCTGAACTAAAAAACCTATGACCTTGAAATATTTACGGGACAATATATAAAGTACTACCTTTCTAACAAAAAAAGAATGAGTGAAATCGAACAACGCGTTAATGAATTACAGCTAAATACACGTTTTAACTTTCATTCCCTCTCCCAAGGGAACCATTTTGAATTTCGGGATAAAAAGTATCCTATAACCTACCTCGGAGTATAAACTCAAATCGTACCAAGTTTCATTCGAATCCATTCAGTAGTTTCGGCGTGATGCGCGGCCAAGATACAGACAGACAGACAGACAGACAGACAGACAGACAGACAGACAGACAGACAAAAATGAAACAAATTGCAGTTTTGGCTTCAGTATCGATTATAGAATGCCCTCCAATAAAAATTTTCAAAATATCTTCAATGTACAGAATTGGATCTGTTACAGTTTTATTATATTATAGATTACTAGCTGACCCCCGCGACTTCGTCCACGTGGTTATATAGGTTTTTATATAGGATCGGATTGGATCCCATAATCCTTTTGTGTACCTAAACTAAATGTAGCCTAAGTTATTCCATATAACATCACCTATCTGCCATTGAAAGTTCCATCAAAATCGATCCAGCCGTTTTGGAAATTAGCTGGAACAAATAAACAGATCGACAAACATAACTCTAAACGTACACCAGTTTAAAATAAGTCGTACGTTCAAAGATCCGGGTCCCAAGTTATTTGAACCCAATAAATGTCTGTCATTTCTGAACCAAAAAATTTATGACCTTGAAATATTTACGGGACAATACTTAAAGTACTACCTTTCTAACAAAAAAAGAATGAGTTAAATCGAACTACGCGTTAATGAATTACAGCTAAATACACGTTTTAACTTTCTTCCCCTCTCCCAAGGGAATCGTGCTGAATTTTGGGATAAAAAGTATCCTATAACCTACCTCGGAGTATAAACTCAAATCGTACCAAGTTTCATTCGAATCCATTCAGTAGTTTCGGCGTGATGCGCGGCCAAGATACAGACAGACAGACAGACAGACAGACAGACAGACAGAAAGACAGACAGACAGACAAAAATGAAACAAATTGCAGTTTTGGCTTCAGTATCGATTATAGAGTGCCCTCCAATAAAAATTTTCAAAATATCTTCAATGTACAGAATTGGATCTGTTACAGTTTTATTATATTATAGAAGATAAGTAGATCTAAGTATGTAATTTTTTTACTTTCAGTTTTAATTTAAAATGATACGTCCAACTACTTAATTACTGTTCCAAAACACACATATGTACGTGTAGTGTTGGAGAGTGGCTAGTTTTTAAGCTTTGTCGCATGTTATTACTTTTGTTTTTTGTCATAATCCTGTTGTATGTCTTTGAGATTATAATGCTTTAAAGTCATTTGCTAAATCGTATTTTTTTTATCGTCATACATTTACCACCTTTGTTAAATTTAACTGACCTAAGTAAACTGAGGAATGCTCAGTGCTCAGAAAAGTATATTACAAGTAGGACTAAAGAACATGAATTTAATAATTAACTACATAATATATAAGTTTTTTTTTGTGCTAAAAAAAGGCGGTATAGTAGTGTACTATTTTCGTAACATATAGTTCAATGCCAAATGACGTATGGTAGCATGGCCCACTGCAACTACGAGAACATTTTTGCTACAAATGGAGCTTTGAAAACATGATATTAAGAATCTTCTCTTTCTTTAAAGATAAAAAACCTCAATGCAAAAGAATACGCCAGAATCTCGTAGTTTGTTTTGCTTCCTCTAAGGCTGTATTAGCCACTTAATAAAGCGAATTTTCGGCAGTATATCACGCCCGAATAAAGTCCGGTTTACACTGTAGCCTGTTAGTGAAACAGGCAATATTTCACAGCGCGGTCTTAACTAGGTTTAACGATGAAATTTGCCCGCGCGGCCATATTAAAAATTCATCCATCAAGCCAATTCGTTATTATTTATTGAATAATTTCTCTAGGCGTGAAAATGCTGATACCAACAAGCGATCCGAATTTAATTAAACAAAATTGAATCGACAGTAAACCTTTTGGAATCTAGTATCAAACTCGATTATAGTCTAGTGTAGTGTAGTCTAGTCACACACACACACACACACACACACAGACACGTCAAACTTATAACACCCCGTCGTTTTTGCGTCGGGGGTTAAAAATACTAGAAATTCATAATATTTTCACATGAATGAAAACTTGAATTTTACTCGAGTAATCATCGGGTTTTTTAATTTCGATAAAGTTAAGCTAGGACATCTAATATCGTTAAAATGTCCACGCTATCATTTACAAGGTGGAAGGTAGAAGTGTCGACACTGATTTAGTGTCCGCTGTCATGCCGCTAGGTGTCGGCTTTGCTCGCAGACATTTTTAATGTCAGGAAATTGATTTTAAACGACAAATTGTATACGCGCTAGAGAGATTTTTACTAGCTGATGCTCGCGACATCGCCCGCGTGGATACAAATCTCATACAAAGATTCGAGTTCCATTTAACCCACTTGGGGGTAGTTTTTCCTAAATTCCATAAACACGTAATTTTTTATTTTTAACCGAAAACCTAAATACCAATTTTTATGGATATAACTTGATAAATCACGTGAAAAATGATGAACGGACTCATACACACGTTCATCTCTTATTTAATTTAAGTGGTAGATTCAGTTGACGATTCAAAAGTACTTGTAAAAGTTTATTTGAATAAAAAAACTATTCTATTCTATTCTATTCTAACCCACTTGGGGGTAGAATTTCCAAAAATCCTTTCTTAGTGTGTGTTTACGTTATAAAAGGAAGCTACTGTGAAAATGATGTCGTCGGTCCACCTAGTGGGGGGTCTACCAACACTGCGCTTCCCGGTGCGAGGTCGCCACTCCAGCACCTTGGGACCCCAACGTCCATCGGTTCTCCGAACTATGTGCACCGCCCATTGCCACTTCAGTTTCGCAACCCGTTGAGCTATGTCGGTGACTTTGGTTCTTCTACGGATCTCCTCATTTCTGATTTGATCGCGTAGAGAAACTCCGAGCATAGCTCTCTCCATCGCTCTCTGAGCGACTCTGAGCTTTCTTATGAGGCCCATAGTTAGCGACCATGTCTCGGATCCGTATGTCATCACTGGCAACACGCACTGTTCGAAGACTTTCGTCTTCAGGCATTGAGGAATTTTGGACGAGAAGACATCGCGAAGCTTCCCGAACGCTGCCCATCCGAGTTGGATTCGGCGGTTGACCTCTTTCTCGAAATTGGACCTACCTAGCTGGACTGTGAGTCGCAGGGAGTCGCTGGATACAAGCGGCACAAGACCGTGGCAAGTGGAAGTCCCTTCAAGAGACCTATGTCCAGCAGTGGACGTCAATCGGTTGACAACGACGACGACGACGACGACTGTGAAAATTTCAAGTTTCTAGCTTCAGTGGTATAGGCTGTGCGTTGATGATCAGTCAGTCAATCAGTCAGGACAAGCATAATTATATTACTTAGTAAGTAGGGTAAAACCCGGATAGATGCCGCAGTTGGATAGATGCCTCAGTGTCAAAAAACCTGACTTCCCAAACTCGTGACTAAAAATTGATAGTTTAAATAAGAAGCGCAGGCCCCCCAAACCTCAGGCCCCTACATACATTTGTATTAAAACAATTTGTTTCGCTTGTGCGTGTGATTATCTCCGCAGCGAACGCGGCAAATCCTTCAAAGTTTTAGAGGCGAGTATTTGCCGTTGTATAACTTTTGAAGTAGTAGTAGATTCTGTTATATTTTTTATTATGTCAATACACTGGTTCATTAAGTGTATACCTAAGTGTAAATAATCGCTCTTTAGTTTTTAGTTTATTTAATAAATAAAAGGGCATCTATCTATATCAAAAAGGATAGTTGCCTCGATTTTTCGAGGTATAGGTGCCCTTAGAGGCATCTATCCCCTAATATACCTATAGATATATCAAGTATTTTTTTTTAAATATTTTTAATGTTCTTTTATATTTTTATTTCTTTTTTCAATAAATTCCTAATAGTTTTAATATTCTTCGGGGCATCTATCTCTCTCTATCTTCAGCCCGATCTGTCCAGTGGTTTGAGCTGTGCGTTAATAGATCAGTCAGTCAGTCAGTCAGTCAGTCACCTTTTCCTTTTATATATTTAGATAATAAAACCTTATAAAACTATGTATTTTGCTTATTTTTTTCATAGGGCATCTATCCTTTTTAGTATTTTCATAGTGGGGCATCTATCCAGACAGGTAGGCAAATATCCTCAAAAAAAAGGGTCTGCAAAAAGTTAAATTCTGCAAAATTTGTAATCGTTAGGACAACAAAAACAAGTCATAATGGAACCCAAAAGATTAAACTAGCTATATTCATAAATATTATTTGTGATAAATTAATATTTTAAAAGTTAGGAGGCCATTTCAAAAAGTGGGGCGTCTATCCGGGTTTTACCCTATAGATTTTAGTTTACGGTTTCTTAGTCAGACAATCGTACATTTGTATTTTTGTTTATCTGCCGTTTGGCAGCTAAACAAAAACAGCGATACGTTGATCAACTTCTTTGGCTGCGGATGTTGAAATCCCGGGTTGGACCAAAAAAGTTATTGGGTTTTGCTTGTTGTAGCGCGCAGTTGGGAAGTTGGCGACGAGCCCTGTGCGTCGCGCGCTTTACATATAAGGGCGCCTTCAAATTTGCCGCAAAGTGCCGCGCGGTGGCAGCGCGTCTGTAGCGCTGCGGCCGCGGTAGCTTTGTAAATCTATGTAAGATTTTTACAAGATTTACAGCACAAGGCTTCACGTAAGCAACAATTTAAATCGATTATTTTTTTGTTTTTTAATATACACACATACACACACGGTCGGCTGTTCCTAAAGTAGGCAACTTAATGCCTGTGTTATAGGTAACAACCGACTGATATACATATTTACATATATTACACATATAAATATTTAATAAATGTATAAATATATAATACATATAGTAAATAAATAACGCCCGGTTGCAGCGCTACACCCGCGCTGCGGCCACAGAGTACCTACAGAGGGGAAGCTTCTATAAGCGGCCCGCTGTAGGTACACTCACACATATGCGCACGTTTGTCACCAACTGTACCGGTTAGTGGAACGAGCGGGCGTCCGTGAACCGTTGGTGAGTGTGTTTGTGTGAGTATACCTACAGCGGGCCGCATATGGAAGCTTTCTCTCTGTAGATTTACTACTCGTGTGCTGCGGCCACGCATCAGTATCATCGATTGAATTCTCGAACATAGTGACAGCAGTGCGGCTGCAGCGCTGCAAACGCGCTGCCACCGCGCGGCACTTTGCGGCAAATTTGAAGGCGCCTTAAAGCTGTTGGTAAGCCTGAAGGAACAGGGAGTGCGATTGTGTACGCACACTTGTTCACTGTAATATCTCCTACGTAGGTAGCTAGTCTCCGGTAAGTGGTAGATTCAATTAATAATTCAAACGTACCTACTTCTAAAAGTTTATTTGAATAAAAAAAACTTTTCTATTCTGTACTATTCTAAGATTGGCGCGTTTAAAAGGAAATTAATTATATGTATTTTAGTTTTTGTCTGTATGACACGGGCATAAATTGTATGCCAAGCAATCAAAAATTAACACATTAAACGGATTTAGATCTTTATTAAAATAAACTAACTAAAAGAAACTTATTTTGGTTGATAACAGTTAAATTAATAACTTAATCTGTAATTTCTAACTTTAAATTATTCCAAATCGCCTACTAACAACCAAAAGTGATTAAACTCGAATCACATAGGTGATAAAGTAAGTTAGATTCCCCGATGTAGTTCGGGACAGCCAGACTTCGGGCATAACTTATGTTCTATTAAGTTTATGTATGGTTCAGCCTGCGATCTCGGCGTTCGAAGTTCAAATGGTGTAACTTCTTTGAAACTTGATTACTTACTATATTATGTGTCTGATTGAATAAAATACACATTGTTTAATTATATGTGTGTGTATGTCACGTTTTTGTTTGTATAGGTGTGCGTTCAAACAGTTAGCCGCTGATCAATAAGATATCGAATATCATCAGGGGTCAAAGGGGCGAATAAGTGTCTATTCTATGCAATCCGCCGTCGCGTCGCGTCGCGTCGGTGCGAATTTCGTTGTTCTACCGTATCAAAAGATTACGCGACAGATAGAAATATAAAGAGAGGTGCTCTGTAGGTGAGAATAAAGTTTAGGCACTCGTCGCTCTGCGAGCTAAAGTGCACTTTTTTGCGTCGAAGCAAGGGTCGCTTTTTATTTAAATCTGTGTGTGTATGTGTGTATGTAGAGTGAATCTTCTGTACTGTATTTTGTGGTCAAAATCTTACTGAAGAGTGGTCTCGTTATATTTATTTTGCGGCGGAGGTCTGCTACAAGCCTCAGTGCCCACGTTCCGCTAAATTGGTAGGTCAATATCAATAATGACCTACCAATAAAACTCAGTGTTCACAATCTATATAAAATTCGGACCTACAGGCTACGCCCCTAGTAGTTAGGCATAGCAGCTAATATAATCTGACCGCAGCCGCGGTTGATGTTCCGAGCTAAATTATAATCTGATATTCACCCTAACTGAATGCACTATTATTTAGCTATACTATTATATATATAAAGCTACTTGAAGTTACGTATTGATCACTATATCGTATGTGTAGAATTCAAAAAATTTAGGTCTACAAAATTATAGAGAGAGCTGGACGTGGAAAACTGACTAGAGTACCCTAAGGGATCTCGAAAACTATCAGTCGGAGAGGTACTATCCCCAAACAAAAAATGTTCAACACCTTGGGCAATTGGGTGAACCGGTGAAAAAAATATGGCCACCAAACAAAAAAAATTTTCGTCTCCATACAAAAATTTCTTAATTTTCAAGAGGCTCTCCAGAACAATTTTGTATGGAACTTTTTTCCCCTCACTATTTATGTGCGTAGAACTTATGGGTCTTCCTTCAGGAAAATTATGAAACGTCATGAACGTGGAAAATTTACCAGAGTACCCCAAAGACTCTCAAAAACTATCAATCATAGAGGCATGGTTCTGAAACTGGAAATGTTCAAGATCTTGGGCCCTTTGGTGAGCCAGTAAAAAAAAGATAGGTACCAAACAAAAAAAAATTTCGTGTCCATACAAATTTTTTTTTAAATTTTCAAAAGGCTCTCCAGAACATTTTTGTATAGAACTTTTTCCTCTTACTATTTATATACGTAGAACTTATGGGTCTTCCTTCAGGAAAATTATGAAACTTCATGAATGTGGAAAATTTATCAGGGTACCTCATAGGTCCTCTAAAACTACCAGTCATACAGGCATGGTCCCAAACAAATGTTATTAAGGACCTTAGGCCATTGGGTGAACCGGTAAAAAAAAGATGGCCGCCGAACAAAAAAATTTTTTCTCCATACAAATTTTTTGGGTTCTTTTCAAGAGGCTCTCCTGGACATTTTTGTATGAAAGTTTTTCCCCTCACTACACGTATACATAAAACTTAAAGGTTTTTTTCACAAAAAATACAAAACGTAGTGAATGTGGAAAAATTACCAGGGTACCTCATGGGTCCTCTAAAACTACCAGTTATACAGGAATGGTCCCAAACAAATATTGTTAAAGAACTTGGGCAATTTGGTGAACCGGCAAAAAAAAGATGGCCGGCCAACAAAAATTTTTTTTTGAATTTTCAAAAGGCTCTCCTGAACATTTTTGTATGGAACTTTTTTCTTATCACTATTTATATGCGTAGAACTTTTGAGTTTTCCTTCAAAAAAATTATAAAACGTCATGAACGTGGAAAATTTACCAGAGTACCCTAACGGCTCTCAAAAGCTATCAATCATAGAGGCATGGTGTCGCATTTAGGCTTGTTAGAAGCCTAAACGTCGAGCATGTAGGGTCCTACTGTCGTACCTGCCGAGTGGTAGACTCGACAAGTGACGTCAGCAGGGTAGGATACACTGTCGCGTTTAGGACGGACAGGTACGGTAGTCTGACTAATGTTGGAGAGGAATAAAAGATTAGGATGGTTTAATACATTTAATTAGAATTTAGAATCAAATAAATGAAATAATAAAATAATAAAAATTAATCACTAGCTCTTAAACTATGAAATAACATGTACAATGAGGAACATTCAGCTTAAAACCAGATAAATGTTTTACTATTCACTAAATACTACTAGATATAGGTTTTAGAGTCCTTAGGTTTACGACTAGCCAATCGGAGAGCGGTGGTTCGACCAAATTTAGTTACGCGAATTTAATAGATAAGTCACGCAGTAGTAATCGCGCCTAGGCACTACCGAAGCGACGCGCTCAACGCGGAATAGATCGGAATTCCTGGATAGTACGAGTGACGACGCGACATACGATCCTGCACTGGCCTTTTGGAGATGTGAAGGTCACGCGCGGCCTCGCTGTCGTGTGCGGAACCCGGTCGCAGTTGACTGGCTGCAGACTGCCGATGCAATGACGTGCCGCCCAGCGCGCGCGTCCTTGATGCAGTGTCCACCCGTAGTCGGTGTGCAGTTGGTAGGTACGCAGGTACTAGATGATACTAGGTGATGCTAGGTGGTGCTAGGTTCCCTGGAATTGAGATGTATTCCAGTCTGAGTGTGGGTCCAGGAATGTTATTAGCTGAGGCTCCCCTGCGCGTGACTCGCCGGTCGGTTGGCCAGGCAAGGTCCACCATCAGCTAATTGGTATCACAATAGTTGGAGGGGTAGGTATATTATAGAATTCTACAATTAGTCAAGCGTCAAGCGTTTGTGAAATTAGCGCGTTCACAAAATGTTCTGTAGGTAGGTGCTAATTCAAAATAATTGTTGGAATATTATTAAGTTAATTGTAAAAGTAAACTTGATAAGTATTACAGAATTATCAGCAATAAATAAGGACTAATTCAATATTTAGATCATAGAATTCTGGAATAACTAGAATTTAGAGTAAGAAAAATAATTAAGGTAGGTAGTTTGATTCACACTGCGTAGAAGAATGATTACGAACAAACAAAGCACTTAACTATGTAACAGTTCAGAGCTGAAAGAATTACAATGGTTAGACATTGGGTGACCTAGGCTGTCCGATCCACAGATTCGGGTTCGATCTCAAGATATATTTGTTAATATTTGCAGCACAAAGAAATCGGTTTACTAATATTTAACGACGCGGACCCGTATCTGAGAATTGGCTAGCGATTTGTAGGTTGTTAATCAAAATAGAACTTACCAATATCTGGGCTATTATTTCTCGTAAATTACTCACGGTTTCACAAATTAGTTACATGGATTTAATAGCACTAATTTTTGTAAAATTTGTGACGGAGGGTCACGTACTTAGTTAAATCAATTTAACGACGTGAATATCACATTTTGCACTAGTAGAATCACAACGAGACTGCCTCGCGGGGTATATTTATGCTTTCTCCCTGGTGTCTCGAAGTTTCTCAATTAGACTAGTATTTATGACGACACATCCTAGAGAGACAATAGAAACTTATTCTACTCGCCACAACGGCGCTGGTTTCTATGCGGAGACCGCCGGAAGTCTAGCTAATTGGCAATTCTAGAATGTTCTGTGTCTTAGAGTATTTGTTTTTTTATCGGGCAGAGACTGAAATCTGTGAGTTACGGTAGTTTATCTACTCGATACCAGATGACGTTTATGGGCGTGTAGTTAACAATGGCCGCTTAGAGTAATTCGCACGAGAGAAGTGTTATTCGCCTAGTT
This sequence comes from Melanargia galathea, assembly GCA_920104075.1. NCBI lineage: Eukaryota > Metazoa > Arthropoda > Insecta > Lepidoptera > Nymphalidae > Melanargia > Melanargia galathea. The sequence continues at coordinate 25,365,711 of OV049855.1, forward strand.
TAAAACGTGCATTCGATAGGTGGCGTTAGGTGTATTTAGGATGATCGTATGTTTTGAAATCATCTTGAGGGTAGCTAGAATTTGAAATCATTACAATGGTTCTGAAACTGAAAATGTTCAAGACCTTGGGCCTTTGGCGAGCCAGTAAAAAAAAGATAGGTACCAAACAAAAATAAATTTCATGTCCATACAAATTTTTTTTTAAATTTCATGAGGCTCTTCAGAACATTTTTGTATTGAACTTTTTTCCCCCCATCAAGCGCATATATAGAACTCATGAGTGTCCTTTCAGGAAAAATACGATACGTTAAGAATGTGGAAAATTTTCTAGAGTACCTCATTTGTCCTCTAAAACTACCAGTCTTACAGGCATGGTCCCAAACAAATGTTGTCAAAGACCTTGGACTATTTGGTGGACCGTTAAAAAAATGGCCGCCGAACAAAAAAAATCGTCTTCATACAATTTTTTTGAGTTCTTTTCAAGAGGCTCTCTTGGACATTTTTGTATGGAACGTTTTCCCCCCACTACAGGTATAAATAGAACTTTAAGATTTTTTCACAAAAAATACAAAACGTAGTGAATGTGGAAAAATTACCAGAGTACCCTAACGGCCCTCAAAAACTATCAATCATAGAGGCATGGTCCCGAAACTAAAAATGTTCAAGACCTTAGTCCCTTCGGGGAGCCAGTAAAAAAAAGAGCTACGGAGTAAAAAAAATTCGTGTTCATACAAAATTTCTTTTTAATTTTCAAGTGGCTCTCCAGAACATTTTTGTATAGATCTTTTATTTCCCACTAAACGCATGCAAATAACTCATTAGTGTCCTTTCAGAAAAGATACGAAACGTGATACCAATATTTCTTTTTATCTTTCAAGAGACTCTCCAGAATATTCTGGTATTTGGTATGGCCCCCCATTTCTTTATTTTACGAATATTGAAGAGACAACAAGGCCCGCGAGCTGCTTGCAGCTCGCGCACCGAGCGCAACACTAGTATGTACCTAATCAGAACAGATTATGCTGTATTAAAAGTTATTTACTGCCTGTGCAGGCAATTAACATTTCATTTTCATCGGTTCAATTTAAACAAAATCATGCCCACAATTTCCCCTGCATGGATTAAGGCCTTTTAAAAATCCTGTGCGTACTCTTTGATTTCCCGTGATGAAAAGTAGCACAAAAAAACCACAATCCAATTTTATTATTTCGACGGTAAGTAATTCAGAATAATGGTTTTGTCAGTAACGGTCGAAATAAAAAGCGCTTCGCCGCGTAACATAAACAAGCTTTTATCAGCGGCCGCCGTTAAAAGTAAGTAGCGGAATAAGTCGCAGAACTATACAGTCGCGTTAACTGAAAACCGCTATCGTCGGGAAACAAAGAGTTTAAAGAGTTAAGTGCATTTAAGTTAAATGTTCAATGGCAAAGTACGTACTTCACCACTCGTAGTATTTAGTATACAATTCCTTCGTTCGTTGATTTAAAGGGCGGAATATTCATTTAACTTAATCTAATGTCCTCCCGACCAGATTTCGGTCACGGCGACCAATTTCAACTGAGGCTGTGACTAGCCAACTACGCAGGAGCTATTAGGGAACGTTCAGTGTGCTTAGTCTAAAGCGGAGCACTCGAAAACGAACTCGAAAACTATTGATCGATTTCAGAGTAAAATAGACCTAAAATGGCTTGTATTAAGGTTTGAGTTCGCCAATACATTCAGCATTGTTCGAATGCTGAATGTATTGGCGAACTCAAACCTTAATACAAGCCATTTTAGGTCTATTTTACTCTGAAATCGATCAATAGTTTTCGAGTTCGTTTTCGAGTGCTCTGCTTTAGACTAAGCACACTGATAGACCGGCGCGGAGAGCATCGGAGAGCATTTCTTTTTTCACACAGACCGGCCGTTTAAGTTTGCTCTGCTCTCCGCGCCGATCTGTGTGAACGGACACGTGGATGCGTTCGCAGCCGAGCGTACGCTCTTGGGCCGGATAGCAGAGCAATTCGGCCTACGGTCGGCTGTGCGAGCATGAAAGAGCACACGAACGAAGCCGGTCGGATGCACGAGCGCGAAAGAGCACGAGCATAGAGCAGCCGACCGGCTCGACGAGCAGCCGAGCAGCTGCTCTTAATATTTCACACAGAGCGTATTGGGAGCATCCTCGAGCATCCTCTTATCATAAAAGAGATAAAATGTAAAAATAAAGCTTATTTCAATGTCTTAACTTTTAAGATTCTATTTTAAATGCGATTAAAATTTGCTCTGCTCTCCGCGCCGGTCTATCTGAAAGGTCCCTTATAGTGCACAATTGAGTGCGCATACACAGGTGAACTCTCTATTCCTTCACTCCCATAGTCCGATGGGACGCCAGTGCGACACGGCCAGAGAGAGATAAGGTGCAGATCCGACCGCTTTACATGCTCTCCGAGGTACGGGGTGTATCTAACACCCCCAACTTCCAACTCCGGGCTGGCACTGAGAATTTCTTGACAGAAAAACCCAATACCTAACAATTTTTGGCCTGACCCGGGAATCGAACCCAAGACGTCGTAATCGGCAGCCGAATATACTGATCTCTAGTCCAACGAAGCAAGTAACGAGGTAAATTAAATTATGCAAGAAACGGAAAAGCCAATTACAGTTGGTTTATTTTTATTGTGTTGTAATCGCGCCCTGTTGAATTTCTCAAAGGAATTAAGATGATTGATAAGACAACTTGCCCGAACTCCCAGTAATCAATCAGAATCACCCGCGAATTTACGTATAATGAACCGCCACGTACCTACCCCAAGTAGCTAATTATTTGCGAAATTGGATTATTGGAGTCTATCGTTCGCAGGAAGATCAATCCTTAAGTTTGGAGGCGTGCCCGGTACATAGTTTATTGGGACCATTATCTTTAGATATGGACTTAGCGCTATTATTGTGCCACATAAACACAATCCTTTACCAATAACCATTTGTCTTATACTTGTATTATACTTGTAGTATTAGTGGTTTAGTATTTAGTATTTTTCAAACCGGCCGCGGCAATGTAAAGCACAACTCGGGATCAATCGGCACAAGAATCATCATTGTATGGCCATCATATTATCTAGCTTGCATGTCTTGATAGAGGTCCGTGATAAAATCTAATAAAAGAAATTTTGTTTAGTTTTTTTCTTGCCTGAAGGAATATAAGTCATGCCTAGCTTTTACTTAGCATTCCTTGATTAGTTTCGCTCTAGGTTATCCGCCAGAACGTCGAAAATACCGTGATGGATTAACGAGAGATGTGGTTTTTACGCGGTTTCCAATATAGATGAGTGTTTTTTCCCTCTAATTTATCTAAAATGTTAGTTTCTCAAGTATCTTAAGGCAGGTAAAGTAAGGCAGGAACTAAATGTGTGGTCTATACTCATTTAGTTCCTGCCTTACATACGAAAAATTCTGATACAGGTTTCGATCAATGTTAGACTAGATAGTTAGTTAATATGAAATCCCATACAAACTCTACTCGAAGTATTGTCGTTAAAAATTAATTCTCATCACTACATAGTATAAAACAAAGTCGCTTTTTCTGTCCCTATGTCCCTTTATCCCTATGTCCCTATGTCCCTATGTATGCTTAAATCTTTAAAACTACGCAACGGATTTTGATGATTTTGAGTGATTCAAGAGGAAGATTTGTAAGTAGAAAATGGACCCGATAGGTGGCGCTAATAGCGAGCAGGACGACGTCTGCCTGGTCCGCTAGTTTATGATAAATAAGCATAATACACACATATCACACGGCCAATTTTTCAAGTCCAACAGCTTTTATTAATTAAGGATACTGGATAGAGACCATAAACTTAGTCCGAATTTACCGCAAAATGCTCGTGGTTCTTAACGTAACATCCTTACTGTGCATTCAACATTAAGCAAGTCGCATGGAGCCGTAGCTGGCTACAAGCGGCGCAAGACCGCAGCATGTGGAAAGTCCCACAAGAGATCTATGCCCAGCGGTGGACGTTTATCGTATCAGTTGAATGCCTACGTCCGTGGATTTCAGTCCTTTTTTAATTCCTTTTGATGATTATTAATTATTATCTAAGTAGGTACTCTGTGCAAAATCGCATCAAGATCGATTCAGCGGCTGAGCCGTTAAAAGGTACAGACAAACAGATACATTCGCATAAATATAATGCCAAATCTCTTTTATGATAACCGACGTCATAACAATGGCAACTACTCGCCTAAAGAATACCAATTTTAAATGAAACTGTATTTTTTAAATAAAATTCCTTTTAATACCGTCCGCAGGGACGCGGATTAAAACTGAATCTGTGATAATATTTAAAATTTTCACTTTTAATGAAAAAATGCAATTAATTTTTTGTCATCGAATAGGTATCAATAGGATAGTAGAAACGCTGCCATTACAATTTTAATTAAAACTAGCTTTTCATTCTATTTTGCGCGCCATTTCGTTCACTGAATATCACTTTCCCAGTTTTTACACCTTGAATTTGACATAAAAATTATTCCGATGTGCGCGTTTTCGTAATTCTTCTTCTCCTAAACGGCTTGATCGATTTTGATGAAATGTTTACTTTCCGTAAGGTGAGATAATATTTGAGTTCTTGCTTGTAGATACGTCCAATTAATCAAAATCAAATCCTCGTCCGCAATGCGATGTTGTACTAAATAATTACTCACAATTCGATGAGTAGGCACTTGGCACACTGGTAAGAGTTCTGAGCCCGGTATTAAAGTGAACACAGTTTGATACCGGCTTCGGAACTGGCTCAGACGTGTCGCGCCGCTTTTCAGCCACACTTGACATGCCCCGGTTTACTTGTACCGTTGATATATTGCCTTTTCAGTTCGCTGACGCTTCCTACTCAGGCTTTGAAACTTTGAAATCATAAAACTACTCATAAATAATTGATTTATTGAAATTTAACTGCCGGCCGCACTCAGAGACGTTATTTAAGTACTTAACCATTATCTAATCATCTCTGAGTGCGGCCGGCAGTTAAAGTTATTTATCTTTATCAATATAGATTTAAAAAATCACTGAGTCAGTTGACAGCTCATTTACCAATAATAATGATTATTTAATGACTCATTACTAGACATTATTTAATGCATATGTCTCTGAGTAGGCAGTAAAATAATTTGTACCTTTTAGAAATACACTATTATTAACTGTAATTAATTGACGAAACTTGGACAATGTTCTCTATACCTAAATAAATCATTCCATTTCTTATTTTAATTCTGAAGTTTCAGCCTCAATCATAATCTATACAATTATACATATATAGCTTTTGCCCGCGGCTTCGCCCGCTTGAATTTCGGTTTTTCACAAATCCCAAAATCTCCGATTCAAAATAAAAAAACGCAGGACACATCCGCACGCATTAGCTTCCTCGTTCGAAATGGAAATTGGAGCATGCACCCTCTTCACCGCACCCGCCCGCCACGCGGCGGCGTACGAATGGCGGGCTAAGGGGCGCGCGGCGCGGCGCGGGAAGTTCCGTGCAGCGCGAGCGTCGGCCGTCGCGCGCAGCGAAAATACCTATCAGGGCGTTTTTTAACATAGGGACTTACCGATTTCAACACAACTCCTTTTTTTAAAGTCGGTTAAAAAAGTAGCCTATGTTACTCCTTGGTTAATCTTCTACTTGTCTGTGAAAGTCCCGTCAAAATCGGTTCAGCCGTTCCGAAGATTAGCCCGTTCAAACAGACAGACAGACAGACAAAAATTTTAAAAACGTGTGATTCGGTTATGGTATCGTTCAAATAACCATATGAGCTTAATATGTGGTAGTTATTTCGAAATTACAGACAGACACTTCAATTTTATTTATTAGTATTATACATATATAATAAAATCGTAGACTTGCCGTATCTGTACATTGAAGATTTTTGCAAAATAATAACTGGGGGATGTTAGGGATAAGTAATAGAACGTAAAAAAGCTATTTTTGAAATTTTTGTATGTTTGTCTGTTTATCTCTTTGTCTGTTTGTCTGTATGTTTGTGCGCGCATCACGCAAAAACTACTGAACGGATTGAAATGAAACTTGGCAGGATTTAAGTTCATACTACGGAGTAACATATAGGATACTTTTTATCCCGAAATTCAGCACGGTTCCCTTGGGAGAGGGGATGAAAGTCAAAATGTGTACTTAGCTGTAATTCATTAACCCGTGGTCCGATTTCATTCATTCTTTTTTTGTTAGAAAGGAAATAGTTTAAAGATTACCGGGTAATCTCTGAAAGGCTGTATCGATTTTGATGGGACTTTCAGTGGTGGATATTTATATTTTTATCTACCTAAACATCCACCAGTGAACTTTTAACAGTTTTTAGCAAGGTATGAGCTCAAAAGAGATTAAGAAAAACAAAAAGTTCCCGCGGGATATTTAAAAACCGATATCCATGCGAACGAAGTCGCGGGTGTCCGCTTGTATTTTAATATGGTAATACTATCGAGTTATAGTACCTACCTATAACATTTGTAACTGCCATAAAAATATCACTCTCAAGTACATCGATGCTCTCAAGTATTACGGAATAGTTCTTGACACTTTTTCGAAGTTGAACCGATACTTCCGAGCTTATCTCACTAGTTTTTTCCGACAGTCTATTAGGAAAAGATAGATGGGCGCCAGAATATTATGACGCAAGTCCGGACTCTGGCGGGCTGATTTGTTTCATACGATTTCACCTGATGTATGAATTTACTTGGAAGAACCTATAAACAAACGATTATAACCTGTCGTCGAAAAAAAAAGAAAAAAAATAACTAATTATCGACCATCGTGAGTTGTTCCTTTTTTCAGAGCAAAATTCCCTACAAAAAGGTCTCTGACGCATTGTCAGAGGATAATTTGAGTGTGAAATTAAAAAAAAAACCTGTCGTCCTAATTGGTTAACGATCGTACGGATGGATGCGATTTCAGCGATCAGCGATGACGATCGAATCAAACATAATATGAACCCCGTGTCCTAATTGAAGCTCGCAAGTCATCGCGCGATCGCAGTACATTCATTGTACGACCGTACCGACCGTTCGTACGTACGATCGTACGTTAAACAATTAGGGCGACGACGCCTTTGACTCAAAGCAGTTTTAGTAACTTCATCATAACTCTGTGTAGTGTTAATTAATATTATTAAACTTACTATTACAGAAAATATAATTTTCTTAACTGAATCTGGAACTACCTACTCTTAATATGGAAACCTGGAATGGAAGTTACATCTTTTGTTGAATCGCTTGAGCAATAATTATTTCGGCTCGTTAAAATATTCAACAAAGGAACATTTTATGAAGAAGCCCTGCTTCTATTTTTGTATTTTTTTCTGTGGTTTATCGTAACTGATGTTAAGATATCTGCGTTTGAAGGACGATTTTTGTCCCTGTCAAGGCCAAAGTAAAACTTAGCGCTACACTTTTTGCTAGAAAAACTTTTTATACAAGTACTGTGGGTCTCCCAGAACAGGTTTTTGTGTCTTTCATCGTCACAGTTTATTATAGCAGACAGGTTAATATAAGTGATGTTTACTGACAAGACACCACGAAAAAAAAAAGAAAAAAAAATATATTTCCTTATTCTTTTTAAAGTTCACAATGTAATGCAATCAGCTTACGCCTAAATACCTACGTTGTCACCGGCCGCCCGCCGTTTGCGCCGAGTTGTGCACGCTATACATTTCCGGTTTGTAACATAGATACCAACTATAAACTAATACTACAAACGGTTATTGGTATTGGTTTGTGTTTAGGTAGTATAATAATAGCGCTATGTTTTCGATAGTGGTCTCCTTATACCTTGAACCTCGTACTCTAACATTATATTTTTCTTAAGAGCACCCTCGACCGCCAAACTAGGATAACCCGTGACATGGGGGTAAGTCTCTTCCCAGTAGAAGTACAGTACAGTACTGTAAAACATATTATTTTAAAGTAAGTAACTAATATGTAACTAATAAAGTAACAAAGTAAGTAATGTGTATGTGTGTATGCGCAGGCTCATGTATGTGTGTGTGTCTGTGTGTGTGTATATGTGTGTGTGTGTGTGTGTGTGTGTTTGTGTGTGTGAGTGTATGTGAGTGTGTGAGTGTGTGTATGCGCGTGTGTGATGTGCGCGTGCGTGTGTGTGTATGTGTATTATGTATAAGTAAGTACTTACCTATTGTATAATAGCTGTTGTATATATAAAAAATCAGCCAAGTGCGAGTCGGGCCTCGCTCTTTCAGGGTTCCGTACATAATTATGAACAATATAATATTTTGGGTCTAAGAAATATTTAATTTCCGAGCTAGACATCGCAACAAACCGTGAAAGAAAAACCCAAAAAAATGTTCGTTTATTTTGGTCACAGCTTATAAACTATTTAATAAATCGTTGTTTTCAGTATTTGTTGTTTAAATAGAGCATATAGTACATAATATACTGAAATATCATATTCCCAACTAGTTTAGTTTTTGAGATAGCCCCCGTCACAAAAATGGTCTAAAACTGACAACTTTGATGGCCTCCCATTCCCTTATTTTTTGAGATAAAAATTAAAAAAATATATATTTGTACTCTACTTAATGAGCTCTAAACAATGATACCCCACAAGCTAGGGTAAAGAAAATTTTTTTTTTCCGGCTCCTTTTTCATGTATGGGAGCCCCCCTGAAAAATAATTTAATTCAATTTCTAATTCAATATTTGATTTTGGGTTAACGTTTTACACTAAATACCAAAATTTCAGGTTTGTAACTCATTTCGTCTGCGAGCTAGAGACCTGTGACCGGCGGACAGACGGACAGACAGACAGACAGACAGACAGACAGACAGACAGACAGACAGACAGACAGACAGCCGAGTGACATTAATAGGGCTCCGTTTTTTACCCTTCGGGTACGGAACCCTAAAAATAAAGGATACCTATAAAGTTTGTGAACAAACTCTAAACTAACAGTTAGCCCAAACTCGCACCCCTACCTTATTGTGTTCCACTTCCAAAACAACTTTATTTTAGCTGTTTTAGAGCTTTAAAAGCCGGTGTTCCCGTGCTTTTGCTCTTGTATATTTGAGTGCACTTGTTTAAAGTATTATGCGGTGTTTTCGCTTATTATTTCCCTTGAGGAAACATCTTTAATTTCTTGTCGTCAGAGGATGTTTTGATGGTAATTTAATGGTTTTCCGAAAACAGATTAATGTTACGTTTTGTGAGACTCTTTAATGACACTGTCTAAAGAGAAGGTTTTTAACATTGTCGTTTGTGGTTTCAAATTATTTCTTTAACTAAGTAACTTTTTTTTGTTCATAGATGATAGCCTCGTGGTTCAGACATTGGCCTCCCTTTGATCCTCGGCACGCAATTTTTCGGAGTTACGTGCGTTTTAAGCAATTAAATATCGCTTGCTTTAACGGTGAAGGAAAACATCGTGGGGAAATCTACACGCCTGAGAGTTCTCTATTATTTTCTCGAAGGCAATCATTATCATACCAATTAATCATACCAATCCGCACTCGGACAGCGCGGTGGACTTCAGCCTAAAGCCTAAAGCTCTGAAAGGATACCCGTGCCCTGTAGTGGGCTAATAACGGGTAGATCATGATGAAGTGTATGATACTATAAAAGACATAACTAATATCAAAACCACCTTTAACATTTTCTAAGGGCGTCAAATAGAACTTACCGTGGACAAGCTAGTATAAGCTAGCATAAAATTGTAAATTATAGTTGCATGATCTCACATCGATACAGTACCTAATTACATGTTAGAAATAAAGTTAATACTTATACCACACGAGTAGATAAGTACAGAGAGGAAGCTTCATACAAACGGCCTGCTGTAGGTACACTCACACAAACACACTCACCAACGGTTCACGGACGCTCGCTCGGTCCACCAACCGGTTCAGTTGGGTGACAAACGTGCGCATATTATGTGTGAGTGTACCTACAGCGGGCAGCTTGTAGAAGCTTCCCCTCTGTACTTATCTACTCGTGTGTTTATACATACGCAAAAGTCTCCGTTTCATTTCTCTCCTACCCTATACCTAAGCTTGCACGTATCTACTCTGTAAATTAATTATGTGTTAACAATTTATATTAATTATCACTGAGAAAGTCATGTTACAATAGACATAATAGACATGTAGGCAGTTAAAATTGAACCCGACCCTATCGCAGCCAGAACGATTCGCCCATTAAAACCAACCGAAAACAATTAACAGCCAACTACAAATTAACAGAGGTTGCGTCGTCACGTTCGCCACCAATTATTTCCGTCGGCCATGTTACCGACGAACTTCCAGCAGTTACGATAGAAGCACACTTGTAACACACTAGGTTTCGCCCGCGGCTTTGCTCTCGTAAATTTCAGTTTTGAAATCCCGAGGGAATCGTGGATTTCGCGCTCCCGTTCCCGCTCCCTTTTCCAACCTTTATACCAGCTTTCAAGGAAGTTTGCTATAGTAATCTACCTATAGCTGTAGCTGTACAGTATATTGCTACAAGTTTTTTCAAAGTCCCGCGGGAACTATGGATCTTTCCAGGATAAAATGTAGCGGCGTTTTTCCAGGTTGTAAGCTATGTATGTTTTAAAATTCAGCCAAATCGGTTCAGTAGTTTTTATGTGAAAGAGTTACAAACATCCATACATACAAATTTTCGCGTTTATAATATTAGTAAGGATGACCACCACAGACAGCGTTATGAGTGACATCTCATGCTAGGTCCACACGCCGAGAATCGACAAGCACTAAATAGGAGGTCGGGTTTTTAGCTTGGTGAAGGCTAGGCAATCACGCAAGAGATATGTTTGTGCAAAAGTGTGCACGCACACAGCTGCACTCTCTATTTCATCGTTCCTCAATGCATGGGGATGCAACAACACCAATTTCCAAACTCCGGGCTGGTATTGAGATTTTTTTACAGAAAAACGTATTTTTTTTGGCCCCAACCGGTACTTTAACCAAGGACCTCAACAAGCTTGCAACTAGATTAACGAGGCAGTAAAGCATTCGTCACAAAAAGTCACAAATACGACAAACCGTGCCGAGGAATTGAGTTTGAGTGACGACAAGTGGCCAGTTTTTTCGAGAACAATATTAAAATTGATTAAAATAATAAAAGGTTCACTAATATCCTGTAATCTCGTCGCGTGTCAAAGAGCGAGTCGCGGGTTATGAGTATGCTTCGCGCATCAATGGTTTTATCTTTTACGTTTATTACACCCATTAGGGTTTCGGATTAAACATTAATATTTGCAATGATTTTAGCCCCCAAAATCTACGAATTGGACGTGTATAACGGGGTTTTTATTAAAATAGAATAGAATAGAATAGAAAAGTTTTTTATTCAAATAAACTTTTACAAGTACTTTTGAATCGTCAATTGAATCTACCACAGGTTCGGAATGCAGTTCCAGCCGAGAAGAACCTGCAAGAAACTCGGCAGTTGCTCTTTTTTTAAAAATAACATTATAACAATTATTATTATTAATGTACATGATTGAAAGGCCGTCTCGCGCATTGCTGGAACGAGTTAAATCCAAGCTTTTTTATCGTTTATATAATCTTCAATTGTATAATAAGCTTTTTTTATGAGCATACTTTTAATAGAGTTCTTAAACTTGTGTAAAGGCAAGTCTGAGACATATTTTTCATTCAGATATACTTTTACAAGTGCTTTTGAATCGACAAATGAATCTACCACTGGTTCGGAATGGTGCTTACAATTCTACACGTCAAAAAGGGCAGACAAAAGTAGCCCCATTTCCGACGGCGGCACCCGTTCACGAGCATGACGCATGATCCAGCCATTGCTTCGCTCAACCATATTTGAGGGAACGTAACAACCCGCACCACACGACACCACCACAGAAATGTTTAAAGAGAGCGTGACATACTTAGGCTACATTGAAAACCAATAATCGAATACTCCTCAACTTATAATAGCGTATAAAGCGAATAAATTAAATCCATGCTTTTTTATCATTTATATAATCTTCAATTGTATAATATGCTTTTGTCATGAGCACACTTTTAATAGAATTCTCAAACTTGTGTAAAGGCAAATCTAAGATTTGTTGTGGAATTTTGTTATAGAATATTACGCCCATTCCCACAAATGACTTTTGGACCTGTAGCGACACATTAGGTGTGCATGCAAGGCGTTCTGTCGACGTTAGCAAAACGCATTGCATGACGACACACGGCGCCGCGGAGGGGAGTCTATCCCGGCACGTCGCGACCGTTAGACGGGTACTAAAATCACTGTAATTAATAATAATAAAATTGGTAATTGTGTTTGGACATATTAACATTAAACAACCAGTAACTTGATAAAGCCCTTTATTTATTTATCATCTTTCCAACAAACATTTAATTACCAGCTGGTAACATATCTACCAAAGTGGTGACCCCGTGAAAAAACAACATGCAGCCTGTACCAGCACCCGGGTCGATAAATAACCTGGCAGCGCCCGTACCCCAGGTAAAGGAAGAAAGGATGGCGGAATTGGCAGCGATTACCGTCACATCGCGCGTGCCTGAATTCTGGGCAGACCACCCAAGGTTGTGGTTCCTCCAAACGGAGGCTATTTTAGCCCCACAAAAAATGTCGGACGAGGCCCGGTACAACCTTGTCATCACCAAGCTGTCCAAAGAAGCCATACAACAAGTCACAGATATTCTTATCACGCCGCCGGATGCACAAAGGTACGAAGCACTGAAGGCGCGCCTCCTCGCCGTTTACGAGGAGTCGGAGACGCGCCAAATTCAACGACTCATCGGCGAAATGGAACTGGGTGACCAGCGGCCGTCGCAGTTATTACGACGCATGCGTGACTTAGCCCGAAGTAAGGTGCCAGATGACACGCTTAAAATATTATGGCAGAGCCACTTACCTGCCGCAGTCCAGGGAATAATCGCGGTGACCGAAGCGACGGAGTTGGATGTCCTTGCGCGCATTGCTGATAAGGTAATAGAAACAATTTCCCCTAACAATGTATTCGGACAGAAGGGTCCGCAGCTCGCGGCCATTGCAAGACCCAATGGACCGCAATACGGTCCCAAATACCGTTCGCGCTCCAGGGGACGCTCACAGGAAAGATCCAACTTTCCAACGAACACCAGACCCACCACCACCAGACCGACGCCCAAAGACAGGAAACCGGATTGGCTGTGTTTTTACCATTTCCGCTATAAGGCCAAGGCACGTAAATGCGTTGCCCCGTGTGCGTGGAAGCCGGCGGAAAACCAGGCGTAGTACAGGAGGTGGCGGGACCCTGTACCCATACTACAAGTAACCGTCTGTGCATCACTGATCGTACTAGTGGACTTCGATTTCTAGTTGATACAGGAGCCAATGTTTCGGTGCTCCCCGCACGTAAGTCAGCTAGTGTTAATAGTGCTACTTATAAACTTTATGCTGCCAACGGAACTGAAATAAGTACTTACGGTGTTAAAACATTAGTGTTAGATTTAAACATGCGTAGACCTTATCGTTGGACATTTATATTAGCAGCAGTGAAACAACCTATTTTGGGTGCAGACTTTTTGACCCACCACAGACTCTTAGTAGATTTAAGCAACCGAAGGTTAATAGATTTAGTAACTAATGTAAATAGCTTAGGCTCTATAGTATCTTGTAACCAACCTAGTTTAAACACGTTGGATACATCGCATCCTTATTTTAATATTTTGTCAAAATACTCAGACATAACGAAACCTGTGTCTTTCAAGGATACCCCTAGGCATACAGTGTTTCATCACATAGAGACGACAGGGCCGCCCGTGCATGCGCGTGCGCGCCCCCTCCCTCCCGAAAGGTACAAAAAGGTAAGTGAAGAATTTCGCATAATGCAGGAATTGGGCATTTGTCGTCCTTCGAAGAGCGCATGGTCAAGTCCGTTACACGTTGTTCCGAAGAAAAACGGAGATATTCGACCGTGTGGCGATTACAGACGACTCAATGCTATTACGAAACCGGACAGATATCCAATTCCGCGTTTGCATGATTTTACTTATATATTGTCTGGTAAAAGTGTTTTCAGCAAAATCGATGTGAATAGAGCATATCACTGTATTCCTGTTGCTCCTGAAGACGTTGAAAAGACTGCGATCATCACCCCATTCGGATTATATGAATTTCCTCGAATGTCGTTCGGTTTGCGCAACGCAGCACAATCCTTTCAACGCTTCATGAACAATACAGTACTACAAGGTTTAGGTATCGAACGAGCCGACGGAACTTTTGAACCTAGTTCAGAGTTCACATTCTGTTATATTGACGATGTTATTGTAGCCAGCGACTCGAGTTCTACACACGAACTTCACCTGGAAGCCTTATTTAAACGGTTAAATGAATACGGTATTACAATAAATTTATCGAAGTGTTCATTCGGACAGTCACATATCGAGTTCTTAGGACACGAGGTGACCACCGAAGGCATAAAGCCTTCACTTGATAAGGTCCAGGCTATTATCGATTTCCCTAAACCGGAAAAAGTCGCACAGCTTAGAAGATTCATTGGTATGGTGACGTTTTATAGACCTCACCTACCAAACGCAATGAAATATCAGGCCGAGCTCAATAAATACATCGTTACCGCGAAAAAGAACGATAAATCACTAATTGTTTGGGACGATTCAGCTAACGAAGCATTCTTGAAATGTAAGAAAAGTCTTCAGGAAGCTGCGACATTATCTTATCCCATACCGCACACTCCACTAGCGTTGATGACGGATGCATCAAATACTTGCGTAGGTGCCGTATTACAACAATTAGTCAACGGTCATTGGAAACCATTAGGTTATTTTTCGCGCAAATTAACAGACACTCAATTAAAGTATAGTACATACGATCGCGAATTGTTAGCCGTATACCTAGCTATAATTCATTTCAGAAAAATGTTCGAAGGAAGAGCGCTTACCATATATACAGACCATAAACCGCTCACCTTTGCATATAGTAAACTAACTAGCGATAAAGAAACGCCTCGCAGAACTAGACAACTCATGTATATTAGCGAATTTACAACGGACATTCGATATATTCTCGGTAATGATAATGTAGTCGCCGATTCGCTAAGTCGAATAGAGACAATAACATGTCCAAGTAGTTTAGATTACGAAGAAATCGCTACCGCACAGAGCGATGATACCTACATTGCACAATGGAAACAAGACGCTACTAGCAGCGTAAGCATTAAAAAGGTATGTATGCCTAATGTTGCAACACACATTTATTGCGAAATGTCAACCGACAATATTAGACCTTATTTACCTAAACAATTTCGTAAATTAGCTTTTGACTTAGTTCATAATTTAAGTCATCCCGGAATTAATACCACACGTAAACTAGTATGTCAGCGTTATTTTTGGCCAGGTATGAATAAAGAAGTCAATAACTGGACCAAGACTTGCGTTCAATGCCAGAGAGCGAAGGTTCAACGTCACACCGTATCCGTTTTAGGTCGATTTGAACCGGCCGGACGTTTTGAACATATCCATACTGACATTGTTGGTCCATTACCAATCACGGTCGACGGATATAGGTACTTACTTACCATTATCGATCGCGCCACACATTGGCCGGAGGCATTTCCACTTAAAGAGATTACAGCGGAGGCCGTAGCGAAAGTCATTTATAACGGATGGATCACCAGGTTCGGAATATTTCAGCTCTTAACTACGGACCAGGGCCGTTCTTTTGAGAGTAAATTGTTTTCCGAACTTTTGAGGTGCATGGGCGCACATAGAATTAGAAGCAGTCCTTACCATCCGCAAAGTAATGGAGCTATAGAGAGATGGCATAGATCACTCAAGGTCGCTCTCAAAGCCCGACTTAATACTACTTCGTGGGTTGACGAGTTACCTACCGTTTTACTAGGACTCAGAACTACCTTACGAAGCGATTCCAACATTAGCGCCGCTGAATTAACCTACGGACGCACGTTACGGTTGCCAGGCGAATTTTTCGCGTCAGCGAAAGAGGAAACTACTGACCCGATTACATTAGTACAGGACATACGAGACAAGATACGTAAGTTGAAGGCCGTTCCTGAAAGACAACGAGATTCTCGGACTTTATTCATCCATCCAGATCTAAAGTCCGCTGAATATGTATTCGTAAGGAATGATGCAGTTCGTGAACCCTTACAGACACCTTACGACGGTCCTTATCGTGTATTACGTAGAAGCAGTAAGGTATACAAACTTCAACTTCCTAACAGACAACTAAATGTATCTATAGACAGACTCAAACCTGCCTATATATTAAACGACTCATTGACGGATGACATCATGACTGATAGTGATAACCCTACGATCAAAGTATCTAGAAGTGGTCGAGTTATTCGCCCACCTATACGTTTCAATTTATAACTTACATGTATCCATTTTACCTTGTAAGCATAAGTAGTTAACTAAGAAATTATAATATGCAACTAAGTATAATTATTATTAAGGTTTTATGACACATACACATTTATATGAACGATCATTTATAATAATATTTTATTTGCAACTCTTAGCTATTGTGTTCTACTTTTTAAACATGCAAATCTGTCAAAATATCGTATTTATGTTAAGATGTAACTTCTTCTCGTAAAAATAATTTTTGGAGTGCATTAGTTAATTAAATTTCAAAGAGCTAACACGTCCATGATTTTTACAAATATGGGCAAAAATCAGTCTAAGGAACAAAAGGAGCAGATTATAATAGCTCAGAACTCAACAGAAGTAGAAGCGCACATGTCTCGGCAGAGCGTTTTAACCATGGTAATCATCGGGTTACTCCTGCTTATCGTTGGGTGTGCCTTGATCCGAAAGGTTCGTCGAGGCATTCGGCGGCAGTTCCGCAGCCGCATGAGGGCCTGGCTCCGCGAGGAAGTTAGTGGACCAGCGGCAACCCTTACGCACGTGCAAGTACAGCCGGCAGTAGCAGCACCAGCAGCGGTCGCGAATCTCGCACCAAATCCCGCGCCTGTTGCTACCCACTACGCGTAACACGTTCCGTAATTAATTCTTTTGTACTTATTCATTTTTTATTACTGTTATCATGACTCCACAAATTATTTTTACCTTTAACCATACTTATCTAGATATAAAATTTATTTTTATGTAACTAGTTCATACTGTGTATTGTGAAACCTACCGTGTCAGCGCACTCGGCGAGCGCAGCTGCCGATCATATTACAGAGCGCTCAGCAATGTTTGCCCCAGTGCAATTGTATGTTATTATTATATTTTGTAACTACTTAGTTATCATGTTTGAAATGTATTTAGTTTTGCTTTCATGTAGTATCAACCTTTTTTTTTACAAAAAGGGGAGGTTGATGTAGCGACACATTAGGTGTGCATGCAAGGCGTTCTGTCGACGTTAGCAAAACGCATTGCATGACGACACACGGCGCCGCGGAGGGGAGTCTATCCCGGCACGTCGCGACCGTTAGACGGGTACTAAAATCACTGTAATTAATAATAATAAAATTGGTAATTGTGTTTGGACATATTAACATTAAACAACCAGTAACTTGATAAAGCCCTTTATTTATTTATCATCTTTCCAACAAACATTTAATTACCAGCTGGTAACATATCTACCAAAGACCTTTTGAGACGTAATTGAGGAATCACGAGTCTATTTCTATTTCTTAATTGCCTATCGTGTAATTCACACTTTTTATTGTAACTGTGAATGTTTTGCTTAACAAAAATTATGTTGTTATAAATATATTGAGAAGCTACTGTAAGAATACCTATTTCTTTAAATTTCTCTCGAAGGGAATCCCGCGGTTTTAAATTATAAATTGCGCGAATTGCCCTTTTTTGTAAAACGAAATTTTTTTCAATATCAGCTGCTTTACCCCATAGTAAGATTCCATACGACATAATACTATGGAAATATGCAAAATAAACTACTTTTGCAGTTTCTACGTCTGTTAACTGTCGAATCTTCCTAACAGCGTAAGCAGCAGAGCTAAGCTTGCCAGCAAGTGTTGCTATATGGGTGCCCCATTGAAGCTTTGCATCTAGGGTTATTCCCAAAAACACAGTTGTGTTCTCAGTTTTCAATGGCTGACCACTTATCTTTAAATTGTTGCTAGTAATCCTTGTATTGGGCAATAAAAACTCGACACATTTGGTTTTTTTAGCATTTAAAAGTAGATTATTTATAGTAAACTAGTGTGAAACTTGAGATAAAGTATTATTTGCATCGTCAAAATTGTCTTTAGTTCTATTGACTTTAAAAATTAAAGACGTATCATCAGCAAATAGTACAATATAGTAAGCATTTTTGACGAAATGTGGTAAGTCATTAATATAAACCAGAAACATGAATGGACCTAGAATAGAGCCTTGGGGGACACCCATTACTGAGGCTGATCCGGATGACTTAACTTAACATCATTGATGCATACCCTTTGTATACGATCACCGAGATAAGACGCAATGAGACTGAGTGCAGATTCTTTAATACCATAGTGGCCTAATTTTCGTAAAAGAGTCTCGTGCTCAACGCAATCAAATGCTTTTGACAAATCACAGAAGATACCAATGGCATTCTGTGACTTTTCCCAAGCATCGAAAATGTGCCGTAACAGCCTTGCGGCCGCATCGGTTGTTGAACGACCCTTAGTAAAACCATACTGCTCAGAGTGAAGTAATTTATTTAAATTAAAGTGCAGGAGCAGTTGGTTGAGCATTATTTTTTCAAATATCTTGCTGAGAGTTGGTAGAATTGAAATCGGCCTATAGTTATTTGGATCAGTTTTACTTCCCGACTTAAACAGAGGTATCAATTTACTACATTTCATGAGGTCGGGAAATAATCCCGAATCTATGGACTTGTTAAAAATTACAGCAAGATATGGCGCAATAACATCAATAATATTGTGAATTATTTTTACTGATATTCCCCATAAATCTCCTGTTTTTTTGTGTTGCAAAGATTTAAATGTTTTGATAATATTGATGTTATATGATATTGATGTTTTAGATGCCAGCAAATAACTTAAGTAATCAAATGTATTACAAATTACTAGGTGTACTCCATCTACATAGCAAAACTAGACATGGGCAGTTGAGAGAATCGACTATAACAATCAAACAACGACTTTATAACGCGTTTAATACATATGATATTCATTATATCCGTGAGATCGCACAAGGGCTGCGAATATGTCAACTTACCGCGCACCTCGCATCTCGCACTTTACCTCGCACCTCGCACTTTACCTCGCACTTTACCTCGCTACTTTGTTTTAAATCGATGACACATCGATTTAAAACAAATGTATGCAAGTGTACTAGCACGAATACGCTGAGGGCGAGGTGCGAGGTGAGGTAACTTTCGGCATATTTGTGCTAGTACATTTGCTTAAATTTGTTTTTAACCCCCGACGCAAAAACGACGGGGTGTTATAAGTTTCACGTGTCTGTGTGTGTGTGTGCGCGCGTGTGTGTGTGTGTGTGTGTGTGTCTGTTCCCCCGTAGCGCTCAAACGGCTGAACCGATTTGAATGCGGTTTTGTGTTTGAAAGGTAAATTTGTCGAGAGTGTTATTAGCTATGTTTGATAAAAATCGGTCCAAGATGGCCGCCGCTACAAAATGGCGGATTACATACTTTATCACAGCGCCCTCAATATGTGTATCAAATGAAAGGGCTTGACTAGTAGAATAGAAATATTGCAAATCCAAGATGGCCGCCATCACAAAATGGCGAATGTCGGGGGTTTTTTAATTTTTTAATTGATACTTGTAAATGGATGAGACATTGAGTTAGCGAGATAAAGCGCGACGTGCGAGGTGCGAGATGGGGTATCTTTCGGCATGTTCGTGCTAATACATTCGCATTTCGCATACATTTATTTTAAATGGATGTGACATCGAGTTAGCGAGGTAAAGTGCGAGGTACGAGGTGCGAGGTGAGACATCTTTGACATGTTCGCACCCTTAGTGTGTCTCAGAGTGACACTCGCAAAAAGTACGCTCCAGGGAACCACTCGTCTACTATCTATCCATCACACGGACGCAACTTGCTGACAGTGATGTATTGGCGCACTTAATCATGTTAACCTATTTATTTACCAGGTGAGTCATGGAACTAAAAATATATTCTAGGAAAAAGCCGCAATGGTGTTAATTCGCTTCTCTTATGGGTGTAATACACGCTGGCCTAACCGGCTAATGTGTAAACGCTTTTTAACTGACTTAAAATGAAAAAAAGAGGTTATCAATTCGACAGTATGTACGTACCTATTATTGCAGTTTCAATAATTTATTATAATAAATTATTGAAACTGCAAAATATAAGATATCATAATATTATAAAAGCTTTCAAACAAATATACAAAACACTTTAATTATATGTATAGGTCCATAATATGTATGTAGGTATGTTTGTCTACAGATTTCTCCGAAACTAATGTTCGGATTGTGACGATTTTTTTTATTGGCTTACATTTACTGCAACTTAGGGAACAGAGTAAGTTTCATCAAAATCGGTCCTGTAGTTTCCAATAAATACATACGTGTCAATTTGATAACCTTTTCTTTTGAAGTCGGTTAAAAATGTATCTAACATCTACTTCAATAAAGAAAAATTCAATTTTCATTCAGTCCACACCCTGAACCGTTGAGCTGTTGAGGCTTCTACGCATAAACTTTGGTTCGGAGCATTGTAATGTCCCCTAAAGGCCGTGATAAAGTAAATTTATATATCCATCGGTGCTCTAAACGTCCACTTTATAGCTGTTACCCGAGTCTATATTCCCTTTCAGCAACCGCCCAGGCCCAATAATAGCCGATTGTATTCACATTTTGTCATCATAACACAGGTACTATAATATATTGTTACACTGAATACTTTTCTTGAATGGCCTCTTTTTCATTCGCGACGGTGAAATAAAGAGTTAATTACGTTGTAAGTGCGCAAATGATGATCTAAAAGATTTAAAGTTAAACAAACTTAACCACGCACTTGACAGTCCATATCTCGGAAAGTACCGAACCGATTTTGATGACACTTACACTCTTCCCTAAGTTGAAGTACTTAGATATAAGAATGGTCACAATCCGATCAACATTTTTCAAGAAATCCGCGGGCAAACATAGGTACATAATATACATACATACACCTATGAAACTTTGTATATTTGTTTGAAAGCCCTTATGGTGAGGAGCCTTATGGATTGTCATACGTGAATAATATTTTGCAGTTTCAATAGTATTACAAATATACGATCGAATTGATACCCTCTTTTCTAAAGTCGGTTAAAAAAGCTTTTAGAAAGGCAACAAATGCCGCAGTCATTATAACACTTGCGAAAAATACACTTTTGGGGAACACTCCGCGTTGGATAATTCGTCAGAATGACGCAACTTTATCAGACAGTGATGTATTAACTTACTTTATCATTCTAACCTGCTTGTACCTGAGGCGTTGTACATCTGAAATACAATTTTGGCAATATAAGTCACTTTACAGATGCGTAGCTAACGCTGTATCAGCTTTGTAACTGATATACGGGGCCCCCGAGCTACAGGGGCCCCGACGTGTGTAAGCAAAATTCGTGAAATGCTATCTAACCTCACATTTTCATTGATATGAGGCCCGAAGAATAAAATGAGTGCTTACTTTGTTCCGCGCTCTCGCTTGCACGCGGTACGTGACAATGTGCGTGTAGCCGGCGTTCATCGATTTATAAGACGTTATCACGTCAAAGGCCCCCCAACAAATGATAAGCACCATTTAGAATTGGCTACGCCCCTGTACCCTCATGTCGCGAGACTAAGTGGAGCTAGAGCTCGCAAGTTCGCATCGCTGACTTCGTTCAGCTCTGTAGTTCGCGGTGTGAATCGAAGTATGAAAAGACGCGGTAGCGACATGAGCGAAGCGAAACGAAACGAGATTCGTGTGGCCTGCGCTTACTCGTCGTTCCTACCAATGTGGCCTGCCTCCTCGTTCCTCGCAATGTGGCCTGCCTCCTCGTTCCTCCCAATGTGGCCTGCCACATCGTCCCTCACAATGTGGCCTGCCTCCTCGTTCCTCTTAATGTGGCCTGCCTCCTCGTTCCTCCCAATGTGGCCTGCCTCCTCGTTCCTCTTAATGTGGCTTGCCTCCTCGTTCCTCCCAATGTGGCCTGCCTCCTCGTTCCTCCCAATGTGGCCTGCCTCCTCGTTCCTCCCAATGTGGCCTGCCTCCTCGTTCCTCCTAATGTGGCCTGCGCTTTAGAGAAGTTAACACTTAAAAAAATCTAATCTCGACCCGCTAATAAACATTTCGAGTCCATTCCCACCCACGACGAAAAACGTTAAGATGAAAAATATCTTTACCAAAGCTGAGACGGCGTGAAATCTGATTATTAAAAATTCAAAATTCCTTCAGCGTCGCCAAGATTAGAGGCGTCCAATTCAAATTATATTTTACCTTTTTTATTTTCTGAATTACGAGTAAAATACACTGAACTTTATACGGGGACTTAAGAGAAGTTTTTGTACTACCGTTTTTTTTTTGTATTTTGTTTTCCAAAGTTCAAGGAACTTAAAAGCGTCTCCTGTCTCCAAGATAAATTAAATTGTAGAATAGGTACCTACCTAATACTTTAGCGTAATTATCTTCAAAAACAGCGGTTAATTATTAAACTGTTTTATTTACGCTCAATAATAAAAAATATTAATTTTATTTTATTTCAAACTAGATGATGTCCGTGATGCATGGGATTTAGGTTTTTTTTGTTCCTGAAAAAACTGTTTGCTTTTACGGGATAAAAAGTGTCTTTGTCAATATCCGGGACGCAAGCTACCTCTGTAACTTTCGTATAAATCGGTTAAACAGGTGGACCTTTAAGAATCCCGTGGGAACTCTTTAATTTTTTGGGATAAAAAGTAGCTTATGTCCGTCCCTATGTTAAGTTAGCTCTGTACCAAATATCATCAAAATCTGTTTATA
Organism: Melanargia galathea; assembly: GCA_920104075.1. Classification (NCBI taxonomy): domain Eukaryota; kingdom Metazoa; phylum Arthropoda; class Insecta; order Lepidoptera; family Nymphalidae; genus Melanargia; species Melanargia galathea. The sequence continues at coordinate 25,388,653 of OV049855.1, forward strand.
CTGTTGGGCCGTGAAAAGCTAGCAGACAGACAAACTTTCACATTTATAATATTAGTATGGAGATTTTTTATCAAATATAAAACTAAACAAATTTAATTAATCCAGTAAAGCTCACTAAATTATTATTTTTTTCTAGTGTAGGGCCAGACGAGCGTAATTTCGTGAGTATTCTTGGTCGCGTAATTTTGGTTCAACTGAATTTTTGTTGGAAACCGAATGCAGTGTAAATTGCGCAACTGAAATAACGCGATTCGAAACTCAAAAAATTACACTCGTCTAACCTCATTCATAAGCAGTATTTATGTTTTTAGGGCATTCGGGGTGTGCCCTATTGGGGGGTTATTTTAGAGGGTGAGAGTTGAAGTGGACGTCCCTAAAATTTTGCTAGTACATATTTGGACACACTGTATAAGTATACCTAGTATAATAAATAATTACAGAATAAATTATTAATTTGACAGCATTGTGCATTGAAGTAGTACTCAGTAAGCTTACACAAGCTCTACTTAAGAGGAGGCACAATTAAAAACTTCTGCTCCCCGATTGTATAAGAGCTGCATTAATCATTGCTACAATCGCAATTGCAATAATTGGCTGAATTCACGGTATGATTTCTGCAATAACGCATTTTAACCAATAGCGAGACAGTGCCGGCAAGTCAGAGGCAAAGGCGATCGTCACATTGTCGCAATCTCAATAGCGCAACGGTTATCGGGCGCGGATAAAAAATCGTAAGGTTCAAACCCCACCCGTTACACTATTGTCATACCCACTCTTTGTACGTTTACGCTTAATTGGAGGAGAAAAGGGAATATTAGTCATGTTCATCATGGCTAATATTCTTTCAAAAAAAAAAAAAACATTTTTACCCAGTCTGTGATTCTGATTATAAATTATTATCGATGGAAATCTAATTACTATGTAATTGACAGCGAGGCTTCATTAGCAGAGCGCTAACAAGTTGATTTTACAAGGGAATTGCAATTAAATTACTACTGAAAGAGATGAATGAGATGGGGTGACACTTTTTGCGTTGGTTCGAATAATTAAATTTAAATTAGGTAAATTGAAATAAAAATATAAATATTATATAAGTGTATATTTACTTAGTAGGGTAATTCCGGGGGAGATGGCCTTATGGGAGAGATGGCCAATAGAAAAAAGTCGAAGTAATTATTAATAGTTCACCTACTATAATTTAGTTCGATTCGTTTTGGCGCGGGCAACAAGCCGGCATCGAGTTTTTTGCGAAAAAGTTATGGAAAGGTGAGTAATTTGACTTTGTTTTTTAATAACACGTTTAATTTAAACTAAGGGGTTGACATATTAAGTGGTCACAAAAAAGTTTTGAAAGTTTTGTCCGTTTTTGTGATTTCTTTGTAAAGTAAATAACTTTCTCGTCATTCTAACCTAAAAATTAACTACAAAATTGAGAAGTTGCTTTTATTAAGTACTGTGGCCATCTCACCCGGACAATCGGGAAAGATGGCCAAATTATTTACGGGAGAGATAGCCATAAAATTAAATGTCCTAATTTAAATCTATTTTTAAAATTCAATGTTTCTATAGATGCCTAATCAATACGTACGGAAGGCGGCTATTGGACGAGGTGCCTGGAGCGAAGAAGACTTAAAAAATGCTGTGTCAGAAATACACAGAGGAGGGATGACGGTTTATAGGGCCTCTTTTATTTACCACTAGCCGACCCCCGCGACTTCGTTCGCATGGATATAGGTTTTTATATAGAATCGGTACGGACCCCATAATTATTTTTTGTACCTAAACTAAATGTATCCTAAGTTACTCCTTAACATCACCTATCTGCCATTGAAAGTTCCATCAAAATCGATCCAGCCGTTTCGGAGATTAGCTGGAACAAATAGACAGGCCGACAAACATAAATTTAAACGCACGCCAGTTTAAAATAAGCCGTACGTACAAACATCCGCGTCCCAAGTTATTTGAACCCAATAAATGTCTGTAATTTCTGAACTAAAACACCTATGACCTTGAAATATTTACGGGACAATATATAAAGTATTACCTTTCTAACAAAAATAGAATGAGTGAAATCGAACAACGCGTTAATGAATTACAGCTAAATACACGTTTTAACTTTCATCCTCTCTCCCAAGGGAACCGTGCTGAATTTCGGGATAAAAAGTATCCTATGTCCTACCTCGGAGTATAAACTCAAATCGTACCAAGTTTCATTTGAATCCATTCTGTAGTTTCGGCGTGATGCGCGGCCATGATACAGACAGACAGACAGACAGACAGACAGACAGACAGACAGACAGACAGACAGACAGACAGACAGACAAAAATGAAACAAATTGCAGTTTTGCCTTCAGTATCGATTATAGAGTGCCCTCCAATAAAAATTTTCAAAATATCTTCAATGTATAGATATTTCAAGAAAAACACTAGAAAGAAAGTTAAAACAAAACAACTACACAAAGGGACCTATGGGACTTTTGTCGGAGCGAAACGATCGTCGAGTTGAATTTGTGTGGTGTTGTGCCTACAAAGGAGATGGCCCTTCCCCAATACATTGTTTGCCCCAGATAAAAAGTTTATGCGTCACGATGAAACTTTTACCTTTGGATTGGTTTTTCTGTGTAAATTAATAATAAATAGTATTCTTGACCCTAGATAGTATGGTTATTGCTTATTGAGTACCCTAACATCTCACTAAAAATATCCTAAAAATATTTTGCAACAGATAATTTAACGAACACAAAGTATTATTTGGTATTTAACGGCGTACTTAGTGATATTTGGAACTGTCCAACTGCTGATATTAATCCAAGCACTCTTCGAGATAGGATCATCGAAAGTAATGGTATAATTATCACAACGATTAGGAAACGCCATTGCCGCCGAGATGTCACAACACAACATCTCTCTAATTCAATCTCTAATTCACGTTTCGCTCACGAATGTTCTGATGCAAACTTATATAAGCACTGCGGAGCATGAACTAGTGGTCACTGGTCAATTACTTGACGCAGACTAGAAGCATTACACAAAACAGAGTAAAATTGGTAAAATACAAGAAAATCACATAAGCGCAAACATGCAGCTCAACGAAGTTCCTTGTATAGGGATGTTCGTCACGATCCAAATCCGATACTTATGTAGATCGATACAGTGGTATACGATTCAGTTGCTAATTTTATCGATCAATATCATTCGGTACGGTTTGGTGGAATGATACACATTGTACAGAAAAGTCGGGCCAAAAATATAGTTTGATCACTGTCAGTTCACTGACAATCGTTAAAGATTTAAAATAATGTCAAAACCTAAAAGGAGTTTCGTCATTTTGTTTAAAACGCAGACGACACTGCATGTGGCCAGTTTTTTTAACCAACTTCTAAAAAAGGAGGTTCTGTGTTCGACCCGTATGTACGAGTATGTATGTGACTACTACGATTTAACGATACTACGATTAAACCACCTAATTGAAATAATATATAATTTTTTGGAGTCGGCGCTAAACCACATGCAATCCATATAAAATAAAAAGTAAATGTAAAAGTAAATGCAAGTAAAGTCAGATTAGGTATCCACTTTTGAAGGCGAGCGCGGTGAACCATGATAGCTGCGGAGCGCAAAGCTGTCCGGGATGCGGGGGGCACATATTCAACTAGAAAAATATGAAAGTCATTTATCCCCCGACTTCGAAAAATTATATATTATTCGAGTTAGGTAGTTTAATCGTCAATCTAAATAAATAAAATATTATTTTAAACTTTTTAGTTCGAATCGACTGAAGTCGGATCTATTTTTTTTTTAAATATTAGAAACTCGTACCTGCGCATCGATTCGAATTGATACTTTTCTTCCGATACCAAGTAAGACTTGAAAGTAGTGATTCGATACCAAAAGTATCGAGTACTTGCTTGTATTGTGTCGGACATCACTATAGTCTGATTTTTAATTACAGTTGTCATTTAAAAATAACAGACAGTTGTTGTCATGACAACTGTCTGTTATTTTGACACGTCAAAAATAGAATGCGTTATTTGTATCAAAAATAGGGTTACTAACTGGATTTCGATTTTACCCCTAACTAAAGTACCTGAAGTATCTGTCAGGCATTTGTCATATCTACATGAAGCAATTGATTTTTATTTACGTAAGTTTTGAATCTATTATCTTTTTTGTGGGAACTGTTTTATCTCTAGCAACATTAAAAGTCATCAAACGTCACGTCAAATAAAAATCAGACTATAGCTGTAAATAAAATGGCAGTAAACATTAACAGGAAATAAAAATACTTCTTTTTAGAATTAATTTAAAAAACCCCGCTAGTTCGTAGGTTTCTATTTTTGTCTTTCAAAATAATAATTATAAAGTAATTTTATTAGATTTATATAGTTAGGTCTATTGGTATTTTTCACTATACAAACTTAAAACGACTCTGGGGCAATTTTGGGACATCTCCTTTGTCACTGTTAGCGGATTATAGCAAAGTAATTTTGTGTTCATCGTATAGGACCTATAGGACTATCATCAACCTTTGGTGCAGACAACGAAAAACGAAAAAAGACTGAGCAAGCATATAAAAGACATGCAGTCGAGAGGCTTTCCATTGACTATCGATGATTTGAGAAGAATTACAAGTCAATTTTGAGTCTCAGATTCAGACCCAAGTAGGTACATCCCTTCAGACGGTAGACCAACCAATACCGACTAGATTACTGGACGAAGTATCTACACTGCCTGTTAAACTAAACGAGGTTTGGAAACGAGCCAAATAAGTAAGCATCATTTTGACATCTGAAGATCATATTGAAAAACGAAAATCGAAAGAAAATGAAAAAGAAAAAAAGGAAGAAAAGTCAAAAAAACCAAAAATGATAAAAACAGATACTATGACTTATAGACCTAAGAAAAAAAACTGTTACGAAACGAAAGGCAATTCGTAGGTTTTCTGATAGCAGTTGCGAAGAAATTACCATGGTTTTCAATGATACCTCTGAAAGTGAATCTGAAGATAGAGAGAAAGATAACTGCTGAGATTGTGGTGATAATTATTACAGGACACAATTAGTTGAAGATTGGATACAATACAATATTTGCATGTTTTGGGTGCATGAAAACTGCACCGAGTTTAAGGACATGTGTTCTTACTGCGGTAATAAGAAAAAAAGGAGTTAAAAGATCTCAAGAGCAAAGGGAAAGGCAAGAAGAGTATTGGCCATCTCCCCCCGATTACTATGGCCATCACCCCCGGACACTCTGGGAGAGATGGCCAGTCCTAGTTTTTTTTTAAAGTTTAAAATTACATTGTTTGCGTTTTTTAAAGTAATTTATCGTTAATGTTTGATAAGAGTAATAAATAAAGTTTACGTTTTATATTAATTCAATGTTTTATTCATCATAATTCCTTCACTATAGAGTTTTAAAGTTACTAGGGCCATCTACCCCGGACTTACCCTAATTAAATTATATTTTGTATATAAGCAACATTTACTGAATGTTACTTATACAAAAAAAATAATAATAAAAGGAAAACCTTATACACCGCCAGCTTTGAAAAGCCGATCCTACTGACAAATAAATATTAGAACTATTACTCTTCAAGCAAAATATAACGGTGAAGGAAAACATCGGTAGGAAGAGTGTTCTCAAAGGCGTGTGAAATCTACCAATCTGCAGTCGGCCAGTGCAGCTTGGCATAAACCCTTCTCATTCTAAGAGGAGACCCGTGCCCTGCAGTGGGCTGCTAATGGGTAGATGATGATGATGATGATGATGATGATGATGATGAACTATTACTTATTACTTAAAGATGCGACACTCGTTCAACCACCAATCTTCGCTCGTACTAGCTCGTAACGTAGAAGTTCGCGTATAGCGTTGACCTTGTCAATAGTAGAATAGTTTGTGCGAAGTTTCGGGGGTGCACTACAGAGTAGAGCCGAGCAGAAACTCGTAATTCTGCGTATTTACACGGCATCAAAATGTCGTTAGTTTTTACAACTGAAATAAAATAGGCATCTCCTTATAGGTAAAACATTAATGTACCCACATTAAGAGATATCAAAAACTCATTAGCCATTTCCACACTATAATACCTACTTTATTTATATCTGCTTATTTCTTAAATTATTATGCTTCTGACCCATTTGTGCCTTAAAAAACAACGTCAAGATAACATCTAGACGGAAACATCAGTATCGATACAATACAAGAGCGATACAAGTATAAATTAAAAATTTAAAAAATTCCGACATTCGCCATTTTGTGGTGGCGGCCATCTTGGATTTGCATAGTGCTATTCTACTAGTCAAGCCCTTTCATTTGATACCCATATTAAGGGAGTTGTGAAAAAATATGTAATCCACCATTTTGTAGCGGCGGCCATCTTGGTCCGATTTTCATCAAACATAGCTAACAACACTCTAGACTAATTCATCTTCCAAACAAAAAAACCGCATTCAAATCGTTTGAGCGCCACAGGGGAACAGACAGACACACACACACACACACAGACACGTCAAACTTATAACACCCCGTCGTTTTTGCGTCGGGGGTTAAAAATTAGTTAGCGCCATCTTCAGAAAATGAACTTCGTGAAGAAAGTTTTTAATTAAGACTTGGGACAGTCATTACGTATTAGGTACGAGATGTAAAATGATTCAACTCGCAAACGTCTAAATTCTAAAATAAATCATCCAGAATACCTATCTAAGCTGCAACAATTTAAGCTACCTAAGTTCAAACTTTACAGTGAGAAATGAGAATTTGTCGCGTAATTGACGGAAAGTCTTCACTGAGGAAACTTTCTCGAGCTGATTTAATAAGTAAGTAGGTATTATGAACTCGTAACTAGACTTTATCATGATAAAAGTTCAAAGCGTTTTCTTAATTTAAAACTGGATTTCATCATATTTTGATACGAATATTCAGAAAATAGTCTTAGATAGATATGCAGGGAGCCGCTGGACAAGCGACACAAGATCGACGTTGTGTGGACGTTCGTACAAGCAGTAAACGTTAATAAATTGGTTGATATAACCCGCGGCACGAAACTCGAGCGCTGACCTTCAATGCGCAGAAATCGAAAATGAGGTATCTCGGGTGGAAGGGGGTCGCGAGGAGGGCGTGGGGATCGTTCCTAAGCACTGATTAGCTCTCGCGGATCCCTCGTAAGCGCTGATTGGCTCTCCAATCGTACTGTGTCCCGCTCACTCGTACGACGCTGCGCGCACTTGAAGGTCACCGCTAGAGTTTCGTGCCGCTGTTTATATGTAGGCAAACAGAGGCCTCGCAGTTTTTTGTAGTTCTCCGTTTGAATTCAGGAATAGCTAGAAGATAGTGTTACACTGAGGGTTTTCATTATAAAAGCGGCCTTTGCTGCACACAAAGATACAGTTACTTTTATTTCTTTTGTACAAATTGCTACCGGTTTATTTTTCTCTTTAAGCGGAAATCTTGCACTTTTGCAAAAGAGAACGAAAGAGCTATTTCTTTTAGAAATATTTACCTAAGTATATATTTTTTTAAATAAAATACAAGATCATAAAAAATATTTGAAAAAAAAAAAAATACTTAGGTTTATTTGCAGCAAAATCATCACAACATTTCCATTACTAAAGGAAGTCAGCCCATGTGTATGTATCCTCAATTCAATATAAGCTGTATTGAAGTTGTCTATACTTATACTTATATAATATCTTCTATACTAATATAATAAAGCGGAAGAGTTTGTTTGTTTGAACGCGCTAATCTCGGGAACTACCGGACCTATTTCAAAAATTCTTTCACCGTTGGATATGTACGTGATCCTGGAGTGCTATAGGCTATAATATATGTACCACGGGCGAAGCCGGGGCGGACTGCTAGTATACTTATACTTATCTATACTTAATAAATAAAATTGAAGTGTCTGTCTGTAATATCGAAATAACTACCTCATATTAAGTTCATATGGTTATTTGAACCATAACCGAATCACACGAATTGAAGACTCCGTCGTGAACGCACGCGTCCTCGGAGTGTACTCGGAGTCTTGGAGCCGGAGGCGAAACCGGAGTCATACCTGGAGTCGGAGCCTGGAGTTGAGGCTTGGAGCCGGAGCCGGAGGCGGAGCCGGAGTCACAACCGGAGTCGGAGCCTGGAGTGTTGGAGCCGGAGCCGGAGTCGGCACCTGAGCCGGAGGCGGAGCCGGAGTCAAAACCGGAGTCGGAGCCTGGAGTGTTGGAGCCGGAGCCGGAGTCGGCACCTGAGCCGGAGGCGGAGCCGGAGTCAAAACCGGAGTCGGAGCCTGGAGTGTTGGAGCCGGAGCCGGAGTCGGCACCGGAGCCGGAGGCGGAGGCGGAGCCGGAGTCAAAACCGGAGTCGGAGCCTGGAGTTTCGGAGCCGGAGTCGGCACCGGAGTTGGAGCCGGAGTCGGAGTCGGAGCTCGGGGCCGGAGCCGGAGCCGGGGCTGGAGCCAAGTATACACCTGACTCGAACGGAGTCGGAGCCCGGAGCCGGAGTCCCGGAGTCCTGGAGTACGGAGTGCGGGCGATAGTGTAGTGGAATCTTGTGACAGTGCAAGTGTTGTGTTTGTGAGCTCCAGCGGAGGCGGAGCCAGGAGTCGTTGGGCAGGAGTCGGAGCCCGGAGTCGGCACCGGAGTCGGAGCGCCGGAGCCGCCTTACATCGTGCACCCGACGCGCCGACCTTGTCGGTCGCCCGGAGGCAGAGCGTCGCTGAGCTGCTAAGCGGAGGCGGAGTCGGAGCCGGAACCGGAGCCGGAGGCGGAGGCGGAGCCGGAGGCGGAGGCGGAGCCGGAGGCGGAGGCGAAGCCGGAGGCAGAGACGGAACCGGAGGCGGAGCCGGAGCCTGGAGGCGGAGCGCAGGGAAGGAGTTTGGAGAAATTGGAAAATTGGAAGAGACAGTGCAGTGGGAGTGACAGCGTGCAGTGCGGTGAGTGCGCAACAAACCATTGGTTTATTAATTGAAGTACTTGGTGAGCGTTAGAATTGACTAGATATAAATATTTTCAAAAGTGTAACAAGGTGCAATAACCATAGACCGTACAACATTTTGATTTGGGAGGCTTTATACCTCTCAATTATTATTGTTATTTAATTATACTGTGTGCTGTTTTCATTAGATTAAGTTATTTATTGTTTAAATTGACAGTTGGGGGCTTTTACACCTCCAACTATATATGTGTCTTGTATCTTTAGTTTTTAGTATAAGTTATTTACTGTTTTCAAACTTTGACTGCTGGGGGGTAATATACACCCCCCGGATAGAATTCTAACTTTGATTCGATATTTACGTCGATACTTACCCCGGAAAAGTGGGTTTTCCGCGTCGCCGTTGTCCCGTCGTCTCGCCCAGCCGCCTGCAGCATCCTGCAAAAGCACAAAAAGATTTAATTTCGGAAAATTGTTGAAAATTTTCGGAAAAACTTTCGACATTTTCCGAAATTTTCCAACGAAACTGCTCCAGGGACGCTCGTAGGTGCGCCCGGACACGCCGCGGCGCGTGCGCCGAGTTTTCCCGGCTCAAATAGGCCCACAATTCGCGAAAAATCGCCCCCCCCACCCGCCCCTTGTTTGTTATATAGGTGGACAGGGGCAGTACCGTAGGGAGAGCCGCGACCGTTATTCCTTTAAAATCTCCAAATCTATTGCGACAGCTGGGTCGCAATAATTACTCTTGACTACTAGGAGGACATACGCCTCCTATTATTAGGAAATCTCGACTCGGGGGGCTCTTTACACCCCCAAAATTAAATAGGAAAATTGGTGCTATAAAAATTTATTTCCAAATCCACTTTAAATCTAAATCTACTACGAATCGACAGTAAATCTGAATAAACTTTGACTTTGGACAACTTATTTTTTTAGACTTTGGGGGCCTTTACACCCCCAGAATATTAATATTATTGACTTGAGAGGCTATACACCTCCCAAACATCAGGCTTAATTTGTTTTAACTACACCTTTGTAATTATATGACAGTTGGGAGGCCCCATACACCTCCCGAAATTAATTTTAATTTAGGTTAGGTTAGCGTATAATAATTATTTGACAACTGAGAGTCCCTTTACACCTCCCAGTAATTTTAAAATAGGTTAGAGTTATTAGATAGTAATTATCTTTCTACAACATGTTTGGTTGTGGCTATAGGACCCCTTCTAAACAAGTAGAGGGGACAAATAGGACAGCGTCTCCTGTAGACCCTATGACAGACGAAAGTGAAACACAGATGCAGAGCCAGGAGAACGTACGTTCTGAGTCGGTTCAGGAATCGGTATGTTCCCCACCGAAAGAACCCCAAGCTTGTTCCTCAAAGCCTAAAGCCAAGGTTGCGCTGTCGCAAGGCAGCGTAGCGACCCGTAAAGGAGGTGCGCAGTCTGGACCGATGAGTTCGCCGGGACAAGACATAGTGAAACCCAAAGTAAGGGTCGCGGAAGCCAAATCCTGCCTCATCAAGGTAAAGCTCCAACTTAATAACTCCCGGAACTTAAAGGCAGAGATTAAAACAGAAGTCACTCTGGCTGTCGAAAGGTTATACCAGTTGGTGAAGGAGGCGGAGGCGTCAAAATCTTCGACTCCTTCCACAACCGCAGGAGATGGGAAAATCAAAGAATCGAAGGAAATGCAAGAAATGGAGAAGAGAAGAAAACAATCTGAAGAGGAAGGGAAAGGAAGAAATGCCGATCTGATGAGGAGGTTGGAGGAGCATTACAAAATGATGAAGGAAAACACAGAGGAAGTTATAAAGCTGCAAAAACAAATGGAGAAACTGCAGACAGGAGGGCTGACTTATGCAGCCGTTGCTGCTAGCGACGCAGGGGTTACAACGAAGAAAAGACCGGTCACTTTGCACCAACCGATGCACTCCATTATTGTCTCATCCGAGGATGAGAAGGATACGAGTGGGACAGTGGAGGAGAAAGTAAGGGCGGCAGTTAACGCAATAGACACCGGACTAAGAGTTGATAGGCTGCGGAAGGCTAAAAATCAAAAATTAGTCCTAGGATGTCACTCTAGATCTGATTTAGAGCACATCACTAAGAGGCTGAAGGGATCCACAGCAAACCTAAAAATTGAAGAGGCAGTAAATAAGCTTCCCTTGGTGGTATTTAAAGACGTACTGTCATATTACACGGATGACAACATCATCAAGGCGGTTATAAACCAGAACTCTCACCTGCTGGGCGGCCTAAATAAAGAGGATCTCAGAATGGAAGTGCGATATAGAAAACGTGCCAGGAACCCACACGAGAACCATATTGTTTTGCAAGTGTCTTCCCAGATGTGGCGGCGCCTAACCGAGGCGGGGCGCGTTCACATTGACATGCAGCGTGTAAAAGTATTTGACCAATCCCCGCTCATGCAATGTACAAGATGCCTTCGTTTTGGCCACGGCAAGAAGCAGTGTACGGAGAAGGAGGACTTATGCTCACACTGTGGTAATTCTCATCTGCGCGCAGATTGCCCGGCACTGCAAGCTGGAGAGCCCCCCAAGTGCAGAAATTGTCATTTGGCTAAGATAGATGATACTCAGCATAATACCTTTAGCGTCGACTGCACTATACGCAAAAAATGGGATAATATAGCGCGCTCCAGCGTAGCATACTGCTAAGGGCACCATGGCGGCCTCCAGTACCTGCAACAGCTCAACATCTCTCATTAGCACAGACCTAGTAAGGCCACCCCCCCAAATTGAAGAAAAATCAAACCTTGTCCTTCAAGCGAATTTACAAAGGAAACAATTGGCCACGTTAGAACTCATGAAGGAAGCCTCTGAGAGAAAGGCAGCTCTTGCACTGCTCCAGGAACCCTACGTGGGCGGAGGGTCAAGTATGAAGGCATATGGGAAGACGCGAGTTTTCCAGAACACCAGCCCGGGGGAGGGTACTGTAAAGGCGGCAATTGTCGTCTTTGATCAAGATATGGATGTAATACAGTGCCCAGAACTCACGACAAATAACATCACAGTTGTGAGGATCCGAACTGGTGTCGGAGAAATTGTATTCGTCTCCTTCTACTTTGAACCAGATAAACCCATAGAGCCTTACCTGGAGCAGCTTAAGAAAATAGAGGCTAAAACAAAATCTATGAGATTAGTCCTTGGAGGGGACAGTAATGCAAAGAGCATCTGGTGGGGTGGTCGGAAGACTGACGCCAGAGGAGATGTTTTGGCGGGAACACTGGATCAGTTGGGTTTGCAAATTTTGAATAATGGAGATATTCCGACCTTTGACACGATAAGGTCAGGAAAATCTTACACCAGCTATGTGGACGTCACGGTATGCACCGCGGACATTCTCAACCTGGTGGAAGACTGGAAAGTTGACCAAAACCTGACAAGCTCGGACCACAATGGTATAACCTTTAAAATTAAACTAAAAAAAGGGGTGGGAACTAAAATACATAGAACAACAAGGATATACAATACTAAAAAAGTTAATTGGACCCATTTCCATGAGGAAATGGACCAGTTAAAAACAGAACACAAAATTAACCAAACCACAATACAAAACATCACCAACATTGAACAATTAGAAAATACTATAAATACATACACACAAATAATACACACAGCATGCACAAAACACATATCACTAATAAAAACAAACAATAAACTTACCCTGCCGTGGTGGTCCGAAGAGCTCGAGGAGCTGAGAAGAGAGGTCAACACCAGGAAGAGAAGAATACGAAGCGCGGCGCCGACTCGAAGAACCTGGGTAGTCGAAGAATACCTGAAAAAGAAAGAAGAGTATGAAAACAAGGCAAAAGAAGCACAGGTTAACAGTTGGAAGGAGTTTTGCGCTAAGCAGGACAAGGAAGGAATGTGGGAAGGGATTTATAGGGTAATTGGCAGAACTACGAAAAGGAAAGAAGATCTCCCTCTGGCCATAAACGGAGTTTCTCTGAGCGCGAAGGATTCGGTCAAATTGTTGGCGGAGACTTTCTACCCGGAGGATCTCGAAAGCCAGGACAACGCCGACCACAGAGAAACCAGAAGAGTAGCCGAACAAATAAATGACCTGAGCCATGATAATTTGCATGACCCCTCATTTACTCTGGAGGAACTCAAAATCTCTGTGGAAAGCTTTAATCCGAAGAAAGCCCCTGGTGAGGATGGACTGAACGCCGACATTTGCAAGCAAGTTATAATGCGCGACCCGGAAATGTTCTTGGGGCTCGCTAATAAATGCCTCGAGCTGGGTAGTTTCCCCAGCATTTGGAAACGAGCGACGGTTGTCATATTGAGGAAACCAGCCAAAGACGATCTTACAAATCCAAAATCATACAGGCCCATTGGACTGCTGCCTGTAATGGGGAAGATGCTTGAAAAAATGATGGTTGGAAGACTCAAATGGCATCTGTTACCCAAAATGAGCGGACGGCAATATGGTTTTATGCCTCAGAGGAGCACCGAGGACTCCCTCTATGACCTCATGCGATACATTCGGAGCAAGCTTAACTTGAAGAAACTTGTAACGATGATATCGTTGGACATAGAGGGAGCCTTCGACTCCGCTTGGTGGCCAGCTATCAAGGTACGGCTGCGGGAAGAGGGTTGCCCTATAAATATACGTAGGTTAGTTAATAACTACCTCCATGGAAGGAGCGTAAATGTCCGGTATGCTGGCGAACAATATAGCAAGCCAACCAATAAGGGATGCGTACAGGGGTCCATAGGAGGACCCATATTGTGGAACCTCCTGCTGGATCCTTTATTAAAAGGCTTGGAAAAAAGGGGCGAGTACTGCCAAGCGTTCGCCGACGATATTGTGTTGATTTTCGACGGTGACACTGCTCAGGAAGTGCAGAGACAGGCCAACGCTACCCTCGCCTATGTTCAGGAGTGGGGTGTCCGCAACAAGCTTCGATTCGCGCCGCACAAGACAAATGCTATGGTGATAACGAGGAAGTTGAAATACGACACCCCACGCCTGAACATGGGAGGGGTCGCTATAAACATGGCCAAAGAAATAAAAATTCTCGGTCTCACAATTGATAGCTCCCTGACCTTCAATACACATATTGCCAACACATGCAAAAAAGTGTCAAATATCTACGGGCAGCTATCAAGAGCTGCCAAAATCAGCTGGGGCTTACATCCGGAAGTGATCCGGGTGATATACACTGCAGTAGTGGAACCCATCATACTCTACGCGGCGAGCGCCTGGGCACCAGCGGCACGGAAGCTAGGAGTCATAAAAAAGCTGAACACCTTACAGCGCGGATTTGCTCAAAAAATAACCAAGGCATACCGTACGGTCTCCCTAAATGCCGCCTTGCTACTAGCCGGAATACTCCCACTCGACCTCCGAATACAAGAGGCAGCAGCCCTGTATGAGGCGAAGAGGGGGGTGCCTCGACCGGAGCTAGCGGGCAGGGAGGTTGAACGAAGGGCCAAGTACGAAGAGAATGGTCACCCCGCAACCCATATGAGTCTCAAGTTCATATGCCTGGCAGACCAAGAAGATGTGGATGCTAACAATACACAAGCAGTACGCATCTACACGGATGGCAGCAAAATCGATCACAAGGTTGGCGCCTCATTGTCCCTCTGGAACAGACAGGCGGAGATCAAAGCCGTAAAGTTAAAGCTGCCATCCTATAGTACTGTCTACCAGGCTGAACTTCTGGCCATATGTAGAGCCACAAAGGAGATCATAAAAAGTACTGAGACGTCCTTTGGCATCTATAGCGACTCTAGATCCGCACTGGAGACAATAGTAAATTATGGCTCACATCATCCCCTGGCAGTTGAGGCCCGGAAAAACCTGGAATGGGCTTCTACTCAGAGCAAAGTTGTCGCTTTGTTCTGGATAAAAGCTCATGCTGGTCACACGGGCAACGAACGCGCCGATCAACTGGCAAAGAGTGCTGCCCTATACTCGAAAAAAAGTCCTGATTATGACATGTGTCCGGTGTCATTTGTCAAGGGCCAAATTCGTAAAGAATCCCTTGACGAATGGAACCGGAGATACAAATCTGGACAAACGGCCAACACAACAAAATTATTCTTTCCGGACATCCTGGCCGCGTATAAGTTCATTAAGAAGACAAAACTTACCTCAAAACTTGTGCAGGTCTTGACAGGTCATGGAGCTTTCGCAGACTACTTATATAAGTACAAATGTAAGGACAACGCAGCATGCGATTGCGATCCAAGTATAAATGAAACAGTGACTCACTTGTTGGTAGAGTGCCCGAAATTCTGCAGGTCACGGTTCGAAGTAGAGCAAGCAACCAACCTGGAAATAAAAAGAGAAACATTAGCAACACTAATACACAATACGGAATTTCATAAACTATGTAACAAAACAGTACAATATGCTATTAATAGAAATAAGACCGGGGCGACGTAGTAAAATGTAATAATTAAAATCAGTAATTATTAATATATTATATGGACTAATAAAGATTTATGTATAGTATATATTATAATAATATATCAAGTTACATCGATACACATTATATACGTATAATATAGTAATAATACATATGTAATAAAAACAATAATAATATATAAATAAATAAACAATATACAAAATAAGTATGATATATAAAAATAATTAGATAAAAAGAGCTCTGACCACCAAGTCAGAGGAGAAAGAAACGTCGCTTACAAAAAAAAAAAAAAAAACCGAATCACACATTTTTAAAATTTTTGTCTGTCTGTCTGTTTGAACGGGCTAATCTTCGGAACGGCTGAACCGATTTTGACGGGACTTTCACATACAAGTAGAGAATTAACCAGGGAGTAACATCTAGGCTACTTTTTTAACCGACTTTCAAAAAAGGAGGAGTTGTGTTTTATCTCCGGGATTTCTGAACCGATTTGCGTAATTTTTTTTTAATCGATAGAGAAATATTGCGACACTGTCCTACAAAAACTTGGATTCCAACTCTTCAATCCTGATGATGTAGGGGAACTGATCCCCAAAACTAATGGGATTTAGGAACTGTCGGCTATTTAAATAGATATTGGGGGTACCAATTAAAGACTTTATCGTTGAATGAACTCGAGTAGGTATATATTCAACTCCTCAACCCTGATGCTGTAAGGAATTGCATTCCGAAATCGTGGGGATCCCACGGAATTTTTCCATTTTGGTGACGGGTTACTACAGATAGGCTACTTTTTGTTCTGGAAAATCAAAAGTTCCCACGGGATTTTTAAAAACCTAAATCCACACGGGCGAAGCCGTGGGCAACATCTAGTCTAGTCGTAAATAAAATGATCATCAAATTACGTCTCTATCATAATATACTTGTTAGTAATTCATATTTCATTTCATATTTAGTTCAATGAATCAGGCTGTGCTTTAGTGGCTAATCTGAACTGGATTTGGTAAGTACAGACTTAATTTGGACATTTATCTTCTTACGACAGGAAAATATTTCTATATATAAATTTATAGACATAGAGAGATTTAAAAATACATAAACTCCACGAGAGCAAAGCTGCGGATAACAGCTAGTGAATAATAATTAGCGAATTTTCAATTCAAGCGAATATTCAAGATACATTTGTATTAATATGTCGTCTCGTACAGTTATTAACATAATAATTATTTAAATTAATTCACACCTCTACATCACTTCGTCACGTTTCCCGCCAATTATTTCGGCCGCCATATTGCCGCCGCCATTTTCAACGGTTAATACCGACGCTTATATTATCATTTACGATTATGGCGAGCGCTTCACTATTCTGGAATTAATTGTATTGATTTCAATATCGCCGATTTAAATGCATGGCAGGCGATGGGGGAATTGGCGTGTGATTTTATCGCCGCTTTTCGTGGCGTTTAACTAGGGGGTTAATTGCGTAACGTGCTTGCAATTAGCGTGATTTTGTTTCGGGGCTGATTGCTCACCCGTTAAATAAACTCTGTCAGTTCAATGACAGTCGGTTAAAGTAGGTTAGGTAATTGTTGGGGTGCCAGCCAGATAACCTCCCAGTGTGCCTGGGTGCTACTGGTCCTCTTGGATACGTCCAAGGGGAAGAGCAGTATTCGGGCCGGTGTGCCCCTACGGGGATATTGTTAGCCATGGCCAATGACCTGGCGGAGGGAGGTTTCTCCGTGTGTCCCTCTGACTAGCAGAGGGCACTGCGGACGAAACAGGGGTGACACACCCCGAGGCGGGGGGCAGCGATGCTCATCGCGGGAGGAAGAAAACCTCGTTAAAAAATTACGGCGCGAGCCTCTGGAGGGACAGCTGCCCAGAGGCGAGCGGGAGCCCCAGCTGGGGCGGCTGCCGGACGCCTGGGATGAATACAATGGGTTCGCCAGGCGTCCAACACAGACAGCATGCGGGTCATGCCATGGTGGTTTTTAGTGGGTATACTCTCATTCCCTCATGTGAGGGGAGTCCCACATAACCTTCGTTCTGCCGCATTCTGCCGCAGAACGGGGGTAGCTATGAAAGCTTTTCCACCACGTCAAAAAAAAGGTTAGGTAATTGTTAACGTTTCATTTGGACACCAAATAAAAAGTAAAGCAAGTTGAGTAATTCTGTACCTACCTAGTAGGTCTAAGAATGGCAAAGAGAGAAACAATATGCCAAATGAAAACGTATAACTTCAAACATGCAGAAGGAGATAAAAATTGGTCAGCGGTGTCGAGTAATAGTTAGTTCTCAGCATTTTCTTCATTATATAAATCGATGATTTTCATATTTTGTGACTGGTTTTTCGAGTGACGTTTCTTTAATTTAACCGCCTCATTTGCAACTCAGCCTAAGTGTACGTCCACAAACATTATGCGGATTCCTCTGGCACAAGACTGGTGCACAAAACGAAACAGAAAACTCCACGAGTACTAAGCCACGGGCAAAAGCTAGTATAATAACAAAATTCAAAATTACAATGGGTATTCCGAGAAACAAAGCCAATTTGTCGGTGCCAGCGACAACATCGATACACGTTCGCTGTAAACTAGACTAATTTATTGTTGCATTACGTTTTTTTGTCTTATTCCCGATCGCTACTCCTGAATTGGAACCGAGTTTACGTGTTCTGTTAATTGGAGATCAAGCTATCCGTTCATGAGCTCAAGAGTGGAATGTACATTAACTGTACGCAGTCAATGTTAGAGGTTATGGCAACGACTACATGTGATCGTTGGGTTATGGTTAAAATGAAATTTGAAGAGGGGTAAAAAAACCTGACTTGTGCAACCCACTCCGACCGCCACACCTCAACCCCCTAAGTCATTGATAATAATTCATAACTCCATACACTACAAAGCCCAAGGTCAAGATTACTCCATAGGAAAAATTAATGATATATATCTTATTCCTTTCGGTTTCTTTTTGAAACAACGGTCATCTAATTAATATACATAAGTCTAGGGCAATTTATACGTCAACACATTTTCACAGCGCAACTGCTGAACTTGACGAAATTTTGTTCAGAAATAGTTTGTGATCCCTTACTTTGACATACACAGTTACAGGCTATAGTTAATCCCGGGAAATCAAAAATCCCAGGGGAATTCTAAAATGTGAATCCACGTGGATGATGCCGCGGGGATTAGCTAGTCAGTTTATAATTCAAAATGGCAGACGACACACAAACTCTAATTAGCTATACGTGTACCTACTCCTCAACTCCTGTCAGACGTCTCCAAATAAACATTATTTTGTTAAGAAATCCATGATTCTCGTTACCCAAAAATATACCCGTCGGTAGTCGGGACGTCTCAAGAGACATTCCAGGAATCTAAATTGTCGCTTTATATACGGTTACCATTTGTCTGCATGTCCACTTTATTAGTGCGCCTCAGATTTACGATACGCGGCAAACAAGAGGCTATTTCGAGTGCATTTTTGGGATTTTTGCTTTTACAACTTCGATTTTAGATTCGGGTATTAAAGCTGGTAGTTAGCTGCTTTCGTCTAAATGTTTCCTATTGTAGTAAAAGTTTGAGTGCTTTTGTTACTTTCAAGTTTTACTGCCGATGCTATTTTTAACACCACCAATGATAATTCAATGCCTGAGACCTCTTGTTCACACACTTTTTTTGCGGCAAAAAATGACGGTTAATTCAACGTGTGTAGACACGGACGTGGGTGTTGTACGGAGGACAATGGAAGCTTGATAACACGCCGTGCGGCACTACGGCGGCGGTACCGTACCGTATAAACCGTGCCTTTAACAAGCTTCTATGCTCCAATACAAGACTGACGACCGTGTCTACATACGGCAAATTAATCGTTATTTTTCACGGCAAAAACAAGTGTGTGAACAAGAGGCCTGAGTGATTTGGATACGATGTTTTGAGTTTATCTGACTCATTAGGTACATAGGTATACTTAGTACGACTTTGCACATCTCGACAACGTTAATACACTTCGAGTATCGAAACACTATAATGTCAAAGTAAAATATACCTTAAACCTATTGATTTAAGATCCGAGTTCATCCATACATCTACCTACAGCCGGCACCCCAAGCGGAAAATTAGCGAAATAAAAATTGGTAGTACTGAAATTGCAACTCTAAAATAAGGGGTTTAAGTCCGCTTTACTCTTTCAAAAAAAAAAATTCTTCCTCTACCTAAACTTATGTTAAGCCCACGGCTTCGCCCGTGTGGATTTAAGTTTTTAAAAATCCCGTGGGAACTTTTGATTTTCCAGAACAAAAAGTAGCTTATTTGATAAGTAACCCGTCCCCAAAACGGAAAAATCCCGTGGGATCCCCACGATTTCAGAATGCAATTCCTTACAGCATCAGGGTTGAGGAGTTGGATATGTACGTACTCGAGTTCATTCAACGATAAAGTCTTTAATTGGTACCGCAATATCAATTTAAATAACCGAAAGTTTCTAAATCCCATTAGTTTTGGGGATCAGGTCCTCTACAGCATCAGGATTGAGGAGTTGGAATCCAAATTTTTTATAGAACAGGGTCGCAAAGTTTTTCTATCGATTAAAAAAAGAATTACTAAAATCGGTTCAGAAATCTCGGAGTTATCGGTGTACATAGGTAGAAAAACACAACTCCTCCTTTTTTAAAAGTCGGTTAAAAAAGTAGCCTATGTTACTCCCTGGTTAATTCTCTACTTGTATGTGAAAGTCCCGTCAAAATCGGTTCAGCCGTTCCGAAGATTAGCCCGTTCAAACAGACAGACAGACAGACAGACAGACAGACAGACAAAAATTTTAAAAACGTGTGATTCGGTTATGGTACAGTTCAAATAACCGTATGAGCTTAATATGAGGTAGTTATTTCGAAATTACAGACAGACACTTCAATTTTATTTATTAGTATAAATTGGAAAGGGATCGTGACCATCAGGAATGATGTATAAGAACGATGCAGAGTGAAAGAGAGAGGTGACATTTAATAAAACCACCATAATGGTAAATACCCAATCAAAATGTTTTATGGAATCCGATTTAATCCCGTAAGGTCGACAAGTTTCCGAAAATTCCTCAACAAATAGGCAACCTTTGGTCGCAACCGCAAACTACGCAATAGGCGAATAGGGATAGGCTCAGGAATCGCTTTATTGCCTATTAAATCTAACCCGACCCACACTGCCTATTAGTATTCAACTGATCGAGGCGGAAACCAATTTTATACACCGATAAGCACATTTTAGAATATTTATACCTACTGTCTTACTACTAGGTACGACTTCAAAAGGCACAAATAGTTTTTTTTTGCAAAAAATTTTAAATTAATATATCTACAATTAGTTACACATTATAATAAGTCATTAACACGCATAACTGCACATTATAGTAAGTATTTTTCCGGCACAAAGTATCCCATATTACTATCCAGGTCCTCAACTATATCCGTGCTAAATAAAGTCGATCCGTAGTGGCACGATTGAAGGACAAACCAACCAAACAAACACATTCTCGCATTTATAATATTATTAGTAGGCATTTTAGTTTACTACTTAAACTTAATTATTAATTAACTAGCCGACCCCCGCGACTTCGTCGGCCTGGATATAGGTTTTATATAGGATCAGATTGGATCCCATAATCCTTTTTTGTACCTAAACTAAATGTAGCCTAAGTTATTCCTTATAACATCACCAGAAAGTTCCATCAAAATCGATCCAGCCATTTCGGAAATTAGCTGGAACAAATAGACAGATCGACAAACATAAATTTAAACGCACACCAGTTTAAAATAAGCCGTACGTTCAAAGATCCGGGTCCCAAGTTATTTGAACCCAATAAATGCCTGTCATTTCTGAACTAAAAAACCTATGACCTTGAAATATTTATGGAACAATATATAAAGTACTATCTTTCTAACAAAAAAAGAATGAGTAAAATCGTACAACGCGTTAATGAATTACAGCTAAATACACGTTTCAACTTTCATCCCCTCTCCCAAGGGAACCGTACTGAATTTCGGGATAAAAAGTATCCTATAACCTACCTCGGAGTATAAACTACAATCGTACCAAGTTTCATTCGAATCCATTCAGTAGTTTCGGCGTGATGCGCGGCCAAGATACAGACAGACAGACAGACAGACAGACAGACAGACAGACAGACAGACAGACAGACAGACAAAAATGAAAAAATTGCAGTTTTGGCTTCAGTATCGATTATAGAGTGCCCTCCAATAAAAATTTTCAAAATATCTTCAATGTACAGAATTGGATCTGTTACAGTTTTATTATATTATAGATAATAGTTTTATATTCTTGATTTTAGTCAACCATTTGCTACATATCAACAAGTAATCTCCCCAGATTTTAATAACATATAATTTGACATGAATCTTTCTTTGATATTGTTTTATCAGAGACAAATCCGCGTTGTTTATGTTGCAAAACTGGAATGTCAATTTGCGCGTGCAATAAAACGTCCCCATAAATCCAGCAAGATGGCTCTTTATTTACATAAACGCACACATTATCTATGCAGTTAATTAAATATCTGTATACATAAAATAAGGCAGCCGGCGGCGCCAGCGGCAAAGGCTTCGTTCACACGGCATTGTCCTGCACGTTTTTTTGCAGTATACGTCTTAACGTATAAATAGTGACCATACAACGTACATAGATCCATTCACACGTCGATTGTACTGCAAAAAAACGTGTACCGCTTATACGTTTAAACGCATACTCAACGGACTTGTCAAGCAAATCGAATGAACTTTGACGTATTCGGTTTGCAGTGGCATATGGTATAGCTTTGTCTCCTTCACACGACACGATGTCATACGTTTTTTATCGAATAGCAACCGAAGACATTTTTTCTAAGATTTTCGAAGATTTTCGAATAATTTTTCAAATGTGATCGTACACACAGATTCTTGATTAATAGGATGTACCCAAAACCGTCTGTTTTGTCGGCGGCGAAACCGTTGGCGCCTGCGATACCAATATAAAAGTACAACCAAGCAATATCCATCAGTGACGTCTACTCACTGTGACAACTGTGTGGAAACTGCGGCTATTCGTTTTTACACGAATGAAAATTTACCATGTGAACACCCGGTTGACTATACGTTAAAAAAACGATTACAAAAAAACGTGCAGGACAATGCCGTGTGAACGAAGCCTTAGATATTATATTATTATTGGAATTTTACACACGGACGCATGGTTTCGTGTACATTAATTATTTTATTTCTTGAATTTTACGCTCGCTTTCAATATGGGATGATTCGTCAAGTGAATTGAAAATAACAGTTCTAAAGAGAAATAGAAATAGCAGAGAAGGTCTAAATGCTTCGACTAATTGCAAACTTCTTAGATGAAATGTAATGATAAAAAATAGAAAAACAAATTATAAATCCGATTTAATCTATACTAATAAATAAAATTGAAGTGTCTGTCTGTAATATCGAAATAACTACCTCATATTAAGCTCATATGGTTATTTGAACGCTACCATAACCAAATCACACGTTTTTAAAATTTTTGTCTGTCTGTCTGTTTGAACGGGCTAATCTTCGGAACGGCTGAACCGATTTTGACGGGACCTTCACATAGAAGTAGAGAATTAACCAGGGAGTAACATAGGCTACTTAACTTTTGGTTATTTAAATTGATATTGAGGGTACCAATTAAAGACTTTATCGTTGAATGAACTCGAGTAGGTACATATCCAACTCCTCAACCCTGATGCTGTAAGGAATTTTGTTCCGAAATCGTGGGGATCCCACGGGATTTTTCCGTTTTGGGGACGGGTTTCGACAGATAAGCTACTTTTTGTTCTGGAAAAACAAAAATTCCCACAGGATTTTTAAAAACCTAAATCCACACGGGCGAAGCCGTGGGCATCATCTAGTAGTAAAATATTTGTTGTGAAATTAAATGTTCTACCTGGTTCTTTATATACCTTAAAATAAAAAATAGCTACAGTAATTTTTCGTAGTAAGTATACTAATCTATATTATCTATACTTCTATACTAATACTGCAATTTTTATCGTCTTCCACAAGCAAACCAGTTAATGTATCCAGTGCCTACTATCTATTAGTATAATAATAATAAAAAATAAATAACATTCGAATGACTAATATTCAAAAAAAATAAACGAAAACGTTTCATTTAAAAACACCCTATGGCGAACATAATAACTACAGACCGCGGCGCGGCGACTCCGATATTTGAGGTCATTCACATCAAGTATACCTATAGTCCGTTCAGTAACATAGTGTCGGTACAGGCGCAGGTGCTCTTACTATTCTGCTTTTATTTTTTTTTATTTTTTTCTGTTTGTAATTTTTTTTTCTATTCTCACAGAATCTCCGAATAGTCTGCCAATCCCCACATGGCCAGCGTGGTAGATTATGGTTAAAATCCTTCTCATTTTGAGAGAAGACCCATGTTCATGATAATATTATATTTTATGTTTATGGTTATAGAATAGAATAGAATAAATAGATTTTATTGCATGACGAGCGGATACCCGCGACTTCGTTCGCGTGGATATTGATTTTAATAATCCCGTGGGAATCATTTTGTTTTTCCTATGCTCCTTTGAGCTTAAACCTTGCTAAAAACTGTTAAAAGTTCACTGGCGGATGTTTAGGTACATCAAAATGTAAACATCCGCCAGTGAAAGTCCCATCAAAATCGGTCCAGCCTTTCGGAGATTAGCCAGTAGTCTTTAAAGTATCTTCTTTCTAACAAAAAAAGAATGAATGAAATCGGACCACCCGTTAACGAATTACAGCTAAGTACACATTTTGCCTTTCATCCCCTCTCCCAAGGGAACCGTGCTGAATTTTGGGATAAAAAGTATCCTATATGTTACTCCATAGTATTAACTTAAATCATGCCGAGTTTCATTTCAATCCATTCAGTAGTTTTTACGTGATGCGCGCACAAACATACAGACAAACAGACAAACAGATAAACAGACAAACAGACAAACAGACAAACAGACAAACAGACAAACAGACAAAAATTTCAAAAATAGCTTTTTTACGTTCTATTATTTATCCCTAACATCCCCCAGTTATTATTTTGCAAAAATCTTCAATGTACAGATACGGCAATTCTACGATTTTATTATATGTATAGATTGTAAGTATGTACATGGTAGGTGTTACAAAGTTTTGTGTTGGCATGTTACAATCAGCCATAATTATAATGGCGTGCAATAATTAGATTTTACAGTTGTGAATAACATACAAAATTAGTCTAATTGTTATGCTACAGAAGTTATACAATTTTTATAAGAATTTTAATTTATTCATTAAGGAACTCTTTTACAGAGCTGAAGATGCAGTTTTGTTTTAAATCTTGTAAATGGTAAATCTTTTATTATAGAGGGTAGCTTATTATAAATTTTAATCATCATATAAAAACAACTTTTTGAGCTCAGAGCAGTTTTACATTGTGGATAGTAAATTTTGTTCGGATATCTGGCATTAAATGATACAACATTTTGACGTGTTTGAAAATATTCATTTTTGAATTTCTTTACGAAACACGCCACTTCGTAGATATATATACCTACATGGTAATGTTAATAATTTCAGCGTTTTAAAAAGTGGCTTACATGATTGCATTGGATCTTTGTTACAAATTGCCCGGATACACTTTTTCTGAATTAAAAAGACTATTCATTTCGGAAGCATTACCCCAAATTAAAACTCCGTACAGAATATTGGAAACAACATAGCCATGATATGCCGAAAGAGCCGTGCTTCGGTCAGCAATTTTAGATATTCTACGTAAAGCAAAGACAAAATTGATTTTGTTGCACAAGTTGTCAATATAGTATATTGTAGTAATAAGTATATTGTAATAAAATACGAATATAAAAAAATAGAAAAAGGAAAGAGAATTTTAATAAAAAAATATGAGTAGGTATAAAACGGTATAACCCCTTGTGCCTGTACACCGCGCGCGGCATGCTTTGAAGTCGCGGCGGCGTCTTTGATAAAACACCGCGCGTCGGAGGCGGCTAGACACAAAGAGCGACACTAAGAAAATGAACAGACTACTATAGACTGTCTATTTTATTATTAGTTTTTAACAGCTCACGCCCATAAAGTTTCGTATTGTTTAAGTTAAAATTTCATACAAATAATATTGTACTTCATGGACGGGTACCGCCCCCTTAGTGATGTGCCACACATAAAGATTACTACGGTTGTGCCACAGATTACAAATAATTGGTAGAAATAAGTAAATGCTAAGATGTAAGTAAGGTGTAATAATATGTTATTTAATCAGGAAGACAGCAAAAAGTCTTCTTGACTAGATAACATACTTACTACAGTTTTATTAAAGTTTTTCTTCTTAGTATAAGGCATACAAATAAAATAACTAAGTAAAATAGCTTAAATTTTTTTATCACACGAGTCGTCAGAATCGTCATTTACCTATACTAGATTCGTCCGATGAGGAGTCTTCAGTAATTAATGATTAGCTCTTGTGTGCATAAATTATCAAATGCAATATCACGGTTCAAATCAAACTTTATGACTCTTTTAGTTCTCTCCACCACACTTGCCCAGTTCTCAGCCGTCACGTCACGTCACAAGCATTTTTGAGTACCTAATTGCAACATTTTATTCGCTGTGAACCGGGGGCTTGTATTGTTTCTTGCAGCATGCCTTTTTACTTGTGCCCATATAAGTTCTATGGCGTTGTATTGTCAGTGATATGGAGGAATCCTAAGCACGATATGACCATATTATGCTGCCATTTCATCGATCACATACCGATATCGATATCAATTATTAGGTCCTTTAGGACATCACTATAACTTATAAGCGGCATAAAGCGGCCGGCTAGACGGGGCGGGGCATATTACATAACAAAGAACACCGCGTGCGCATCGTTGGCTGTCGGTTTCCATCAAAGAAAAGCGCGAGCGTCGACATTGGTTGACGGTCCACGTGGACTTTTACAAAATACGCTTCGCTATTGGTTGGCTATAATTTCACTTGTATGATAAATCTTTCCTTGAACTTGTATCCAAGTTCAATGGCTTGACCTAGTTTCTAAAACATTAAACAGGCTGTTTCATAAATGCTTTAAATTTTAATAATTTTTTATCACTAATATGTGTATTGTCCGGAACTAATTTTGAATATTACCTAAAGATTTCTTACATCGGATACCTAACTGGGGCCGCTCTTGATCGACGATGGAAAAAACACCGTGTATAATAAAGCGGTAGAGTTTGTTTGTTTGAACGCGCTAATCTCAGGAACTACTGGACCGATTTAAAAAATTCTTTCACCGTTGGATATGTAAGTGATCCTTGAGTGCTATAGGCTATATATTATGTACCACGGGCGAAGTCGGAGCGGACCGCTAGTGTAATATGTATTTTGAAATATTTTATGGTGAACGTTTAATTAAGAAGAATCATTCTACTTGTGTTACAAAAATAGGGATCCGTAAATAGGCAGTGTAAGCCGCACTTTGTGGCCGTGTATCTCGGATGTTAATTTTAAATTCAATGACATCCAGACAGACGAGTCGATGTGCATGTTATACGAGCCATAGTACATTCCTGTGTTACTAACGTTCTATTAAAAGAATCACTATGCATACACCGTGTATATTTTACAGCCAAAGTATTATATGGGATATTATCTATCTATCTATCTATATCTATATCTATCTATCTTCTATCTATATCTATCTATATCTATCTATACATATTATCTATACTAATAAATAAAATTGAAGTGTCTGTCTGTAATATCGAAATAACTACCTCATATTAAGCTCATACGGTTATTTGAACGATACTATAACCGAATCACACGTTTTTAAAATTTTTGTCTGTCTGTCTGTCTGTCTGTCTGTCTGTCTGTCTGTCTGTCTGTCTGTCTGTCTGTTTGAACGGGCTAATCTTTGGAACGGCTGAACCGATTTTGACGGGACTTTCACATACAAGTAGAGAATTAACCAGGGAGTGACATAGGCTACTTTTTTAACCGACTTTCAAAAAAGGAGGAGTTGTGTTTTTCTACCTATGTACACCTATATCTCCGAGATTTCTGAACCGATTTGCGTAATTTTTTTTTTAATCGATAGAGAAACATTGCGACACTGTCCTACGAAAAATTTGGATTCCAACTCCTCAATCCTGATGCTGTAGGGGATCTGATCCCCAAAACTAATGGGATTTAGGCACTGTCGGTTATTTAAATTGATATTGGGGATACCAATTAAAGACTTTATTGTTGAATGACCTCGAGTAGGTACATGTCCAACTCCTCAACCCTGATGCTGTAAGGAATTGCATTCCGAAATCGTAAGGATCCCACGGAATTTTTCCGTTTTGTGGACGGGTTACTACTTACTACAGATAGGCTACTTTTGTTCTGGAAAATCAAAGTTCCCACGAGATTTTTACAAACCTAAATACACACGGGCGAAGCCGTGGGCATCATCTAGTACCTAATAAAATCGTAGACTTGCCGTATCTGTACATTAAAGATTTTTGCAAAATAATAACTGGGGGACGTTAGGGATAAGTAATAGAAAGTAAAAAAGCTATTTTTGAAATTTTTGTCTGTTTGTCTGTTCGTCTGTTTATCTGTTTGTCTGTTTGTCTGTATGTTTGTGCGCGTATCACGCAAAAACTACTGAATGGATTGAAATGAAACTCGGCATTATTTAAGTTCATAGTACGGAGTAACATATAGGATACTTTTTATCCCGAAATTTATCACGGTTCCCTTGGGAGAGAGGATGCAAGTCAAAATGTGTACTTAGCTGTAATTCATTAACGCGTGGTCCGATTTCATTCATTCTTTTTTTGTTAGAAAGGAGATACTTTAAAGATTACAGGCTAATCTCTAAAAGGCGGGATCGATTTTGATGAGACTTTCACTGGCCGATTTTTACATTTTGATGTACCTAAACATCCCCCAGTTATTATTTTGCAAAAATCTTTAATGTACAGATACGGCAAGTCTACGATTTTATTATCTACTAGCCGACCCCCGCGACTTCGTTCGCCTGGATATAGGTTTTTATATAGAATCAGATCGGACCCCATAATTCTTTTTTGTACCTAAACTAAATGTATCCTAAGTTACTCCTTAACATCACCTATCTGCCATTGAAAGTTCCATCAAAATCGATCCAGCCGTTTCGGAGATTAGCTGGAACAAATAGACAGGCCGACAAACATAAATTTAAACGCACGCCAGTTTAAAATAAGCCGTACGTACAAACATCCGCGTCCCAAGTTATTGGAACCCACTAAATGCCTGTCATTTCTGAACTAAAAAACCTATGACCTTGAAATATTTATGGGACAATATATAAAGTACTACCTTTCTAACAAAAAAAGAATGAGTGAAATCGAACAACGCGTTAATGAATTACAGCTAAATACACGTTTTAACTTTCATCCCTTCTCCCAAGGGAACCATGTTGAGTTTCGGGATAAAAAGTATCCTATAACCTACCTCGGAGTATAAACTCAAATCGTACCAAGTTTCATCCGAATCCATTCAGTAGTTTCGGCGTGATGCGCGGCCAAGATACAGACAGACAGACAGACAGACAGACAGACAGACAGACAGACAGACAGACAGACAAAAATGAAATAAATTGCAGTTTTGGCTTCAGTATCGATTATAGAGTGCCCTCCAATAAAAATTTTCAAAATATCTTCAATGTACAGAATTGGATCTGTTACAGTTTTATTATATTATAGATAATAATAATAAATAATAAAATAATAATAATAATAATAATAATATAATAAAACTGTAACAGATCCAATTCTGTACATTGAAGATATTTTGAAAATTTTTATTGGAGGGCACTCTATAATCGATACTGAAGCCAAATCTGCAATTTGTTTCATTTTTGTCTGTCTGTCTGTCTGTCTTTCTGTCTGTCTGTCTGTCTGTCTGTCTGTCTGTCTGTCTGTCTGTATCTTGGCCGCGCATCACGCCGAAACTACTGGATGGATTCAAATGAAACTTGGTACGATTTAAGTTTATACTCCGAGGTAGGACATAGGATACTTTTTATTCCGAAATTCACCACAGTTCCCTAGGGAGAGGGGATGAAAGTTAAAACGTGTATTTAGCTGTAATTCATTAACGCGTTGTTCGATTTCACTCATTCTTTTTTTGTTAAAAAGGTAGTACTTTATATATTGTCCCGTAAATATTTCAAGGTCATAGGTTTGTTAGTTCAGAAATGACAGACATTTATTGAGTTCAAATAACATGGGACCCGGATCTTTGTACGTACGGCTTATTTTAAACTGGCGTGCGTTTAAATTTATGTTTGTTGGTCTGTCTATTTGTTTCAACTAATCTCAGAAACGGCTGGATCGATTTTAACGGAACTTTCAATGGCAGATAGGTGTTGTTATAAGGAGTAACTTAGGCTACATTTAGTTTAAGTACATAAAAGAATTATGGGATCCGTTCCAATCCTATATAAAACCTATAAACACGCGAACGAAGTCGCGGGGGTCAGCTAGTAATAAAATAATAATGTATAGATTAAAAACAATTCAAGACAAGCTATGTATAATTAATACTAGCTGATGCCCGCGACTTTGTTCCCGGGAGATGTCTTTTCCGGGAACGAAAGTATTCATGAATCGTCTCAAGGTTTCTAACTATCTCTTTGCCAAATTTCACCTTAATCGGCTGAACGATACACGAAAGCATAAAGACGCCGTTTCCGGAATTACTCTTGGATAATAATATTTTCAAGCTGTGATAGCCTAGTGGTTAGGACGACCGAATTCTAATCGGAGGTCGTGGGTTCGATCCCGGGCACGCACCTCTAACTTTTCAGAGTTATGTGCGTTTTTAAGTATTTAAATATCACTTTCTTTAACGGTGAAGGAAAACATCGTGAGGAAACCTGCACGCCTGAGAGTTCTCCATAACGTTCTCAAAGGTGTGTGAAGTCAGCCAATCCGCTTGGCCAGCGTGGTAGACTACGGCCAAAAACCCTTCTCACTCTGAGAGGAGACCCGTGCTCTGTAGTGAGCCGGTAATGGGTTGATCATGATGATGATGAATAATATTTTCTATTTTTTAAAATAAAAGGTTGCATATGTCCTTCAGCAGGACGCAAGCTATCTCTTTCCAAATTGTATCTACTTAATTCGGTTCAGCACTTCAGGCATGAAAACGTAACAGGCAGAGTTGCTGTCGCATATTTATAATCTTATCACTTTTAACGCGCGAATTTTCTGAAAATGTATGGTTATGGCGTCAAAATCAGGATTTCATAATATCAACTGGCAACTAGCCCGGAGTTTGTAGGACCATCCTCTAGCGCCGTTTATGCTCACTTAACAGGATTATAATAATAATGAGAGTTAAAAGCCACCGAGTCCCAAAAACCGTTTACATTAATTATTCCGAGAGGGTTTCATATTGAGGCGGATTAGAACATAATACGTTACCATTATGAGCCGGGGTAGTTCTTCAACGGTTTTATATTATTATGTGAGGATAAGTGGATGATAATGGTGTTTAAATTGGTGTGTGGTCTTTACATTGTTGGAGAATTTAAATTTTATTACTTAGCTATTTTTCGTTTCACCCTCGAGGGAACAGAAAATGGTGATGATACTTAGGTACATGCGTTTGGCGTAAGAGGTTGTGTGTTTTTGTTTTAAAAAACCATTTTCCTGATAGATAGAAAAACAACCGATTTTAATACAGTTTTTACATAAGGTACGTATTACTTCTGAGCAGGTTTTAAGATACATTTTACGACTGGTACTTAAGTGAAGGGAGGGTGCTGCAATCGTGTTTTTATTTTTTTACTATTTTACCGTTTGCCTGAAAAATAACTAAGTAGGCCGATTTTGATGCGGTCTTTTGCATTACATAGTTATCACTTAGAAACAAGTTCTTAAATATATTTATTTTAAGAAGCGCTGGATTGATATCTGCATAAATCCTGTGAGTAGGTATAAGTTTCAATTGAAAAATAAGTAATGAAAAACAATACACATAGCGCGCTGTAAAGGTGTGATAATGATATTCGGATTAACGAAGTGTTACAGATAACAATGGATTTTTCAAACATCGATGAAAACTGTTGCTTTTTGTTCTCAAATCCGATTATACAATGTTTTTCGCCCAATGTAAATGCCCGAAAAGATAATAATTCGTCAAAGCTCTTTCGTGCCGGGTTAATTCGGGTCGTTTGTGAGGATTTTCGCTTAAAAACAACTTTGAACTGCTTTGTAATTATTATTTACGGCTTCACTTTAAGAGTTGTAATGGCGGACGCCACCTGGATCTAATCCTTTTGTTTCAAAATGTTCTCTTGTATCTGGAAATTAGGTTGCTTTATGGAAATGGAAACAACCACTTTTGCGCTGAATTTATCATCGTTTTAAGACTTATAAATACATAACTCCGTTCTTAAAGGAGACTGCTTAAACAATGAAGCCGGTAGCATAGAAATGAGTGCTAACGCCGTCACCGGTTTTGCAATGATATACCTACCCTGTTTTCCCTAGTAACTGAAGGGTGTAATATAACGGGTGTAGGTAAGGGGATCGTTTTCGTAAACAAAGACAGGTAATAGATAGTAGTGATAATCACAGACAAGAAACCATAAAAAAATGCGAATAAAAACTTAAAGTATTTCCTGTATTTTTTCGCAAGTCTGCAATGGAACTCAATTAGCTGACGTTGCAAACTTACTCGTACGAAATTTTAAGGCAATTTTATGCATTCTATATAATGATTGAGAGTCTTACAGACTCCCAATCAAGCTAGAATGCAGAAAACTACCATAAAATTGGTTACTACTCAGCATCGAATAAGCTAGAACGTATCGCAACGATCACAAGTATAAATTAATAAGGGAGTTGTGAAAAAATATGTAATCCGCCATTTTGTAGCGGCGGCTATCTTGGATCGATTTTCGTCAAACATAGCTAACAACACTCTCGACTAATTCACCTTTCAAACAAATACACACACACACACACATACAGACACGTCAACCTTATAACACCCCGTCGTTGTTGCGTCGGGGGTTAATTAAGGATCAACAGATGAATCAAACTACAGTGTGTCTGATTCGAGCTGTATTCGAGCGATTTGTGGCCTTTCCAATTAATGGCTCGCACCGACGCGACGGCACGAGCCAGTTGCTCCCAAAGATTTGTTGACACTAATAATCACTTACAAAAAAGATTTATAAATTTCTTTGACGATGTTTTTTATTATATAATAATAGATTATTCTGTATTGTCTATACAAATAAATAAAATTGAAGTGTGCTAATAATGTGTTAGTAATTGAATAAAATCGAAATAACTCATGTAAACATGTAACATGTAAATAACTCGTGTAACTCAATAAACTCTATGATTATTATTTGACCATTCCAAAAAAAACATACGTTTTTATAATTTTTATATGGCTGTCTTTCTGTATGTCTGTTTGTACGGGCTAATCGTTGGAACGACTGAACCAATTTTGACGAGACTGCCACAAGCAGATAGAGGATTATACAAGGAATGATCAGTGGTCCAGGGATCACTCCTTGTATACCTCCTCTCTATATAATATACTAGCGGTCCACCCCGGCTTCGCCCGTGGTACATAATAATTAATTTATAGCACTCAAAGATCACCTACATATCCAACGGTGAAAGAATTTTTGAAATCGGTCCAGTAGTTTTCGAGATTAGCGCGTTCAAACAAACAAACTCTTCCGCTTTATTATATTAGTAGATATAGAAAGTTACTAGCGGTCCGCCCCGGCTTCACCCGTGGTACTATAGCACTCAAGGATCACATACATATCCAATGGTGAAAGAATTTTTGAAATCGGTCCAGTAGTTCCTGAGATTAGTGCGTTCAAACAAACAAACTCTTCCGCTTTATTATATTAGTTTAGATTACTTTTATGGGTGATGTACTTAACAATTTTTTGTTTGTCCAAATAAATAAATAAATAAATCTTGTAAAAGGTAGTTTGAGAGGCCGTGCACAAGGTATTGATCAATTAGAAGGAGCGTGCAAAGCCTGTTGGGGGTATCGCGAGAAGTGCGCGCCGCTAAAGGCCAAATTAGACGGTTCATTTTTTAACCCCCGACGCAAAAACGACGGGGTGTTATAAGTTTGACATGTCTGTGTGTGTATGTGTACGCCACAGAATGTCAGGGGACCAGACAGACACACACGTCTGTCTGTTCCCCTGTGGCGCTCAAACGGGTGGACCAATTTGAATGCGGTTTTTTTTTTTGTTTGGAAGGTGAATTAGTCGAGAGTGTTGTTAGCTATGTTTGAAGAAAATCGGTCTAAGATGGCCGCCGCTACAAAATGGCGGATTACATATTTTTTCACAACTCCCTTAATACGGATATCAAATGAAAGGGCTTGACTAGTAGAATAGCACTATTGCAAATCCAAGACGGCCGCTGCCACAAAATGACGAATGTCGAGGTTTTTTTTAGTTTTTAATTTATACTTGTCGAAATTTTTGCTTTCATCTTCGAGGCTTCATCGGTGAATCATCGAAAATGAACCGTCTAAACACCAACCGTTCATATCGTTCACAGGCACTTTGTCGTAGTAACTAACGTATCGTGCATCGTTCACCGCAAAAATTAACGATGAACGGGACACCGTCTAATTTGGCCTTAACACTGGCAGGCGGCGGCACTGAACCGTGTCATTGTTTGAGTGTTGCCCGTGATCGGGATTAGCGAGAAGGTTATATTGTGCCGAGTATTGTGTTGAGTTTAACTGCCTTGTTGGTCTGGTGGTTAGCATATTCAACCACGGTTCACGAGGTCCCGGGTTCGATTCCCAGGTCGGGCAATTAATTGTTAGGTACTGGGTTTTCTGTTAAGAAACTCTCAGTGGCTGGCACTTGTATAGGTGTACTTGTAAGGTATTGGGTTTTTCTCTCAAGAAATTCTCAGTGCCAGCCCGGAGTTGGTAGTTGGCGGTGTTTCACCTCCGTGCCTCGGAGAGCACGTTAAGCAGTCGGTCCCGGTTATTATCACCATCATGTGACAATAGTCGTTAAAGCCCGCCAATACGCATTGGAGCAGCGTGGCGGGTCTAAGCTCTAAAATCCCCCTCACCTATGAGAGAAGAAGCCTGTGCCCAGCAGTGGGACGTTAAGGTGTTACGTTTTCCATACTAACTTCATGTTACCATTCAAGAGCGAATGGATTATATATTTGCACTGAAATTACATCGCACAGCCTTAATATAATTTTTAATTTGCGCGAAATTATATTTACATAAAGAAAACATTACATAGACAGCTTAATTATTATAATAGCCATCTATTAAACGCTGTTTTGCCTAGCTGACCGAGATGGCTTTACTTCACCTTTAAATAGAAAATAGAAAATCTTTATTTGTAGTAGAGCACTTGTACAAAACATAAAATAAGATAGGTATAACAATTAAAATGTAATTATTAGTGTAATATTTGTCTTGTACAGCAGTGCAATGCCACAAACAGGTAAATCACTCAGCTTGTGTTGGAGCACAGGGCCTCTCAGACTGGAGACCGTTTTGGAAACGCATCTGAGATTCCAGGTGTCCCAACGCTGATTTTCAGTGAACTTTAGCTGTTTATGTAATGTTTTCTTTATGTAAATAAAATTTTCCGCAAATTAAACATTAAATTAAGGCTGTGCGATGTAATTTCAGTGTAAATATAATCCATTCGTTCTTAAATGGTAATAATAAATTAGTATGGAAAACGTACCACCTTAAAAGGCTGTAGTGGTGGTGGTGGTGGTGGACTGAGATTTCTCTTAATGTCTGTACAGACTAACTGCTTTTTACCCGACTACGGCAAAGCCAAAAAGAAGGGTTAGTGCTATTGACATAAATAGATTCCAACTATCGACCACGACAAATGTGCAGTTCACATTGTGTGTTTGTACTAGACCTACATGCTGACTATGCAGTCGGCTGATGCGTCTCTGTCAACTGCAATAGAACCACATTAAAACTGCAATTTGTAGACGACTCATACGCGACATGCAGTCCGTCCGTGTCATGCACTTTGTGAAGGTGCCGTCAGATTTGGGCCTATTCCTTGTCTTTTTAATCTGAGACAAAACTTTCCCCAGCTTAGTTACATAAAAGATCGTATGATAATAAAAAGGTTTTGTCATGTTTTTTTAAATACCGTGTGACGTCATAATATCACGGCACACACTGTCGCACACCCCTTCGTTTGAGGCGTAAAGATATTCGTCGGGCCAACGAACATCTTTCTTCTTCCTACACGCTAAATGTGCGTATAAGCAAGGGCGTCGCCAGGTAGGGGCAGGGGGGGGGCAGCTGCCCCTCTAGAGATTTGAAAAAATATAAATATGCTATAGTTTGAAAAGAAAATTCTGATTTTTTTAATATGTTGTTAGGACCACTACCAGTAGTCTCCAATTTTGCAGTTTCGAAAGTCATATGTGCTAACTCTGCAGCACTTGAAAAACCACGAAATTTTTTCACTTTTTTTTTTCCGAGTCCGAAACTATGTGTTTTTCAATACAAAATATCTTTTGTACGTTTTTAAAGTAGACTAAAATTGCTACTATTTAAAACCAGAACGAACTCAGTAAATTCAATGTTTACTGAGATACAGCTCGCCAAAAATTGACAATTATTTTCAAAAAAGTGAAATTTTAAGATAATAAAATATTAATTTGATGGGTAAAGTTGTATGAAAAATTGTCGTAGTAAATATAATTAGCTTTAATTTAAACATAAAACGACATCTGTAGGCCATATAGTTTACTTACAAATCCTAAAAATTAAAAAAATGGGAAAATTATATTTTTTTGCTTTATTTCGTTTTGAAGGTAGTTTGAAAGAAAAACCGTATACATCCACAATAAACAGGTCAAATTAGACTAAAAAATAGGGGTGAGGTTACAATAATTCACACCTGGCTGAAAATTGGTAGGATTGTTCAAAACACTATTATAAATGAAATGTGAAAAGTCCTCATTGATCCAACTCCTGGAAAAAATTTTACTCCTGGACACGCACAGTTGACTCACACTTGGCTGAAAATTGGTAGGATTGTTTGAAACACTATTATAAATGAAATGTGAAAAGTCCTCATCGATCTGACACCTAGAAAAAAAATTACTCGGGGTCAAAGGTCACAAAAACGGGGTTATCACGATTTTCAGCAAAACGGTAAGTTTTATCATAAAATTAGCTTAGCTTCATAATATTTTATATGTGTAAGTGTGTAACTTACACATATAAGTTACATACTTACACACATAAAATATTGGAAATATTAGAATTTCGGGTAAAAAGAAATCCAGTCCCTCATTTTTATTTCGACACTTAACTATTTGAATCATTATATCTCAAAAACGGTGGCTCTTAGGAAAAAATATCCAGTCATTTTGTATCGATAATTATCTGTTCTACAATTTTGTCTAAGATAATTTTATGATAAGACTTACCGTTTTGCTGAAAACTTCCCGTGAAAACTTTGACCCCGAGTAATTTTTTTTCCAGGTGTCGGATCGATGAGGACTTTTCACATTTCATTTATAATAGTGTTTTGAACAATCCTACCAATTTTCAGCCAGGTGTGAATTATTGTAACCTTGAAAGTCTAAATTGACTGGGCTACAAGAAATATATATTTAAATTATTATTAAGTATTGATATTAAGTATTTATAACCTTATTTATTTAAAAAAAGTATTTATATTATTATTGATATTGATTTTATTACACGGACATTATGAGTGCCGAGCAATATGATAAGTCCTAAACTACGTATTTTTTGAATACTTTCTATACAGTTTTAAATTAGACTAAAATTGCTAAAATTTGAGACCTGAACCAGCTCTGTAAGTTCAATACTTACCGAGATGCAGCTCTGCTAAAATTGAATTTTTTTCCAAAAAAGTGAAATTTTAAGATTTGTTCAATTTTCGACCGCGATATTGGCGATAATACTCATTTTACGAGTAAAATTATTGGGAAAAATGCTATAGCAAATCTAATAAGCTTTAATTTAACATTATAAATATTATAATAATTATAGTTTAAATGTATATTTCTTGTGGATGTACCTACATAGTTTTTCCTTTCGAACTACGTTCAGACGAACTACAAATAAAGCAAAAAATGCAATATTCGCATTTTTTGAATTTTTAGGATTTCTAGGTAAACTATAATTAAATTTCAGACGTCGTTTTATGTTTAAATTAAAGTTAATTATATTTAATAAAACATTTTTCATTTAAATTTACCCGTAAAATGAGTATTTTCCCCGATATTGGGGTTTAAAATTATTGACCAAATCTTAAAATTTCACTTTTTTGGAAGAGGAGCTATATCTCAGTAAATATTAAATTGACAGAGCTGATTCTGGTTTTAAATAGTAGCAATTTTAGTCTACTTTAAAAACGTATAAAAAATAAAACATAATTACGTGGTTTTTCGAGTACTGCAAAGATAGCACAGGTCTTTCGAAGTTACAAAATTTGATTTAGACTCCTGGTAGTGGTCCTAACAATATACTAAAAAATCAGAACTAGCCGTTTGATTGCGATTTTAGCGATTTTTTGTGTCAAATATGACTGGCCTACACTTTTCGCATACTAAGTATAATATCATTAACTTCCCCCCCCCCCCCCCCCTTGGCCAGCGGCTGGCGACGCCCTTGCGTATAAGTACGATACATAATTATGTAAAACGCGAGGTGTGAGTTTAAAAAGTAAAGCCAAGGTAAGATCTACAAAGAAAAC
This sequence comes from Melanargia galathea, assembly GCA_920104075.1. Classification (NCBI taxonomy): domain Eukaryota; kingdom Metazoa; phylum Arthropoda; class Insecta; order Lepidoptera; family Nymphalidae; genus Melanargia; species Melanargia galathea. The sequence continues at coordinate 25,426,818 of OV049855.1, forward strand.
AACCTATAAAAACTGATACGTAAAACTACGGAAGAAAGGTTAATTTTGTCGTAAAACTTTTACACGGTGTGTACACAATTTTTATTAATCCTATCTTTATGAAGCTCGGGTAAAATAAAACTTATAAGTTTTTATGCTAATTTACTTGTCATTAACCTTTATTTCAAGAATTGTCATCGCAAATTGGAATGTTATTCGCGTTTACGATTTTGGATGTCACAACGAATCGATTCCCTGCTATTGAAACTTTGGGTACCAATATAGTGGCTCAACCCGCCCGGTGACGTTTTTGTGGCTGGTGTAACATATTCTGCCAGCCCAAATGCACAACAACAGAAGCAAAATAATGTGTCACTTCGAAGCAATATACAGAAAACTTTAACAAAATATTATATACTACAATTTTAAAAATACTAAAAGTAATTCTTTTTGGTCTGCAGCTACTTATAATTAATGATGTACAATAAATCTTATTTGTTTACAAGCAGTAAAGATTGTTTAAGATTAATGTAACATGTGATTGCAACCTACTGGAAATGGCCACAATATGGATAAATAAATAAACTGACACTTACACCACAAAAGCAAAAATAAAAGTAGGTAGCAAGCTATATTACACAAAATATCTACAATATTGACGATGAGTTAAAATAATACTTTAAAACGTATTAAAAATTTTCACAATTTACGCGTAGGTAAGTACATCGGTATTATTTTCACATATTTGGTATACGTTGATCATTTGATCAATTTGCCCAGCAGAATCGGATGTGGCGGTAAGGCAGGTCCCACGGAACGATCGTTTCGGTCAAATGTATCGGAACGCGAAAATATTTTCCGTGCGATGTCCTATGACAGGCGGGATTTATGGCGAAAAGAGGAAAAAAGCCCCCCGGGCCATGAGCGATTCAGTTTTTCTCTGCACATAAATTTCGCTGACATTTATAATTTACTTTTGAAAATATTTTCGGTCTTCCGTGCACATCATTTTTATGTTTTATCGCAAAGTTGAAAAATTATTTCAATGACAGTTTCAAGGGATTTTCATAACAGACCGCTAATAAAATTTAATAGGTACAAGTATATACCTGGCGGGTAACCCTATACACATACAAAGTAGCGAGTAACCCTATTAAAGTGTAACAAACAGATTTAACACAAACTGTTCAATAAATGAGGTATAGTAAACTTAACTGTAGCAATGAGCTTAGGTTGAACAAGACAACGCGGCTCCATACAAAACAAGCATGCGGACTGAACTTCGCCATTTAGACGCGCTGACTCCGCGTAACTACCTACCTATATAGTTCAACTTGTTTACTTTACTCGGACAATGCTTATAGGTACATACTTACCTACTTCGAAAACTGCATTAGGTACATCTTTTCAATCCACCACTACCACTGCAGTCTTTGAACGTCCCACTGCTGGGCATAAGCCTCTTCTCTTATAGGAGAGAGGGATTTAGAGTTTAGACCCACCACACTGCTCCAATATGGGTTGGCGGGCTTTAACGGCTATTATGACAAATGATAGTGATAATAACCGGGACCGACTGCTTAACAAGTTAACATGCTCTCCGAGGCACGGGGGTGAAACACCGCCAACTACCAACTCCGGGCTGACACTGAGAATTTCTTGAGAGAAAAACCCAATATCTTACAATTATTTGCCCGACCCGGGAATCGAACCCTGGACCTCGTGATCTGCAGTCGAATGCTCTAACCACTAGTCCAACGAGGCAGTTTCATCTTTTCAATATTTTTATTAATTATTTTCAAAATATTTTAAAAGTGCTTACGCACTGAACGATGCCCATAGGTCTAATGTAAGGAATTCCACACGCCATAATCTTGTGCCGCTTGTGACCAGCGGTTATTTGCGACTCGTCTAATGTCGTCAGTCCATCTTGTGGGGGGTCTGGCTACTGCGCTTTCCGGCGCGAGGTTGCCATTCCAGCAACTCGGAATCCCAACATCTATCTTCTTCAAACCGTGTACCTACCCCGCCCGATGCCGCTTCAGATTCGAAATCAGCTTTATGGTCGCATTTCCATGATTACCTAAGTAATTATTTTTTTTAATCATAAAAAAGTAAAAAAAATAAGTCTTCTTATGTTACTTATAAAAATTTATGTTTTCGAGATTAACTGTGTGATAGGAGTGCGTTATCGGTTCACGACCGACTGCCTCGGAGGGCGAAAATTCAGCTAAAATACGCTTCCTTAGCCCTTTCCGGTCACTTCGTTAGGGACTCGCTGATTTAGCTTATTTTGGACCTACACGGTGTGACTTGCGTTAAATTAAAATTAAGTGATTTTTACACATAATACATAATGATAATGTCCTTCCGACCAAATTGCGGCCACGGCGGCCAATGTCAACGTAGGTAGTCAAGTATTAGGTAGGTATATAGCTAGGTACGTAGAGAGTAGCCAATTATTCAGGAGATATTACAGTGCACAGGTGTGTCCGCAAACACGAAGTCGCGGCCATCAGCTATTTTTTTTATAATTAATACCGAGTTAAATAAAAAATACATTAGTTGTGTCTAAGTATTTATTAGTGGCTCCGATCTGCCGCTGTGATTTGCCGTTAAAAAAATTAATTCCAGTGGCCTTTAGATTTTGTTGATGGGTTGCATCATTAATAACTCTGTCTAATGTAGAAAAAAGCTGCACCGTAATCGTGACAGTGCTTTATTTTGAGCTACTAATTACCCGTGACTGTGTCCGCGTAACAGAAGGTTTTTATGTCTTTTCCTTTTAGAAAATACTTACCGCTTTTGGTACGGCGACACTCTTTACACTATAATTTTAAAGATATTCTAAATTGAAATTGCAATTCTTGTGCGTAGGTAAGTACAGTTTAATGCAATTTAAAGGAACTGTAAAAGTGAAGTCACAGTTTCGGCACAGTAGCGCTACAAACGGGGAAACGTCCACATCTGCCAGTGTGTGATATCTCAGTGCTTTCATAGAGAACTAGCTGATACTCACGACTTTGCCCGCGTAGATTCATACAAATCTCATATAAACTTTCATCCCCCACTTAACCTATTTGACCTATTTGGGGATAGTTTTTCCACCCACAAGACACAATTCCACGGACACAATGACACTGAAGTCGTGTGAAAATTGAAGTCATTTTTTCAAACGCTTCACAATCTTGTCTTCACAAAGAAGCCTCCCACCAAACCAAACATGAGCCAATTTAGATATTAAAAATTTCCAAATTGCCTCTGTCTGGAATCGAACTCAGGTCCCCCACTCATAAGACCGCAGCGCTCACCACCATACCATCGAGGTAGATCTCATTTACTAAGCACAGATGTAACTCGTTTACGTAGGTACTGCGTGCTGGGAACGTTCTTCGACATACAAAAACAACTAGAAACTCGAAAACTTTAATTTGCTCGCAAATTGCTTTCAGAATTTCTCCGTCACGAAATTCGTCAAAGATCCCGCCGTATCAAAGCGGAATATGAATTAATGAGTTGTCAGTTTCTTATTTGTTGCGATACTGACAAAATAATAGCTTAGCTTACATATTAGTCTGCTGTAGGTTTTACATATTGAATTACTTCAGCAATTTAATCAGACAGATCAGACAGAATCAGACTTATATCAGACTAGCTGACCCCCGCGACTTCGTTCGCGTGTTTATAGGTTTTATAAAGGATCGGATCGGATCCCATAATTCTTTTATGTACCTAAACTAACTGTAGCCTGTTACTCCTTATAACATTGAAAGTTCCATTAAAATCGATCCAGCCGTTTCAGAGATTAGCTGGAACAAATAGACAGAACGACAAACATAAATTTAAACGCACGCCAGTTTAAAATAAGCCGTACGTACAAAGATACGGGTCCCAAGTTATTGGAACCCAATAAATGTCTGTCATTTCTAAACTAAAAAACCTATGACCTTGAAATATTTACGTGACAATACTTAAAGTACTACCTTTCTAACAAAAAAATAATGAGTGAAATCGAACAACGCGTTAATGATTTACAGCTAAATACACGTTTTAACTTTCATCCTCTCTCCCAAGGGAACCGTGCTGAATTTCGGGATAAAAAGTATCCTATGTCCTACATCGGAGTATAAACTCAAATCGTGCCAAGTTTCATTTGAATCCATTCAGTAGTTTCGGCGTGATGCGCGGCCAAGATACAGACAGACAGACAGACAGACAGACAGACAGACAGACAGACAGACAGACAGACAGACAGACAAAAATAAAACAAATTGCAGTTTTGGCTTCAGTATCGATTAAAGAGTGCCTTCCAATAAAAAATTTCAAAATATCTTCAATGTACAGAATTGGATCTGTTACAGTTTTATTATATTATAGATAGATAGACTTTATACGGGTGTAAGGGGACCGCTATCGTTAACGAAGACAGATAATAAATAGCAGTGATGATTACGGACAAGACACCACAAAAAAATCACGAAAAGTAATTAAAATATTTCCATACCTATTTTTAAAAAGTTCACAATGGAATGCAATCAGTTGACGCCTAAATATTTTAAGTTGTCGCCGGCGTTCGCCGCTTACACTACAGTACTCACCCACTAAATGGGGCATTGACCTCGAGTTGTGTACGCTACATTGCCAGTTTGAAAGATACTAAATACTAAACCACTAATAATACTACAAATATAAGACAAATGTTTAATGGAATTGGATTGTGTTCAGGTAGTATAATAATAGCGCTTAGTTTTTGATAGCGATCTCTTTATACCCTGTATACATAATAATATATTTACCGAGCTACTACTGAAAAACTCTTTACAGAAGAATTTTTTTGGTCCGACCTTGGACTCGAACCCGGGACCTCGTGATCCGCAGCCGGAAAAGCTGGCCATTAGACCAACGAGGCTAAATGTTTTTAGAAAAAGATTTTATTGCAACATAATTTTCTCGGTAAACATTGCAGTTTCCCGTCCAAATAAATGTAAAAATGTTGCCAAAATCTATCCACGTGAATTTTTACGCGACATTGCTGTATGGGCTTGAACCCTACAAAACAAATCGACAAAACAGCTCGTACACAAAACTTCGCAAGTTTACCCTAAACCGGTTCTAACTTGTTTCACATGAATATGAAAGTTTATTCGTTATTTCTATTTTCGTAGTTGTAAAGAGCACACAATAGAATTATTTATAGGTTTATGTTGATTCAAAGTTTATGCTTTGCTAACAGTAAAAACAGACTAATAAATGTCCTGCAGTGTTATTTTTTTTTACAAAATGTTATGGGAACGTAAATATATTACTTAAGAGCCCTCTCCATGGCATCGACATATCGTTGGTGAGTGGAGTCTAAAACAGTGATTTCTGTATTTAGAGAGCGAGACGTCTTCAGTAAAGAAGAGTACTAAAAATATATACATAAATAAATAAAAAATTAATTCAATAAATAAATTTTGCTTGAGATATCATGATTTTTAGTGAAAAACGGCAAAGTAAAAAGATGCAAATCTAGGTTTGGTATTTCGCCTATTTTAGCAAATATTTGGCAATTTTTTACATGAACTAAAGACATTTGTAATTATTATGAAGTAACCTATGATTAGACTTCGGTCGTTTTTCAATTTTCTAGTTTCTTATATAGTTTATTTACGCACGAAGTTGCCCCAAAATTTGCCCAAAAATAGTGATTTTTCAAGCGTCATAACTTTCAAAATAAATATAATTTTACTAATATTTTTATTTTATGGCATAGATAATGGAGATATAAATTGATATCTGGCTTAACTTTAGACCTATTGCGACAAATATTAAAATAATAGGCGTAATACGTTTGTATGGAGAAGCGCGTGAAGAGAGCGGCCTTAAGTCAATGAATGGCTCTTCACATTATTATTTACAAAAACTTTTCATTATTCCACGCTCCATTGTCAGACTCAGGAGCACTGAGTAGCGATCGTTCTCGGAAACTCCTGAAACTGGAAACGCCCTCTTCGCCGTTGTAATAAACAAAAAAGGTCCCGGAAAGGTCTTTTGAATTCCGCTTTGGCGAACAAAGAAATAGGAACGTTTTGTTCGAAGGAAACCAGCCATTTAATCCCCTTTCAAAATTTCCCCCCTAAGTAAAACAATAATTCTTTATGCTTGATCGAGTTGTCCCATTGTTTTGTGTTAGGGCGCGTTAATCAAAACATTGGAGTAATAAAAGGAGATCGTACAAAGCCGCAACCTCTGGTGCTGCAAATGTTCGTGGACGGCGATAATCACTTAACATCAGGTGACCCGTCTGCTCGTTTACCCGCAATTTTAAGGGTTCCGTAAATCCGTACCTCAAAAGGTAACAAGTGTAAATTGAAAATTTAAAAAACCCCCGACATTCGCCATTTTGTACCAGCGGCCATCTTGTATTTGCAATAGTGCTATTCTACTAGTGAGGCCCTTTCATTTGATACCCATATTAAGGGAGTTGTGAAAAAATATGTAATCCGCCATTTTGTAGCGGCGGCCATCTTGGACCGATTTTCATCAAACATAGCTAACAACACTCTCGACTAATTCACCTTTCAAACAAAAAAAAACCGCATTCAAATCGGTCCACCCGTTTGAGCGCCACAGGGGAACAGACAGACACACACACACACACACACACACACACACACACACACACACACACAGACACGTCAAACTTATAACACCCCGTCGTTTTTGCGTCGGGGGTTAAAAAAGGAACCCTTATAAGATCACTTTCTTGTCCGTCTGTCCATTCTGTCCGTGTGTCACCACCGATTTTCTCAGGAACGGGTGGACCTAGCAAGTTGAAATTTATACCAGATACTAAGGTCTATAGTCCCACATAATAAAAAGATATGGGCAAATTTAGATTTTCACGAAAACTTGTAAGTACCAAAATTTACCTTAATTTTCAACTTTTTTTATTTTTCGGAATTTTTCCTTTACTTGATTTGTTAGACCTTTCTTTTAACCAAAATTGACACATCTAGGTCAACCGGAAGTACCCTATAGGTTTTGGGTCGATAATCTAAATGGTAGTTCCAGTTGACCTAGAATTACGAAATTTAGCAAAAAGCCAGGTCTTACAGCACAAATAAAGGGAAAATTCCTAAAACTAAAAAAAGTTGTAAATTAAAGGGTGTCCCCATACAATACATAGTTGAGCAAATATATACCCATAATATAGCCATACGGAACCCTCAGTGCGTGAGTATGACTCGCACTTGACCGGTTTATTATTTAAAAAAAGAAGCGCAGTAGGCCCTTGACGCAGTGATGAGATCGTCATCGTCATATAAGTAAAAAAACCCAGGTTTGACTCTGGTTACTTATGACTGGCTACGATGGAAGCTGTAGACCGCTGTGACAGATGGACGGACAGCAGTGGCTTAATTGCAGGGTCCCATTTTGCATGGGCAAGGAATCCTAACAAGAATTAATTACTTTCAATAATATACTATGTATGAATTAACATATTATTATTATCTAGACAAAGTTGATCGAATTCAAATGTCGAAACACTCACTTATGTAAGAGGAAAATAGATCTAAATTTAAGCCTTTTATTTTAGCCTTGATTTAAGATTCGAGCTCGCCTACACATCAACAGCCAGCGCTCCAAGCGGACACTTAAAAAATTTATTGTATTGAATAATTATTGACTTTAAAATAAACAAATTACGGTCCATTTTACTCTAAGGTTATTGTTGTAGATGTTTTTACCCGAATACGGCAAAGCCAAATGGAAGGGTTATGATTTTAGCAGTCTATGTATGTATGTATGTATGCATGTATGTTTGTGGCCAATTTTTGTATGAGATTCTGTGTGTACCACTGTAGCGCCTAAACTACTGAACCGATTTTGATGAATGAGGTGTCTATTGATTCTTTGTTATGGTCCGGGTGACATAGGCTACATTTTATTTACGAAAAAAGTCAAGAAGTGACCTTCGCGCGACTTTCGAGATTAGATAGATTCGATAGACATAACAGATGGCGCCACTAGTTGCTTGCCCCGCGTTTTCGCACACTAATTTATTATTAAACTAATGTGTAGTCGGGTTTTAGTTTACGAATTGTATACTTGTGATATTCGAAATATTAGAAATATGCGAGCTTGTATTAAGGGCATTGTATTGGAAAATTCATTGCGTTTTTGCAACGCATTTCTCTTCACCTCTTGCGGCTCTGGCCTCTGCCCTTGTGCCTTGTGGATGTCATCCTTTAGTGTACGATCACCCTAAGGGTACGTTAATCAGAACCACGGGACATAAATTACAAGATTCATTAGTAGAAGAGAATTAAGCACGCGATAAAATTGGTCTGGCCGCCGGACTTATTGTTTACCCGTCTATAATATAATATAAGTGTTATATTATTTTCTGTAGGCCGAAATCGTCTAATGTAAGTATTATTAGTACAAGGGGTCACGATATTATCCAGTTCTTCATAATTACCAGCTAATGCCCGTTATTTGGGGTTTTTAAAAAATCCCGTAAGAGTTATTTGTTTTTTTTTTCCAGGATAAAATTGCCTAAATGAAGGCTCATTTAGGCAATTTTATTTTTAATTTTTTTAATTTTTATTTTATTGTATCTATGCAAAAAAATCTAGTCGATCGTAATTCGTATGCCTTAGGTATCGTTGAATAGATAAACCTTGTATAAACCGCCCATCATGTCATAAAAGGCAAAGAACTTGTCTACACAAGATCTTTCAGTTAAGGATTATTATAAGTATGTATCTAAATAATTTAAGTACAGTAAACATTTATTTTAATCTTCACGAACTGATATTATTCCCCGGTTTTAACTATATAGAGCTTTCTTTAATGAAATATTTAAGTGCTAAGTATCTATAAAGTTTTGATGAATTTCTACTAAGCCTGCTTTATGCGGCGCGCCTTTTGTACACTAGCCAACTTTGTTCAACCCGCTAATGCCTAATGATGGAAATTATAGGCCACGTCGTCAACGTTCCAACCAATGGACTAGTCCACTGTTGGACACAGGTGTCTTGCACGAATCGTCACAGTGCGATCCTTTGCGAGCTTGTTTCCAAAAAAAAAGAATGCCGAAAAAAAAATTGGGACTGCCCATAAAAATGAAAACTGGAAAGTTTAAAGCCAATAAAAGTGATCAAGGTTTAAAGTTTAAACAGTATACATATTACATATAGTATACTCATGGGAAGGGTGCGGTGACAATGACGCGAGTTTCAGACTTTTTGTTCATCCAAAAACTACACATAAATAATAATATAATGTCCTCCTGACCGAATTTCGGCCACGGCGGCCAATCTCAACCGAGGCAGAGACTAGCCATCTGCGCAGGAGATATTATAGTGCACAAGTGTGTACACAGGTGCACTCTCTATTCCCTCACTCTCATAGTCCGATGGGACGCCAATGCGACACGAGCGGAGAGCGATTAGGCGCAGGACCGACGGCTTTACGTGCTCTCCGAGGCACGGGGGTGTATCTAACACCACCAACTTCCAACTCCGGGCTGGCACTGAGAATTTCTTGACAGAAAAACCCAATAGGTACCTCATTTTTTTTATTGGCCAGACCCGGGAATCGAACCCAGGACCTCGTGATCCACAGTCGAACGTGCTAACCGCTAGACCAACGAGGCAGTTACTATACACATACTAACACATAAATACACAGTATACAATATACATATTATAGCTCATGAAAAGCGTTCGGTGACGATGACGCGGGTGCCGTGATTTTTGTTCACCTAAAAAGTACTCAACGCGCCTAAAGAAGTTTTCACTTCAAAAACAAATTCACGCGGACGAAGTCGCGGGTAATGGCTATGTTTAACGAGAAAGCATACGCAATTTGTAATAAGTGACAACACAAATATGAACCCGAGGTAAATAGCGGGACGAGTGAGCTCGGCAAACGAATACACATGAAGGAGGAAGTTTGTGTGTACGGAGGAGTTTATGCTAACTAGAGATGAGGTTTATTTGTAGAAAGCACATAATAACAATATTATTATATCCTCTAAGTTTTAATGGTGCAGTGAGTGAAGTGGTATGCAAGGCGGTGAGCGTAGAGGCAAGAGAAGCGGCGAGCGTAGTTACTGGCGTAGTAGCGAGCATTGTGGCGAGCGCAGTGACAAGCGTAGTTGCGAGCGTAGCAGCGAGTGTAGCGCAGAGCGTAGTGACGAGCTTAGTGGTGAGCGTAGCAGCAAGCGTAGCATTATATATATAAAGCTACTTGAAGTAAGGTACTGATCACCTCTCCTGAACAATTTTGTATGGAACTTTTTCACCATACTTTCCGTGTGTGTAAAATTCAAAAATTCTAGGTCAACAAAATTATAGAGAGAGCTGAACGTGGAAAACTGACTAGGGTGCCCTAAGGGATCTCAGAAACTATCAGTCGGAGAGGTACCGTCCCGAAACAAAAAATGTTCAACACCTTGGGCAATTGGGTGAACCGGTGAAAAAAATATGGCCACCAAACAAAAAAAATTTTCGTCTCCATACAAAAATTTCTTAATTTTCAAGAGGCTCTCCAGAACAATTTTGTATGGAACTTTTTTCCCCTCACTATTTATGTGCATAGAACTTATAAGTCTTCCTTCAGGAAAATTATGAAATGTCATGAATGTGGAAAATTTATCAGAGTACCCCAAAGGATCTCAAAAACTATCAATCATAGAAACATGGTCCTGAAAGCGAAAATGTTCAAGACCTTGGGCCGTTTGGTGAGCCAATAAAAAAAAGATAGGTACCGAACAAAAAAAATTTTCGCGTCCATACAATTTTTTTTTTTAATTTTCAAGAGGCTCTCCAGAACATTTTTGTATGGAACTTTTTTCTATCTCTAAGCGCATGCATAGAACTCATGAGTGTCCTTTCAGCAAAAATACGAAACGTTATGAATGTGGAATATTTACCAGGGTGCCTCATGGGTCCTCCAAAACTACCAGTCATACAGACATGGTCCCAAACAAATGTTATTAAAGACCTTAGGCCATTGGGTGAACCGGTAAAAAAAGGATGGCCGCCGAACAAAAAAAAATTTCCTCCATACAAATTTTTTGTGTTCTTTTCAAGAGGCTCTCCAGAATAATTTTGTATGGAACTTTTTTCCCTTCACTATTTATGTGCGTAGAACTTATGGGTCTTCCTTCAGGAAAATTTTGAAACGTCATGAATGTGGAAAATTTACCAGAGTACCTCATGGGTCCTCCAAAACTACCAGTCATACAGACATGGTCCCAAACAAATGTTATTAAAGACCTTGGGCCATTGGATGAACCGGTAAAAAAAAGATGGCCGCCGAACAAAAAAAAATTTTCTCCATACAAATTTTTTGGGTTCTTTTCAAAAGGCTCTCCAGAACAATTTTGTATGGAACTTTTTTCCCTCACTATTTATATGCGTAGAACTTATGGGTCTTTCTTCAGGAAAATTATGAAATGTCATGAATGTGGAAAATTTACCAGAGTACCTCATGGGTCTTCCAAAACTACCAGTCATTCAGGCATGGTCCCAAACAAATGTTGTTAAAGACCTTGGGCCATTGGGTGAATGGGTAAAAAAAAGATGGTCGCCGAACAAAAAAAAATTCTCTCCATACAAATTTTTTGGGTTCTTTTTAAGAGGCTCTCTTAGAAATTTTTGTATAAAACTTTTTCCCCCCACTACACGTATAAGTAAATAGAACTTAAAAGTTTTTTTTTTTCACAAAAAATACAAAACGTAGTGAAAGTGGAAAAATTACCAGAGTACCCTAATGGCCCGCAAAAACTATCAATCATGGAGGCATGGTCCTGAAACTTAAAATGTTCAAGACCTTAGGCCCTTTGGTGAGCCAGTAAAAAAAAGATAGCTACGGAACAAAAAAAATTCATGTCCATACAAAATTTCTTTTTAATTTTCAAGTGGCTCCCCAGAACATTTTTGTAGATCTTTTTTTTTTCCACTAAACGCATGCATATAACTCATTAGTATCCTTTCAGAAAAAATACGAAACGTGATACCAATATTTCTTTCTATCTTTCAAGAGACTCTCCAGAATATTCTGGTATTTGGTATGGCCTCCCATTTCTTTATTTTACGAATATTGAAGAGACTACAACGCCCGCGAGCTGCTTGCAGCTCGCGCACCGAGCGCAACGCTAGTTTAACATAGCGGCGAGCGTAGTGGTGAGCGTAGCAATGAGCATAACGTGGCTCAGAGCGTATTGAGGAGTGCAATAGCCAGCATAGTGGCTGTGAAGCATAGAGTTTAGCGACAAACGCAGCGCCCAACTAGCACACTAGCAGTAAAAGCAGGCACTGTAACGCTGAATAATATTATGTAGTCTATAGCTTTAGAATAGATCTATAAGAATTTTATAAAGACTTTTAGCACCGTACTACTTCTAAAAGCGTTAGAATGGATATAGTAAACGCTTAAGGCGTTTGTAATAAGTCGCCATTACAAGGTAGTATTTATATCAACAAATCAATCACTTTTCTTAAGTTAGATGGCATAATTTTCAAAATAAATAAACCCGTTTTGGATTACATGCTCTAATAAATTTACCACAAGTTCCAATATCACATTCTAAAAGAAATTGCAAATTAACCTTAAAAGTTTAACGCACTTGAGTAAGATAAATTATTGCAAATACCACAGGTATCACGAGCGCGTGAAAAATTTAGCTACATCAATGCTTGTTTTGACAGAAAAATGATGCTCGCACTTATATTTTACGTGAACAAGTGAAAAATCATAACTTACCTTACACTGATTAATTTTAAGTTAATATTTAATCACTTAACCACTACCATAACAAATCACGATGAAATTGAAATGATATATCACTTCTATAACTCTAGTTTTATTTTATTAATAAAAACGCTATAAGATTTATATAAGAGTTATAGTCGCATCGCAATCATGTGCGAGTTCTATAAAGGTGGTACAAGAACTTCTTGTAGACCTTTTAGCTCAAACAACCCCTTTGTATCGCCTTACAAACTCACTTATACCACTATTTTACCGCTACTGTAGCGCTGAGACCCGTATAACGTGGGCCCTTTTTGGTGGTAAAGAAGCGATATAGAGTCCTCTATCGCTACTATAGCGCTTACTTATAACGGTGAAGCCATATTGTATACCTGTTAAGCGGCTACTCTAGCGCTTGTAATAACGCTTGTGTGCTACTTGGGCGCTGATTGAGACGGCGTACGGGAAGCAAAATATGTAATTTTATTCGCTACAAACTAGTTAGATATGAAAATACGTGATGTGTAGGCACAGACCCGTGATCTGTGCCTACACGACATCAAAATACTCTTCATGCATTTCTATACAATTTACAAAGGTATATTTGTATCGTCTCCCAATAGTGTCGCGTACCTCAAAGTCTACCTTATTAGAGATCCGTTTGCATGAATAACTACTGATGCCAAAACAGATCAAAGCTAGAATATGTTGTATATAAAGATATATTATATACTCGTAGGTAGGTACCCAACATTGCGAGCACGTGGGAAATCTATGATGCGTATTTACTACGTGATATGGAGATCAAAGAAGACATGTATCTGTGATATTAAAACTGTCTACTTAGGTACTATGCTCACCAACGGAGTGGAGTCACGTCGAGACGAAAAAATTAGGTCTCTAATAATAATATTTTGCTCATACGAACATAACGTATCACTCAGCTGGTATTCATAACATTGCCTCTCTTCATTGATCTGATGCATACATTCGGCTTCGAATCATGGAGTCTTGGGTTCGAGTCCCGAGTCGGGCCAAAAAAAGACAGATTTTTTGTCAATAAATTCTCAACAGTAGTCCGGAATAGGGAAGTCGATGGTGTGAAACACACCCCGCGCAGAGTACGTAAAACCTTGCCGCATTGGCGTCTCATCGGACTATGAGAGTGAGGGAATAGAAAGCGCACGTGTGTTTACGCACACATTTATGCACTATAATATCTCTTGCATAGATAGCTAGTCTCTGCTTCCGTTGAGATTGGTCGCCGTGGCCTAGTGTTAGAAAGTTGGCGGTGTTAGGATTTCTTAACAGAAAAACCCGACAGCTTTCCGTTTCAGCCCGACCCGAGATTCGAACCCGAAGCATCACGATACGCAGGCGAACAAGTTAGCCGCTACACCGACGAGACAGTAGTTATAGAACAAAGATTTGTAAGAGCGAACGCCGACATCGGAAGAGCGAGGGCTCCCCCGGGCGCAGTTCATTACCGCTCGTCTATTACAAAAGCATTTTTATTCACACACTCGCACGAGACTATATGAATTATGCTAACAAGACCCACTAGCTGGACCGTGAAGAATATGAAAATTATGGACGCTATATGATTTATTAGATAGGTATATACCCAATTTTTCCTGTCAAGAAGTTCTCAGTGCCAGCCTGGTGTCAGTTGGTAGTTAGCGGTGTTTCACCCCCGTGCCCCAGAGTACACGTTAAGCAGTCGGTCCCGGTTATTATCACTATCATGTGATAATAGTCGTTAAAGCCCACCAACCCATATTGGAGCAGCGTGGGGGGTCTAAGCTCTAAAACCCTCTCTCCTATGAGAGAGGAGACCTGTGTCTAACTGTGACGGGTCGTTAAAAGGCTGTAGTGGTGGTGGTGGATATAGCCTATATGCATGATGCATGATGAATTTACTTTTAAATGATTTATAGATCGACCAGAATCTCATGAAAAATAGGGAAATTAAATTTTGTAGTAAGCAACACTAGGTTAACTCGGCTGCCCTAGTGATAAACAAAGTAATTATATTCAGAACACCTTACCTGGGATCGTTTCACGAAACGAAAAATGAAGCAACTGCATTTTAAATACAAAAACAAAGTAATCAACATCCAATTACTTTGTTTTTGTGTTGTGCTTGTTGTTTACTTGGTTTTGCATTTATATTTCGGGTTAGTGTGTGCAGAACTTTGTTTGGGCAATTCAAATTTCAGTAAACGGTTCAAGTTATTTGAAATATTAAACTGTGGTAAAAAACTACTCGACATAAAACTTTTGTTAATGCAAAAAAGTCAATTTCACAAAAAATGACAGTTACTTTGTTTATCGCTAGGGCAGCCGTAGTGTTGCTAACTTTGGAATTTAATTTCCCTATTTTTCATGAGAATCTGGTCGATCTTTACGTACCTACACTGCATGACGACCTGAAATGTACATAATTATAATATATACCTATGCTAATAAAGCTGTATTTAAATCGCTATAGTAAACCAAAATATATATATATATATATATAAATATATATATAAATCCATGAACGAATTTCGCAGTTTTCCGACGCGATAGGTAATTAGAAAAGAAAAAATCTTACTTATGAAAGGAAACGCTTTTAAAAGGAGAAATTCTGAAAGAATATCAGGAAATTTTTCTCAGTACAACCAAGAAAATATAATAATTTAAAAAATGTCGTAATGTTCTCCAGACCTAATTTCAGCGACAAGCAGCGACCAAATTCAACGAAGACTAGTCGCAGGAAATATTATATCGCACAATTGCGAAGCACAATACAAACATTTAGCGCAGGCAGACTGACATGTGAGACATCGGCCAGTTGCTCTTTATTCTGTGAACCCAGAATCAGCAATTTCAGAGATAGTGGTTAATATAAAGTTATGACCTAAGAATATATTGAAATTTCCACAGAAAATTTTTAAAATCATTCACTCAAAAATACCATTCATTATTCATTCACTCAGCTGACCGCATGTGATCGTCAACGATGGGCCGCTATCAGCGAACCTCATTCACTCACTCACAATCTGCGATCTCATTCACCCTACGGCATTGAACTGAGGGGGGGGACGCGTTAAATTAATTACTGAGATTTAACGTGTTGTAAAAATAATTCTAATATTGCGGCTAATTCTGTTGTACATAATCTCTGATGTTACAATCTCTTTTATTTTAGGGATACCCATTGTCATCGTCATCAACTGATAGACGTCCACAGCTGGACAAAGGTCTCTTGGAAGGACTTCCACACGTCTTGGTCTTGGGCCGCTGGTGTTCTGTGACTCTTCTGATACCATCGGTCGACCTAGTAGAGGGTCTGCCATCACTTGTATGTGCGAGATTTCGATTCCAGTAGGTACCTTAGGTCCCCAACGTCCATCGGCTCTTCGAACTAGGTGCCCCACCTCATTGCCACTTTAGCTTCACAACCCTAAAGTCGAATCTGGTTATTCTACTGATCTCCTCATTTCTGATTTGATCACACATCGACTACAACCTACTAACCTACAATACAAACTGCGTGGATTTATATGTTTTTTATCCTTTCACTTCGTATCCAATATTATTTTCGTATCAACGGAAACCAGATGTTTATAGGGAGCGCTCTTGATCAGCGTATTCAGCGGAGTGCCCCCGCAGGGCGCAGGGCGAAGGGCGGAGATATTTTAGATCATTTGCGCCCTTTGACGCGCCCGTCCTTGAATCTATATTCTAAGGCCGTGTCCCCATTAGGCGAACAGTGAGCGGTTGACTGTGCTGGCTGACTCGAGTCGATTTATATTAGCGGCGATATAACGAACTCGATAACGAAGTTATATCTGTTTTGGAGTCATAATTGGAGGCGAATCAGCAGCTCACTGAATAAGTTGGCAAGCAAAACGCCGCAAACTGCGTACATTAAACGCTTTATGGACATTCCACTTAAAAACTATAGGGAGGCAAACTGGAAGCGAACAGCTAGCTTCTCAGTGTTTGCCTAGTGGGGACACGACCTAAGAGGATACGGCTGATTCTGGGTACAAAGGAAACGAAGCAACTCTCTGAGGCCAAAGTCAGTCTGCGTTAAGTACTTAGTTCTTCGTATGAGCAATGCCCATTCCATAGCGCAGTATTAGGTATTTAGTTTTTCACGCATTATGCAAAGGTTTACAAAATATACCTACTACTAGACTGGTTGCTACGGAGACTTAACTACAGATGTAAACTGCGTAGGTATGCTTCAGTCAATAAATTGAAGTTATAAATAAAATTATATAAAGTTCTCATTGTGTTATTTATTTTCAAGTTCTTGTACCAGTGTCATTGTCCTAAATAGTATTTTTATTCATTACTAGATGATGCCCACGGCTTCGCCCGTGTGGATTTAGGTTTTTAAAAATCCCGTGGGAACTTTTGATTTTCCAGAACAAAAAGTAGCTTATTTGTTAAGTAACCCGTCCCCAAAACGGAAAAATCCCGTGGGATTCCCACGATTTCGGAATGCAATTCCTTACAGCATCAGGGTTGAGGAGTTGGATATGTACCTACTCGAGTTCATTCAACGATAAAGTCTTTAATTGGTACCGCAATATCAATTTAAATAACCGAAAGTTTCTAAATCCCATTAGTTTTGGGGATCAGGTCCTCTACAGCATCAGGATTGAGGAGTTGGAATCCAAATTTTTTATAGAACAGGGTCGCAAAGTTTTTCTATCGATTAAAAAAAGAATTACTAAAATCGGTTCAGAAATCTCGGAGATATCGGTGTACATAGGTAGAAAAACACAACTCCTCCTTTTTTGAAAGTCGGTTAAAAAAGTAGCCTATGTTACTCCCTGGTTAATTCTCTACTTGTATGTGAAGGTCCCGTCAAAATCGGTTTAGCCGTTCCGAAGATTAGCCCGTTCAAACAGACAGACAGACAGACAGACAGACAGACAGACAGACAGACAGACAAAAATTTTAAAAACGTGTGATATGGTTATGGTAGCGTTCAAATAACCATATGAGCTTAATATGAGGTAGTTATTTCGATATTACAGACAGACACTTCAATTATTTTATTTATTAGTATAGATTAATCGATAGAGTCTGGACTATTCAACTCGACGTGACTGAAAACTATAGATAAAAACAAATACCTACTCAACAAAAATGAACAATTATACAAGAATAATTTATTATGATCGTACTTAGATACAATTTAACTTTTTGGATTACCCATTGAACTCATTAACAATAGATTGTCTCGAAACACAGAAGAGGCTCGTTTAGAGCTAAAACATTAAATAAGCCATAAACTCGAGAGAACGGGACTGCGAGCATAAAACAACAAAACCAAATTGATTCCTCGCGACAACGACGTTTGTTCTCTCTAGTAAGAGCCCTTAGAGCCGAGATAAAAGGGTTAAAGCTTTGGTCAAACACGATACGTCGCGGTGGAAACACATTTCACGTTTGCCTTTTTAAAAGCGCGCCACTACATACCTCCTTTTTCTGCGCAGCCTCTTATTTCTAGCACATTCTTATGATCGTCAGTCCAAACGGTTATACTTCTTTCCACGCTGCTCTCATTGGTTTGCGGTATTACCATTCATAGAAATAAGTTCTTTGTGAATGATGACACGGTTAGATGGAAATGTCTTTGCGTCTCACTCCTCATCGCTGAGGTTCGTGAACCCTTTACATTAATCAAATAATGGTAGGGGGTTTATGGGGATAATAATGCAGTGAGTTTAGATGCTTCCGCAAGCAAATAAACTAAGAGGTCTAGATTTGCACTTTTAGGTCAAACGATTATTTTAGGATGTTTTGCAGGAATTAACATAAATACTCTCCGAGGCATGGAAGAAACCAAAAGGCCTTATTCAGATAATCAAAGTTGGTGACCCATCCAGTAACCTACTGGGGGAGTCAATGTTGTTTAACCAGTGCAATCGACTGATATGAATATGCACTGTCAAAACTAGGCATGACTCTTGAACGGGTGTTGCAGTATTATTGAGCCCTGTACCTCTAAATTATTGCAACATCGTTCCCTTTACTGGGAATTGAGTCCAGTAACTACCAGTAATAAGACCACAGCAGTCAGAGGTCATTAAAATTAAAAGAGCTGAGTCGCTATCGCGACGCGTTGTCTGACCCAAGCTTTAAGAAAAGATAAAAGGGTTAACAGTAATTACGCTAAACTAAACGAGCCCTTAACGAATTCCAAACTCGAGACATAAACGTGCGGCATGTGAACATGAAAATAGAGACCTAAGAATGCCTTCAATTTATTATGAAAATTGCTTTCATGTAAGAGAAAATACGTAACTATATAGAGTAATTCAGTTTATTTTTAACCCCCGACGCAAAAACGACGGGGTGTTATAAGTTTGACGTGTCTGTGTGTGTGTGTGTGTGTCTGTCTGTTCTCCTATGGCGTTCAAACGGGTGGACCTATTTGAATGCGGGTTTTTGTTTGAAAGGTGAATTAGTCAAGAGTGTTGTTAGCTATGTTTGATGAAAATCGTTCCAAGATGGCCGCCGCTACAAAATGGCGGATTACATATTTTTTCACAACTCACTTAATATGGGTATCAAATGAAAGGGCTTGACTAGTAGAATAGCACTATTGCAAATCCAAGATGGCCGCCGCCACAAAATGGCGAACGTCAGGGGTTTTTTTTAATTTATACTTGTTATTAAATTACTAGAGACCACTTGAGTGACATCACAGTTGTTACAATAAAATTGTGATTTACACGACATACAAATAAAAAACCGAAATCGGCTCGTGGTTCCTCAACTACGCCTCATGAAAGTCCAAAAGTTGTTTGTGTAGCGAATCTGTAACGAAACGAAGGTTCAGTAACTGAATGAAGAAATTACGAAGAGTTTTTGGGTAGGCCATTTTAAAAATTTGACTCTTTTTAGTATCCTTCTATCAAATGATAAGAAATTGAATAAAGGTAGTACTACAGTGTAGTTTGGACGGCAAAACTAGTTTGCCCTGTTGCCCTTTGAATATTAAGTAAATAGTAAATATATATCGAGCATATTGATTTAGTTTGGCAAACATAGACTACGAAGTAGAGTCGGTACCTTTTTTATTTATTTACAAGTTAGCCTTTATCTGCTATCTCACCTGATGGTAAGTGACGATTCAGTCCACGATGAAAACGGGTTAACCTGGAGAGCTATGGCAGTTTTTATAAAACTTACTCATTGTTATTTAGTCACTTGGTGGCACGGCTTTGCCAGTAGGGTGGTAACTAGCCACGGCTGAAGCCTCCCACCAGACCAGACCAGAGAAATTATAGATTCCCAAATTACCTCTCAGGAGGATCACCAAAAGAACTAAGGTCCGACTAATGAGGTGCCTCGTGTTCCCAATATTCCTCTACGGAGCGGAAACCTGGTCCCTCAGATTACAAGACCGACGTAAAATTGATGCCTTGGAGATGTGGTGCTGGAGGCGCCTTTTAAGAATACCTTGGACGGCCTTTCGAACAAATAATTCCATCCTGAAAGAACTTAAGATAATAGAAAGGCTCTCGTCGACTGTGCAACTACGAATTCTAAAGTTCTTCAGCCACATCTCTAGGAATGAGGGCTCAATTGAGCGTTTGGGGCACTTCTCCCAAATTCTGGCAAAAGCATGTCACAAGCTGGAGAACGTAGGTTAATAAATACCCAGGGTTATGCAATTTTTTTTGTAGATACTAGACAGTGTCCTCTATACCTGCCATCAAGAAAAAGAAGATAAATGGGATGGGATCTGTGTTAAAAAAAATTTTGAACCTCTAATTTCTCACTACCATGACTGTCACATTGCTTGGGTCGTCGGATACAAACCCATTTAATTCGAAATTGAGTGGTTAAAAAATTCTTAAAAAAATATGATCAATTAATGGATAACTACCCCTTAGAATAAAATAATCAGTCCGAAAATATAACTAAAAATAAATAAATTACAAGGTAGTGAAGTCTGTCACACGACTTTTTCATAATTGCCATGACCTGACACAAACACTATCACAATAATGATACTATATGTAGTACAACGATCATGATAAGATCAATTAACAGAGCATTGGTCATTCTAGCAATATGTTTTAAAAGAAAAAGCGTACTTCATAACGTTGAGAAGATAAAGGGAAATAATGTAGTAAAAATGCACTTTGTCATTTAGTCCTCCTCATTCATAGATATTTTGCCAGGCCTAAAGTACGCGTTATATTTTGTTGTTATTTATTCTTGTCATGTCAAATGTGTTTCTTTTTCACACGAGTAGCCTACAAAAATTTTACTGTGTTTTTAAATTTTTTAATAAATTAATAATTAGCAAATTTTCATTACCATGGTCCTAATTACCATAATTACCATGATTTTTTTAATTAATTTTAATAGTAAATGGGGGGTATCTCTCTCATTTATCATAATTTATGAATGGTTTTGATAATAATGACGTTATATAATTATTTTTAGAATTTTCAGATGTTTAAACAATTTAAATTATAGAAATTTGAAAAAAAGTCAAAAATGACAAAAATACTGAAAACAAAGGAGTTTATAAGAAGATTAAGCATAATACAAGTGTGATATTTAAAATAATGGAAAAACTACCTAACTTGCTATGAAAATATATGAAATAAATATATATTTGGACTGAAATGACGACATGACAACAAAAAATACAATGTAATGACAGTAAAAAATGGAAAATTAATAATTAAAAAAAAAATAGAGACCTATATCAGTATAAAAATACTAAAAAACTTGTTCTGATGTCATACCTACATAATGCCACAAATTGCATCCAAATCGGTTTGGTAGTTTCCGAAAAAATTGGGCTCACAATTTTACAGAAAAACATTTCCTGCTATGCTTCTGGTAGTCTATACTAGAATCATAAAATATATCTAAAAATATGCTTTGAGGTAATTTATAATCTACGTAGCGAATAATGAACTGCATTTGAATCTGCTCAGCACCATTCGAGAAAAATGAAAACATATAAACACATAAAAATAACATATACAATTTTTCTCCCCAAACGTATATAGCGTTTCCTTTCTGTTGTGGATACAAATGCTTTTTATTATAAGAAAAAAAATTATAATATGCACTCTTGATTTAAACTCCTTCTTGAAACTGATGCTAGGCACAACTAACTAACTTGTCATCTTATTAGCCACAAGTTCATTCGGAGACCTACATGTTCGGAGGACACATAAAAGTTATAGAGCATTTGCTGAAGCTATTAAAAGTCTAAGAAAATGTTAGTCTTTGTTAAAGTTTATATTCTGTCCCTTCTAATAATCAAGCATCTTGAAGTATTCTTCCAGCGCATTTTGAGCAAAGAGAGTCTTTGGTGGATTGCATTAACTTGTTTCAGATTGCAATAAACCGAATACACAGGCATGTTCACCGTAGTTCCTACTATGAAAAGTATATCCGTTATCGATTCTAATGAGATCTTGGATATGAAAATCGTATCCAATATCAAATTTGCAAAGGTTTTCTGCCTCTCGCACTTTTAACAGACATGCCATTTGAACTACCATGGAGCACCGTAACCAGCTATGTGATGACTCTGCCGAATACCAGACCGATTCAATAAACCTGGTACATTTTCGTGTTTGAAGAGTCATTGGCTCAATCACTAATACAGGCAAAATTACTTTGTTTATGGCACTGACTCAAAGTTGCTTGTATCGGTCTTCTATCGGATAAAATTTGAAATGTGCTCTCAGGAACTTTACAAAATTGTTCCTTCTCCACCGTTCTACTACGGAACAGAGAGAAGCAATTTGTAGAAATTTTTTTGGAAAGTCCAACTCCACCTAGATTTCACCATTTCGTCTAACTGTCTGCATTCAAACAGATATTGAAGCTTTCTTGAATTGTACATCTTAACACTTCGATTTCAAGCTAATCTACTTGCGATCGTTGCATAGCTTAAGTTTCAATTATTTTAAAGCCTTTCTCATAGTGTGTAAAAGCGAGAGAAACGATACTAGTCATATTTGTAAGATTTCTGTACAATCTGCTATCAACGAATTTTTTGTTGTTATCAGTACCCTTTTCGAAATCAATAACATTGTGGAGTCTTCGTGGTATATGGTTCTTAATCGGGAATGTGTTCTGTCCACTTTTTTAAATATAAAAAAATTATGCTCCTGTTCACTCTCAATTATGCTCACACCACGCCTTTTTGGGTCTAAAATTATCTGTTTAGGTCTTCAAAGCTGCACATTCATTGCGTCCAGCAGCTCAGAGTCTTTTTCAGAGGATTTCAACATGAAACTAGTCCACACAAATATCCGGAACAGGTTTACTCTGGAATTTACACCTCAGTTGTTATGCTACGTAAAGTGGCTTTCAAGGTTCTTTGGCTGAATACTAATGGTTGTAACGCTCGAGGTCCTAAGTTTTATTGGTCAGCGATTTCCTAGACTTTAAGCAAACACCTTTTTCGGATACTTTTCTATGGCTTTCTAGAGTTTCTCATCACCATGATTAATAACAAATTACCATAGGCATATTCTAATCACCATATACCAGAGATAATTACCATATCGCAATTTATCATTACCATGACCATCATAATTACCGAATTCGTTATATCTCCTAGGAAACCAGGGTACGATAAAGGCCTTCTTCATCACCGATATCAATTTAGGTACCCCTTTGAGGAGGTATCCTTAAATAATCAAAAATTAAAAAAAAAATTTTTTCACGTCACTTTTTGCCAGAATTTCGGAGAAGTGCCCTTTGGTGGTACAGGGTCAGGTGGAAGGAAAACGTACTAGAGGACGTTCACCTACTCGATGGACGGACTTGATAAAAACTGTGACCCAGAAAACTGTGGAGTGCTCCCGCAACGCCTTAAGTAGACACAAGTGGAGAAGCGTCGCGCGGGAGGCGGTGCGGCCCAAAACCAAGAAGACCGATGACGACTCATGTGCCTAACATCCTAGCAGCCACGACCACTCTGTCAAGAGTGCACGATTAAGAAGAAGAAGAAATTACCTCTACAGGAAATCGAACCCGAGACCTCCCACGTGTAAAACCACAGTACTTGCCACTGACCCAGAGGTCGTCAAAAATATAATTTAATACCCAAAATGCCAGCAGCGGGCGTACGATTGCTCGAAGAACTGATGGACGTTGGGGTCCCAAGGTGCTTGACTGGCGACCTCGCACCAGCAAACGTAGCGTTGGAAGACCCCCCACTAGATGGACGGACGATCTCAAGCGAGTCGCTGGTAGCCGATGGAAACAGGCGGCGCAAGGTCGTGTTCTGTGGCGATCCTTGCAAGAGACCTATGTCCAGCAGTGGACGTCTATTGGTTGAGACGACATCGACGACAGGGGTACGATAGGTAGGTATACAGCACATTAAGCACTTTTTACCTACCATACAGTTTTGCAATGTAATTTAATGTATTAATTTTGTTTCTCCATGTGTATTGCAAGAACTTCGGCAAAGTAATATCTGATTATATCTAACTGATTGTGACTGCGTTGCGTTACACTTTTGATTGTTACAAATGATTAATAACTAGCTGATCCCCGCGACTTCATCCGCGAGGATTTAGGTTTTTAAAGATCCCTTGGGAACTCTATGATTTTCCGGAATAGAAAGTAGCCTATGTCCTTTTCCAAGGTCTGGTCTATCTCTGTACTAAATTTCGTCAAAATCGATGCAGCGGCTTAGATATGAAAGCGTAAAATACAGACAGACAGAG
Source organism: Melanargia galathea (assembly GCA_920104075.1). Taxonomy (NCBI): domain Eukaryota; kingdom Metazoa; phylum Arthropoda; class Insecta; order Lepidoptera; family Nymphalidae; genus Melanargia; species Melanargia galathea. The sequence continues at coordinate 25,451,282 of OV049855.1, forward strand.
TTACTTTCGATGTATAGATTATCGTATTCTCTTATGTATGTGTATTGTTATAACCGCTATGAAGCTCTAAATGAATAATACCTGTTAATTTTAACATATAACGATTTAATTGCAAGCAATAAATAACGAATGTTCGGCCACATAAGTTCGGCAGTCCCGATTGAAACCACTGATTCCACTAATTGTTTCAATTTTCAGTCCTTTTCAACAAATTTTTCTAAAAACGAAAAGTTTTTTTATTTTATTTTTTCAACTACAAGTTCTCTTAACTGCAATCTCACCTGATGGTAAGTGACGATGCAGCCTAAGATGGAAGCGCGCTAACTTGGAAGAGAACCCTTGATCCGTTTCTACTTGACACGGCATCGTACCGGAACTCTAAATCACTTGGCGGCACGGCTTTTGCTGGTAGGGTTGCCAACCAGTCACGGCTGAAGCCTCCCACCGGATCGGAGATAATTTAGAAATTATAAAATCCTAAATTTTACAAAAGTCCTGTCGGGAATCGAACCGGAACCTCCCGCTTATAAGACCACAGCGCTCACCACTGCGCCAGGGAGGTCGTCAAAATCGTACCGAATCGATGCTCCGTAGAAATCGATTAGAGGTATGGTTTTCAAAATCATCGCATGTGTAATTCGACAAACGAAATGACTTGCAGTTCAGCTACCAGTCTAAATCGGGAACTTTCAAACACGCTTCGGCACCGCAGATGATAAAATAATCATATTGTGCGAAGGCTTTGCCTCTGCAAAGTTTTACTTTAAAAACTTGTGGTTGCACTAAGCTGATTCCGAACAGCACACTTACAGTTGAAAGTTGAAAGAATGCAAATCAACTTGAAAGTTCTAGAATTTCTAGGAAATTGTCAACTTGCCTAACGCAATTTGTGCAGGGCAGTGAATTTCAGAGTGTCACGTATCTCGTAGAAACGAATAGTAAAATAAGTAATATTGCTTATTGAAAAATTTAATGTTCGTTTTATGGGTATGAGAAAATGGTTGTTGATTTTGGAATATCAAGGTGCTAGACTGGCGACCCCGCACCGGTAAGCGCAGCATTGGAAGACCTCCCACTACCATCCATATGGACGCTCTGAACCGAGCTTTTAAAAGTTGCTGAACGCAAGCGGCACATTGCGACTCGCTGAAAGATCCGTAAGTGTTGACTGAAATAGAGAGGCTCCTACTAATAGAGCTCTCTTAAAACTGACACTTCCAACTTGAGTATCTTAAGAAAAGAGTGAATAGACATCTTCTAGGTAAACGCGTACCATCTTAGACCTGCACATCATCACTTTCCATCAAGTGTGATTATGGTCAAGCGAATAAAAAAAAGAAGAAAAGCATTTATATTTCTTTGTGATTTTCAAAAACACTTATATAACAATAAAACAGAGATATTTAGAAAGGAGCCAATTACAATCTAAATTCTATCTAAGTTTGCCTGAATCGCTGTGAAGACGTATGACTGTTTCGCTATTCCCTTGTACCCTTAGGACGTTCATGAGAGAGTATGTGTAAGCGTGCGTAAGTACAGTTACCATAGGTTATCTTTATCTGAAAAGTACAGGGACTATTTTGAAAAATAGTAAATTTTCATTTTAAGGAACTTAATGAAATTTCTTACATTCTATTGAACCGCATAAAGGGAATTCACCCTTGAGAACTCCTAATATTTATTGAAGCTAGTTTTGTATTTCATTTGTATCTTACTTACACATGTTTTGAATATTTTATCTGTTTGTTGGTCTGTCTGTTTGTCTGTTTGTATAGATTAACTCATAGAAAGCGTTCGGTGACGATGATGCGAGTTCCATGATTTTTGTTCACCCAAAAAGTGCTATATGCGCCTAAAGAAGTTTTCACTTCAAAAAACCAGCCATACTATTCTCATACGATTGGTCGAATAATATTCCGATTCCACGAAATTCCGCTAGAGACTGATGGATAACCTATTTTAGTGGAAATGTCTTCTGCGTAATGAAAGACATTGGACAGCTGTCGTTTTTATGAGCAGCCATAAAACTTCGCATCGCCTTTTTATAGTCTCGGAAACCCTAATAGGAATGTGCGAATACGTAATAACGGCTTATGGCGAATCTATTAATAAAAATAAATGCTCATTATTTTTCAACAAAAGTAGCAGTTTTCTGGTACAAAGCTTTTATGCTTAAAGCCTTTCTCAGGTACGGCAGACTGGAAATTTGTTAACGATTTGCTTTTATGGGGACCTATTATAATAATTTGCCAAATACTTTAATAGCTATAACCACAGAATGAATGAATGTATAACTATACATGAGTTAACACGTTAGCTGCGTGGTCATTTTCAGAGAACTGTTTGGCAGTGCGTATGAGACCTATTAAGACTCGTAACCGACCTGCACGGGGGTGCGTATGAGACCTAAAATATCCTCCTAAAAATGGTTTTTTTCAATAACGTATAACTCGTTCAAATTTTAAGATATATTATATATATAGCTGCTCGTGCTGATTCATTCACTGACTGACTGACTGACTGACTGATTGATCACCTCTCCTGAACAATTTTGTATGAAAATTTTTTTTTTCAATAATGGTGTCGTGTAGAGGACAAAAATTCATTAAGAGGAAAAATATGGAGAGAGCTGATGATTGAGGATTTCAGAGACGAGCGACGGGCACGCTTAAGGTATTGAAGATAGGTGGGGGGTGCTCGAGCAAATGTCACTCGAAACGTCATCCAATTGGCAGTCAGCTGAAAAAAAATTCAAAATGGCGAAAAAAAGATGGCCGCCATACAAATTTCGTCAGTCTCCATCTCGGAGGGTATAAAAGATGGAAGAGTGATTTCTTGGCAAAAGATGATCAGGATCTGAAGGTCTACTCAAAGAATAGAAAAAAAATTCAAAATGGCGGAATTTATTTTTCCATACAAAATGTATGGCGAATATTGAAAAGACTACAAGTTGTGAACTATGCAAGGCTGTGATCCGGTTTTTTGGAGAACTCTCAAAGAAAAATATGGGAAAACATGATGATTGAGGGTTTGGAAGACGGTTGAGCAGCCCGGGCAGGGTATTGTAGATAGGTGGGAGGTGCTCAAACAAAAATTACTTGAAACGTCATCCAATTGGCACTGAGCTGAAAAAAACCCCAAAATGGCGGATTCAAGATGGCGGCTATACAAATTTCGTCGATGTCTATCTTACCAAGTATACAAGATGGAAGAGTGGTTTCTTGGAAAAATATGATCAAGACCTAAAGATCTACTTGATGAACAGAAAAAAAATCAATATGGCGGAATTTATTTTTCCACACAAATAATTTTTTTCATTGATGGTTTCGTATAGAAGACAAAAATTTATGTGGAGAAAAAATATGGAGAGAGCTGATGATTGAAGATTTCAGAGGCGGGTGACGAGCACAGCCAGGGTATTGAATATAGGTGTAAGGTGCTCAAACAAAAGTCACTCGAAACCTCATCCAATTGGCAGTGAGCTGAAAAAAATCCTAAATGGCGGATTCAAGATAGTGGCCATACAAATTTCGTCGGTGTCTATCTCACTGAGTATAAAAGATGGAAGAGTCGTTTTTTGGCGAAAGATGATCAAGACGTGGTTTACTTGATGAACAGAAAAAAACAAGATGGCGAAATTTATTTTTCCATACAAAATATATGGCGAATGTTGAAGAGAATACAAAATGGGAACTATGCAAGACTTTGATACAGTTCCTTTTCAAAATCTGTTTTTATGGAAGAACTCTCATTCTGACAAATGATTCGGAGAAAAAATATGGAGAGTGATAATGATCGAGGGTTAGGAATATGGGAGAGATAGGTGGAGGCTGTTCAAACCAAAATACCCAAAACCGAAACCTCGCGATCCGCTTTAGCGGGCCGCGCACCCACGCGCCATACTAGTATTCTATATTCTTTCTGTTAATTATAGATAATTGATTGCTCTATCTTAAACTAGCGGCGCATTTAGATGTGGTACATGGACTAAGAATAAATACGAAAAAAAATCGATTGCATCGCGCATCGCACACTAGAAAGGCTTGCGACTAGTAATGGGAATTTAAATTAAACTTCAGTTATCGATAAGTAAATTTTTTGAAACATGATAAACACATTGATTGTTTGCATTGCGCACAATATGTTATGATTCGTTTGGTATTTTTGGATGCCTGTATGCAATGTGAGCCGCAATTTATTGTAACAGCCAGTGCAACATCGTATCTTGTTACCACGCTGGAAAAGATGATCTGTGCATCTTCCCTCAGGGATACCTGCAATAAAATATAAAAATTAGTGTATAAAATTTAATTTTCTTTAAGTGTTTATCGTGTAAGTGAGACTTGTTACTGTCGATTGTAAATATATCGTAAATTAGGAAAGTGCAAAGCTTCAAAGAATAAGCCAGAAGAACATAACCAGAAACATATTCCTCTTTCTAAAGAAAATAACAATATTTATTTATTTCTACACAAAACAAGTTGCGGTTCGCTTACTTTTGTTTTACCTATCCAAATTTTCAATTTATAAAATTACAAATGTAAAAGTAAATTACATATAAAGTAGCGGTCAAGTCTTGTAAATATGAACAAAATAACTTAAAACAAGATCAAAACCATTACATATGAGTGCATAGACAGCTATTAAGAAAAATAAAATACCTCGTTTTGAAGGGGATGACGTCACACGCTGGAGCGCCGCGTGAAACGAATTTATTCGTGAAGGTTCCATGACTTTTCAGTTTTTGAGATAATTTAATGATTCTTTCAGATTTTTATTATAATTCACTTAAATTTTTATAATTAATTAAAAATGGAAACTTCTCCATTACGTATTTACGACCGTATTTTTTACAGACAAAGCCTCCGGGCGCACGCTGTCGACACTTGCACAACACTAAAGCAAATTGCGCGGCGACCGCGCCGCCCGCGCTCCACTTCTTGCGTCTCTGAGCCCTACGATTTAGGAGGCGGGAACGTTCTCCTTGCGCACCTAATGTATAATATTACTACTCAGTGCGTTAGGGACCTCATCGATCTCCAATTTTTTTTATTTCATTATTCAATCAAACTTAAAGAGAGAAGCAAGTATGTATATTTGATTCTGTCAAACACCTTCAAATAAAGGAGTTACGACCTCCCGCACAGAGGTGCAGAACACTATTTTAGCGCCGCACCAGCGGAAAGTCTTGTAAGAGATTCGTTACATCCCCTAACGCAGTTAACGTGTTAAAGAAATGTATTCTAATAGCCTCTACGCATAGTTCAGTTGGTTCATGGATAAAATTACCTGAGTGCTTAGTCTCAGTTTGGAGCGCTCCAAAACTTTACTATTGATCGAATGACAATGACTTCAGAGTAAAATGCCTTTGCTCTGAAGCCTATATAGCTAAAGTATATCCAAATAAAAGGGCACAGAAGTCCGAAAGGTACATTCGAAAAAAAAATTAATAAGTCGCCGAAAATCCTGCTACTTATACTCACATATTTCTGAATATTTCACCTGTAAATTATAATATAATATTGTTTCTTTTGGCCTTTATATTTTACATAAATATTTGCCGGGGTTACATAAAACTAAAAATATGTGTATCGCCAACGCAGCGGCACTCGCAACTCGCGCTCGTTTGATTCAATTTGAGATCGTTTTTATTCAAATAAACTTGTACAAGTACTTTTGAATCGTCAAAATGAATCTACCAATGGTTCGGAATGCCGTTCCAACCGAGCAACCAGCAAGAAACTCGACGGTTGCTCTTTTTTAAATTGTTATAGATATTGATAGTGTTATATAAATATATTATTTTGTGTTAAGTACATGATTGAATTGCCGTCTCGCGCATTGCTGGAACAAGTCAAATCCACGCTTTTTTTATCATTTATATAATCATCAATTGTTTAATAGATATATGCTTTTTTTAAGAGCATACTTTTAATAGAGTTCTTATTAACTTACTAGCTGACTCCCGCGACTTCGTCTGCGTTGATTTAGGTTTTTATATAGCATCGGATTGGATCCCATAATCCTTTTTTGTACCTAAACTAAATGTAGCCTAAGTTACTCCTTATAACATCACCTATCTGCCATTGAAAGTTCCATCAAAATCGATTCAGTCGTTTCGGAGATTAGCTGGAGCAAATAGACAGGTTGACAAACATAAATTTAAACGCACGCCAGTTTAAAATAAGCCATACGTACAAAGATCCGGGTCCCATGTTATTTGAACCCAATAAATGTCTGTCATTTCTGAACTAACAAACCTATGACCTTGAAATATTTACGGGACAATATATAAAGTACTACCTTTCTAACAAAAAAAGAATGAGTGAAATCGGACAACGCGTTAATGAATTACAGCTAAATACACGTTTTAACTTTCATCCCCTCTCCCTAGGGAACCGTGGTGAATTTCGGGATAAAAAGTATCCTATGTCCTACCTCGGAGTATAAACTCAAATCGTACCAAGTTTCATTCGAATCCATTCAGTAGTTTCGACGTGATGCGCGGCCAAGATACAGACAGACAGACAGACAGACAGACAGACAGACAGACAGACAGACAGACAGACAGACAGACAGACAGACAAAAATGAAAAAAATTGCAGTTTTGGCTTGAGTATCGATTTTAGATTGCCCTCCAATAAAAAATTTAAAAATATCTCCAATGTACAGAATTGGATCTGTTACAGTTTTATTATATTATAGATAGATAGATTAACTTATAGAACATTACGCCCATTCCCACAAACGACCTTGGGACCTTCTTGAGGCGTAATTGAGGAATCACGAGTTGTACGTTGTATGGAGCTATCTTTATATTTATGTCCTTGGCGTCTAAAGTCTGAACAAACGTTATCACTTGTATCATCTAATCAATCGACGTCGCCCCGGATCCGTCTTTGATGTGTGTCACGACTCACGCCCTTATCCCGTTAATTATCGTCAATCACTCAAGTAATTCAATTAGATCAATTAAATTTACGACCTTCCCTCGGGTGGCTCACTTGCTCTAATTGGTTACTGAATTGCATGACCTATATTTTTACTTTGAAGACCCAAATCTTCGAACATTGGGTGTTGCTACGATTCCAAGACAAGTCTCATAAGAATGTTTAGAGTCGTTCAGTGAGCTATGGTAGGGTTCCGTATCCAAAGAGTAAAACGGGACCCTATTACTATAAGACTACGCTGTCCGTCTGTCTGTCTGTCTGTCCGTCTGTCACCAGGCCATTATCTCATGAACCATGATGGTGACATAGTTGAAATTTTCATAGATGACGTATTTCTGTTGCCGGTATAACATTTTAATACTAAGAAACAAAATAATTAAGGGGGCTCCCATGCAACAAACGTGTTTTTGCCGTTTTTATAGACAATGGTACGGAACCCTTCGTGCGTGAATCCGACTCGCACTTGACCGGTTTTTTTAACCGGTTATTAATCAAAACACCAATAAATTGAAACAGGTTCCAAACCCGGACAAGAACCTAACCAAACGGGTAAACCGATATGAATTTTTGTTTGAAAGGTGAATTACTCTAGCGGCACGCTATGATGGCCGGTTTGACGTTTGTCCGCTCATGAAGTTCCGTATTAATTGATAACGACTTTGAAGGAAATAATTGTATTACTTTATTGACGATAGTGATGTGCAGAGATTCATAAATTTTATCGAATGTAGTTTCTCATGAAGTTCCGTATTAATTGATAACGACTTTGAAGGAAATAATTGTATTACTTTATTGACGATAGTGATGTGCAGAGATTCATAAATTTTATCGAATGTAGTTTTAGGTTTAGGACTCAAAATTTATTTATTAAATTGATTTCTTAAATGTATACAAGTGTAGAAAAATCAGTTTGCACCATTTAAGGGGTGAATGTACTTGTGAATATGAACAATTTTCACTATGTGGACAAACCTCTGAAATCGCAAAAAAATATCAATAAATTTTTAAAAATGGAATCTAATACGATCGTCACATAGGATCGCTGGCTAGCACAACTACTACCTCCGGCAAACTCGCGTCAATGCTCAATGCAAAACAAAGCAGTTTCGAATTGACGTTGCTTCGAAAAGTATAAACTGTCAGTGCAATGCGATTGTGATATAGTTTTGACCTGGCTTTGGATTTCAAATATTGATACTGCATTACTGTTGACCCTTGCTCGTTAATTTGGACTCTGTTCAAGCCCTTTGTTGTGGATTTCGTCGATATGACCGAACGTACGCAGAGAACTGTTCTAAATAGTCAGACACGTGAGTTCGTAATACGCCTTCGTAACTATTTCGATCGTGAAGCTCAAAATGGAGGGCCAATTTTACCTATAACGTCAGTGGTTGAACGCGTAGCTGATGCGCTTAATATTGGACAACGAACTGTTAGACGGATAACTAAAAAAAAATATGGCGAGACTGGCACAGAAGAAAATAAACTTCACACACCAAAAAAGAGAAAACGAGCAAAACCAGTCGTAGGCATCGATAGCTTTGATGCCGATGCTATCCGAAGACATGTTTACGGCTACTATTTACAGAAGGAGTATCCAACAAGAAAAAAGTTGGTGCATTCACTGAAGGAAGCTGGATTATTCTTCGGTGGGGAAAGTTCTTTAACGAAGATTTTGAAGACCATTGGATTTCGATACAAAAAATGTAACAAACGCAAAATATTGATGGAAAGATTTGATATAGCGATGGCAAGGTATACTTTTTTACGGCAAGTGAAAGAAATCAAAAATTGGCAAAATGTTGTGTTCTTGGATGAAACATGGCTTAATGCTAACCATACTGTAGGCCGTTCTTGGAACGATGACACAGCAGCATCTACTTCCAAAGTTCCTGTAGGAAAAGGATCGCGACTTATAATTTGTCACGCCGGAACCATCAACGGGTTTGTCGAAGGTTCTCTCATGGCTTTTGCGTCAAAAACCACTGGAGACTATCATGAAGACATGAATGGAGAAAAGTTTACTGAATGGTTTACCTCAATGTTGTGTAGCCTCCCTGAACCATCTATTATAATTATGGACAACGCCCCATACCACTCGATGCAAATTGACAAGCCACCTGCCCAATCCCAAAAGAAAGCTGATATCGTCGCATGGCTTCGTAAAAATGGCGTAGATGCAAACATGAATATGTTAAAAGCGGAATTAGTACGTCTTTTAAAAGAAAACAAATCAACCAAGATCCGATACGTCATTGACGAAATAGCATTAGAACATGGGCACAGAGTTATACGGTTACCGCCTTACCATTGTGAGTATAATGCGATTGAGTTGGTGTGGGCTCAAATTAAGGGATATGCTGCAAGACACAATACAGAACCCCCATTTACCACAAAAAAAATGCTAAAATTATTAGAAGAAGCTTGTGAACATGTGACTAAAGGAGACTGGGAAAAGGTTGTGAATAGAACTGTTAAATTAATAAGGGAAGATTATGAAAGAGATGTGAAAATAGATAATATTATAGAAAACGAACATATAATTATTAATGTATGTGATGATAGCAGTGACGACAGTGAAAATAGTAGTATGGACGAATCTGATTAATTATGGCCTTTTGTGGCACCTTTTTTGGTATCTTTTGTATTCATATGTTTCTTGTGTGCATATAAAGTATGTATATTCATTTTCGTTCAAATATTCAGTTCGTTCAAATAAATTAAATAAACATATACATTTTTGTTTTATTAAACCTATTTAATCAGGTACAAAAACAAAACTTAATTGTTTTTTGTTCGAGAATAAATTGACATTCCACATCACTATTGTAATGTGTCAAACCGGCCATCATAGCGTGCCGCTAGTATAGTCCCGAGTGTTGTTAGCTATGTTTGATGCAAATCGATCCAAGATGGCCGCCGCTACAAAATGGCAGATTAAATATTTTTTCACAACTCCCTTAATATGGCTAAGTATCATATGAAAGGGCTTGACTAGTAGAACAGCACTATGCAAATTCAAGATGGCCGCCACCACAAAATGGCGAATGTTGGGGGTTTTTAAATTTTTAATTTATTTGACTCGAACCCAGTACCTCATCCACAGCCTCACAAGCTAGCTACTGAACCGATGAGGCAGTTATCTCTGTCACGGTTCGAAGTAGATTATACTGTGAAGAAATTAATTCCACAGTCGTGAACAAAACCGGCGCCGCAGCTAATCCCATCTGCATATGATATTAGCTGGTATTAGGTATCGATTGCACTAACAATAACAGATGTAGTGGAAAAGCCTTTACACGCCCAAATTGCATGTCAGAAACGCATTCATATTAATAGCGTATTAGTACACGCTGATGTTTAACACGATGTGGTAGAAACATTTACGTTCACTTTGTCTAAGGGTGTAACAGCATTAGCGATTTTTTGTTTTGTTTTGTCGTTGACGTGTCAACCGTGACGTCCACTGATGGACATAAGTCTCTTGTATCGCCGCAGAACACGATTTTGTGTCGCTTGCATCCAACGTCTGCCAGCGATAACCGTCCGCTTAGTGTCTTCAAACACTCAATCACCTTGGGACGTCTATTCGGTTCTTTGAGCTATGGTGCGCCCATTGCCAGTTTAGTTTCGCGGGTCGATGAGCTATGTCGTATTCTCGTTAACTCCTATGAATTTTGTCATTTCTGACTTTGACTTTACGTATACTCTTCCTTTAAGAGCACGTAAAACCAATATCTAAGGTCATTATCACTAGCATCTGATTTTAATAATTGTTTACCTAAGAGTCGAAAAACGTACACTGCAGAGTACGTATTTAATGAATCCGTGAACCCAAGAATTATTCCGATAAAACTCCTATAATCATGACTGTGATTAATAGAAGAGGTGAGGAAAATGTTTGTTTGTTTGTCGATATTTCAATCCAGTTACATGGACCGTGGTCACGACGAGACTTTCGAGATCCATGTAACTGGATCGAAATATCGACAAACAAACGAACATTCTTATCGTGCACGAAATAAGCCTTAAATCATTCGTTCGTTCGTTCGTTCGTTTCAACCAATGGACGTCCACTGCTGGACATAGGTCTCTTGCAAGGATCGCCACAGCACACGATCTTGTGCCGCCTGATTCCAGCGGCTGCCAGCGACTCGCTTGAGATCGTCTGTCCAACGAGTGGGGGGTCTACCTGCACTTCGTTTACTGGTGCGAGGTCGCCATTCAAGCACCTTGGGACCCCAACGTCCATCGGTTCTTCGAGCAATGTGCCCCGCCCATTGCCACTTCAGCTTTGCGACTCGATGAGCTATGTCGGTAACTCTGGTTCTCCTGCGGATCTCCTCATTTCTGATTTGATCCCGCAGGGATACTCCGAGCATAGCTCTCTCCATCGCCCGCTGAGTGACCCTGAGCCTTCTTATGAGGCCCATTGTCAGCGAGCATGTCTCAGATCCGTAAGTCATCACTGGCAACACGCACTGTTCGAAGACTTTCGTCTTCAGACACTGAGGGATATTGGACGAAAAGACATCTCGAAGTTTCCCGAACGCTGCCCAGCCGAGTTGGATTCGGCGGTTGATCTCTTTCTCAAAATTGGACCTACCTAGCTGGATCGTGTGTCCTAGGTATATGTACTCGTCTACAATTTCGAGTGCAGAGTTCTCAACGATTACCGGGTGGAGCGTTACATAACATGAGCGTAACATGAGCGTTAGACATGATCTTCGTCTTACTCATGTTCATTTTTAGGCCCACCTGTTGAGAAACTCTGCTGAGATCGTTGAGCATTGTATTGAGGTCTCCCAGAGTCTCTGCCATCACGACTATATCATCGGCAAACCGTAGGTGAGTGATGTACTCGCCGTTTATGTTGATGCCAAGTCCGTTCCAGTCCAGAAGCTTAAAGACGTCTTCCAATGCAGCGGTAAATAGCTTCGGGGAGATAACATCTCCCTGACGCACTCCTCGCTGTAATTGGATTGGCCTCGTATTCTGGTCCTGTATACGGACTGACATAGTGGCGTTTTCGTACAAACACTTCAGCGCTTGGATGTACCGATAGTCGATCCGGCATCTCTGCAGTGATCTCAATACAGCCCAAGTTTCCACCGAATCAAAGGCTTTCTCATAGTCCACAAACGCTAAGCAAAGTGGCCGGTTATACTCTTCGGTCTTCTGTATAACCTGCCGCAGCGTATGGATGTGGTATATGGTGCTGAAGCCTTTTCGGAACCCGGCCTGTTCGGGAGGCTGGAAGTCGTCGAACCTACGAGCGAGACGATTCGTAATGACTCTCGAGAACAACTTATAGACATGGCTCAGCAGCGAGATGGGTCTATAATTCTTCAGCAGGGTATTATCGCCCTTTTTGAAGAAAAGAACCACCACGCCTTTGTGCCATGCCTCTGGCGTTATGCCCTGGTCGATGACGGAATTGAACAGTCGCTGAAAGACTTTAAGGACCGGTTTTCCACCTGCTTTCAGGAGTTCCACTGTGATTCCGTCATCACCTGGCGCCTTGTTGTCCTTAAGTTGTTTGAGAGCCATACTAATCTCGTATAGGCTGACGTCCGGGATATCTTCGGTATAGTGTCGGGTCAATTTGGCTCTGGGATCTTTAGCCAAATCTTCAACAGGCTTCTGTGTTGACGTGTACAGCTGTCCGTAGAACTTCTCAACCTCTCTCAAAATCTCAGGTTTAGACGAAATGAGACTACCGCTGTCGGTCTTCAGTCGCGTCAGCTGGCTTTGACCGATAGACAGATCTCTCGCGAACACCTTTGAGCCTTTGTTCCGCTCAATGATTTCTTTGATACGCTCGGTGTTAAAGTATCGCAGATCGCGTTTCTGTGATTTAGAGATCTGTCTATTAATCCGCCGATAAGCAAGGGCGTCTCCTGAAGACTGCAGTCTCATTTCATGTCTCTGTTCCATGAGATTGAGAGTATGGTCTGAGAATTTTTTGGTTCTACTTCTACGGTGGGTCTTAAAGAACCTAGACCCGACCGCATGGACAGTTTCCACCAGCCTGTTGTTCAGTTCGTCCACAGAATCGCAATCTGCCAGGCAAGCGAATCGGTTTTGCAATTCGAGTTGGAAGCTCTCGGGGTTCTGGATATGGGCGCGAGAAGGTCGGAGCGTTGACTTCATCAGTCTGGCCCTTTCAAGCTTTATGTTCAGATTCAATGTGCCTCGTACCATACGGTGATCGCTGCCGGTTTTTACCCTATTGATCACAGAGACTTCATTGAATATATGCCGCTTGGTAGACATGATGAAGTCGATCTCATTTCTCGTAGAACCATCGGGGCTCATCAAGGTCCACTTCCTGTGTGGCCGCTTTTCGAAGAAAGAGTTCATCATAAAGAGGCCCTCTTTCTCCATGAAGTCGGCCAACATTTGGCCCCTATGGTTCCGTCGCCCATAGCCAAATTGTCCCACTTTCAACTCTACACCGCTTCGCTTACCCAGCCTTGCGTTGAAATCCCCCATCACAACACTGTAGTAGGTATTAGAGGCATGCATGGCTTTTGATATGTCCTCATACATGACCTCTACTTCCTCGTCGGTATGTGTCGATGTCGGTGCGTAGACCTGTATGACCTTCAGCGAATACCGTTTGGTTATTCTGAGTATAAGGTACGCTACCCTGCTCGACACACTTTCGACTTGCACAATGTTGTTAACGAGGGACCTGTGGACGAGAAACCCGACACCACCCTGGGATTTTTGATCGCCCTCCCGGTAGTAAAGCAAGTTGCCGGATTTAAGGGTTATCGAGTCCTCCCGCTCTCTTCGGACTTCAGATAACCCTATGACACTCAAATTCAACTTGCTTACTGCTTCTTCCAGCTCGATGATCTTTTCGTCGGTCCTCAAAGTGCGTGCGTTATATGTTGCCAGGTCCAGTCGTCGGGGTTGGCAGCGGAATCTCTTCCGGAGATTCTTGACACCCCCTGCCCCGCCGTTACCGTAACCGCTGCCAGAGCTAGGAATAGCGGGGCCGCCGGGGACTAGGGGCTGTGGCTTTATTGTACAATCCATATGCAAAGGATTATGCCCTTAATCGCCACGCTGGGCAGGCGGGTTGGCGATCGCAGGGCTAGACTATTGTACCGATGTCGCTGCTGCCCGACATCGGCCCTTGCCATTTTGTAGTCTAGCCGATATGAAATGGTTATACCGCCATTTGTCGGTCGTCAGAGCCTCGTCTGTTGATTAGCAGGGGGCACCACGTGCAGGTGAGGTTGACAATTGGAGTGCTGAGATGGAGGTGCACTCCCTTACCCCCCTTAAATCATTAGGGGTTAGGAACTTCAGCAATGAGAAATACGACGCAGTAATAGACAAGAGAAGTGTCGATTACATTGAAATATTCCATTTTTGCCATCTACCTTCTTTTTGTATTGAAAATGTTTGCCTTGAATCTTCACGTTTTCTCAGTAAATTAACTTGTAGGTAGCATAAATTAACTTTATGTCGTTCGCAATGTCGCGAGTGTGCCGTACAACTAACACAAATGTGTTGTGGCACTAAGTATCGCTGATGGTATATGGAGAATATTGGAAATTCAGCTTCGTTAGAGCTAAAGTGCGGTAGTGCCTATTAGTTATTACTTAGTATACCTACTTAGGTCCAGCATGATTACAGGAAATTATTAGATAGGCCTAAAATAAACTTTTATTTATCTGCAAAGAAAAATGACATGTGAAAATTTGTCCACGGCAGCCAATCAAAATACTACATCGAAGGTATCATAGTGAACAAATGTTTGTGAAAACACAGACGCTCTCCTTATTCCTTCACTCACATAATTCTATGGGAGAGAGATCAGGACTGGCGGCTTTACGTGCTTCCGAACGTAACTTCTAAAGTCCTGGCTGCATAACTAGGATTTTCTTGACAGAAAAATCCATTAAATTTTCAAGCCATTCAAGGACTTGAACCGAGGTACCTAACAACCCGAAGCCGAATAACTCAATCACAAGAAAAACGAGGTGGTGTAGCTACCTACTTATTTAAATAAAAATTCTTGCGTACTACAATAGAACACGAAAATATTTATTCGTACAAAAGAAAGTTTTTGTAAGTCATAATCGATGTCTCACGGACCGTCGCACTTCTAAATGTTACGTTTTAACGACTCATCGTGAGAATTTATTTCTTTCCTTAAGATTTCATTTCCCAAAAGGTGTTTTCACACCGACAAACTTTGGACGCGGCGACTTAAGATAAAAATCTTGTAAAGCTCATTGAGATCTGTGAAAAATTTTCTTTTAACTAAAATATTATTTTAGACTATAAAACATGTCCTAATTAGGAATTTCTCGTTGAAGTGAAATTTCTTAATAATCATTTTGTGCTTTTGAAAATTCGATGAAACGAAAAAGCGACATCATTTTAGCCTGCAAAGTCAAAGCCAAAGTTAAAGTTAGGTTTAGGTTAAGGTTACTTTTCTGAAGTTTCACTTCTGCCGTGTGTGAATTGTACACACACACACACACACACACGCGCACACACACACACACTTTTTTTCAGTATCTGTGTGTCAAACTTCATCAGAATAAATTTCATACCGCGTTTGACAAGTGAAAAGGTAATAAAAATATTAAATCTTTATTCATTAAGCTAATTACACTACATTCATTGGAATCCTGAAAAATTGGCAAGGGCTTTACCTTAGAAATGAAACGTTCAACAAACGGTATCATAATAGAACGCAGCGGATTTTTCATCCAGTGCGTCACACCCCTTAATTTCGTGCCGGCTTATCACCATTTTCCGCGTTGGCTGGCCCGGGATAATTACAGGATTTCATGAATAATTACATCTTGAGATTTGTTCAAGCCGACCTTGCCCGGATAAGCAATTACTAATTAACAAAGAAGAGCTGGTATCTCACTATCCTAATGAGTGTTTGGAAAATAAAATTATTAAGGTGCCGGAGAAACCCTATTATACTAAATCTCCTGTAACCGTCCGTCCGTCTGTCACAGGGGTCTACACTATACAGCTTCAGCTTTAATAAATAGCCAGTTGAAAACACAAATTAGGTACGTGTAACTACTTACTACAGCCTTGAGCCTACAAAAAAAAAACCTTGAAGAAATATCATTTTTCCAACGTTGTTTGTTTCAATTCTATTTTAAGAACAACTCTATTTTAATTTTATACATAGTTACACAAGTTTAAAATTTGGTCAGATTGTAGTACATACTCCATAGGAAAACAAAATTAATAAAAATCAGGGTCACGTAAGTAATCAGAGGGTGCTGAATTATGATCAGGTGCTAACATTTTTGTAGACTTGAGTTGGTATGAAATAAGTTATTATTTAGTGAAAAATTTATATTTGTAAATTATGGACACAGCTTACATTCCTACAATGACGCATGTATTATATTATGTATTTTTTTTTTTTTGAAATAAACTTTTACAAGTAGGTACTTTTGGATCGTCAAATTAAATCTAACACTGGTTCGGAATGCCGTTCCAACCGAGAAGAACCAGCAAGATTATGATTTTAAAATATGATAGATAAAATAAATGAATCTTATTTTATATCGGGCATAATGGAACACGGAATCATAAATGGTAGGAGAATATCAAAAATATTAATTATTTATATAAAATCCCCCTAACGAACTCGGTAGAAAGGCTACTAATAGAAAATTCCCTGTCATATTTCTACTCGCATCGGATTAACGCCGGATTATCTCTTACGCTTTCATTAAGGATGAAAACTTTTTTAATATTAACTAATTATACGCTTCCTCTAATATTAAGGCTCTCTTTTTATAATGAGACTTAAGAAGTTTAGTAACAAGTATAAATTAAAAATTTAAAAAACCTTCGCCATTTTGTGGCGGCGGCCATCTTGGATTCGCTATAATTCTATTCTACTAGTCAAGCCCTTTCATTTGATACCCATATTAAGTGAGTTGTGAAAAAATATGTAATCCGCCATTATGTAGCGGTGGCCATCTAGGACCGATTTTCATCAAACATAGCTATCAACACTCTCGACTAATTCACCTTTCAAACAAAAAAAACCGCATTCAAATCGGTGCACCCGTTTGAGCGCCACAGGGAAACAGACAGACACACACACACACACACACACACACACACACACACACACACACACACACACACAGACACGTCCAACTTATAACACCCCGTCGTTTTTGCCTCGGGGGTTAAAAAGGATTAGCTAAATAATAATATTTAATTTTATTTTATTACACTAAGAAGGGTTGAATTTTCCGACTGCTAAGTCGGAAAATTCAACCCGAATTTTCCGACTGCTTTTCAATGTTCTCCTGACCACATTTCGGTCACGACAGCCAATCTTAATCGATACTAGCCTGGAGATATTATAGTTCACAACTGTGTGGCAATGAGGGATGCACTCTTCATTCTTTCATTCTAATAATCTTATAGGAAAATTTGCTAGCTAGCAGCTCCCAGCGACAAGTATAATGTCGTCGGTCCATCTAGTGAGGGGTCTGCTGTTTCCGGTGTGAGGTCGGTATTCCAGTACCTTAGGACAGCAACGGGTATCGGTTCTTCGAACTATGTACTCTGCTCTTAGTCCATAGACACATCAGCTTCGCAATCCGTTAAGCTATATCGGTGAATCTAGTTCTTCTAGGGTTGTATTCATTCCTGATTTGATCACACAGAGAAACCCCAAGCTTAGCTCTCTCCATTGCCCGCTGCGTGACATTAAAAAGGATTGCACACCAGGCGTTTGAAATTCGTTAAAGTTACATATGGCCACCAAATAAATAGTATTGTGGTATGAAAATGTCATGGTCTTTTAACCTCTACCATGGAGGTAGGAGGAGGAATACTGACTCATGCAAACTATTTAGCTTGTTTTCGGTGGAAAGTTCAAATGTAACGGTAATTTAACTTTAACCTGCTTACTTGCAGCAGGCCCTTACCATTGAAATAAATACATAGATCGATCAAGCCATCAATTAAATTAATGTAGTTCCAAAGTGATCACACTAAATACAAGGCTGAAGATTAATAGCAGTTGGTGTCTATTTGTTACGCGAGCGCTTTGTGTTTGCAATCATTAAAATTCCATTAGCACAATACCTATCAATACCTATCCATATTGTGATGGCAGATTAGTTATTATTGCGAGTATGTAATTCATACGAATGTAAAAGCACTATAGTGAAATACGTTGAATATATCAGGAACCCCTTTTACATATGTATAGATATTAACCGACTTTAAAACAAGTGAAAATAAACTAAAAGATTGAAAGTTAAATTGACTTCATCACACACTTAAACAGTCCATATTTTTAAAAATACTGAACTAATTTTGATGAAACTTATACGTTCCCTAAGTCTAAGTACCAAAATGGAAACCAATTAAAATAGAATGGTCACAATCCGATCAATAGTTTTGGATAAATCTGCGGACAAATATTATATTATTTACTTCAACTTAGAGAACAGTCCAAGTTTCATTAACACGTTCACTGCGGGCCAAAATTTAGAGAACTTTCAGCTGGTGCGGTTGGGGTCGATTTAGGAAACCTGGAACTCTATTTCAGTGCGGTTGGCACTTTTTTGGCCTCGTGCTGAATGGTTTGATAAATATGTCATAATTTGACCAGGAACGTGACAAGCTGTTTAGATTTGCGCTAAAATCTGTTAATGTTTTAACTAAAACTAGCTTCGCCTGCGGTTTTGACCCTTGGTTTCAGAGAAAATACCGAAAATAGATCCGAGGTCGCTTTAGATCCCGCGCCGCACCTAATTTGGGTTACACTAGTGACGGGAATAAATTTCTCTGTATAATATCGATGAATATCGAAGTCAATGTTATGAATGATTTTCATGAAATTTAGTGTGCAGGGGCTTTCGGAGGCTAATATCATTAGAATACAAAGGTAAATTTTGCCACCATCATCTATAAGGTTATAATAGCTCAGGTGGGAATCGGGCGGTTCTGAAATCAAAACACCCCGGTTCGAGTCCAGATGATTATTTTTTTCCCTTAGTTTCATAATAATTAAAACTGTAATGATAAAAATATACGTACTTGTTTATTTACGTACTTGGTTATAAGTACTTGTCTATCTATAATATAATAAAACTGTAACAGATCCAATTCTGTACATTGAAGATATTTTGAAAATTTTTATTGGAGGGCACTCTATAATCGATACTAAAGCCAAAACTGCAATTTTTTTCGTTTTTGTCTGTCTGTCTGTCTGTCTGTCTGTCTGTCTGTCTGTCTGTCTGTATCTTGGCCGCGCATCACGCCGAAACTACTGAATGGATTCGAATGAAACTTGGTACGATTTGAGTTTATACTCCGAGGTAGGACATAGGATACTTTTTATCCCGAAATTCAGCACGGTTCCCTTGGGAGAGGGGATGAAAGTTAAAACGTGTATTTAGCTGTAATTCATTAACGCATTGTTCGATTTCACTCATTCTTTTTTTGTTAGAAAGGTAATACTTTATGTATTGTCCCGTAAATATTTCAAGGTCATAGGTTTTTTAGTTTAGAAATGACAGACATTACAATTCTCAGTATTGGGTTCAAATAACTTGGGACCCAGATCTTTGAACGTACGGCTTATTTTAAACTGGTGTGCGTTTAAATTTATGTTTGTCGGTCTGTCTATTTATTCCAGCTACTCTCCGAAACGGCTGGATCGATTTTAATGGAACTTTTAATGTTATAAGGAGTAACTTAGGCTACATTTAGTTAAAAGAATTATGGGATCCGATCCGATCCTATATAAAAACCTATATCTACGCGAACGAAGTTGCGGGGATCAGCTAGTTTCTAATAAAATGCTAAACTTATTGCACTCGTGATTTTTTATTTAAATATAATAACCAGTGCACATTTTCTTATTATTATGTCCGTAAGATCGAAAAATATTATTCATTCATCAGTAAGTAATTCGTATCTGTATCTTTTATTCTTCTATACATGCAATAAAATCGTAGACTCGCCGTGTCTGTACCAAGTCTGTATCAAACAAAAAAAAAAACGAATTCAAATCGGTCCACCCGCATCCACACACACACACACACACACAGACACGTCAAACTTATAACACGCCGTCGTTTTTGCGTCGGGGGTTAAAACAAAGAGAGATAGATGCATCACAATCCGAACTCTTAGACCAATCGTTCCTCTCTATCGCTTGTTCCGCGTTCTCGTTTGCACGTTCCACTCAGGCGGAACGTGACAATAGTCACGGTTTTTCGTGCTTGCAGCCGGCGTTCATCTATCTATAATAATAATAATAATAATATTATAAAGTAGCTTGCCCTGACTGACTGACTGACTGACTGATCATCAACACACAGCCTAAACCACTGAAGCTAGAAACTTGAAATTTTCACAGTAGCTTCCTTTTATGACGTAGGTGCACACTAAGAAAGGATTATTGCGAATTCCACCCTTAAGAGGGTTAAATAGGGGATGAAAGTTTGTATGAAAGTCCGTCATTTTTCAAGTTATATCCATGAAAAGTGGTATTTAGATTTTCGGTTAAAAATAAAGAATTACGTGTTTGAGGAATTTAGGAAAAACTACCCCCAAGTGGGTTAAATGGGGGATGAAAGTTTGTATGAAAGTCCGTCATTTTTCAAGTTATATCCATGAAAATTGGTATTTAGGTTTTCGGTTAAAAATAAAGAATTACGTGTTTCAGGAATTTTAGAAATTCCACCCCAAGTGAGATTTATAAGAATCCAAGCGGACGAAGTCGCTGGCATCGGTTAGTCGATTTATAAGACGTTATCACGTTAAAAATGTTTTTTTATTACGTCTCCTATTTCATATACGTGCACTTTAATAATATTCACCTGTATAAGTAGCATAATAAGATGCTATTCAAAACTTAACTCAACAACACTCCACTATTAATGTTACACGATAAAATAAGTTGAGTTAAAATGATTACCGTTTTTATTAAAACACAACTGATAATCTAAAAGATTGAAAGTCAAACCGACTTCATCATACACTTAACAGTCCATATCTTGAAAACTACAATTATTATAAATTATCATATCCATCTATTATAGTATACCTATATAATAATATGGAACTTATTAACAACTTATACCCGAGGAAGCACTGAAGACATAATTAACATAATATGTATTTCGAAGTCATGATGCGGACTCAGAATATCGACTGCTGCGCAAAACGCGTGCTCCGGTATCGACTATGGTCGCGGCAATAACGTTGACTGAATCGTTTCCCCGCCGCCTGCGCCGCGCACCGCGCGAGGACTAAATCAGCGTCGTCCCGCACTGAATTAAATAATTTTGAACTCAGTGCGCACGACGCTTATTTTGATCTCGTGCTATTTTTTTATACCAACGAGTCGAGGCTTTGAAGACATAAAGAAAACTATATTTGTCTTTGTCATACGTCTTACGGTTGATCGTAGACAGCTCCCGCACAGGCGAGAAAACACGAGTTTTGCGCGCCGCACCAGACGAAAGTCTACCACGGGGCCGTTATCGACCTCGCCCGCAGTGAACGTGTTAAAATCGGTTCTGTTGTTTGCAAGATATGGACAAAGCTTTATTTCAGTAGTAGTATTAAGTATTTTAATGTCGGTTTAATTTTTCTTAAATTATAGCTTATTTTCTAGAATCAGATATTCACCACCATCACAATAACAACCCTTTAACATTCCACTGCCAGCGCAAGCCTCCTACAGAAGAGAGGGGTTTGGAGACTGAACCTGGCGGATTCAATCTATCCCTCTCTGCTCCAATGCGCATTGGCGACTATTAACTTTAACGACTTTTTTATTGTAATGATATGATATTGACTGCCTCGTTGGTCTCGCGGTTAGCACGTTCGACTGTGGATCATGAGGTCCTGGGTTCGATTCCCGGGTCGGGCCAAAACAAAAATTCGAGGTATTGGGTTTTTCTGTCAAGAAATTCTCAGTGCCAGCCCGGAGTTGGAAGTTGGCGGTGTTAGATACACCCCCGTGCCTCGGCGAGCACGTAAAGCCGTCGGTCCTGCATCTGATCTCTCTCCGGTCGTGTCGCATTGGCGTCCCATCGGACTATGAGAGTGAGGGAATAGAGAGTGCACCTGTGTATGCGCACACACTTGTGCGCATACACAGGTGCACTTGGAATGGAATGGAAGCGACTTTTTGCAACGAAATTGTACATAGCTAAATGAACTTTATGTCAATTGCATAATATACAAATTAAATAGGAGCCAAATAAAAGGTCGGGCGTCTTCCGCGGAATCCTCGCGCATTCTCGAGAATTCCCGTAGCTACTGTCGACGCCGTCTGTGGAATCCGCGGGAAGTGGCGCGAACGGTTGGGTCGGTCACAGCAGTGCCTTGCCAAGCGTTTACTACACTAGCGGCACGCTATGATGGCCGGTTTGACACATTACAATAGTGATGTGGAATGTCAATTTATTCTCGAACAAAAAACAATTAAGTTTTGTTTTTGTACCTGATTAAATAGGTTTAATAAAACAAAAATGTATATGTTTATTTAATTTATTTGAACGAACTGAATATTTGAACGAAAATGAATATACATACTTTATATGCACACAAGAAACATATGAATACAAAAGATACCAAAAAAGGTGCCACAAAAGGCCATAATTAATCAGATTCGTCCATACTACTATTTTCACTGTCGTCACTGCTATCATCACATACATTAATAATTATATGTTCGTTTTCTATAATATTATCTATTTTCACATCTCTTTCATAATCTTCCCTTATTAATTTAACAGTTCTATTCACAACCTTTTCCCAGTCTCCTTTAGTCACATGTTCACAAGCTTCTTCTAATAATTTTAGCATTTTTTTTGTGGTAAATGGGGGTTCTGTATTGTGTCTTGCAGCATATCCCTTAATTTGAGCCCAAACCAACTCAATCGCATTATACTCACAATGGTAAGGCGGTAACCGTATAACTCTGTGCCCATGTTCTAATGCTATTTCGTCAATGACGTATCGGATCTTGGTTGGTTTGTTTTCTTTTAAAAGACGTACTAATTCCGCTTTTAACATATTCATGTTTGCATCTACGCCATTTTTACGAAGCCATGCGACGATATCAGCTTTCTTTTGGGATTGGGCAGGTGGCTTGTCAATTTGCATCGAGTGGTATGGGGCGTTGTCCATAATTATAATAGATGGTTCAGGGAGGCTACACAACATTGAGGTAAACCATTCAGTAAACTTTTCTCCATTCATGTCTTCATGATAGTCTCCAGTGGTTTTTGACGCAAAAGCCATGAGAGAACCTTCGACAAACCCGTTGATGGTTCCGGCGTGACAAATTATAAGTCGCGATCCTTTTCCTACAGGAACTTTGGAAGTAGATGCTGCTGTGTCATCGTTCCAAGAACGGCCTACAGTATGGTTAGCATTAAGCCATGTTTCATCCAAGAACACAACATTTTGCCAATTTTTGATTTCTTTCACTTGCCGTAAAAAAGTATACCTTGCCATCGCTATATCAAATCTTTCCATCAATATTTTGCGTTTGTTACATTTTTTGTATCGAAATCCAATGGTCTTCAAAATCTTCGTTAAAGAACTTTCCCCACCGAAGAATAATCCAGCTTCCTTCAGTGAATGCACCAACTTTTTTCTTGTTGGATACTCCTTCTGTAAATAGTAGCCGTAAACATGTCTTCGGATAGCATCGGCATCAAAGCTATCGATGCCTACGACTGGTTTTGCTCGTTTTCTCTTTTTTGGTGTGTGAAGTTTATTTTCTTCTGTGCCAGTCTCGCCATATTTTTTTTTAGTTATCCGTCTAACAGTTCGTTGTCCAATATTAAGCGCATCAGCTACGCGTTCAACCACTGACGTTATAGGTAAAATTGGCCCTCCATTTTGAGCTTCACGATCGAAATAGTTACGAAGGCGTATTACGAACTCACGTGTCTGACTATTTAGAACAGTTCTCTGCGTACGTTCGGTCATATCGACGAAATCCACAACAAAGGGCTTGAACAGAGTCCAAATTAACGAGCAAGGGTCAACAGTAATGCAGTATCAATATTTGAAATCCAAAGCCAGGTCAAAACTATATCACAATCGCATTGCACTGACAGTTTATACTTTTCGAAGCAACGTCAATTCGAAACTGCTTTGTTTTGCATTGAGCATTGACGCGAGTTTGCCGGAGGTAGTAGTTGTGCTAGCCAGCGATCCTATGTGACGATCGTATTAGATTCCATTTTTAAAAATTTATTGATATTTTTTTGCGATTTCAGAGGTTTGTCCACATAGTGAAAATTGTTCATATTCACAAGTACATTCACCCCTTAAATGGTGCAAACTGATTTTTCTACACTTGTATACATTTAAGAAATCAATTTAATAAATAAATTTTGAGTCCTAAACCTAAAACTACATTCGATAAAATTTATGAATCTCTGCACATCACTATTGTCAATAAAGTAATACAATTATTTCCTTCAAAGTCGTTATCAATTAATACGGAACTTCATGAGCGGACAAACGTCAAACCGGCCATCATAGCGTGCCGCTAGAGTAAGCAGTCGCACGAATTAGCTGGAATGCGCGAGCATTCCAGCGAATTCGAGCGCCTTCTCGCGTCATGAGGCGAAAGTGACGCTTCCATTCCATTCCATTCCAGGGCGGTATAAATTGGGCCTAAGACTTGGACTTGGAACGTGCTTCCTTAGAAGATGTCTAATTATTTTTTGTGAGGTAGGTACTCGAGATAGACGTACCAGATAGCACGGTCGCTGGAAAAGCATTTCGTATCAGAAAAGTTGAACAAAAACGTTTCGCTCAAACATTTACATACAATTCTGTGAGCCCGTCTAGTTTTGAAATTGCATATTACTTACTATAATTTTTATGGAAATCTGACAAACAATACAGAAACAGATATTAGTTTCCAGAGCGTGTCTACAAAATTTCATTGGCTTTGATTTGTTAACATTCAAATGAGAATTTTAAAAAGTCTTTATTAGAAAAGACTAGCGCTATGAACCCTAATATTTCTGAGTTTATTATTAATTCTCTCGAGAACTCGACTCTCATAAAGTGAAATAACTTTTTAGTTCTCTTTCGGAATGAATTGTCTTGAACTCGATGCATGTTAATTGAAACAGACAAAGACGTTGTCTCGTGTCTACAGTGTACAATAAAAACAGACGATGCGACGTACCCCACTTTGCATGCAAATCGGAGACTTAATGTAAGTGAGTAAGATAGAAAAAGATAGAATTATCGTACATATTTTTGCATGCATCATATATATTTCAACACTATTTAGGGTTCCGTAGTAAAACAACGAACCCAAACATTTTCGTCCGGTCCATCTGTCCGTCTATATTTTTGCTAGAGCCATTTTATTCAAACGCTATTAAAGCTATAAAGTTGGAATTCGGCACAGTTATTGATACCGCTATTTTAAAGAAAAAAAAATTAATTTCCTAACATGAAAAGCCAAAGTTGAAAACAAATTTTACGTACCTGATCGTTGAATGAGTATTTTTATTTGAGTGAGTTGAGTTATTTGTTTCACGATAGCGGTTATAATTTCATACTACTTATATGGAAGAAATCAAAGAAAAAGTACCTAGATAGTTATATATTTTAAGTTTTAGTTGACTGCAACACAGTTTTATAACTAATGCAGTAATCAAGGTGCATTGTAATTTCTGTTTTTAAACATATTTAATGTGTCTGAATAAATAAATTTAATTTTTTTTAATGGAAAGAAACACACCGCATCACTTCAAACTTTGCAACAGTATAATAGTATACGTAACGATAATGGATGACACGGATACAAAGCAAGGATAATCCAGACGATAGAAGTTCATAGCATTGAACTTGACAGGTCTGGTGACGATAAAGTGCTTCAGTTCTATGAGGGAATGGCGTTCATCGTTACCTGAAATTTTAATGAGCTTTCGTTAGGTAAAGAAAAAGATATACGCACAGTGCATATATAACAAACTACATTATAGGAAAAATTAAACCGACTTCAAAAAAATTATGCAAGTCCAAAATATACAATTGCAAAAAAAAGTATGCAGCAATCACAGATAAATCGGTGAACTATGAATCAAAAATACCCAAATCGCTTCAAGTGTACCTATAAAATTTGAAGAGTTCCCTCGATTTCTCCAGAATCTCATCACTCTGACCTGATGATCATGGGACCACCTGAGAAGTATACCATTTCAAACAAAAGAAGAATTTTTCAAATCGATCCAAGCGACTTTGAGTAATCGGGAAAGATACATAAAACGCAGGTTCTGACGAATTGAGAACCTCCTTCTTGTTTTAAAATATGTAAGCACTAGCTGATCCCCGCAACTTCGTTCGCGTAGATATAGGTTTTTATATAGGATCGGATCGGATCCCATAATTCTTTTATGTACCTAAACTAAATGTAGCCTAAGTTACTCCTTAAACATCACCTATCTGCCATTGAAAGTTCCATTAAAATCGATCCAGCCGTTTCGAAAATTAGCTGGAACAAATAGACAGACCGACAAACATAAATTTAGATGCACACCAGTTTAAAATAAGCCGTACGTTCAAAGATCCGCGTCCCAAGTTATTTGAACCCAATACATGTCTGTCATTTCTGAAATAAAAAATCTATGACCTTGAAATATTTACGGGACAATATATAAAGTACTACGTTTCTAACAAAAAAAGAATGAGTTAAATCGAACTACCCGTTAATGAATTACAGCGAAATACACGTTTTAACTTTCTTCCCCTCTCCCAAGCGAACCGTGCTGAATTTCGGGATAAAAAGTATCCTATGTCCTACCTCGGAGTATAAACTCAAATCGTACCAAGTTTCATTTGAATCCATTCAGTAGTTTCGGCGTGATGCGCGGCCAAGATACAGACAGACAGACAGACAGACAGACAGACAGACAGACAGACAGACAGACAGACAGACAAAAATGAAAAAAATTGCAGTTTTGGCTTCAGTATCGATTATACAGTGCCCTCCAATAAAAATTTTCAAAATATCTTCAATGTACAGAATTGGATCTGTTACAGTTTTATTATATTACTAGCTGTTGCCCGCGACTTCGTCCGCGTTAAACAATTTTAAACGGGAACCCTTTGTTTCCCCGGGATAAAATAGTAGTCTGTCACTTTCCAGGTCCTCAACTAAAAAAATGCGACTGCAAAAAATCACGTCAATCTGTAGTTAAATGTCCGATGATAATAATATGTTGAAAGGAAACCCCCCTTGAGGTGGATTTTCGTCAAATTTTTCTTAGCTTATGCCTACCTACCCCCTAGAAAGAACCTAACTTCCAAATTTCAAGTTAATAATAACAATAACTTAAATTTCACGTAAAAAGTTTCATCCCCTTTTTTACCACCCTTAAGGGGAGATTTTCCTGAACAACTTACACAGGTTTTTATTATTTAAAATTTATAATCTAAATGCCTATTTTCATATCTGTAACTTCAAAAACATAGAACTTTCATATAACCTTCCTACCCCCATTTTACCCCCTTAGGGGAGGATTTTCGTGAAATCTTTTCTAGGCTGATATCTAAGCCCTAGAATGAACCTATCTTCTAAATTTCAAGTTGATAATAACAATAATTAAAACTTAACATAAAAACTTTCAACCCCTATTTTACCACCCTTAAGTGAAGATTTTTCAGAATAAAATACACAGGTTTATATTATTTAAAACCAATAATCTAAATGCCGATTTTCAGGTCTGTAACTTTAAAAACATAGGACTTTCATACAAACTTTCTACCCCCATTTTACCCCCTTAGGGGAGGATTTTAGGGATACTAAATAGCCTATAACCTTCCCAGAAATTGTACTACCAAATGCAAAAAGAATTTTTCAAATCCGACTGGTACTTCCAGAGATTAGCGCGTTCAAACAAACAAACTCTTCCGCTTTATTATATTAGTATAGATATTATCTTAAAGGTACCTTCATGTATAGAAAATTGTGTACCTTACTACTTGTGTACTTGCTCTACCTAATGCAAAAGCTTTATTTTATTTGAAGTAAGTATAATAACTTAACTTTATTTTATTTGAAGTATAAAAAGCTGTGATAGCCTAGTGGTTAGGACGACCGACTTCTAATCGGAGGTCGTGGGTTCGATCCCGGGCACGCACCTCTAACTTTTCGAAGTTATGTGCGTTTTATGTATTTAAATATCACTTGCTTTAATGGTGAAGGAAAACATCGTGAGGAAACCTGCATGCCTGAGAGTTCTCCATAACGTTCTCAAAGGTGTGTGAAGTCTGCCAATCCGCTTGGCCAGCGTGGTAGACTATGGCCAAAACCCTTCTCACTCTGAGAGGAGACCCGTGCTCTGTAGTGAGCCGGTAATGGGTTGATCATGATGATGATGATGAATAACTTATCTTACCAGTTTTCTTATTTATAATCAGGTCGTCGATTAAACGAATGATTCTCTCGGTCTCTCTGTAATTCTGTTCGCAATGGTTCATACCGCGAAGTAGCATGCACAGATTGGAGGTAACCCTCATCAAGGCTGATACGACTGTTAAACAATCGGCGTCGTAGGTAACGCCCTGATACCCGGCATCCTGGAACCAATAAACTTTCATCGCAATAAAAAAACACTAACCCTTACTTCAAAGAAAAAAATCACAAAAATATCTGAAACATCTAAAACTTGTATGTTACGTAAATTCAATTAAAGTGGCACAAAGATATTGGAATCTTAGCAAATCTTTATATTATACTAGCGGTTCGCCCCGGCTTCGCCCGTGGTACATAATATATAGCCTATAGCACTCAAGGATCACGTGCATATCCAATGGGGAAAGAATTTTTAAAATCGGTCCAGTAGTTTCCGAGATTAGCGCGTTCAAACAAACAAACTCTTCCGCTTTATTATATTATTAGTATTAGTATAGATTATTGAAATTTCTGAGTGCGTGTTTTTCTAATTCATCTCCTTCTAAAGGGCTTGACCGATTTTGATGGTTCTTGAATGGTTCTTAGCTATTGTTGTCAATATATAGAAATTTTAAATGAGGTCAGTGGCAGGACAACGTCTGCCTACCGACTTCGCTAGTAAATGTATAAAATACAGTATTAAATGTAACTGTAAAGATAAACGAAGTTATAATGACTACAATAATTAAAATCATCGATTTCAATCTTACCGCAAGTTCCATAATCTGCCTGATGATCAAGTTCATCAGCATCACCATATCGAATAGAAACGTTAAGTTATTGAGGAGAACCTGAAGTGACAATTTTTATAGGTAAATCTTTCAAAATCATGGAAACAAGGTTTCAAAAATTTAAATCAATATTTATACTTTTATGTGAAGCCCACAGTCCTGCAGTTCTTGTTATACTGTAGGTATAATAGTAAGTGATGCCTGCTTCAAACTAATAACTTTATTTATTTAACTTACCCTCAATCCATAAGCAGTGTTAATAAAATCACACTGTTCTATCAAAAGCAAATAGCATCTTCTTAACCATAAAATAACATCACATTGATTACAACAAACGATTTTCAGGCTATCTAGACGATTTATTTTCTGGTCAGGAAGCATGCCACCAAGTTTAATGATATCATCGCCATTAAACAAAACTTCTAAAGAATTTCCAATCATTTTTAAACGATGCAAAACTTGGATGGCATGAGAAATCGTATCCAAAGTGCTGATAACTTTAATACTAACGAAGAAGTAATCGATATAAAAGATAGTAGACTTAACCCAGCCGACATCCATGACCAAAGCAATGTAATCCACTACTGAAATGAGTCCACTGACAAAAATGAATAAGGAGCATGTTCTGAATATACAACTTCTGGTTTGCGTATATCTTGGCATACCGAGCACTCTATCTATATACTCGTAAAGCGAATAGTACTCCAAATAATCGTTTCTGTGCCTAAAAACGGAATAAACATCAACCATATATTGGAAACAAGCCGTAATGTAGACGAGCTGAATTAAATTATTAAAGCTTATAATGCCAGGACTTATAAAAGTCTGAAATTTAATATAGAGGATGCAGACGTTGGCGATGAATAAAACGGATATTATTACAGTAATTCTGCAATTGGACCAAAAATATTGTATCTTCCCTTCACGTCGCGTGATGCATGACAATCCGAACACTTTCAAAACGTGGTTCAAAGGTTCCACAGTTGACAAAACATCAGGTTTGGAGTTATTCTTGTCCATGACTAAAGCCTTCTTTTTCGATGACCAGGAAAGTACTGAAAAGACAAAATTAGTTTTTATTGATGGCATTTTCTAATTACTTAACATGCAAATGCAATTCAACATGATGAAGGTTTTTCGTTTTGTTCATCTATTATGAAACGTTAATTACAGTTCCTGCTGATATTATATTTTTCTATTAATAGATTGTTTTACATAGTAAAATTAGTATTTTTAATCACTTGCTTACTTCGAACAATAATCTGCACCCATTGCCACATAAGCCAACGTGTATAATATTACTAGCTGATGCCGACGACTTCATCCGCGTGGATGCATACAATCTTCATAAAATCATCCCCTATCTAAGCCACTTTGGGGTAGAACTTTCAGAAGTCCTAAAACACGTAGTTCTTTATTTTGACCGAAAGCCTAAATACATTGTCAGATTTTCAAGTATCCTTTTCTTAGTGTATGCCTACATCATAAAAGGAAATTACTGTCAAAAATAGTTTTTAACCTTTGTGGGTTTAGACTGTAGGTACGTTGATAGATCACTGACAGTCAGGATAAGTCTTTTTACTATACCTATACTAGCTTTTGCCCGCAGCTTCGGTCCCGCTTTATACATAATTCAAACTCCCTTAGGTGTTGAATTTTCAAAATTCCTTTCTTAACGCTTGCCAACGTCACCAAATATGTATGCTAATAGCCCGATCCGTCCAGTAGTTTGACCTATGTGGTTATCAGTCAGTCAGTCATCTTTTCCTTTTATTTTATTTTTTTATTTATACAACTTTATTGCTTAGAATATTTACTAACCTAAGGTACAGGAAAAACTTACAACATATATTTAGATTAGATACAATTCAAGTCAAGAGCCTGTTACCCAAGAGATGACATTTAAAACGACGTGAAACAATCCATTCATTAGGTTGTAAAGGTCAGGTCGATACGAGCGCCAGCTGTGGGCGTTGTTCGCTACGAGCAGGCTACATTCATCATGCAGACACACTGGCCGGGGCGCATCTTGCGCTGACAGCTGGCTGCGACGCTGGAAACGGAAATAGCGCTGGCTACGTTCTAATAATACAATGAATATTAAAATGTACTCTGATTTTTAATACCGTGGAATTCTGACGTTTCTTAATGTTACCAGAGATAAAACATTTCCCACAAAAAAGATAAATATATATATAATAAAGATAAATTCATAACTTACATATAAATAAAAATCAATTGCCTTCAGTAGATATGACAAATGCCTGACAGATATTTCAGGTACTTTCATCTTTAGTTTGAGGTAAAATCGAACTTCTGGTGGTAACCCTGTTTTTCATACAAATAACTTATTCTATTTTTAAATGACAACTGTCAGAATTTCACCGAATTAAATATCATACTATAGTAAGTATTATGAAGCTCTATTACGAACTAGTAAGACCGCGGCCTCCCTTTCTGGGGAACCGAGTTCGATCCCTGGTGCGCACTTTTAACTTTTCGGAACTCGAAATGCTATTTACCTAATTGTTTTAACGGTGAAAGAAAATATCGGAAGGAAACTTACATGCGTGTGAAGTCTACTAATCCGCACTTGACCAGCGTGGTAGACTACGGCCTAAACCCTTTTCATTCTAAGAGGAGACCTGTATTCTATAGTGGATTGATAATAGGTTGATGATGATGATTATTATTATGAAGCGCACTAATAGTAAGCTTAGCTTGTTTATCTGGTATTCTTTGCAGTGTATTTAAAATGGTAATGTTCAATAGACGTCCTGTGTTGGTCATAGTACGTCTCTTGTGAGGATCGTCACAGGACACGATCTTGTGTCACTTGCATCCAGTAGCTACCAACGATTTAATCGAGATCGTCTGTCCACCTAGGTTCCGCTGTCAGAACCTCTGTCACGGAGGTCTACAGCCTCAGCCGTATTAGATAGCCAGTTGAATCACAGAACATGTGTTACTATAGCGTCTATCACTTCTATAAAAAGTAAACAAACGTGAAACTCAAAGATATCAAAGGAAACAAGAAAGATATATAAAGACTAGTAGGGCGCGTGGGTGCGCGGCCCGCAAGCGGACCGCGAGGTTTCGCTTTCGAGTATTTTGGTTTGAGCAGCCTCCATCTATCTCTCCCCTATTCCTAATCCTCGATCATTATCACTCTCCATATTTTTTCTTCGAATCATTCTGCTCATCAAGTAGAACTTAAGGTCTTAATCATCTTTTGGCAAAAACCACTCTTCCATCTTTTATACTTGGTGAGATAGACACCGATGTTTGTATGGCCACCATTTGGACTTTTTTTCAGCTCACTGCCAATTGGATGATGTTTCGAGTATTTTTTGTTTGAGCACCTCCTACCTATCTTCAATACCCTGCCCGGGCTCCTCAACCAACTTCCAAACCCTCAATCATCATGTCTTCCCATATTGTTCTTTGAGAGTTCTCAAAAAAACCGCATTAAAGCCTTGCATAGTTCACAACTTGTAGTCTCTTCAATATTCGCCATACATTTTCTATGGAAAAATAAATTCCGCCATTTTGAATTTTTTTTCAATTC
This sequence comes from Melanargia galathea, assembly GCA_920104075.1. Lineage (NCBI taxonomy): Eukaryota > Metazoa > Arthropoda > Insecta > Lepidoptera > Nymphalidae > Melanargia > Melanargia galathea. The sequence continues at coordinate 25,484,024 of OV049855.1, forward strand.
ATCAAGTAGACCTTTGGATCCTGATCATGTTTTGCTAAGAAACAACTCTTTCATCTTTTATACCCTTCGAGATGGACACCGACGAAATTTGTATGGCGGCCATCTTTTTTTCGCCATTTTGAATTTTTTTTCGGCTCACTGCCAATTGGATGACGTTTCGAGTGACATTTGTTCGAGCACCCCCCACCTATCTTCAATACCTTAAGCGTGCTCTTCAACCGTCTCCGAAATCCTCAATCATCAGCTCTCTCCATATTTTTCCTCTTAATGAATTTTTGTCCTCTATACGAAACCATTTGTGAAAAAAAAATTTTTCATACAAAATTTTACAGGAGAGGCGATGAATGAGTCAGTGAATCAGAACGAACAGCTATATATATATTAATAGATATATTACATTTCAGCCCTAATTTTCTTAAGAGCGGCAAAATATAAAAGTTTCAAATTCAGTCAGATTGTATACTTATATTTTATTTGAAAAAGGAAATAATAAAATTAGCGTTCCGTACTGAGAGGGTATCGAATCGTTTTGGCATCCATCTTGATTTCACTAGACGAATGGGTGTTTGATTGTACGGAACCATTTCTGCCCGAGTGCGAGTCGCTCTCGGTTAGTTTTTTATTAGATTTCACCTGCAAACTACAAAACTATAAAACTCTCGTTCCCGTTTATATTTTTACGATTGTTGTTATTCCTACGTTCGTACAACTGGGCACAACTTTTCTTTTCTTTTTGTCGCTGGAACTTTTGCGAGTCGCTACGGGGCAATGAGCGATTCAATAAATTGGCTCGAAGCACCGCGGGCTCTTAAAAAGGCTATGCACCTCGCTTTTGTATCGCCTATTACGCTTTTATTGTTATGATTTCTGTTTAACAGTTCCATAAAGGATACCAAGTTTGTATATGGTATTGGTTTATATTATAGGTTTTTAAATCCAAAAAAAGTCATCGTCGTCTCAACCAATAGACGTCTACTGCTGGACATATACCTCTTGCAAGGATCGCCACAGAACGCGATCTTGAGCCGCTTGACCCATCGGCTGCCAGCGACTCGCTTGAGATCGTCCGTCCATCTAGTCGTGATCTTCCCACGCTTCATGTACCGGTGCGAGGACGCTCATAAATTAAAGAATTCAGACTTGTGTCCAAAGTGCATTTTTTCTAAATTAACTTAACCAATGCTTGACATAGGGTTGATGTTAACTTGAAAAGTTATTACACAGGGCTGAGGTGTTAGTTTGAGTTGAGTTGAGTGAAAAAAAGAAAGACGTCTAAAATTAGCGTCAACATAGATAGGTCTAGAATTATATTGACGGCTACGTCTTAGTGCTTTTTCATTACATAATTCATCTTTTTCATTAAAAACTACTCGCTCACACCCAAAATTAATTCTACTATGCGAGATTGAATAATAATTTGATCTATACCTCCCACGGATTTTATAAATCGGTTGAGATTTAAGTCCGTGACTACTGGACAAGTTTTACAATTAAAAAAGACTTTGGACAATCTGTCGAAAAATTAAATTGGATTAGATTGATTAGTTATATTAATTTCGGTCGTTAAAAAAATAGTTATTGATTTACACGCGAAGAAAGATTTTAATTTAACGCAAATCATAGACAAAAAATAGAAAGTTTCGTTATTTCAAGCGCCGATCCCTTTTATTAAAAAATTCATGTCTTACTTTATTTTCATGGACATTATTGGTCGCTAGGGGGTGCTTGAGATTTTATTGCCTGCGTTTTCGCTGGGCGTTTTTCTTTCTTTTATTGTTTCAGTTTTGTATAGGTACATGGGCGAAATCGTAGCCTATTATTATTTCGTGCCGTGAAAAGAGACACAGTTTCGAGTGTTTTGACAGACGGGCGTTTTAAATAATTTCAAACTAAGTAAATAAGTTATAAATTGTTTGAAGACGTTTTCTTTTGTTCAGAAATCCAATACTTAATTTAAAAGTTATCTCTTGATAGATTTATTATTAGATGAATCTCAGAACACTTTTCTGCTCGGAGTTAATAGTGTACCTATAGGTATAGGTACACTATTAACTCCGAGCAGAAAAGTGTTAGTTAAACTTAGTTTTTGGTCTAGTAATTAGCTTAAACTCGTGCCGTGAGTGTAGAAGATTCTAAATTCACACTAATTTATAAGCGTATCTGTCTGTCGGTTTGTTATATTTCAAGATTTCACCGTTGGCCGATCTTAAGGATTTATTTTTTATTTTTTTAGAATTTGCAAAGAGATAGCTTGCATCCTGTAAACAGAAAAAGGATACTTTAAAAAAATTTACAAATCAACTTAAACCAAACAGAGCGTTCAGAACGCGGCGTTTAAATGTCCGTTTGTGGTGATGCTTGTTAGTTGTTTGCACTACATTCGGATGGTGTTTTCCTAAACACGCCTTGAATTCGGGAAACGCTTTTCCGTTACAGCACTGCGTTACGTTGGCAACTTCAGACGAGTGAACAGAAATAACGATCAAACTAAATCTTTTGTTTAAACTTTTAAAGTATACGATATACCTATATTTTAAAAATATTTTATTAAATATTTATACAGGATTTTACCTGCGGTTTTGCTCGCACGTTTAAAGGTTGTAAATGTAAAGTAATAGAATCAGTTAGTTATACTTTACAGGTTTAGTTGTGAGTTCATACACTATGGCTTTCTTTCGACCTTCGATCAATATTATACTATTATACTAGAATCTAGATAATAATAATATGTAGTCCCTAATTATAATTAAACATGACATAAAATTAGACATTTTAGAAATTCCACGACTTTCATCACTCCCTGATATTCTAGTCGCACAACCTTAAAACTTATCTAAAAACCTACTCTGATATTGATACTCTACATTCAAGAAACTGCATCAAAATCAGCCAAGTACTTTTTCAGGAAAATTGTAAAAATAATTATGTAGCTAGGTATGTTTCATGTTGAAAATGACTAAAATTTCCTCTCTTAGAGTGAATCTAGTGTTAAGAGTGGGTACGACAAAAGTGCAACGGGTGGGGTTTGAACCGGTCACCTTTGAGATCTGAATCCGCTTCTTGCCCGTTGAACTATTGAGGTATAATTGGGGTAAACACACATTCGCAAGCTCAAGGCAATATATTCGGGGAACAACTACAAATGTCCGCTATTATCCGCGACCGATATTTAATCGGGTTAACCCACAAATCTCGTAGGACGGTTGGATACTGAGACACAGATGCTAGAATGAATTGAGTAGGGCGTTTTTAGGATGCGGCAACTAATATCACTGACCGAACTAAAAAAAAATACACATTTGTCCTGATGGCTGTGACTTCAAAGTCATAATAAAATATTTATTATCAGGAACCGAACTCAGTTCTTTCAGCAATTAAATATGACTTGCTTTAACGGTGAATGAAAACATCGTGAGGAAACCTGCACGCCTGAGAGTTCTCCATAATGTTCTCAAAGGCGTGTGAAGTCTACTGATCTGCACTTAGCCAGCGTGGTGAACTACGGCCTAAACCCTTCTCATTCTGAGAAGAGACCCGTGCCCTGTAGTGGGCCGGTAATGGGTTGATGATGATGATGATGAACCCAGTTCTTTCATTCGAACCTGCGATCCATGAGGCTTAAGGATCCCTGAGGTTTAACATTAGTCCATCACGGTATTTTGATAACAAAGGCCGCCTTTAGCTTTAGTTATCGTAAGTAATTATCATTTCACCTCTATATACCTACCTACTTGTAAAATTGTTCTTCAAACAGTGTAGTGTTTCATACTAATATTATAAATGCGAAAGTTTGTGTGTGTGTGTGTGTGTGTGTGTGTGTGTGTGTGTGTGTGTGTGTGTGTGTGTGTGTGTGTGTGTGTGTGTGTTTGTTACTCTTTAACGCCACAACTACTGTACGAATTTGGTTGAAATTTTGAATGGAAATAGACTTAACAGGCTATAAGGCTTAAATAGGCTACTTTTTATCCTGGAAATCCATGATTTTGAAAAAACCGAAATGTATAGTTATAGCTATAGATAAATTACTATAGCAAACTTCCTTGAAAGTAGGTATAAAGGTTGGAAAAGGGAGCGGGAACGGGAACCGGAAATCCACGATTCCCTCGGGATTTGTGAAAAACCGAAATTCACGCAGGCGAAGCCGCGGACAGAAGCTAATTTTGAATAAAAAATCTTTGACTTCATCTATCTATCTATCTATAATTATCTATTACGTATCCAAACGGAAATATAAATTCTCCCTTACTCCGTTTCGTCGTCCAATCCTCAGACACATTAATCTGCAACAATGTTTGCATTGTATATTTTATTATCTGCGGCGTCCTAGCGACTGAACTACTCTCGTGGATGAAGTATTTATGTGGGATTTTGTGGGTACATACCCTTATCCTTCATAATAAGTTTTCTTCTGGGATTTATTTAACGTAGGAAATATTATCAAGTGTTGTACGGGGTACGTTTTGTATATACGTACGTTAAGTAAAAGGTAATGATTATTGAGGGCATAAGAAGGTATTACATTATCTTGTCTATACTGAAAGAAATTCCCGGAGGTTCCTTCTGATGTTTTCCTTCCTTACTTCAGTAAGGAAAATTCAGAATACTGCAAAATTTAGGTATATCAATAGGAAAAATTCTCCCTTCTGAAAGTAGTTAAGTTGCTCTAATAGTTAAATAATTCTAATTGTTTAGTCTAAATTATATGATGGTGATAGTTAAAAAAAAACCTTTTGGCTTTGCCGTATTCTGGTAATAAAACTCAAAGGGATAAAATAGGAATTTGATATTTGTATGAAGCGTGAGTGAAGCCGCGAGCAAAAGCTAGTTTTTAATAAACATTATTAAAAACTAGCTTTTGCTTTTGATTTTATTTGAATATGTATACTATGGCAAATGAAGACCGAATCAGCACCGAAGTTTAATTTAATCAAAGGCCTAAACGGGTCACAAAGGGTGCACATGTATGTACCTACATACCTACACGGCGCCGCGCCGTATTGTTTCATTAGCAACGCAATAGCTCATAGCCGAGCGTCACTACCTCCCGGCTCCCGCTGAGCTCGCTCCGATCTCGCGCATTTCGCTGCGTGAACGATTTGTTCCAATTGAATCTATGTTTATGACATAATCTGATGTAAAATACGGGTATATTTGTTTGTTGGTTGATATTTCGATCCAGTTGCATGGATCGTGGTCACGGCGAAACTGCAGTGCTGCGGGGGAGAGAGGGGGGGCTGAAGCTTTTACGGGCAGTATCGAACTACCCGCTTTCTCACTCTTTTCTATGTTTATGGCTTTGTAGAGTGAAACTGGTGCTTCAGGAAATGTATTATACTACGTGTAGACTGTGGTCGTCAAACGTTGAGACGTCCACTGCTGGACACAGGTCTCTTGTAGAGACTTTTACACGCCGTGGTCTTGCGTCGCTTGTGTGCAACGGCTCGATGCAACTGTCTGATGTCGTCGCTCCACCTAGAGGGAGATACGCCAATACTGCGATTTCCGGTGCGCTGAAAATTATATGCTTAGGGCTCCGATTTCTATAGGTTCTTTGAATTATACGCTCAATTTATTGCCATTTCAGCTTCGGGATTCGTTGAGCTAGGGATCTGTCTCTCGTCTGTTCTGGTGGGAGGCTTTGCCGTGGATAGTTACCACCCTACCGACAAAGCCTGACAAAGATCTAGAGCTCCGGTACGATGCCGCGTAAAAATCGATCAGGGATATTTAAGGGTTTAATAATAAACTGCCATACCTCTCCCAGGTCAGCCCGCTTCCACCTTACGCTGCACCGTCACTTACCATCATGTGAGATTGCAGTCAAGGGCTTACATATACAATAGGCTTACATATATAATACATAGAAAAAGGGCACATAATAAATGGAAAGCTGTGATAGCCTAGTGATTAGGACGACCGACTTCTAATCGGAGGTCATGGGTTCGATCCCGGGCACACACCTCTAACTTTTCGGAGTTATGTGCGTTTTAAGTATTTAAATATCACTTGCTTTAACGGTGAAGGAAAACATCGTGAGGAAACCTGCATGCCTGAGAGTTCTCCATAACGTTCTCAAAGGTGTGTGAAGTCTGCCAATCCGCTTGGCCAGCGTGGTAGACTATGGCCAAAACCCTTCTCACTCTGAGAGGAGACCCGTGCTCTGTAGTGAGCCGGTAATGGGTTGATCATGATGATGATGAATAAATGGATCCGTGCTCGTTTATTGACTGCACGGCCCCAATTGGAACATACCTATCATACATGTATTAATTAATTCCCAGCTCGCTAGTGCAATAGTGCTTCACAATAATTGCTTTTGAATTACACCAAATCATTACTATTCTGTGATGCTATGTGCTTTTTATCGGAGACATTAATTGTAAGGTAGCAAGTAATATGCGTATTCAATGCAATTCCTTTATTTGTAAGTAACATAATTTTTTTCAAAGAAAAATGAACCGACTTCAAACCATTCGAACTAAAAAGTTTAAAATAATTTTTTTTCATTTAGATTGACGATTAAACTACCTAACTCAAATGATATATAATTTTTTGAAGTCGGCGCCAAATGACTCATACTTTTCAAGTCGAAAATATCCTCCCCGAATTCGATTCCGACGAATTGAATGTGGTTTGGCGCCGACTCCAAAAAATTATATATTATTTGAGTTAGGTAGTTTAATCGTCAATCTAAATGAAAAAAAATTATTTTAAACTTTTTAAGTAGTTCGAATGGTTTGAAGTCGGTTCATTTTTCTTTGAAAAAAATTATTTTATGCTTTTTAGTGATTTGTTTTCTTTATATTAATAATAATATAAATGAGAACTATGTAAAATAGATTGTGACCTATATATTATTAATTATTATTAAATATCCTGTGACATATTACATACATTTTATGTGTCATACTAAGTATAGGAGAATGGTTTTATAATGTTCTAACCCAACCTAACCTAACTTCCGATCTATACGAGATTAGTTTGTATGCGTACTACTCTTGTATAATTTGGAAGACCTTGATTAAAAAGTAATTTACAATCTATACGCGACCAGTTTCACACCCTTGCAGTTTGATACACGTAACTGCATATCATGCAGAATGCAATACATGCACTAACTCCAAGGAATCACTCTATAGTACAGCTGTACTGACTTCGGCCCAAAAGTTTTTGCAAAAGGTCAATGTTACGTAGGCGTAGCAGAGTGAAGTCTTTGGACAGAATAGGTATATTAGACTTCAGCAATAGGTCTGGCAATATCAGAGAACATATTAGTGACATATGTATACATTTATGGTTATAACTTCGTATGTAAGAATGATAACTCAATGTGTTATATACTAAAACCTTCTCGAAAGTATGTAGATTACGATAGTTAAAACTTCATCAAAATCGGTTCATTAGTTGCGGAGATAATCGCGAACATACTTACATACATACATACATACTTACATACATACTTACATACATACTTACATACATACATACGGGTCGAATACAGAACCTCCTTTTTTTGAAGTCGGTTAAAAATGAGGAAAAATTTTCATCGTAATGGTGGTTGCCGGGAGAACCAGCTCACCTAATCTACGCCTGATCTCTTTCTGATCGTGTCACATTGGCATTTCATAAGACTATGAGAGTGAAGGAATAGAGAGTGCAACTGTGTATGCGCGCACACTATGATAACTGCTGTGTGGCCGCCGTGGTCGAAATCCGGTCGGAAGGATTATTATAGAATAGAATAGAAAAGTTTTTTATTCAAATAAACTTTTACAAGTACTTTTAAATCGTCAATTGAATCTACCACTGGTTCGGAATGCAGTTCCAACCGAGAAGAACCAGTGAGAAACTCGGCGGTTGCTCCTTTTAAAAAATAACAATATAACGATTTATGTAAGTAGGTACATGATTGAAATGCCGTCTCGCGCATTGCTGGAACGAGTTCAATCCATGCTTTTTTATCTATACTAATAAATAAAATTGAAGTGTCTGTCTGTAATATCGAAATAACTACCTCATATTAAGCTCATATGGTTATTTGAACGCTACCATAACCGAATCACACGTTTTTAAAATTTTTGTCTGTCTGTCTGTCTGTCTGTCTGTCTGTCTGTCTGTCTGTCTGTTTGAACGGGCTAATCTTCGGAACGGCTGAACCGATTTTGACGGGACCTTCACATACAAGTAGAGAATTAACCAGGGAGTAACATAGGCTACTTTCTTAACCGACTTTCAAAAAAGGAGGAGTTGTGTTTTTCTACCTATGTACACCGATATCTCCGAGATTTCTGAACCGATTTGCGTAATTTTTTTTTTAATCGATAGAGAAACATTGCGACCCTGTTCTATAAAAAATTTGGATTCCAACTCCTCAATCCTGATGCTGTAGGGGACCTAATCCCCAAAACTAATGGGTTTTAGTTTTCGGTTATTTAAATTGATATTGGGGGTACCAATTAAAGACTTTATTGTTGAATGAACTCGAGTAGGTACATATCCAACTCCTCAACCCTGATGCTGTAAGGAATTGTATTCCGAAATCGTGGGGATCCCACGGGATTTTTCCGTTTTGGGGACGGGTTTCTACAGATAAGCTACTTTTTGCTCTGGAAAATCAAAAGTTCCCACGGGATTTTTAAAAACCTAAATTCACACGGGCGAAGCCGTGGGCATCATCTAGTCGTTTATATAATCTTCAATTGTATAATAAGCTTTTTTTATGAGCATACTTTTAACAGAGTTCTTAAACTTGTGTAAAGGCAAGTCTAAGATTGCTTGTGGAATTTTGTTATAGAACATTACGCCCATTCCCACAAACGACTTTCGGACCTTTACACGTGCTTACGAATCGACAAATGAATCTACCACTGGTTCGGAATGGTGCTTACAATTCTACACATGTGAAGTATAGTTAATACCAACAAACGTTCAAACAAAAAAGTCAAAAGACCACAATGGTGGATACAAAAATTCTCTTCCGGAAATAAAATCTCTGGTGGTGACAATCAACGCTTTTCCAATTGTCAGGTCAACTGACGGCTCCGTTCGTATGAAAAATGGCTTTCATATTTTGAAAGGAACGAATGGATCGCATCGTATCTTTTGTGTCGACTTCATCCGGATATTTCTCAGAGGTGGTTTTAATATCTGTATTTTAAATTCTTTATGGTGTATGAAGTTGAACTCCTTTGTGGTAGATTTTGAGGTTTATCACTAAGGAGTGATAAAATGCGACATGCGACAGCAACATGCGACAGCGACATGCGACAGCGACACGCGTCAGCTACACGCGACAGAGACACGCGACAGCGAAACGGTACAGGGACACACGACAGCGACACGCGATAGTGATACGTAACAGCGACACGCGACACTTAGCTAATTAAGCTTCACTCAAAGACTGCTATCTATGGCTATATACAACGTTAGTTTTACTTTACGCAAAACCTGAAAGTAGTTTGTTCAGAATCAGTAATAAAATCGAATCCAACCATTTTTATATAGTGTTATATTTTTGTCCAAAAATATTTTGAAATCTTACAAGCTTAGACACAATGATTTACCGCGCATCAGCTGACGTTCGGCACACAGCGGCGGTCATTCAACTCGCGTCGATCGCTAGGCGCTGCGGCGACGGCTTGCGGTGACCATTTTTTTCGAGGACAACGACGCAACATAACAAGCTTATAACTTCGTTACTTTTCATTATATTTTTTTGAAATTTTGTATAAATATATTTGACACGTGTTTCGGTTTTTGCGCAAAGTAAAACTAACGTTGTATATAGTCGCGCGTCACGATCGCTCTATTAGTTTTGCCGTATAAGATCCATACCATTCAAATATATTCGTAGATGCTTTTATTTTAAGTGAACAAAAGTAGCGTTTTGTTTTTCGGTTTAAAAAGTGGTAGGTAATCATAATATTTTAAAATAATATTCATCATGTAAAACGCATAAAGGCTTCGGGGCTTGGAAATTCAAGCCTGAGAATAAAATTCACCTTGAGGAAATCCTGTCAACTTTAAGTGTTTATCACGGGTACTAAAGTGTGGTCCCAAATGTAAGCAAAAGCGATTTGTGGACTAGAATATTTATAACTTGTTTATGCTCGCTCATATGTTGGAACTACCATCCATTACCTATACTTATATTAAGGTTGTCCGTAGAGAAAACTCTATTAGCGTGATTTAGATTCATGTGGCAACATCTAGTTTATTAATTGTTCATTGATTTACTGTAGCTTGTGACTGCTGTAGATCCTTTGTATGATAGTTTTAGCTTAAAGTTATTCTGAAGCTGAACCAAAAATAAAACGCGTCTTAATATATCAAGAAGAAAGAAAAAACGAGCAAAATTGTATATCAAAGAAAAATTTTAAAGGACTGTGTGCTTAGTCTAAATCGGAGCACTCGAAAACGAACTCGAAAACTATTGATCGATTTCAGAGTAAAATAGACCTAAAATGGCTTGTATTAAGGTTTGAGTTCGCCAATACATTCAGCATTGTTCGAATGCTGAATGTATTGGCGAACTCAAACCTTAATGCAAGCCATTTTAGGTCTATTTTACTCTGAAATCGATCAATAGTTTTCGAGTTCGTTTTCGAGTGCTCCGATTTAGACTAAGCACACTGGTCATAAGTTTAATCGCAAATAATGAAACTCGAAACTCCTCGGCAAAGATCAGTTAAGGCGCATAACAGTTGACTCATTTCGAGTAGGCTCAACTGCGAACTTTGAGGCGGTTACATTTTTTTACACCGATAACAAGTATAAATTAAAAATTTGAAAACCCCTGACATTCGCCATTTTGTGGCAGCGGCCATCTTGGATTTGCATAGTGCTATTCTACTAGTCAAGCCCTTTCATTTGATATCCATATTAAAAGAGTTGTGAAAAATATGTAATCCGCCATTTTGTAGCGGCGGCCATCTTGGATCGATTTTCATTAAACATAGCAAACAACACTCTCGACTGATTCACCTTTCAAACAAAAAAAGCGCATTCAAATCGGTCCACCCGTTTGAGCGCTACAGGGGAACAGACAGACATACATACACACACACACACAGAGACACGTCAAGCTTATAACACCCCGTCGTTTTTGCGTCGGGGGTTAAAAACGCTTGCGGCTTGTGGCTTGCATCTCGCACCAATGACACGAGAGTATAAAGGCAGATTCGTCCACACGAGCGCCTCTCTCAATCCATTACACATGACGGTGTATGTCGCTAGCGAGCTGAAGCGGGCCGATAGAAAAATACGAAAACGACATTATAAAACTTTTACGTATACCATTAAAATTACGTCTAATGTCCTCCCGACCGAATTTAGGCCACGGCGGCAAATCGGCCAAAGTGTGTGCGCATATACCTAGGTGCACTCTCTATTCCCTCACTCTCATAGTGCGATGGGACGCTAATGCGACACGACCGAAGAGAGATCAGGCGCAAGACAGACTGCTTTACGTGCTCTCCGAGGTGCGGCGGTGAATCTAACACCGCCAACTTCCAACTCCGTGTTGGCACTGAGAATTTTTTGACAGAAAAACCCGATACCTCATAATTTTGGGCCGGCCCGGAAATCGAACCAAGGACCTCGTTATCACAGTCGAAAGTGCTAACCGTTAGACACATGGCCATGAGTTAAAAAATTACGTCTTTTAACACATAAACACTTTAAAACAAAACATTTATGTAAAATAAACAGACAAACAGACAAAAATTTCAAAAATAACTTTTTTACGTTCTATTACTTATCCCTAATATCCCTCAGTTATTATTTTGCAAAAATCTTTAATGTACAGATACGGCAAGTCTACGATTTTATTATATGTACTAGATGATGCCCACGGCTTCGCCCGTGTGGATTTAGGTTTTAAAAATCCCGTGCGAACTTTTGATTTTCCAGAACAAAAAGTAGCTTATCCGTAGAAACCTGTCCCCAAAACGGAAAAATCCCGTGGGATCCCCACGATTTCGGAATACAATTCCTTACAGCATCAGGGTTGAGGAGTTGGATATGTACCTAGTTACTCGAGTTCATTCAACGATAAAGTCTTTAATTGGTACCCCCAATATCAATTTAAATAACCGAAAGTTTCTAAACCCATTAGTTTTGGGGATTAGGTCCCCTACAGCATCAGGATTGAGGAGTTGGAATCCAAATTTTTTATAGAACAGGGTCGCAATGTTTCTCTATCGATTAAAAAAAAAATTATGCAAATCGGTTCAGAAATCTCGGAGATATCGGTGTACATAGGTAGAAAAACACAACTCCTCCTTTTTTGAAAGTCGGTTAAAAAAGTAGCCTATGTTACTCCCTGATTAATTCTCTACTTGTATGTGAAGGTCCCGTCAAAATCGGTTCAGCCGTTCCGAAGATTAGCCCGTTCAAACAGACAGACAGACAGACAGACAGACAGACAGACAGACAGACAGACAGACAAAAATTTTAAAAACGTGTGATTCGGTTATGGTAGCGTTCAAATAACCATATGAGCTTAATATGAGGTAGTTATTTCGATATTACAGACAGACACTTTAATTTTATTTATTAGTATAGATTAGATATGAGCGCCGATGGCCAATTCCACGGCGGCGGCGTGTTCTGAAAATTTTCACGGCGGCGGCGGCGTCGCGGCGGCGTGGTCGTGGGCCTTAAAGTTTTTATCAGGGATCGATTTTTTAAAATATAATATTAAATAAAACCCATATTGTAGGTAAAGGCGTTATATTCTTCTTATAGAGGAGCGTGGTACAAAAACAATGTAGGTAATCGTTAATTCTTACATTTTACTTTCTTAGCAACAACAAATCACACTTTTAATAAAAATTTGTTTTCTTTTTGTAAACAGTTAAAATTCTTTACCTGCATTTAATTACTACTACTAAACTACTTTTATAAGCAGTTACAATTAAACGTTAATAACATTTAAACGTTAATTTAAATCGGAGCGCTTAGCTTGAATCCGTCTTAAATTTAAAAATATATAAAAAACAAAATTTATACATCACAATCACGAAGAACAAATAGTTTTTCTTTGATAAAGTTGAAAAACACAATATAAGCAAGCAAAATTCTCTATCATAACATAACAAATCTTAATCAAAACGCTTAGTTTGATTCTGTCATAATTGATGACGGACTGTCATTTAAACTTTCATCCCCTATTTAACCCACTTACGGATAGAATTTCCAAAAGTCCTGAAATTCATATTTTTAATTTTTATCGAAAGCTCAAATACCAATTTCCATGGATATCTCTTGAAAAATGACCGACTTTCATACAAACTTACATGCCCTATTTAACCCCCACCCATAGGGGTGGAATTTCCAGTAATCCTTTCTTAGTATGCGCCTACGTTGAAAAAACTTACGAATTCAATGTACGTCTGTAATTATGTGTTTCGTCGACTACAGTAAGGCCTTTGACTGTGTGAACTGGAAGCTCCTATAAACAGTTCTCCAGGAAATGTGAGTCCCAAAACATCTGGTTGGAGTGCTTCAAGGTGTATACTCAGATAGTCCGGGGGTAGTAAGAACCGACAAGACGACATCAACACCTTTCTCGTTTGGCAAAGGAGTTCGTCAAGGATGCATCGTATCTCCTATTCTGTTTAACATCTACGGAGAGAGCATCATACGCTGGACCTGCAAACACTTCTTTGATTCCTTCGGCCATATCGCCCATAAACCCGGCGATAACCTACAAAACTTATAGTTACCGGGAAAATGGACAGCAAGAGATCGAGAGGTAGGGAGAGGAGTCCAATTCGCTGGACTGACCAAATCTGACCACTCTCAACATGAATGTTGCCGAAGCGGTTCACGTCGCTGAAAGCCGGAATAGATGACGCAACATCATTCGTGAGAAATTAATTCCCTGATGGGTCACGAGTCACGACAGTATTGGGGGATTGACGCAAGGAGGAGTGTGCGCCTACATCATAATAAAAAGCTACTGTGAAAAAATACTGTTAAATAGGGAATGAAAGTTTGTATGAAAGTCTGTAATTTTTCAAGTTATATCCATGAAAATTGGTATTTAAGCTTTCGATAAAAAACAAAACATATGAATTTCAGCATTTTTGAAAATTCTATCCCCAAGTGGATTAAATATTGCGTGCACTGAAAACTGAGTAAGTGAGCGATCACACACAACAGCGAACGAGAGAAGGTAGAATTGTACTTAAGTCATCACGCACCATGTATTTTAGCGCTGAATTCACGTTAGTTTTGAACTTTTGAACAGTAGAAAGTATAAAAAAAGTAAAGTTAGTTTATGTCATGCATGTAAGTAGTAGCGCGAATCGTGTAATTAAAATAAAATTCCCGAAAGTAAGTACCGAAAGAACCGGAATCAGATTTGATTTCCCGGTTCTTTTTTACTGACAAAAGAACCGGGAATTCCCGGTACTTTCGAGACTGGGATTTCACGGTTCTGAACCCTAATAATTATAGTGTACCTAATAAATAAGTGCGTGCGAGCGGGAAAGCAAGTTACACCTTGCCACGACGGCGCGCCGCGTGTTTCAATCGGCGGCGGCGCGCCGTGTGAACTTACGGCGACGACGGCGCGCCGGCGCGGCGCTCATAATTATGTATAGATTTACGTACATAAAAGCCGACATAACACATCGGGAAATTAAAGTGAACAAATAACCGACAGACGTTGGAGTCTTAACTCCCAAGGTGGTAGAATAGCGATTCCTTACGTATCTCTCCTTAAGTAAGGTAGAGACTTGTATGACCCCCACTAGGTGGACGGACGATCTCAAGCGATTTACCGGACGCTGGATACAAGCGGCTCAAGATCGCGTTCTGCGGCGATCGTTTCAAGAGTGAAAGTTCTATTAGCTGAGAAGAAGACGAAGAAGATAAAGACCCAGGGGACCTTCGTTTGAGCCCTGGCAGAATAACTATACCCGTATTACTAATTCCGCGGAATTCTGACAGCTGTCATTGTCATTTACAGATGAGTTATTTGTATGGAGGGGTTAACATCTACGAAGTACGATTTTACCCCAAACTACTTTAATTCCCTGTCATCATAAAAAGCCATATGCCGAGTAATAATATTACTCGTTTCGCCTTAAAATAGAAAACACCAAGAGTGGAAACTAGAAAGTGCACACTAACAGCAATAGAAAACAAAAGAAGCACATTGAAAAAATTTATTCAAAAATGGATGTCGAATGACATTATCACCAAGAAGTGTCTGTCAGGCAATTGTCATATCCTACATGCGGCAGTTGATTTATATTTGCATAAGTTTTGAATTTTTTATCTTTTTTGTGGAAATTGTTTTATCTCTGGTAACATTACGAAACGTCAGAATTCCGCGGAATTAGTAATTCGGGTATATGTTGTGGTTACTTTTTTTTGTTATTCAGCGAGTGTGCGTTACCATTAAAGAACTTAAAACCAAGCGAAACTAAATCGCGGCTTTCAGCTACTTAGTTATGTACTTACCTACGTAAGTAACTGTAAATACTCAGTTACGTAACTGCCAGTAAGTACTTAGTTACATACGTAGTAGGTATGGCTTAGACCAAACTTGAACAAATTCTGAAACTTCGAAAATCGGCACAGCTTCCTAGGCTCCTAGAGCCCGGGGAGCTTCGCGCAAACAAACATATTGAACGGGATTGTTTGACAAACAAACGAAGCGGGAAATGGCGATCGTTTCGTTCTAAGGCTGGACGTCCACTGACCACTATTTTAATACAAGTAAGCTCGACTGAAGCGTTTTGACTATCGTCATTTTGGTGCAGATCGCTAAGAAAAGTGAGAGTGAAGATGTTCGGACTTATGTAAATATATTATTAACATTTGTATTGGAAAATGTCAAAAGTTCCCATTGCATTCGGCGCAGTGCTTTGAATCATCACGAGAATCAGCTCATTTTGTATAACCTGTTTACCATCACCACCAATTCAGTTCATCAACGTCCCACTACTGGACACAGACAGCCTCAATGACCAGTGGCGTAGCGTACCTTGGCGGTGCCCCATATAAAAATTTGTTTGGGGGCCCTGAAGGGTAAAGATTTCTAATAAAAGAAAAAAAAAATGTTTGCATAAAATTAAAAGCAATATTTATTCATCATAATTTATCTGTCACTTTTTCTAAAATTTATACAAACAATTCAAATTAAATATATACTCTCCTTGCCTTTTTTTCGGCAAACTGATTTATTAAATCATTTACAGCTGATGATGACTTTAGTTTTTCTAAAGATTCTGCCTCTATGGACAACTTTTTGGACAACATTTTTTGACTTTTGCAAAAATTTGGGAGGTTTTTGTTAATTTTTGCTTACGCACATCGGGGGCCCCATATAATTAATACGGCAGATACGGCGGTAGCTACGCCCCTGCCTCAATCATAGAAGAGAGGGATTTATAGCTTAGACCCGCCACGCTGCTCAAATGCGGACTGTAACAACCGGGACCCGACGACTTTACTTGCTCTCCGGTGCACGGGGGTGAAACATTGACAAAGTACCTACCAGCTCCGGGCGGACATTGAGAATTTCTTGACAGAAAAATCCAATATCTAATAATCTTTTGGCCCGACCCGAGAATTGAACTCATGACCTCGTGTTCCGCAATTAAACATGCAAAAACGCTTTTCAAAAAAACAATTCGGTATTGTTCTAATTGTTTTTATTTAAGTATTCATTCCATCTGAATAAAAGAGTACTTATTTAAGTATTTTGTTGTACTGTGCTGTTGCATTATGTATGTTTGAATTACTACCTACATTATGTAACCTGAGTTACATGGGAAAAAATTGACGAGTTATTGACGAGTTATTTATTACTAGATGATGCCCACGGCTTCGCCCGTGTGGATTTAGGTTTTTAAAAATCCCGTGGGAACTTTTGATTTTCCAGAACAAAAAGTAGCCTATCTGTAGTAACCCGTCACCAAAACGGAAAAATTCCGTGGGATCCCCACGATTTCGGAATGCAATTCCTTACAGCATCAGGGTTGAGGAGTTGAATATGTACCTACTCGAGTTCATTCAACGATAAAGTCTTTAATTGGTACCCCCAATATCAATTTAAATAACCGACAGTTCCTAAATCCCATTAGTTTTGGGGATCAATTCCCCTACAGCATCAGGATTGAGGAGTTGGAATCCAAGTTTTTTGTAGAACAGTGTCGCAGTGTTTCTCTATCGATTAAAAAAAAATTACGCAAATCGGTTCAGAAATCTCGGAGATATCGGTGTACATAGGTAGAAAAACACAACTCCTCCTTTTTTGAAAGTCGGTTAAATAAGTAGCCTATGTTACTCCCTGGTTAATTCTCTACTTGTATGTGAAAGTCCCGTCAAAATCGGTTCAGCCGTTCCGAAGATTAGCCCGTTCAAACAGACAGACAGACAGACAGACAGACAGACAGACAGACAGACAGACAGACAGACAAAAATTTTAAAAACGTGTGATTCGGTTAAGGTACCGTTCAAATAACCATATGAGCTTAATATGAGGTAGTTATTTCGATATTACAGACAGACACTTCAATTTTATTTATTAGTATAGATTAACACAGAAAATGTTAGTGATTCAGACACAACAGACTCTGAAAAAAATTCCGTATCCGAATTACCTTATTTTTTGATCGAAGCCGAATTACAAGATTTTTAATTCGAGTGCGATTTTTTTTTTTCTAGTTTATTTATTTTAAATACACAAAAAAAGTACAAAATACAGAAAATACAATGAATAGTGGTTTCCGCACTAGGATTCCCTGTGTCATGGCAAAAGAATAGCTGTACCCAGGCACGCGTAAATATAAACACCAAGTGTTTGAAAATGTACGAAAAAGATTGAAGTTACAATTTTATTTTCCTATCAACAATGCTCGAACCGAAAATACACTAAACATTCCCTCAAAACTACAAAAGGCTTTGACAATTTAGCACACCAAGTTTCTTCTTAACCCCGCTTCAAATTAATGATAACTCGTCGGGCGGGGTTCCGTAGTTCCGTACGGCTCGAGCCAAACTTGCACATGCCGAAACTTTGCAAATTTGTAGAGCTCTTTGCAGCTCTTATACTGACTGCTTGCTGCAAACAAACGTATTCGACGAGATTGCTTCATTTAGACAAAGTGTAGAGAAGATAATGGCATCGCGAAGCTGTGGAAATTAATGATTTAACCCGTGACACAAAAAGAGGAGTGTGTTATAAAATTTGATCGCTATGTTCGTCTGTCTGTCTTTTCCACCTGTGAATGTAAACCGATTTGAATGCGATTTTTTTATTGAAAGCAGGTTTTATAGCGATGGTTTTTAAAATTATCAGCTCTTTTGCAACTTTTCTCTTCGGCAACATTCATATTGAGAGTGGTGCGGATCTGATCAGTCCAGCGCATTGGACTCCTACCTCTCGATCTCTTGCCGTCCATTTTCCCGGTGACTATAAGTTTTTGGAGGTTATCACCGGGTTTGCGGGCGATATGGCCAAAGAACTCAAAAATTCTCCTTAGGCATACGTTGGAGAGCCTCGGCTTTTTGTCTATTTTGAGTTCTTCGCGGATCGATTGGTTGGTTCTGAACGCAGTCCAAGGGATTCGGAGCATTTTTCTCCAGCACCACATCTCAAAAGCGTCTATGCGCTGGCGGTCTCCGGCTTTTAAAGTCCATGTCTCTGCCCCGTATAGAAAAATGGAGAAGACTAGAGTGTTGACGAGAGTAATTTTAATTTTCGCGGATCCCTCGTAAGAGCTGATTGGCTCTCCAATCGTATTGTGTCCCGCTCACTTGTACGACGCTGCGCGCACTTGAAGTTCACTTACGACTTACGTACCGGGGGTTATACCACTATAAGCTTAAGGTAGTATGCATTGTTATTGTTGGTAAATAAGTTTCACGCAGCCCGGGCGTCCTAAACCAACAACGTCTCGGAAAGCGCTGAGGTCCGGGGAAACGACGGGGTGTTATAAGTTTGACGTGTCTGTGTATATGTGTCTGTCTGTTCCACCATAGCACTCAAACGGTTGTACCGATTTGAATGCGGTTTTTTTATTAAAAGCAGGTTTTCTAGCGAGGGTTCTTTGACACTGAGCCAGAAAGGTCGGCAAGATCTACTCAGCTACTACCAAGTTAGCAAGCTTACGATAGTAGGTAGATATATTAAATTGAACCCGGAACATCTCAGAAGACCGCAGCGCTCGCCACTGAGCCAGAAAGATCGGCAAGACCTGATATTCTTGTCTCTGTTTTCATGCTGTGGCTGCCTTTAGTTGGGGTGGCATATCTGCTTGGTACCTGTAATTTTTATTTTGGTATGATTTTTGATATGTTGCTCTGTTGGCGGTCCTTAATAAATAAATAAATAAATATGCATTGTTATTGTAGATAAATAAGTTTCACGCGGCCCGAGCGTCCTAAACCAACAACGGCTCGGAAAGCGCTGAGGTCCGGGGAAATTCACGCCAATGCAAGTCGAACTTCGCTAAGCCGATTTGGATTTTAGATATCGGCACTTGAATTCCGTTCAAAGAGACGAGAGAAATACGTATTCCTGTGTTTTGGATTTAATTTTTTAACCCCCGACGCAAAAATGACGGGGTGTTTAAGTTTGACGTGTCTGTGTGTGTGTGTCTGTCTGTTCCACCGTAGCGCTCAAACGGGTGAACCGATTTGAATGCGGTTTTTCTTTGTTTGAAAGGTGAATTAGTCAGGAGTGTTCTTAAAATCGGTCCAAATGGCCGCCGCCACAAAATGGCGGATTAAACATTTTTTCACAACTCCGTCAATATGGATATCAAATGAAAGGGCTTGACTAGTAGAATAGCACTATGCAAATCCAAGATGACTGCCACCACAAAATGGCGAATGTCGGGTTTTTTTTTATTTTTAATTTATACTTGTTTTGACCGAGCAAAGCGGGCCTCCTTGTCTACTGAGGGGTGTATTTGCACTACTCTCTTACTCTCTCTCTTATAACTTCTGGATGTATGAACATAACTACTTCAAAATCACAATATATAAAATGTACCTAAATCAATGGCCCGAAAGTGACCTTAACTGCTTTAAAACCGTTATTTTAAATCAATTTACAGAAAATCTTAACAAATTATTATACCTACTCAAAACTTCCTCATGAATCACTCTGTCTATTGATAAAAACCGCATGAAAATCCGTTCAGTAGTTTTTGAGTTTATCGCGAATAGATAGACCCAATTACTTTTTTTTGTCTGACCCGAAATTCGAACCCGGGACCTCGTGATCTTAATTTTTTTACGAAACTTAACTAACAATTGCCAATACGCCTACAAAATTATATTCATTTTAATGTTCAAAGAATTACACAGAAAATGCTATAAAATCTCCCAGATACAATGTGGCACAGCTGTCTAAAGGCTCGCTTACACTACGTGATGATACGCGACGCGACGCGACTGCAGCGTATTGTACGCACTTAGAATTTGTAACTTGTACGTGGAATTGTATAAAGATTATGGTGAAAGGCCCACCAACAAAGTGGTCTTTTTACACTTGTAATAAAATAAGAGACCCCTAAATATATTCATCTAGTTTGTATGTCTGTCAGTCTGCCTGTTCGTCTGTCTAATAGCTATTTTTATTCAGGAACTATCAAAGTTGCAAGGTTGGGCACAGTTATAGGAACTCGTTACTGCTGTTATACCGGTACACGCCTCTGTACTAAATATTGAAAAAAAAAATGCGAGCAGTCTCTTCCGTGTTAGTTTTTACTTTACCAATTTCAACCGTATGCTAAAGTAAATAAAGCTTTGTTAAGTTGTTACTTATCATTAAAGCATCGCCTCAGTTCCACTCAGTACTTATGCATTATAGAATAGAATAGAAAAGTTTTTTATTCAAATAAACTTTTACAAGTACTTTTGAATAGTCAAACGAATCTACCACTGGTTCGGAATGCCATTCCAACCGAGAAGAACCAGCAAGAAACTTGGCGGTTGCTCTTTTCCAAATTTACAATATCAATATAACAATTTTATGTTAAGTACATGATTGAATTGCCGTCTCGCGCATTGGACGTTTCACACTGCGAAGCGCGTTTTGGTGCTCCGCTGCTTCGCGCCATGCGCGCTGTCGACTTCGATGCTTGGTCAATGCCCCATACAAACGATGTTTGATTCTAAATAATAATTGAAAGTATAAGAATCAGTGTGACGTTCGAGCCGTTCAGTCTCAGTCGCGCCGTCGCTACTGTCGCGGCCTGTGTCTGACCAAGCCTTAAGTGGCACAAGCGTCTCACCGTCGCTTCTGAAAACGAAGCGAAGATTGCGACCGAATTCCCCCGGGAGAGAAAAGGGGAATTAAATTTAAAACCGATTGATCTTCGAATTTTTCATTTTCCGTATATTTTTCTGATTAAGTTCAAACGCAGCGTTCAAAATAATATTGCCAAATGATTCAAATGCAGAATTCAAAATTAAAAGTCTTTTGAATATAGCAAATTAACTGGACCGCCCATTAAACGACAGACTTTAAGCGAAAAATAATTAAAAGTTATGGGGGCCTCCTGAAAATGGGTGAATATTTTTTTTACACAAAATTACAAAAGTGTAATTAAAAATTTTCACAGTTGAACAAACCGCGGCGGTGTGTGTACAAAGGCACTTACGTAACATTATTTTATTCGGACGCATGATAGAAGTTGTCTTTTTAACCGACTTCGAAAAAGGAGGTTATCAATTTGACACGTGTGTACCTTGTAATATTCCGATAGGAACTGCAAAATTTTCACATAATATAATAATAATATTCTATAATGGCTTCCAAACAAATATACAAAATTTCATAGGTATGTACCTACGAGTATGTATGTATGTATGTTTGTCCACGGATTTCTCCGAAACGGTTGATTGGATTGTGAGATTTGGTCGGGAGTACATTATTATTATACATTATACGTATACATACCCATACAATATACATTTCCATTAATAGCCATACTAATTTTACATTTAATACCGTAAAACATTATTAATTAAAGACAGACAAACGTCTGCATTTAATAGAAGGTACGTATTCCTTATACTTAGCTAAACTTCTAAAGTCTATTGTCCGAGACGTCTCCGCCAAAGAGCAAAACCTTATTGTCTTACTCTCTCAGGGAAGTGAAATTGAATTCAGTATTTCTGTTACTGTAAAACACCGAATAATGGCAAATTATTACAATTGCCCGTAACATCTAAGATTTACCATGTAATGACAGTAAAAGTCCGAACCGCACGCTTTATGTCTTCAATTCCGGACTTTTACTTGAATGCATTTTATATATCTGAGGAGGTTACAACACGGGAAATGTTGAAAAGCTAGATGTTTTGCTTACCTTCATCCAAAACACTTCTAAGATGTGTCAAATACAACGAAATGCCTTGCTTCAGTGCTATCAATTCTAAGATTTACTAACGCTAATTGGCAAATGTTGGAAGTTGTCGTTAAATCCCTTTTTCTCTCTTCCGACATGTAACGGATTTACCAACATTCGGGGTTTTACAGTAACATTTCAATTTAAAGCTCCGTGTATAAGGGGGTATGCTTTTAAGCAACGACATTAAACCCCGTATATTGTCGGCCTTAGGACAATACTAAGACATCTTATTTTACCGTCCAACATTTCATTTTTATTTCCGAGGCCTTCGGATACGCCTGCGTCGTAAGTAATAAGCTTTATCCATTATAATCCTGATCGATATACTTTTTGCTTATATAAGCTGTGATAGCCTAGTAGTTAGGACGACCGACTTCTAATCGGAGGTCGTGGGTTTGATCCCGGGCACGCACCTCTAACTTTTCGGAGTTATGTGCGTTTTAAGTATTTAAATATCACTTGCTTTAACGGTGAAGGAAAACATCGTGAGGAAACCTGCATGCCTGAGAGTTCTCCATAACGTTCTCAAAGGTGTGTGAAGTCTGCCAATCCGCTTGGCCAGCGTGGTAGACTATGGCCAAAACCCTTCTCACTCTGAGAGGAGACCCGTGCTCTGTAGTGAGCCGGTAATGGGTTGATCATGATGATGATGATACTTTTTGAACTATTACGAGTTTTATAAACATCACTCAATAGGCGGGAAATATAACTTTTTTTTACACGCTTTATTCATAGCATACAATAGCTTCACCTGTAAATGTTTGTAACAGACTTCTTTGGGCGCGATTTTGACCCACTTTAAACGGTCAGATTTCATTCAAACTTTGTAGATTTATTGAGGTACGATGACAATACACTAATTTGATAAGATTATTTAATTTGTCTACAAGTTAGCACGACTGCGTTCTCAACTGATGGTACGTCATCGTAGACGATGTAGTCTAAGGTGGAAGTGGGCCAACTTGGAAGAGGTATGGTTGTTTTTATTAAACCCTGATCGGTTTCTACGCGTCATCGTACCAGAATGTTAAATCGCTTTGCCGGTAGGGTGGTAAGTAACCACCACCAGCCTAAAGCCTACCACTAGATCAGACTAGAGACAATTTAGAAATTATAAAATTCCAAATTGCCCCTGCCGGGAATCTCATTGGACCACAGCACTCACCACTTCGCCAGGGATTTCGTTAAAAATGAAACCACGATTTGAACTATTGATCATTATTTTGGTGATTTTGTGCAGGCGTTTGCAATAGTTGTAACTTTCCACTAACGCTAATCTTCAGGTGATAGACATAATTCCGAGGTGATATACAATTTCACTTTTATATTCCGCTTTATTACACCTCATTTTTTTGTTACCAAATCAAAGTGGTATTATACAGAGAATGCAAGATCAATAAAATAAATCAGTTATTATATAACAAGTATAAATTAAAAATTTAAAAACCCCCGACATTCGCCATTTTGTGGCGGCGGCCATCTTGAATTTGTGATATTGCTATTCTACTAGTCAAGTCCTATCATTTGATACCCATAATAAGGGAGTGGAGAAAAAATATGCAATCCGCCATTTTGTAGCGGCGGCCATCTTGGACTGATTTTCATCAAACATAGCTAACAACACTCTCGACTAATTCACCTTTCAAACGAAAAAAACCGCATTCAAATCGATCCACCCGTTTGAGCGCCACAGGGGAACAGACATACACACACACACACACACACACACACACACACACACACAGACACGTCAAACTTATAACACCCCGTCGTTTTTGCGTCGGGGGTTAAAAATGAAGAATAAAATGATAGCTTCTAAACCGCTGGCGCTTATGTATCGTCCCACTCGTAGCTTCCTCGAAGTAATGTGAACCGTTCCTCAAATTGGATTGATGTAATTCC
Source organism: Melanargia galathea (assembly GCA_920104075.1). Classification (NCBI taxonomy): domain Eukaryota; kingdom Metazoa; phylum Arthropoda; class Insecta; order Lepidoptera; family Nymphalidae; genus Melanargia; species Melanargia galathea. The sequence goes on from OV049855.1 coordinate 25,508,311, forward strand.
ATCCTATATCCTCTTTTGTCGGAACAGCCCTATTGCGTATGATGGATACTTTGTCTTTCACGATAACCTTTGTCTTACTCGTTTCTAATTGTGACAACCAATGTTTTATTAGAACAAACCATATAATAGTTTATCGTATACTTAGTGGATACTATTAAGCGGATAAAAAATATCTAGCTAAGAATACTAATATTTCCCCCGAAAACCTTGCCAATATCTACGGCTTCGTACCTACTGTGGCAGGAGAGACAATACCTATATACTACTAGCTTCTGTCCGCGGCTTCGCCCGCGTGTATTTCGGGTTTTCACAAATCCCGAGGGATTCATGGATTTCCGGTTCCCGTTCCCGCTCCCTTATCCAATTTTAAGGAAGTTTGCTATAGTAATCTACCTATAGCTGTAGCTACAGATTTTGGTTTGTTTTAATTCCCGTGGGATCTGTGGATTTTTCCAGGAATGTTAAGCCTGTGTGTTAAGTCAGGACATAATCTATTTCCATTCAAAATTTCAGCTAAATCGGTTCAATAGTTGCGGCATTAAAGAGTAACAAACACGCACGCACGCACGCACGCACGCACGCACGCATGCACACACACACACACAAACAAACTTTCGCCTTTATAATATTGAAAGTTAAACGATGATGAGCAAGCTCGCGATGGAACAACTGAGACTTGTCAATTTGCACTAGATAACAAACCGTCTCAAAATTACAGGAGTTAAGGCACGAAAGAGGTCAAACGCTGAATCTAACTCGGCTGGGCAGCGTTGGGGGCATTTTGACTTCTCATCCAAAATCCCCCAATGCCTGAAGACCAGTTTTCGAGCAATACGTGTCGCCAGTGACATTCGGCTCTGAGACTTGGTCGTTAACTAAAAGCCTTATAAGTTGAGAGTGACTTAGCGGGCGATGGAGAGAGCTACGCTCGGAGTTTCTCTATGTGATCAGATGATCAGTATAAAGTCCTGAATTTTAAATTTGATCCATCAGGGAATCTCACCAGGGACAGAGCATAACGCTGCACCAGAATGAAACTGAAACAATGCAACGGCACTAAATTCATAAAGAAAGAGCATTGAAATGAACACGGCAGCGGGAATTTATTCAGCGAGTAATGTCCGGCGATGTTTTAGCGGCGCGGACAATTTCCCGGACGCGACCAACCTGACATCTGTATACGGCAGCGCTGACCGCGCTTCCGGGTAGCACCACCGTGTGTTCTGTAAGACTGAGGACCGATCTTCTTTAGAACGAGGGATGAGGGACTGTAATTGTCCGCAGGACTTTTGTCCACGGTGCTCATTTAGACACGCGGAAGCATGTCCAGATAAGTTCCAGCCAAGAAAGTTCCCAAGAAAAAGGGAACTGGTGACGCAGCAGCCGTGTGTTATATTACATTACTAGCTTCTGCCCGAGGCTTCGCCCGAGTGAATTTCGGTTTTTCACAAATCCCGAGGGAATCGTGGATTTCCGGTTCCCGTTCCCGCTCTCTTATCCAACCTTTATAACTACTTTCAAGAAAGTTTGATATAGTAATCAACCTATAGCTGTAGCTATAGATTTAGTTTTTTTCAAAATCCCGTGGGAACTGTGGATTTTTCCAGGATAAAAAGTAGCCTATGTGTTAAGTCAGAGCATAATCTATCTCCATTCAATTTTTCTCCAGCTAAATCGGTTCAGTAGTTGCGGCGTTAAAGAGTAACAAACATACACACACACACACACACAAACACACACAAACTTTCGCCTTTATAATATTAGTGTGACTATTACATGATCGTCGTATTTTTAGTCCCTAGTGTGCGTTATGTGGTACAGTTTTGAGTAATTTATTTTGACAGACAAAAAGTACTCACCCCTAGGTATGTCCCTCATCCGTGCACGGTAGTGGTTCGAGAATGTTCCATGGTAATTTTTATAATTCTCAACCGGCTCCAAGTTATTTATACGTACCTACGGATTGACTGCCCTATTTTGTTGGCAACCGATTAAGGATGAACGATTAGTAGTAGCAAAAAAAGCTGTGATAGCCTAGTGGTTAGGACGACCGACTTCTAATCGGAGGTCGTGGGTTCGATCCCGGGCACGCACCTCTAACTTTTCGGAGTTATGTGCGTTTTAAGTATTTAAATATCACTTGCTTTAAAGGTGAAGGAAAAACATCGTGAGGAAACCTGCACGCCTGAGAGTTCTCCATAACGTTCTCAAAGGAGTGTGAAGTCTGCCAATCCGCTTGGCCGGCGTGGTAGACTATGGCCAAAACCCTTCTCACTCTGAGAGGAGACCCGTGCTCTGTAGTGAGCCGGTAATGGGTTGATCATGATGATTAAGTAGCTCAGCCTTAGAATAACTATTTCGCCACTAAACCTTAAGCGTCACGATCGCGACACGCGAAAACTAATGGTCACTATTTTTATTTATTTTATTTATTTAAAACCAAGCAAATAAATTGAAATTGAGTCCGTCTTTTCATTCGAAACAATGCAATGCAAGATTTGAAATAGTTTTTTAACGGACTCACAAGATTTATGAGTTCCATCCAAAACATGGTTACCCTAATGCAAACAAAAAAGTGTACGGTACAGTACGTAAATATTTCACGCATGTGAATTTTCAGCTGAAATCGCCGCGTTCACGTGGCTCTGCCGTGCCCGTGTATTAAAATTTTACGCTAAATTACGCTTCATTAAATTTGATTGAGTGATTTCACCTTATTCAAGGCCCATTTTATGTCTCAGTCGCTCGCTCTCTCCATAAATAGGCACATATTATTATTACCTACTACCTAAATAGAGTAAACAGCGAAACTGATTTAAAGAAAAATAAAACGTGAGAATAGAAAATAATTTTTAATAAGGACAGGGAAGAAATTCAAGCACTGGGTCACCAAATCGACCCCGAAATCGCAAAAAAAAGAAAGGGGGCAAAAGAAAACATGGCAATAGTCGGAGTTTTTCGTCGACTTACAAGAGAAGTGCGAAATCAATTAATTAATGTTAATTATTATATAAAATTTATTGATTTATTCTGATTTATTTAGGATATTTCTCATTACGTCACAATTTTATATTCGTTACTTTAAATAATTCCCACATAATATTTAGTCCGGTCAAATTAGACTAAAAAATAGGGGTGAGGTTACAATAATTCCCACCTGGCTGAAAATTGGTAGGATTGTTCAAAACACTATTATAAATGAAATGTGAAAAGTCCTCATCGATCCGACACCTGGAAAAAAATTTACTCCTGGACACGCACAGTTGACTCACATTTGGCTGAAAATTGGTAGGATTATTCAAAACACTATTATAAATGATATGTGAAAAGTCCTCATCGATCCGACACCTGGAAAAAAATTACTCGGAGTCAAAGGTCACAAAAATGGGTTTTTCATGATTTTCAGCAAAACTCAGAATCATCAGAATTTCGGGTAAAAAGAAACCCAGTCCCTCATTTTTATTTCGAAACTTATCTTTTTGAATCATTATATCTCAATAACGGTGGCTCTTAGGAAAAAAGTATTCAGACATTTTTTATAGATAATTACCTGGTCTACAATTTTGTCTAAAATAATTTTTTGATAAGACTTACCGTTTTGCTGAAAACTTCCCGTGAAAACTTTGACCCCGAGTAATTTTTTTACAGGTGTCGGATCGATGAGGACTTTGTATATTTCATTTATAAATAGTGTTTCGAACAATCCTACAAATTTTCAGCCAAGTGTGAATAAACTGTGCATGTCCAGGAGTAAATTTTTTTCCAGGTGTCGGATCGATGAGGACTTTTCACATTTCATTTATTATAGTGTTTTGAACAATCCTACGAATTTTCAGCCAGGTGGGAGTTATTGTAGCCTTGAACGTCTAAATTGACTGGGCTAATTATGTCACATTATTAATTTAATAACTTAGAATTTACATTTATTTTAATAAATAAAATACATGCAAAACATTATTTATTTACGTAGATAAGACGTAGAAAAGTCTACCTCTAGGGCAGAGGCAACTTGCCTCTGCCCTAGAGGTAGACTTTTCTAAATCTTTAGAAGGTTAACTTTTCCGAAATCTAAATTCTTCCTCTAGGTATGATTATTATTAAGTAAGTATGTATGCCTGAATATTTTATTCACGAATCATGAAAAATCGGCCAAGTGCGAGTCGGGCCTCGCTTTTTTAGGGTTCCATACATAATTATAAACATTTTGGGTCTAAGAAATATTTAATTTTCGAGCTAGACATCGCAACAAACCGTGAAAGAAAAACCCAAAAAATGTTCGTTTGTTTTGGGTCACAGCTTATAAACTATTTTATGAATCGTTGTTTTCAGTATTTGTTGTTTAAATAGAGCGTATGGTACATAATATACCGAACTATCATATTCCTAACTAGTTTAGTTTTTGAGATAGCCCCCGTCACAAAAACTTGATGGCCCCCCATTTCCTTATTTGGTGAGAAAAAAATTAAAAAAATATATATTCTTACTCTACTCAATGAGTTCTAAACAATGATATCCCACAAGCTAGGGTAAAGAAAAAAATTTTTTTTTCCGGCTCCTTTTTCATGTATGGGAGCCCCCCTGAAAAATAATTTAATTCAATTTGTAATTCAATATTTGATTTTGGGTCAACGTTCTACACAAAATACCAAAATTTCAGGTTTGTAACTCATTTCGTCTTCGAGCTAGAGACCTGTGACCGGCGGACAGACAGACAGACAGACAGCAGCGTGACATTAATAGGGTTCCGTTTTTACCCTTTGGGTACGGAACCCTAAAAATCTGTTTGTGGGTAGGTACGAGTATACTTCAGAAAGTTTCTATCAAAATATTATATAGAGACGAAGCTATAGAATCCCTTAGAACAAGAAAAATCCAATACAATAAAAAATTCATTTTTAGTATAGGGAAAAAAAATATTCACAATACAAAACTACCTCCCGTGAACAATATTGTGTGGAACAGTATCTATTGTACAGAAATCCGATGAAAATTCCACCATTTACGCCGGAATGGGTTCTCGCAAGACTTTTGTACTATTTTTACGTTATTCCTGGAACCTTCTGGATTCCTGAGGCGATGGTTATGATAGAAAAAGCTATAATAAAATCTAAGGAGTCTCATAATAAATCTCCAGTGCAGACAAGGTGTTAGGTACTACTATTCAAAGAATTCATAAACTTTGGTAACGATCTCTGAAATGTCTGATTGGTCTGAATGCCTTAACGCAGCCATACTGACATCGGAGAGTTGGTCTTTATGCTGTGAACCAAGGATCAGTCATTTTCTGACCGTTACCATTATGACCTATTGAAATATACAAGTGCTGTATTTTCAATGAGTTACACCTTTTGTAAATCTATTTAACAGTTGACTAGAATAACAGCTAGCCTTTAAAAACAATAAATACATTTTGAGATCAAACATTTCACGGAGAAATAATTTTACAGAATAAATGCGAACAAAAAATATGTAGAGAATAAAGAGAAAGCAACGAAAGCGAAATTAGCAGCTTATTTTTAGATGCGAGAATATGGAAAATCCGTACATCTGTTAGAAATAAAAGGTTTTGTCTCCAACATAAAAATTATCGTAGTAAAAAAGCTTCAGCTGACCATTCGAATAATTATTTATTTTCTTAATATTTCTCGTAATCCACATGGTACTTATAGTTACACTTACATTAATCATTGTTATCACTGAAATATGCTACGGGACGTATACTTTGCTGCGGGACGTTAAAGTTAATGATAACGTGAATAAAATTGTTGTTGAAAACTAGTAGCTATTCCATATTCTGTAGCAATATTATGGTATATGTGACGACAGCGTATGCCATGTATTTAGAAGTTCATCGCTTTGGATTTAAACGGACCGCGTGACAATGGCAATAAGCTAGGAGAGAAATGTGTATGGGACGTATACTCAGTTGCGGGACGTCGAATAAAATTATTGGTAAAAGCAACTAGCTATTGCATATTCTGTAGCAAAATGATGGTATAAGTGACGACCGCGGAGGCCACAGACAGCATGGTGGGGTAGTTCAGTTTGTAGAAGTGCACCGCGTTGAAGCAGACGGGTCGTGTGATGACGAGCTCTCGGAACTCTCTCAGGGCTTCGTATACTTCCGGTGCTGTTAAACAAAATAGAAAATTATTGGGCGACAATTATTACGGCTTTATTATGCACTAGAGAATGCCCGCGGCTTCGCCCGCGTGAATTTCGGTTTTGCACAAATCCAACCTTTATACCTACTATCAAGGAAGTTCGCTATAGTAATCTACCTATAGCTGTTGCTATAGATTTCGGGTTTTTCAAAATCCCGTGGGAACTGTGCATTTTTTCAGGATAAAAATGCACAGTTATAAGCCTATGTTTTAAGTTAGGGCATAATCTACCTCTATTCAAAATTTCAGCCAAATCGGTTCAGTAGTTGCGGCGTGATTGAGTAACAAACATCCATCCACACTTTCACATTTATAATATTAAGTAAGAAGTAAGATTTTTCTCATCGATAAAAACCTGAAACCGTAAATGGGATCACTCATGTCGTGTCAGGTGTCAACTATCATATTATCGAAGCTTTATTTCCTCTAAATTGTATAAATCGGAGGCAGATTCCACAACCTAGCATAATTAAATTTGAAAATTTTTAATACATTAAAAATGTCTTACTTACATATTTTCTTGTTCGTAAGCAAATGATCAATACACCGGACAATCTTTTCAGTTGATGTATAGTTCTGCTCGCAACAATTGATCCCGCATAAAAGCATTGAGATATACTTCACAATTTTCATAGTTGTTGAAATTAAAGGAAACCAGCTTGCTTGGTTATAAGGGATCTGCAACGTAAAACATAATGTTTTAACACCGTCTGAAATTTAGGAAGCAATCTATGAGGAGAAAATAAGACGTGACTTGTGGAAATTCTATTAAGATCCATCCAGACTTAATCCATCAGTTAAGTCGATGACAACGAAATATGATAAAGCAGAAAAACGTCAAGTTTCGAGAGTTTGCAGAATGTGAAATTAGTCATCAATCTTAGAAACACTATAAATCAATGGGGTTAGAGCATTCCATAGACTGCGTCATGATAGAATATTCTATCTATCTATGAAAATATGAAATAATTTAAATCTCACCATTGTCCCAATTATTAGCCTAATGATCAAGTTAATCAAAATCACCATTTCCATAAGGTACACCAAACCACCAATAAGAACCTAAAAGAATGAGTTATTAGTATATATGTTACAGTCAAAGTAATTAATTAGCTATTAAACATAATGACAGGCTATTATAAATAATATCTAAATTGTCCAGATATTATTCATAATATCATGTCAAACCAGACATTATTCATAATAGCAGGTCAACGTTGGTCAAAATGATAAATACGGCCCGACTTGCTTCCCCTTTGCTTTCTCATTTCTTTGTAGTGTGGCGTGATCACCGCGATCTCAAAATCTAACCTACCGTATCCTAAACCTAACCTAACCTAGCCTAAAATTCCTGATGTAGACTGCGCCAAAGCCTATGATAGAAACATTATAGCTGTTGTAATTTCTCAGGAGACACCTTAGGAGATAAGTACTTCACCTAGTATTATTAACTAGCTTCTGCCCGCGCCTCCGCCCGCATTAATTTCGGTTTTCCGAAAATCGCGAAGGAATCGTGGATATCCAGATCACGTTCCCGCTTCTTTTTCCAACCTTTATACCTACTTTCAAGGAAGTATGCTATAGATTTCGGTTTTCAAATCCCGTGGCAACTGTGGATTTTTCTAGGATAAAAAGTAGCATATGTGTTGTGTCAGGGCATAATCTATCTCCATTCAAAATTTCAGCCAAATCGATTGAGAAGTTGCGGCGTTAAAGAGTAACAAACACAAACACACACACATACACACTCACACTTACACACACACTCACTCACATACATACTCACACATACTCACACATACACACTCACACACACTCACACACACACACACACACTCACATACTTAAACATACACTCACGCATATACTCACACACACACTCACACACACACTCAACATACACACACACACACACATACTCACACACACACACACTCACAAATACATAAATACACACTCACACACACACACACACTAGCACATACACACACTCACACACACTCACACACACACACACTCGCACATACACACACACACCCACACCCACACACACACACACACACACACTCACACATACACACTCTCACACACACACATACACATACACATACACACACACACACATATACATACACACACACACACACACACACACACTCACACACTCACACACCCACACACACTCACACATACACACTCACACACCACACACCACACACACACACACACACACACACACACACACACACACACACACACACACACACACACACAGACACACACACACACACACACACACACACACACACACACACACCCACTTAAACACATACTCACACTCACACACCACACACACACACACACACACACAAACATACACATACACACGCACGCACACAGACAGACAGAGAGTATGTTTTTTTGGTGGTATAAACTGTTTATTTGACGTTATATTTTGCAATATGTGGTGATTAGTTAAACATAAGCCTTTGTGTTATTACTTTATCCAAGTCTTCCAAGATATTATGTAAAATAGCTGAATATTATGTAAAATATCTAGTTAATTTGATTAATTCTGTGTCAATTATTACTTTATCCAAATTGAGATGATATTATGTAAAATAGCTGGATAATATTTATAATATCCTGATTTATTACTTTGGCTGTAACATATACAGTTTTTTCAATGATCATGTCATTAAATACTTTTTATGATGTTATGTGATTAACGCGTGACTAAGTAAGTGAGTAAAGAGCAAATTGAAAATAAAAAATGCTTACCCTGAATCCGTACATGCCATTTATATATTCACACTGCTCCAGCAAAAGCAGATAGCATTTGCTGAGATTAAAAATAACATTGGATTGTTTATATCCAAGCATACTCAATGAATCTAGACGATTATTACAATTAGTTTTGGTCCAATCTTTTTTGCAAATCACATCTTTGGTGACACCGGGTAAATTCCCAACGTTGCCGTAATAATCGTGCAGGATATCTTCCATCCTTTTAAGGCGATACTTTATTTGAGTGATATGAGCGACACCGTCCAGAGCAGAAACCATTTTGATTATAGTATAGATATAATCGATGCTGTAAATTGTGGCTATGAACCATCCATAGGCCATAACTAATGCGGAAATGTCACTGAATAAATAGAAAGAGCCGATGAAAATAAAAAAGATACATATCCTACCGACACTCCTTTTGATTTCGTTGAAGTAAGGCGTACCGATGACTCTATCGATTGTATCGAAAACGTTGTAATAGTCCAAGCAACGTTGTCTGCCATATTTGTAAACGAAGGTAAGATCCGTAATATATTGAACGTATCCCAGCAAATAAATTATTGGAATATAATCCTGGAATCTAGCTTTTGGTTTTTTAGCCGCAGTTTTGATATTAAAATAAATGCTTACACAGTTGAAAATAAAGAAAACTGTAGTCATAAAAGCGATTCTCCAAATTGGCCATGAGTATTTTAGTTTTTTCCCGTCACTCGAGATGCAGCATAATCCAAATATTTTCAAAACATTATTAAGGCATGTCAAAGTTGAAAAAGCATTATTTGATGGATTCCTGTTTTTATTTATGTCCTGAACGTACATGTTTTTGAACAAGACTGAAGCGTTGTTATAATAATATTATTATGTAGACTAGACTAGCATTTTGCTTATCTGAATAACATCTTTAATTATATTGATGGCGCAAATTCACGGTAAAATTGTCTATTACAAGTATTGTCTGGTTGTACAGTTTATACATGATGTTCTTTATTTTGTTTATTAGTGTCCCGTTTTTTTATTTCAGCTATAACTCTAAAAACTGCACACGAAAATTAAATATTGGTCTTTAGAAAATACTACAACTGTAATCATTAAAAATTATGCTTGCAGTTTTAATTTCGTAAACTAAAAGTTATTCTTTCTGTGCTTTTACAAAACAAATATTATTTTTTAGATATAGAGCATAAGGAAACTAAGTTATGCCTTATGCAAATAATTGACCTAGTGGAAAGTAGGTAAATCAAACACTGGACCAAGAAATAGGTAATACTCAGTCTTGTTTTATATTTCAACTAGCCACACGCCCTGGCTTCGCACGGGTAGTAATTATATCTCAAAGGGGTTAGGTAGGTTAGTGTTTCCACATAACTGATATACCTATGGGGTTATTCAAGGGGTGCAGGATCAACAGGCATAATCAACTTAAAGGCCGACAACGCATTAGCGGTTCCTCTGGTGCTGCAAATGTTAATGGGCGACGGTAATCACTTAACATCAGGTTATCGCTTGCTCATTTGCCCGCAATTCATATAAAAAACTTAGCGTTTTCTGTAAAAACTCCCAGACGGCTTGGCTTTTTCCGACAATTTCAAAAATTATTATTGTCATATTATTTCAACCAATTTGCAAATTGTACCTACACCTAAACCTTTCTCATGAATGTCTTGCGTTTTGATGTATAGCGCATGAGTCTATCGCCAATAGACAGACAGATAGATGTGACGGGGGACTTGTTTTCTAATATGCAGTGAAAACCCAATTGATTATTGTTTTGAAGAAAAAGGATTAAAAGTTACAAAAGGGACGGGTCTGGTTATATCGATCTGGCTGTCACCAAGCGCCCACTCCCACACGCTATCCCACTACTGCCCGACACGAGGGCTTTTGGCTGCTGGGTCCACCCCCTGGCCCGGTTCGCCCCTCCTTAGTGAACCTGGACCTTCCAGACTCCTCCGGACGGTCCATATTAATGCCAGGCTTAGTGTGGACGTCCGGTCAACGTGGGCCACTCAATACCAGGTTCCCCGATCTCAAACCGTCCGCCGGCCCCGACTTCCGGGTAGCCGGATTACAGGAGACGCCACGCTCCCAGTCGAAGGTGCCGACGAAATATTTCTACTATATCCTATGGAATGTACTGAGTTCAAATCTAGGCCAAGTTATAAGAAAAACGCTGGTTATTTTTTTTTGTCTGCCTTTGTACAGAATGTATTTTATATACTGTTTAGATATTTTTTTGCCTCCTGTTTTTTATTTCATTTAAAACACATACGTCTGTACACGAATTTTTTAAGTGTGCTAATATTTGTATACCTACCTACGTATTTGTTGTACCTACCTAGGTAGTTATTATTATCTTTTTATTTGATTTTGTGTGTAATGTTTTTGTTACATTTTCAAATATTTTTTGTTTGTTTTACTTTAAGGTTTTATAATTATTAAGTTACTGCTATTACCTACATTTGTCAAATCCTAACAAATATTTTTGATGCGAAAGTGAGTTTGTTTGTTTGTTACGCTTTCACGCCTAAACCGCTAACCGATTTCGCGTCATAGTACTAAGAGTAGGTACCTACGTACTACTGTATACTACCTACCTACATACGGCAAAACCAACGGTCAAAATCTACGCGGACGAAGTCGCGAGAAACAGTTAGTTGTAATATAAGCAAGCAAGCAAGCTACCTACCTACCTACTTTCCGTGTCAATTGTATAAAAAAAGCGTTTTCCCTCCCTCTCTTGACACTAAAAGCTTTTAAAAAGACACGATGTTAGCGACATGATGTTAGCGAACGGTCGTTCCGGATTAGTTTTCCGCTCTGAAAGAATCTCTCGGAGCAATTAAGTGTGCAAACACGGGCAAAGGGTATACCTACTTGTCTTTTCCACGTTGGCTTTGTTACAGATATCCGGCTTTTTGATACGAATTCGCAGACACACTGAGACAAGACGTAATATACCTACTTACCTATCTATTTAAATTTTGAAAACTTTGAAACAATTTAAGAACCTGCTCTGAGGTAAGTACTAATTGTGTAATTTAAAGAACCGAATCAATATCGACCCAGCAGTTTTTCGGGAAACTGGTAGGTAGGTAAGGTACTCCGTACTTATCATAGTAAAAAATTGACAGACAAATATGCAGCAGTGAATAACTTATTACTAACATAGCGGAAAAACTGTAGGCATAAGTATACCTACTCTGAAACAAAAACAATCGTACGACCGAATATTCACTACCTACCCAGATAGTGAATTGAATAAAGTTTGCTGCCGCTTTAAACTGGAACAATTTACGTACTGCCAAATATTTTTTTTTAGGTAGGTAGATGACTTCCAAAAAAGGAGGTGGTTTTTGGAAGTCACTCGGCGCATAGTCTACATTATTAGTACAGAGTTTAGTGACTACCTCGATGGTTTAATAGTGGTTAGCTTATTCGGCTGCGGATAATGAGGTTCCGGTTCGAGTCCCGGGTCGGGCCAAAATTGAGTTTTTCTATCAAAAAATTCTCAGTAGCAGCCCGCCATAGGAAATTTGGTGGTGTTACATGAGAGTGAGGGAATAGAGAGTTCACCTGTTTGTGCACTGTAATATCTTCTGCGTGGCTAGCTAGTACTACGTCTGTTAAGATTGGCCGTTGTGACCGAAATTCGTTAGGGAAGACATTATTACATACTTTTACTATTAAGTAAGTAGGTAGGTACCTATTACATACATTTTAAAAAGACTTTCCTTACATGTAATCAACGGTTTCTGGCAGCTACCGAACTTAAAAGCTTAGGTAAAAGGTAAGTTTCACACTTTAGTTAAGTAGCTAATATAAAGTTTGCAAATTACGAGGATCCTAATCAAAATAAAGATAGAATCTTGTTTACACAGGAAAATATGAAATTACCTGAAGTTAATTAGTAGGTACTACGAATTGCTAGAATTAATTTATTCGCGAACACAACACGATATTGCTTTTGTTTTTACCACTAATTAGGTTTACCGGTGTTTGGGGGCTCTTTATGTTATGTACCTACCTACTTTTTTAAAAGTAAATTTTTTACCAGTAAAAAACTCACAACATTTAGAATACATACCTAACTTGTATTAATTTAATATAATTATTGTATTGTGGTATACAGCCCTTACACGTCTGACTTTTTACGGAGAGCGCTCACGGAGCGGTTTGGAATCGCGCCCGCCGCGGCTGCGGGAGAGAGGTTAGAGAGAGCGCGCTCACGAGCCCGCTTGTTTTTGCGGGACCGCAGCCGCCGCGGCTGCGGGCGTCGCCCGCCGTGTTGGCGGGCGACGCCCGCAAGACCGGCGGTTATAGTTATATATGAAGAGCTGGCGAACAAAATGTTATATTTTTTAATCCGATGGTCTTTGGCTTGCTGAATAAGAATATCAACTTAATTTTACTTAAAACGGCCCGCAACTGTATCAAAATTGCATCCATAGGTCGTGGTTTCGATCATAACGGCATAATTACAATAAAGTTTCGAAAGATTTGAATAATCGAGCACGTTTTCGTTCAAAATGGATTAATTTCCATACTTTGTAAGATGTCAATCAAAATGATTATTTCTTTTTCAGAAGAAAAATTTGTTTTTTTTTTTTACTAAGAATTTTTTTTAATTAAAAAGTTTATCATTTAAAAACTTTATTCACTAATAAAGTTTTTAAACAATTTATGTTGAAATTGGCCTAAACTAACTTACAAATGTCAGACTGACTTACAAATGATAGATTATTGTTGAAAATTAATTAGAATTTTTAGAAATGGTTTACGAATTATTAATTTCATAATTGAAATAGGTTAAAATTAACTGACATTTGATTCATTCAGTGGCGCCGAACCGCCATCTTGAATTATTGGTATAAATACGGGTAATTCGAAGCCATGAATTGAGTCTCCTCCAAAGACTCAACCGACTATTAGATGCTTCAGCGTCTAGGTCGTGATATTTGATTGAGGGCTGCGATAGCAATCACACCCAATATTAATTAATTATTGCTTCCGTTAACTTATATGAGATAGTAAACTGAATTTAACATATTATTATGTTCAATAAAGTCACAAACTACATATTATGGGTAAATAAAAATCCACGCCAAAGCTCACTGTAAGTATTTCATTCAGTTTAATATTAATATTTAATAATTAATAGGTTACCTGAATCAATACAGGCCATGCCTCTTCAAACTTTTAAAGTAAAACTAAAGAACTGGCTCATGGAGAAATGTTTTTACAATTTAAAAGAATATAGGTATGACATAAATTCTATTTATTGCAATTAATTTTATATTTATATCTTTAGAACGTTGACATGTATGCTACTTACGTCATTTTGTTTAGTCTTAAAATCAATAATTCAATTTGCACACTAATTTATTAGTTAAATGTGTTGGAAGACAATAAGCTTTAAGATCCATAATATTTGTACCACATTTTTGCAAATAAAGACTCTTACTCTTTAGTTTGATGCAACTATACCGTTTTGTTCGCCAGCTCCTATAAGAAAAATGCGATCGCGCCCGCCAAAAAACCGCAGAGCTTGCGGGCGACGCCCGCAAAGCTCGCGGGCGCCCGCTGCCCGCCGGTTCTGCGGGAGCCGCGAGCAACCGCCAACTCTGCGGGAGTAAATCGCGTCGTGAGTTTTGCACTCGACATTTGTATGAATTTCGAGTATTGCGGGCCCGCAACCGCGGCGGGCGCGGGTGCGAACCGCTCCGTGAGCGCTCTCTCTAACGCGCAAACTTATTTTAATCATATGATTTTCAGTCTTTTGTTTCTACAATATACCTATTCAGTGCCTAAAGAAAACCTCCCTGGCGCAGTGGTGAGCGCTGTGATCTTGGAAGTCTCGGGTTCTCGGGCAATTTGGGAACTTATAATTTCTAAATTCTCTGGTCCTGCTGTGGTGGGAGGTTTCATCTGTGGCTATTAATTACCACCCTACCGACAAAGCCGTGCCGCCAAGCGATTTAGCGTTCCGGTACGATGCTGCGTAGAAACCGATCAGAGGATGGGTAAGGGTTTAATAAAAACTGCCATACCATTTCTGGTTCGCCCGCTTCCATCTTAGACTGTATCGTCACTTACCATCAGGTGAGATGGCAGTCAAGGGTTTACTTGTACAGAAAAAAAAAATTGTCTTTGAACAGAGAGTTTTTCTTTGAACAATAACCTGGAAAAGTTGATAAATATTAAATGAAAAAAAAATAAAAAACGTTTTTTTTTTTAATTATGCTTTATTATCATACTATCTATGGTACCATACCATTATCATACTATATATTAATATGGTTACCGCAGACACCTACCTATATTTATAACTATATTTCTGTCTTCTTGAAAGAGATTTTGATAGTGTTCTATTAGGCAGGAAAACATTTTAAATAATAAAGTATGAAATATAACATTAAAGAAATAAAATCATTTCTTTTTTAATGTGGTATTTTATATTTATTTTATATACAAAAAGTAAAATAGATCCACAACCACAACCATATTCTGTGCAGTTATAGGATGGCCGATAATGTATTTTAATTAGTAGGATTATGCCAAGTTTGCACATTTCGATAACGTTACTAGATTTCGAATATCGAAAAACTATAATGTCAAACAAAAATTGACCTAAACCAACTGGTTTTAAAGTCGTATATTCAGTACTTCTGATTTATGCTTAGGGCGCTGGCTGTAGATGTATGGACGAACTCAAACCTTACAACAAGCCTGTTCAGGTGAGTTATTCTGTAACTTAGTTACCAACCGAAAATAGTTGCCAACGAATTAGTTTGATATACATTGCTGCTTTAATGTGTGAAATGAAATCACTGTTTATATATTTTTCACACAGTTAAGCAGCAATGTATATCAAACTAATTCGTTGGCAACTATTTTCAGTTGGTAACTAAGTTACAGAATAACCCCGCTGGTCCATTTCACTTTTAAGGTATTGTGTCTCGATACTCAAAATCGACCAATACTCATCCTTACTAACCCTTAAGAGTTACTCTCTCATTTATAAATATTAGTATGAATTAATGCAATACGTATGGTTTAATAGGTCGGGTAATAAACAGTAAACTAATAACTCCCCTTTCTTTGCCCCATACAAGTTGAAAGTTATTTCATACAATGTCCGTCCGGGGTGAATCGAGTCCGGCGTATAATTTCATCAAGGAGACAATGAACTAATTTTGTTGTAAACAATCTCTACACTAAACTAAATTGAAGGGTTTAAACATAATGCTATCTATAGTCTGATTTATAATTCCGTGGAATTCTGACCTATCTTAATGTTACCAGAGATAAAACAGTTGCCACAAAAAAGATAATAAATTCAAAACATCTATTATACATATAATAAAATCGTAGACTTGCCGTATCTGTACATTGAAGATTTTTGCAAAATAATAACTGAGGGATGTTAGGGATAAGTAATAGAACGTAAAAAAGCTATTTTTGAAATTTTTGTCTGTTTATCTGTTTGTTTGTATGTTTGTGCGCGCATCACGCAAAAACTACTGAATGGATTGAAATGAAACTTGGCATGATTTAAGTTCATACTACGGAGTAACATATAGGATACATTTTATCCCGAATTCAGCACGGTTCCCTTAGGAGAGGGGAAATACTTTAAAGAATACTGGCTAATCTCTGAAAGGCTGGATCGATTTTGATGGGACTTTTACTGGCGGATGTTTACATTTTGATCAACCTAAACATCCGCCAGTGAACTTTTAACATTTTTTAGCAAGGTATGAGCTTAAAGGAGCTCAGAAAAAACAAAATGATTCTCACGGGATTTTTAAAAACCAGTATCCACGCGAACAAAGTCGCGGGTTTCCGCTTGTAAATAAATAAAAATCAATTGCCCCATGCACATATGACAATGTTTGACAGATACTTCAGGTACTTTAGTTTGGGGTAAAATCGAATTTCATGTATTAACCCTGTTTTTCATACAAATATTCTATTTTTAAATGACAACTGTCAGAATTTCACCGAATTAAATATCAGACTATATCCTTTTCCGAAAGGAACATTGTGAAAGAGATACGAATAGATTTAGACCTGTCATTTTATTTCAGTTTAGAGATTGTGTAAAACAAAATTAGCTCCAATATCACACAACAAAACTGGGTACAGTGAATAATAATTGGAAACAAAATAATTTCCGTTGGTATTTATAAATTGACTTAGTATTGGATAAAACTAAAAAAAATTATCAATATAAATTATTACACAGTAGATAAGACATAGATTGTGATTGTATTGCCTATATTGTCCAGAAAAACGAAAAAAAAAATATTGTCATTTTTGGAAAACTAAAGAGCTTAAGGTGAGGTGGGGCAAGTGCACCAAAGGGGTAAGTGCACCTACCCTAAAAATATCAGGAACTACTAATAAGCACTAACGACATCTTACATCCATGATACAAACTAAAACATAGTTCCTCTGCGCATGCATTCAAGCCTTGACATTTTTCAACGAATAAAGTGGAATTGTATTTTCTATAAATATCTTTCATTTCAGCATAAGCATATTATTTTATACATACCTAATTTAAAAACTTATAATCAACATAAACTGTTTTGAGCCCCTGGTAACAAATGTATGGCGCACTTGCCCCAAAGCCTTAGTTGTTTATAGTACTGGATTATCAAAACAAAACACAAATTAATGAAGAATAAGGAAAGAAGAATTTTTTTTTTCTTGTAATGTTTCTTTTTAGCTGTTTTCTTTATACAGGCGCACTTGTCCCTTTTCTGGGGCAAGTACGCCAATATCCATGTTTCTCAACTTCTTGCAGAATATCATTATTGTGTTGATACTCTACCTTGTTACCTTGAATTGAAATTAATTCTAATCTCAGATTACTAAAAATTCTCAATTTAATAAAATTACACTCCTATATCATCACACAAAAAAAATATTTAGCATCTATGAAAATTATATGGCGCACTTGCCCCACCTCACCTTATTTCTTCTACAACTGGCAACACTAACTTTGAAATGTCATTCGTGAACACTAAACGTCAACAAATATCACATGGGGTTGACATTACTTGTTAGTGTTGTTGCAATGTATAATAAAAAGAGAGTCGCCATAAGAGTAAGACTAAATTGAAATAAAGACTAAACTAAATACAAAAAGCATCAAGGCCGTAATTTTAACTAAAGTAGTAACTATTTAGATAATATATTTGTTCTTCAATTCCGTTATTTCACTTTCACTCATATGTTCAACTTCCTCACAGTGCGACAACATGTTGTTTAGTACTGAAATATAATAAACAACACATTAATATCATGTATAGTAATATAATAAAGCGGAAGAGTTTGTTTGTTTGAACGCGCTAACCTCAGGAACTACTGGCCCGATTTCAAAAATTCTTTCACCGTTCGATATGTAAGTGATCCTTGAGTGCTGTAGGATATATATATGTACCACGGGCGAAGCCGGGGCGGACCGCTAGTTGATTTATAAAACGGTCAGAGAGGAAAGGGTTGAACCCTTTCCCTATGTAATCATAAAAATAATATATAATTATTAATTTTTTGAAGTCGGCGCCAAATGACATTAACGACACAACCGAAAACAACGTGTGCCCTAGGGCCTAGAGCGTCTGCCCGCTTTTTCATACTTTGAAGTCGAAATAGTGTCAGTTTACTGCATCGAATTAAAAGTCGATGTATAGATGTGTCCGAACATTTCAGTAGTTCAATATTTAAATAGGCTAGTGTAAAATCGTAAGGTTGTAAGTTAAAATTTGCAATAGTTAACTTGTGCAAGCTTATTTAAGAAACATGGTCCATTTATCTGTATTAACCGACTTCAAACAAAGAGGTTCTGTATTCGACCCGTATGTATGTATGTATGTATGTTCGCAATATCTAAAAAATAATGAACCTATTTTGATGATTTTTTCACTATTGTAATATACATACTTTCAGGAAGATTTTAGTATATAACTCACTGAGTTATCATTCTTATGTACGAAGTTATAAGCATAGTTGTGCACATAATATGTCACTAATTTTTTTTTTCATTAGTACACTAGTCTTACTCACTAAGTCACTTACGGCCTGTTTCACCACCTTCTGATAAGTGTTGGATAGCCTAAACGTAAGTTTTGTCACTTTCTTACTTTATGTCAAGTGACAAAGACAAAAGTTGTAGATAGCTATCTAATACATATCAGAAGGTGGTGAAACAGGCACTTAGTCTCTGAGATTGCCGGACCTGCTACTGAAGTCTGATATAGCTTTTCCGTCCAAAGATTTCCCTCTGTTACAGCTACGTAACATTAACAGCTGCATTTAGAGTGGTTCCTTGGAGTTTATGCACGGTTACGCGTATAGATTGGAAATGACTTTTTAAACAAGGTTTTCGAATCTATACAAGAGTAGTACGTAAATACTCGTGTAATATATATATTTGTCTATATATATAAAAGAAAGTCGTGTTAGTTACACTATTTATAACTTAAGAACGGCTTTACCGATTTGGACGAAATTTGGTGTAAAGGTAGACAAGGCCTTGGAAAAGGACATAGGGTACTTTTTATACCGGAAAATTAAAGAGTTCCCAAGGGATTTTTAAAAAATATTTTCCCATACAAAATGTTCATGGGTTTCGTAACTGTCGAATATTTATTGTTCATCCCGTCGATACGGCAAACTCTCTCGCCTGTACCTAATTATATAATTCTTCCGTAGGTACGTGTGTTTGTCATCTAACTCCTCCTAAACGGCTGGACCGATTTGGATGAAATTTTGTGTGTATATTTCAATGGGTTCCTGGATGATTTGAAAACAATTACGGGGTAAGTATAGGTAACCTAGGTGATGCTGATGTTGGTATGTCACCACCGGGCAGGACGAAGTCTGCGGGATGCACTAGTATATAATATACTAGCTGACCCCTGCGACTTCGTCCGCGTGAATATAGGTTTTTATATAGGATCGGATTGTAGCTTAAGTTACTCCTTATAATATCACCTATCTGCCATTGAAAGTTCCGTCAAAATCGATCCAGCCGTTTCGGAAATTAGCTGGAATAAATAGACAGATCGACAAACATAAATTTAAACGCACACCAGTTTAAAATAAGCCTTACGTTCAAAGATCCGGGTCCCAAGTTATTTGAACCCAATAAATGTCTGTCATTTCTGAACTAAAAAACCTACGACCTTGAAATATTTACGGGACAATACTTGAAGTACTACCTTTCTAACAAAAAAAGAATGAGTTAAATCGAACTACGCGTTAATGAATTACAGCTAAATACACGTTTTACTTTTTTGCACATTTTTGCGTTTTTGCACATTTCAACTGGACCTGGCAACGTATAAACTGGACCTGGCAACGTATAACGCACGCACTTTGAGGACCGACGAAAAGATCATCGAGCTGGAAGAAGCAGTGAGCAAGTTGAAATGGGGTGTCATAGGGTTATCTGAAGTCCGAAGAGAGGGGGAGGACTCGATAATCCTTAAATCCGGCAACTTGCTTTACTACCGGGAGGGAGATCAACAATCCCAGGGTGGTGTTGGGTTCATCGTCCACAGGTCCCTCGTTAACAACATTGTGCAAGTCGAAAGTGTGTCGAGCAGGGTAGCGTACCTTATACTCAGAATAACCAAACGGTATTCGCTGAAGGTCATACAGGTCTACGCACCGACATCGACACACCCCGACGAGGAGGTAGAGGTCATGTATGAGGATATATCAAAAGCCATGCATGCCTCTAATACCTACTACAATGTTGTGATGGGGGATTTCAATGCAAGGCTGGGTAAGCGAAGCGGTATAGAGTTGAAAGTGGGACAATTTGGCTATGGGCGACGGAACCAGAGGGGCCAAATGTTGGCCGACTTCATGGAGAAAGAGGGCCTCTATATGATGAACTCTTTCTTCGAGAAGCGGCCACACAGGAAGTGGACCTGGATGAGCCCCGACGGTTCTACGAGAAATGAGATCGACTTCATCATGTCTACCAAACGGCACGTATTCAATGATGTCTCTGTGATCAACAGGGTGAAAACCGGCAGCGATCACCGTATGGTAAGAGGCACATTGAATCTCAACATAAAGCTTGAAAGGGCCAGACTGATGAAGTCAACGCTCCGACCTTCTCGTGTCCATATCCTGAATCCCGAGAGCTTTCAACTCGAATTGCAAAACCGATTCGCTTGCCTGGCAGATTGCGATTCTGTGGACGAACTGAACAACAGGCTGGTGGAAACTGTCCATGCGGTCGGGTCTAAGTTCTTTAAGACCCACCGTAGAAATAGAACCAAAAAATTCTCAGCCCATACTCTCAATCTCATGGAACAGAGACATGAAATGAGACTGCAGTCTTCAGGAGACGCCCTTGCTTATCGGCAGATCAATAGACAGATCTCTAAATCACAGACACGCGATCTGCGATACTTTAACACCGAACGTATCAAAGAAACCATTGAGCGGAACAAAGGCTCAAAGGTGTTCGCGAGAGATCTGTCTATCGGTCAGAGCCAGTTGACGCGACTGAAGACCGACAGCGGTAGTCTCATTTCGTCTAAGCCTGAGATTTTGAGAGAGGTCGAGAAGTTCTACGGACAGCTGTACACGTCAACACAGAAGCCTGTTGAAGATTTGGCTAAAGATCCCAGAGCCAAATTGACCCGACACTATACCGAAGATATCCCGGACGTCAGTCTATACGAGATTAGTATGGCTCTCAAACAACTTAAGGACAACAAGGCGCCAGGTGATGACGGAATCACAGCAGAACTCCTGAAAGCAGGTGGAAAACCGGTTCTTAAAGTCTTTCAGCGATTGTTCAATTCCGTCATCGACAAGGGCATAACGCCAGAGGCATGGCACAGAAGCGTGGTGGTTCTTTTCTTCAAAAAGGGCGATAATACCCTGCTGAAGAATTATAGACCCATCTCGCTGCTGAGCCATGTCTATAAGTTGTTCTCAAGAGTCATTACGAATCGTCTCGCTCGTAGGTTTGACGACTTCCAGCCTCCCGAACAGGCCGGGTTCCGAAAAGGCTTCAGTACCATAGACCACATTCATACGCTGCGGCAGGTTATACAGAAGACCGAAGAGTATAACCGGCCACTTTGCTTAGCGTTTGTGGACTATGAGAAAGCCTTTGATTCGGTGGAAACTTGGGCTGTATTGAGATCACTGCAGAGATGCCGGATCGACTATCGGTACATCCAAGCGCTGAAGTGCTTGTACGAAAACGCCACTATGTCAGTTCGTATACAGGACCAGACTACGAGGCCAATCCAATTGCAGCGAGGAGTGCGTCAGGGAGATGTTATCTCCCCGAAGCTATTTACCGCTGCGTTGGAAGACGTCTTTAAGCTTCTGGACTGGAGTGGACTTGGCATCAACATAAACGGCGAGTACATCACTCACCTACGGTTTGCCGATGATATAGTCGTGATGGCAGAGACTCTGGGAGACCTCAATACAATGCTCAATGATCTCAGCAGAGTTTCTCAACAGGTGGGCCTAAAAATGAACATGAGTAAGACGAAGATCATGTCTAATGCTCATGTTCCGCTCCACCCGGTAATTGTTGAGAACTCAGCACTCGAAATTGTAGACGAGTACATATACCTGGGACACACGGTCCAGCTAGGTAGGTCCAATTTTGAGAAAGAGATCAACCGCCGAATCCAACTCGGCTGCGCAGCGTTCGGGAAACTTCGAGATGTCTTTTCGTCCAATATCCCTCAGTGTCTGAAGACGAAAGTCTTCGAACAGTGCGTGTTGCCAGTGATGACTTACGGATCTGAGACATGGTCGCTGACAATGGGCCTCATAAGAAGGCTCAGGGTCACTCAGCGGGCGATGGAGAGAGCTATGCTCGGAGTATCCCTGCGGGATCAAATCAGAAATGAGGAGATCCGCAGGAGAACCAGAGTCACCGACATAGCTCATCGAGTCGCGAAGCTGAAGTGGCAATGGGCGGGGCACATTGCACGAAGAACCGATGGACGTTGGGGTCCCAAGGTGCTTGAATGGCGACCTCGCACCAGCAAACGAAGCGTAGGTAGACCCCCCACTCGATGGACAGACGATCTCAAGCGAGTCGCTGGTAGCCGCTGGAATCAGGCGGCACAAGATCGTGTACTGTGGCGATCCTTGCAAGAGACCTATGTCCAGCAGTGGACGTCCATTGGTTGAAACGAACGAACGAACGAACACGTTTTAACTATCTTCCCCTCTCCCAAGGGAACCGTGCTGAATTTCGGGATAAAAAGTATCCTATGTCCTACCTCGCAGTATAAACTCAAATCGTACCAAGTTTCATTCGAATCCATTCAGTAGTTTCGGCGTGATGCGCGGCCAAGATACAGACAGACAGACAGACAGACAGACAGACAGACAGACAGACAAAAATGAAAAAAATTGCAGTTTTGGATTCAGTATCGATTATAAAGTGCCCTCCAATAAAAATTTTCAAAATATCTTCAATGTACAGAATTGGATCTGTTACAGTCTTATTATATTACTAGCTGTTGCCCGCGACTTCGTCCGCGTTATAAAATTTTAAACGGGAACCCTTTGTTTCCTCGGGACAAAATAGTAGCCTGTCACTTTCCAGGTCCTCAACTAAAAAAATGTAACTGCAAAAAATCACGTCAATCTATAGTTAAATGTCCGATGATAATAATATGTCGAAAAGAAACCATTTTAACCCCCTTGGGGTGGATTTTCGTCAAATTTTTCTTAGCTTATGCCTACCCCCTAGAAAGAACCTAACTTCCAAATTTCAAGTTAATAATAACAATAACTAAAACTTCACATAAAAAGTTTCATCCCCTTTTTTACCACCCTTAAGGGGAGATTTTCCAGAACAACTTATACAGGTTTTTATTATTTAAAATTTATAATCTAAGTGCCTATTTTCATATCTGTAACTTCAAAAACATAGAACTTTCATATAACATTTCTACCCCGATTTTACCCCCTTAGGGGAGGATTTTCGTGAAATCTTTTCTAGGCTGATATCTAAGCCCTAGAATGAACCTACTTTCCAAATTTCAAGTTGATAATAACAATAATTAAAACTTAACATAAAAACTTTCAACCCCTATTTTACCACCCTTAAGGGAAGATTTTTCAGAATAAAATACACAGGTTTATATTATTTAAAACTAATAATCTAAATGCCGATTCTCAGGTCTGTAACTTTAAAAACATAGGACTTTCATACAAACTTTCTACCCCCATTTTACCCCCTTAGGGGAGGATTTTAGGGATGCTAAATAGCCTATAACCTTCCCGGAAAATTGTACTACCATATGCAAAAAGAATTTTTCAAATCCGACTGGTACTTCCAGAGATTAGCGCGTTCAAACAAACAAACTCTTCCGCTTTACTATATTAGTATAGATATAATATATATATATAATATTATTATATATTTAATTAATACTTACATTCCTCGTCAGTTTTAGAGAGGAACATAGCTAAAGCGGAGAACCTCTTCACTTTGCATATATTTCTCAGATATTCTCCAATAGTTTTATCCTTGAATTTATCCCTATTGTTGTGTAAAGTTTCAAGAACTTCGGACAGCAGGTCGCACTCGAGTGCGATTCCGAAAATTGACGGAAGTTTTGATGGTTCTATAATCTGGAAAATATAAATTAGAGCTATTAAGGTTTATTGAAAAATTAAAGTTTACCACATGGTAGTCAGGTTAACCTGCTTCCATCATTGCAGTATTGTTTGCATAATTTCAGGAAAGATCACTGTCCAGAGCTAATTTGACATTAGATAAATAATAATATAAATAAAACACCTATTAAAATAAATAAATTAAGCAGATACGAAATATGCAATAAATGCGAAAGTATACATACTTTTATCTTTTCACAATGAAAATCGTTTTCATTTTAATTTTATTTTCAAAGCTTGATTAATTATCAACTATTAATACTTGTATTAATAATAATTTTTAATAATAAATTAAAAATTAAAAAAAAACCTCCGACATTCGCCACTTTGTGGCGGCGGCCATCTTGGATTTGAATAGTGCTATTCTACTAGTCAAGCCCTTTCATTTGATACCCATATTAAGGGAGTTGTGAAAAAATGTGTAATCCGCCATTTCGTAGCGGCGGCCATCTTGGATCGACTTTCATCAAACATAGCTAACAACACCTCGACTTTCAAACAAAAAAAACCGCATTCAAATCGGTTCATCCGTTTGAGCGCTACAGACACGTCAAATTTATAACACCCCGTCGTTTTTGCGTCGGGGGTTAAAAATGTGTATCTGAACTTACACTTAAATAATCACTCCGGGCTGCATCATTTCCTCTCATAGACTTCCATTCCAATATAAACTGAACACTATTGACTGGCGGCACCATATCAGAGACCAATTTTTCACTGAGATCCCTTACAACATTTACAGATTCAACGTTAACATCAGTCTTGTCACCTTCAGCGACACTTTGGTCAATTTTTTGGCTAATTTTGTTTGAATCATTGTTATTCGAGTCGCCTTGAGCTTGTGCGTCTTCAATCTCAACGATTTTAAGATTCGCCGGTTTTTCTATAATAGTTCGGCCTAGAAGAATTTCTTGTATTGGTACATGTTTCAGGGCTCTCTGAAATTAAAGAAATACATTTTTTGATGTGACGTTTATAAATCGACAAACGCCGGCTCGTAAAAGCATGACTCATTGTCACGTACCGCCTAGCCAAGCATGCAAGCGAGAGCGCGGAACAAGCGACAGAGAGGCAATGTTTTCTAATTTTCTTATGACGTTATCACGTAAAATTATCGTCCGTAAACCGAATTTACAGACAACCAATTTTTTTCTTTAATTTTAAGTACAAACCTGAGTTGGATTGCCAACCTCATCTTTTTGGAGTTATGTGCATTTTAAGTAATTAAATATTAATGATATTAATTAGCAAAGCAAGAAGTAACCTCGTTGATTAAAAACGATAGTAAACACCAACAATTATACAGGCCTTATAGCTTTGAAGTTGAGATTTCAAAGTAACAAAATTAGAACTCATGCTATTTCGTCTATGATGATCCATGATGTGTATAACAACCAATAGTGGATACATGAATTGTTTTAACTTATTAAAACAGTCTGGTCGTACTTATATTTTCATGAAACAAAAATAAATAAAACTAAAAAGTAGATGATGAAAATCACCTTAGATCTCAAATGCGGTGGTTTCTTCACAGGTTTGATCACCGTTACATCTTCACCGATGCCATCCTTCCATTTCTCCAAGGGTGATAACTCTATCACCTTCTTTGTTGGTATCTCTACGATTTTGGCTTGACCCTTGGTTTCTGTTATCGAAGTGGATTCTGATGTTGGTGAAGATTTTGATTTGGTCTAGAAAAGAAGTTTATTGGGTTTTTATTTATACTTGTTACACGAATAAACAAGTATAAATTAGAAATTTAAAAAACCCCCGACATTCGCCATTTTGTGATGGCGGCCATCTTGGATTTACATAATGCTATTCTACTAATCAAGCCCTTTCATTTGATACCCATATTGAGGGAGTCGTGAAAAATATGTAATTCGCCATTTTGTGGCGGCGGCCATCTTGGACCGATTTTCATCAAACATAGCTAACAACACTCCCGAATAACTCACCTTTCAAACAAAAACCCGCATTCAAATCGGTTCGCCCGTTTGAGCGCTACGGAGGAACAGACACACACACAGACACGTCAAAATAACACAAAAAAAGGATGAAAAAAAACTCACTCCTTTAGTCCCCATCCGTGCTTTGATGGCATCCAGCTGTTTTCTGGCTGCTGCGTTGTGAGGCTCCAACTTGAGGACTTCATTGAGGTCATGCGAGGCAGCACGCAAAGAACCTAGCTTCTCTCTGGCTGTGGCTCTACGTTGAAGTGCCTTTACATATGTAGGGTCTAAGCGGAGTGCCTCCGTACAGTCTGTCTCGGCTTGGTGGAGGCTAGAATTGATCAATATTTTTTCAATCACATTATCATCATCATCATCATTGTCATCATATACATCGAAACACACTACTTCAAATTAACCCGTGAAAATTTTACAGGGGTTAATTTGATGATAATTTGTTTAGTCTTCTTCTTCTCTTGCTGATGTCTTCTGTTAGCTGATTTCTTCTATTAGTTTATTATACTAGTTAACTAGTTAATGTGGCTAATTCTGTTGTACACAATCTCTAAATCTAAACTAAAATGACAGATCTAAATATATTCCTGTCTCTTTCACAATCCTCCCTGCTGAAGGGGATAGCACTATTTTTAAACCTGTCAATTTAGTTTAGGTTTAGAGATTGTGTACAACAGAATTGGCCACAATGTCTATCTGTCTACAGTGAGTCACAGTAAGACTAAGATTAGATTTTAAAATAAAATATATTATTTTACAGCCTGTTTCACCACCTTCTGATAAGCCTAAACATAAGTTTTGTCACTTTCTTACTTAATTATGTCAAGTGACAAAGACAAAAGTTGTAGATAGCTGTCAGATACTTATCAGAAGGTGGTGAAACAGGCCCTAAGTTTCATAATAAAAAAATCCTAAGCTACAAGTGCGTCACGGCAAAGCCCTCTTCCAATTCACGCCAGTGCTTGCTTGCAGTACTACCCTTCGCCAGAATGGACCAGATGTAGTTTAAGTATTCCAACTTTATATGAAAACATAAAACACTAACCTCTCTTTCTTAAGATGGCACAGACCCCTATTGGCGTAGTAGATAGCGTCATCCTTCACCAGCTCTATGGCGCGGTTGTAGCACGCTATGGCATCGTCCCATTTCTCACGCTTCACAAAGATGTTGCCCTACAAAAATGTGTTTACAAATTCATTTGACATATTTAATACAAATATATTATGCTAGATAGTTTAATTATTCCTCTCAGTTACTAACATCACAACATGATTTTATTAACTATGGAAACATCTTTGATCTAACTATCAAACAAATCATGTAGGGTACCTAAATTACTTCGTCTATGTGGAGACCTATGTTGACAACATCATCAGCATATGGGAAAGGTTTGCGCCATTTTAAAGTAGAATGAAGAACAGTTTCAATATTGTTCTATAAATTATTGAAGAATAGAAAGAATTGAAAGCACATTCGATATCGGCTTTAGTTTGTAAGTATATTAAATTAATTATACAGAAATTAGTTGATGGGCCGTATCAAGCAATTTCCTGGCAGCTACTGGATGCAGCTGCACAAGATTATGCTCTGTTCCACAGTGGACATCTGAGGTGACAAGACATCTACAAACAAGCCAGCTTCCAACTTAAGCTTAGGTTGAAAGCCATCTTGTTGACGCCTCTCTTGTTGATTGCTTATGTACAACAAGCTATATTTTAGGAAAAATTAAACCAGCTTCAATATATCAAAAAAATAGATTTCCCGCAATTTCTTCAGGATCCTATCATCAGATCCTGAACTGATGACCATGGGACCACCTGGGTAGTATACCCTTGAATTGAATGAATTGGTCCAGGCATCTCTGACTTCTGAGTAATCGGGGAACATACATAAAAAAAAGATTCTGGTGCATTTGGCAAACTCCTTTTTAAAAAAAGAAACTTACTTTCTCCTTCTGATATTGCGCTTCGTCTCTGAACTTCTCCATCTTGACTGACTGGCTCTTCTTGCTGTCTAAGGACACGGGGCCCACTTCTGCCATGTCTACTTCTTCACATGCTTTGTCCTATATTTTACAATAAAGAACAGTGAATAATTTATCATAACATAGACATGTTATCACTGCATAATATTATAATTTCTAAAACAAAGTCTCCTGCCACATTTGTCTGTCAGTCTGTTCGCGATAAACCCAAAAACTTGAAACAAACTTGAACAGATTTTCATGCAGTTTTCACAGATTGACTACTGCCCGTGTGAAGCTGAGGCGGGTTGCTAGTGATTTTATACCTAATTGTTAATACTTGTTTTAAAAGCTATTGATACAGCAATTCAGGAGGCCTGCTGCGGTAGATGGACATCTACGTTTCAATAATGGCAATCACCTCTAATTGGGTGAAACTCTCTCACTATTGGTTTAAATGCACAATTGCAGCCAGAATACCATAAATTGAGCCAATCGCAACAATTGAGATTGTAAAACATAGGTATGAAACAGTTAAAAATAAATATTGTATACTAATATACAAACCAATAAAGAAGTTATGATAGAACACTGTAATTTTCAAACTGAAGCCTATTTTTTTGTGTGTGCTGTTTGAAGATTGAACATACAGACTAATACTGAACCATATCATATCAGTACAATACTCGCTTGATAGCTGAGCACTGTAGGAGCTGGCCATGCTGTCTTAACTTCCATTTTATTTTAGAACTAGATGATGCCCACGGCTTCGCCCGTGTGTATTTAGGTTTGTAAAAATCTCGTGGGAACTTTGATTTTCCAGAACAAAAAGTAGCCTATCTGTAGTAAGTAGTAACCCGTCCACAAAACGGAAAAATTCTGTGGGATCCTTACGATTTCGGAATGCAATTCCTTACAGCATCAGGGTCAACCCTGGTGAGGAGTTGGACATGTACCTACTCGAGGTCATTCAACAATACAGTCTTTAATTGGTATCCCCAATATCAATTAAATAACCGACAGTACCTAAATCCCATTAGTTTTGGGGATCAGATCCCCTACAGCATCAGGATTGAGGAGTTGGAATCCAAATTTTTTGTAGGACAGTGTCGCAATGTTTCTCTATCGATTAAAAAAAAAATTACGCAAATCGGTTCAGAAATCTCGGAGATATTGGTGTACATAGGTAGAAAAACACAACTCCTCCTTTTTTGAAAGTCGGTTAAAAAAGTAGCCTATGTTACTCCCTGGTTAATTCTCTACTTGTATGTGAAAGTCCCGTCAAAATCGGTTCAGCCGTTCCAAAGATTAGCCCGTTCAAACAGACAGACAGACAGACAGACAGACAGACAGACAGACAGACAGACAGACAAAAATTTTAAAAACGTGTGATTCGGTTATAGTATCGTTCAAATAACCATATGAGCTTAATATGAGGTAGTTATTTCGATATTACAGACAGACACTTCAATTTTATTTATTAGTATAGATTCTAGTACTAAGACATTTTATTTTAGAACTGTAGACTTATATTGTAGTAAGTACAATACATACAACATCAAACTTTTCCCAAGCACCGTAGTCAGACGCGTGGATGCGATTGCCTGCCTCCTTTTTCAGTTGCACAGGCTTTTCCTTACGCACCTTGCTCCTCACTGGTGGTAAATCCTATCCCAAAAGGCTCAGAGTTAGTTATATGTTCTATCAAAGTTTCAACCAAAGCCGTGCCGAAGTACGCAAGCACAACGATAAGTCCGAAGTCTTCATTGAATAGCATACGCGCTACCGAAACTGTTAGATACATAGTCGATTATTTTAGTGAACTAACGATGAAAACACTACACTAAACAACACTATTCTTACTATTTCATGTGAATTCCGACACTAAGCGTTTAGAATTATTGAGTTTTTAAACCTGTTCTAATTCACCATTTAGCGCGGCCTCTTTATTCAATCGTTTCATTCTAAGCTCCCAGTTCTGTAAATCGGTTAAATAAGTTTGCAATGTCTTCGCATTATTCCGAGCTTGCCTTTGTATTTCGAATGCTTTCTCCATTTTTGTTTGGCATGCGAAAAAAGAATAAAATACCTGTAAAATCGATAAAGCGAGCGATCAGCGGCTGTCAACCTCAAAACAAATTGAAATTGGTCACAGATTAATAAATAATATCTAGAAATTGGTTGTCATCGCGGTTTTTCGTTCAGAAAGAAGTTGAACGGTGACTACCGTTTCAAAAATTCTGTTGTTTTTTTCATAAAACATGTAACCTCAAAATTATCATTATACCAATAAAGAAAAACTTATTAATAAACCTATCTATCTATAATAATATAAAGTAGCTTGTCCTGACTGACTGACTGACTAACTGACTGATTGCTGACTGATCATCAACGCACAGCCACAGAATATATAATAGTATAGTTCGTTCGGTAACTTAGTGTCGGTACAGGCGCAGGTGCTCTTAGTATTCTGCTTTTATTTTTATTACTTTTTTTCTGTTTGTAATTTTTTTTTCTATTCTAACAGAATCTCCGAATAGTCTGCCAATCCGCACTTGTCCAGCGTGGTAGACTATGTTTAAAATCCTTCTCATTTTGAGAGAAGACCCGTGTTCATGAGAATATTATATTTTATGTTTATGGTTATATTGTAATAAAATATGAATATAAAAAAATATAAAAAGGAAAGAGAATTTTAATGAAAAAATATGAGTAGGTATAAAACACCAAAATCCCTTGTGCCTGTACACCCTTCGCGGCATGCTTTGAAGTCACGGCTGTGTCTTTGGCAAAACACCGCGCGGCGGAGGCGGCTAGACACAAAAGGCGACCGTAAGAAAACGAACAGACTATACTACGTACAGAAGTTTCACTCCTTTGATGTTGACTACTTGCCGACGCTTTAATAGCCTACACAATTTTTATTAAGTAGTTAAATTACGCACGCAAGCTAAATTAGACTTAATCACTCGGCGCGAGGGTCCGTATTGCTTTGGATCTTTTCGCCTTCCTACGTCACGGACGACTTTGCGTGATTGCTTAGGGCTGTCAACAAAGAGTAAAAAAATACAGTATAGCTATAATTTTTAATTATTTATTTGTTTTTCACAATATAATCAAAGAGATGTTACACATGATCTATTAACTAGACATGATGTATTAACTAACTATACTAAACACTAAACTATTTAAACAAATATTTACAAAAAAACTAGGTACTACGTAATCTATATCTATTCTATACTAATAAATAAAATTGAAGTGTCTGTCTGTAATATCGAAATAACTACCTCATATTAAGCTCATATGGTTATTTGAACCACGAAATAGAAAAAACAGGTGGAAGTGCTAAGTAGGCGTGGCACGCGTGCCACAATAAAGCGTCGTTACGCATATCTGATCCCAGTCGCGTTCTAACATCGCGTGGAGTTGGTAGTCTCGCGACAAATTCATATTGCCCTAGCAATGCCGTACTGTTCCGTTTTGGAGTGTAAAAATGATAGTAGGAGAAAAAATCTTAAAAATGGAGGTGTTTCGTATCATCGGTAAGTACGATTTTCATTGTTTTCCAATAAATCTTAATTTATTTCAATTTGCTAATATTTAATAGGACGGTTAGTCAAAATCAACCTTAAGCAATTAAGATAAAGTTTATTTTGGATTGATTCTATTCAATAGAACATTCCGAAAGTACTTCGCTCCGTGTTCGCTACTCATTTAGTGATGTGGCCAAGTCGAATATTGAATTTATCGATTGATATCGATATAAGGAAATAAATAAATAGTAATGTAATAATTATAATTTATTAATGAGTGAGACGTTGCATTGATCACTAAATAGACAATAGTTCCTCTAACCTTCATTTAAAATATTTTTAGGTTTCCCAAAGATGCAAGCATCAAAGAGAAATGGATAGATGCAACGGGTAGAGTTAATTGGATGCCAACCAAATCAAGCACGATATGCTCTGAACACTTTTTAGTAGTCGATTTTATAATCTATACTTCTATACTAATATAATAAAGCGGAAAAGTTTGTTTGTTTGAACGCGCTAATCTCAGGAACTACTGGACCGATTTCAAAAATTATTTCACCGTTGGATATGTACGTGATCCCTGAGTGCTATAGGCTATATATTATGTACCACGGGCGAAGCCGGGGCAGACCGCTAGTATCAAATAAAGGATATAGATATACGAAACCTACTGCGCTTCCATCAATGAAAATCGTTAAGTTTTTTAATCAAGTAAGTAACCTTGTTTTATTTTATCACTTTCAGTAAGTATTGAATATACTTGATATTATAATACTAAACAACACACCTCTAAGTTATATTTTTGTACTAGCTTTTGCCCGCGGCTTCGCCCGCGTGAATTTCGGTTTTTCACAAATCCTGAGGGATAAGTAGATTTCTGGTCCACCCGCCCCCCGCCGCGCGGCGGCGTACCGCGGTACCGCGTACGGCGGGCGCAGGGCGCAGGGGCGCGCGGCGCGGCGCGGCGCCGGGATTCCATGCAGCGCGAGCGTCGGCCGTCGCGCGCAGCGAAAATACCTATCAGGGCGTTTTTTACCGATTTCAACACAACTCCTTTTTTGAAAGTCGGTTAAAAAAGTAGCCTATGTTACTCCTTGGTTAATCCTCTACTTGTCTGTGAAAGTCCCGTCAAAATCGGTTCAGGCGTTTCGAAGATTAGCCCGTTCAAACAGACAGACAGACAGACAAAAATTTTAAAAACGTGTGATTCGGTTATGGTATCGTCCAAATAACCATATGAGCTTAATATGTGGTAGTTATTTCGAAATTACAGACAGACACTTCAATTTTATTTATTATAGTATAGAAAAGTATAGATGAAGATTGACTGACTAAATATCAAATTTAATTCGTAAACACACTAAGTAATTTTTCATGAAGGCAATAGTCGAAAAATATATAAATGTTCGCATACACCATTTATTAAAATTAAAAATAAGACTTTCAAAACGCCAGTTTCTTAACAAATATGTTTTATTTCAAGGGCAATAAATAAAATTGAACTATTTTCATACGTTGCAGTATTTATTGTGCATACTTGTAAAAGGCATGCATACATACCAGCACTTTTATTCAATTTTATAATTACATTTTTTAATTTTATTTTTGCGAATGAACAAAATAACGAGTATCTATCGATATCGATAGATAATTCAATGAGCTACGTGGTGCGTCCCCAAATGAGTAGCCGACCGATCACGCAAATGTCAACCCTATTAGTAACGTAATTAAGTTTATAATTGCTATCACTTAGAATACCGCCATCTATGGTCAAGTAGCGGAATTAATTGGACAATTGAATCTAGTGTGATTATAGCTCTTAAATACGTTTTTCCACTAAAGCAAAATAAATCTTATTTCTAGAACGTCAGGGTTTGTTTCCAAATCTGTGACGTAGGCTAGTTTTGACTGAACTTAAAACGACAAATCAAACGATTTGTTTCTATGTAGTGCAATATATGATAATCGGTATATTTGTATGAGTTTGGCGACAGCGGTTCCTATAGTAGTTTTGGTGTATTGCAGTTCCAACCTGTTTTTTCTGTTCCGTGATTTGAACGATACTATAACCGAAACACACGTTTTTAAAATTTTTGTCTGTCTGTCTGTCTGTCTGTCTGTCTGTCTGTCTGTCTGTTTGAACGGGCTAATCTTTGGAACGGCTGAACCGATTTTGACGGGACTTTCACATACAAGTAGAGAATTAATCAGGGAGTAACATAGGCTACTTTTTTAACCGACTTTCAAAAAAGGAGGAGCTGTGTTTTTCTACCTATGTACACCGATATCTCCGAGATTTCTGAACCGATTTGCGTAATTTTTTTTTAATCGATAGAGAAACATTGCGACACTGTCCTAAAAAAAATTTGGATTCCAACTCCTCAATCCTGATGCTGTAGGGGACCTAATCCCCATAACTAATGGGTTTTAGAAACTTTCGGTTATATAAAATGATATTGGGGGTAACAGTTAAAGACTTTATCGTTGAATGAACTCGAGTAGGTACATATCCAACTCCTTAACCCTGATGCTGTAAGGAATTGTATTCCGAAATCGTGGGGATCTCACGGGATTTTTCTGTTTTGGGGACGGGTTTCTACAGATAAGCTACTTTTGTTCTGGAAAATCAAAAGTTCCCACGGGATTTTTAAAAACCTAAATCCACACGGGCGAAGCCGTGGGCATCATCTAGTAATAAATAAAATTGAAGTGTCTGTCTGTAATTTCGAAATAACTACCTCATATTATTAAGCTCATATGGTTATTTGAACTGTAACACAACTGAATCACACGTTTTTAAAATTTTTGTTTGTCTGTCTGTCTGTCTGTCTGTTTGAACGGGCTAATCTTCGGAACTGCTGAACCGATTTTGACGGGACTTTCAGATACAAGTAGAGGATTAACCAAGAAGTAGCACAGGCTACCTAAAATAACATAGGCTTTTTTAACCAACTTTCAAAAAATGAGGAGTTGTGTTTTTCTACCTATGTACACCGATATCTCCGAGATTTCTGAACCGATCAGCGTAATTTTTTTAATCGATAGAGAAACTTTGCGACACTGCCCTATAAAAAATTTGGATTCCGACTCTTCAATCCTGATGCTATAGGGGATCTGACCCCCAAAAGTAATGGGATTTAAAAGCTGTGGGTTACTGTAATTGATATTGGTGGTACCTACCAGTTAAAGACTTTATAGTTGAATGATATCGTTGAATCATACCCAACCCTGATGCTGTAAGGAATTGCATTCCTAAATCGTGGGGATCCCGCGGGATTTTTCCGTTGGGCACAGGTTACTACAGATAGGCTACTTTTTATTCTGGAAAATCAAACGTTCCCACGGGATTTTTAAAAACCTAAATCCACACGGGCGAAGCCGTGGGCACCATCTAGTTAAACAATAAATATCTTAAACCTCATGTACCTAGATTCTATTCTACTCCGTTATAAAAGACGATGGCAATAATATTTTGTCATCATAATCATTTAATATCGCTGATAACAATCGGAATGCTTGGTGCTTGTTAACTTCTGACAGAGCCGTTTTAACGGTCTTTGATACTACTCGTATTTATTACCTACTGCATAGCCATTCACAGTACGTAGGTAGGTAATTAAATAAAGTTCATTGACCAGCATTAGTTTAATTACCTAAGTATACCTACCTATTCTCTTCTCAGTACATAAGTTTAATTGAATAAAGATTTCCGAAAAAATTAAACATTTCATAAACTGATGTTTGATTACTTTTTTTAAAAAGGTGCAATGAAATCGCACTAATTAGAGTTCTGTCAAGATTTGCATACAGGGCAAGCCCAAGAATAGGAAAAACGGTCAAGTGCAAGACAGATAACTCTAAATATTTCAGATTTTTAGCTTTACTGGCTTTACAAATTCCAGAGGGAGGGAGTTGAGAGGAAATGGAATGATGGAATGGCATTGGATTGGTCTATCATGGAAACAAAGCTATATAAGTTATAATCACTTAAATCGCGCTCCACGCGCGATTATCTATACTTACTTCTATAATCTATACTAATAAATAAAATTGAAGTGTCTGTCTGTAATATCGAAATAACTACCTCATATTAAGCTCATATGGTTATTTGAACGCTACCATAACCGAATCACACGTTTTCAAAATTTTTGTCTGTCTGTCTGTCTGTCTGTCTGTCTGTTTGAACGGGCTAATCTTCGGAACGGCTGAACCGATTTTGACGGGACCTTCACATATAAGTAGAGAATTAACCAGGGAGTAACATAGGATACTTTTTAACCGACTTTCAAAAAAGGAGGAGTTGTGTTTTTCTACCTATGTACACCGATATCTCCGAGATTTTTGAACCGATTTGCGTAATTTTTTTTTTAATCGATAGAGAAACATTGCGACCCTGTTTTATAAAAAATTTGGATTCCAAATCCTCAATCCTGATGCTGTAGGGGACCTAATCCCCAAAACTAATGGGTTTTAGAAACTTTCAGTTATTTAAATTGATATTGGGGGTACCAATTAAAGAATTTATCGTTGAATGAACTCGAGTAGGTACATATCCAACTCCTCAACCCTGATGCTGTAAAGAATAATTGTATTCCGGAATCGTGGGTATCCCACGGGATTTTTCCGTTTTGGGGACGGGTTTCTACAGATAAGCTACTTTTTGTTCTGGAAAATCAAAAGTTCCCACGGGATTTTTAAAAACCTAAATCCACACGGGCGAAGCCGTGGGCATCATCTAGTCTAGTATATCTAGTATATTAATAAAGTGGAAGAGTTTGTTTGTTTGAACGCGCTAATCTCAGGAACTACTGGACTGATTTAAAAAATTCTTTCACCGTTGGATATGTATGTGATCCTTGAGTGTTATAGGCTATATATGTACCACGGGCGAAGCCGGGGTGGACTGCTAGTAATATAATAAAGCGGAAGAGTTTGTTTGTTTGAACGCGCTAATCTCAGGAACTACTGGACTGATTTCAAACATTCTTTCACCGTTGGATATGTACGTAATCCCTGAGTGCTATAGGCTATAATATATTATGTACCACGGGCGAAGCCGGGGCGGACCGCTAGTTTCCGAATAAGCGCGGTAATTTTGGAAATTTTCTGTTGCTACTGCATGCATGTTGCTTTGGCCTCGCTTACATATTTTAAATCACACCATCACACTAATATTCACATTATAAATGCTCACATACATACACACACAAACTTTCGCATTTATATAATACTAGCTTCAGCCCGCGGCTTCGCCCGCGTGAATTTCGGTTTTGAACAAATCCCGAGGGAATCGTGGAGTTCCGGTTCCCGTTCCCGCTCCCTTTTCCTACCTTTATACTTAAAATATCAAGCAAGGTCGCTATAGTAATCTACCTATAGCTGTAGATATAGATTTCGGGTTTTTCAAAATCCCGTGGGAACTGTGCATTTTTCCAGGATAAAAAGTAGCCTATGTGTTGCCAATGCATGCTGCACAGCAAAGTATTGCAATAATGGGTTATGTGAGCGTGATTTACCTAAGAACAGTCAGCGCCCTCTGTGGCGTTTTGGAGGTCTATATCTATTTTAGTCCTACAGGAATACTTTTCTGGGATAAAAAGTTACTTTATGTGTTAAGTCAGGGCATAAGCTATCTCCATTTAAAATTTCAGCCAAATCGGTTCAGTAGTTGCGGCGGAGAAGAGGAACAAACATACACACAAACTTAATAACTTAATAACGCCTTTATAATATTAGTGTGATTGTTATTTTCCTCGCTAGAAAGCTCCGATACTCGATAGCATACGCGTCCGATCGCTGCTAAATTCAAAATGCTATAGGAGAACTTTACGCATCGCCGCGCCGCCCCGGCCGGCTGGAACCGCGCGCCGCGCGCAAAGTCTATGTCCCGCAATTTTTAAATCTGTAATATCTTCGAAAATATTCATTTAAATCATATGCTGTAAAGGGCCATATAGATCTATAATAAATCAACAATGTACTTAAGGTATTTAATTAGATAAGGATTTATGCTGTATTGGTTAAAATCGCTTCTAAAATTAGCCATTATTTGTCGTAAAAAAGTAAATGACAAAAAATGTTATTGTGGGATATCCATAAGAGATAGACATATACCATCGCGGAGTTTTCTATAGACCTTTTCAATGTGTACAATACTTAGTACATTATATTGATAAATCTCGTAGGGTTCAGCCTGCGTTTGCAATGTAAGCGGAAAAAATGTAATTATTTACGACATCACATTAGAAACCTCAAAAATAACAGTATTTCTCCACTATTTAATGGATGTTATCATACATATAAACCTTCCTCTTGAATCACTCTATCTATTAAAAAAAACCGCATCAAAATCCGTTGTGTAGTTTTAAAGATTTAAGCGTACAAAGGGATATAGGGACATAGGGACAGAGAAAACGACTTTGTTTTATACTATGTAGTGATTATAAATGCGAAAGTTTGTGTGTGTATGTATGTGTGTGTGTGTGTTTGTTTGTTAGTACTCTTTAACGACGCAACTACTAAACCGATTTGGCTGAAATTTTGAATGGAGATAGATTATGTCCTGACTTAACACATAGGTTACTTTTTATCCTAGAAAAATCCACAGTTAACTACCACGGGATTTTGAAGAAACCGAAATCTATAGCTACAGCTATACGTAGATTACTATAGCAAACTTCCATGAAAGTAGACATAAAGGTTGGAAAAGGGAGCGGGAACGGGAACCGGAAATCAACGATTCCCTCGGGATTTGTGAAAACCCGAAATTCACGCGGGCGAAGCCGCGGGCAAAAGCTAGTTTTTATAAATACTCGTGTGTTCCCACCCTTAAAATATAGTGGAAACCGATGGGAATTCCCATCGACAGCAGCTATAAGGGTAACCAACTGACCTTAACCATGGTGAAGTAGTTAAACAATTAAAAACACATACAATACAATTTATTAAAGTTTTTCTTATATGGACTCACAGACTAAAGGAAAACAATAGATCGACGTTCGCATAAAAACGTGTTTGTAAAACGTAAAATTGCACCAACTGATAGTGGTTATTGTACCGCAATTACCTCAATTTTTGTAATTGGCTGTATCAAAAAAAAAATTATTTCGCAATTTCATACTTATCCATATTGGTGTAAAATATTCAAAAAAACGAGAAAATTATCGCTGTAAAATTAGTGATTGTATTCAATAGTAAATGAATTGCGATTAGGTATATCCCATTAATTTTCATTAATGGGATATATTATATCCCAAGTAATGAAAATTATCACTTGGATTGCAGTTGCCTGTTTGGCACCCAGTGAACCCTCCGAGCAGTGTTTTACGCATTTGTAGCTGATGGTAGGATGATTGGTTTCTTTTTGACATCAATTTTTAATCCCCGACGCAAAAACGACGGGGTGTTATAAGTTTGACGTGTCTGTGTGTGTGTGTGCCACAAAATGGCGGATTATATATTATTTTTTCACAACTCCCTCAAGGGCTTGACTAGGAGAATATCACTATGCAAATCCAAAATGACCGACACCACAAAATGGCGAATGTCGGGGGTTTTTTAACTACTACTGGTGGGTATATTTGCACTGCTCCCTGGATGTATAAACATAACTACTTGTCTTGTCTTGTCATAAATCTTTGTCAAACTTTTGTCAAATACTTGTAAAAAATCACAGATATACCTATTTAAGTTAATGTACCTAAATCGGTGGCCCGAAAGTTACACAAAATGCTATAAAACCGTTATTTGCGGCATATATTAAGGAAAACGTATAGTCTCCTTTGTATTCTTTGATTTGAAGGAAGGGCGCTCATAGAAGCAAAATATGGGGACAGAAAAATTACACTAATATTATAAAGGCGAAAGTTTGTGTGTGTGTGTGCGCGTGCGTGCATGCATGCGTGCGTGCGTGCGTGCGTGTGTGTGTGTGTGTGTGTCTGTCTGTCTGTCTGTCTGTTCCCCTGTGGTGCTCAAACGGGTGGACCGATTTGAATGCAGTTTTTTTTGTTTGAAAGGTGAATTAGTCGAGAGTGTTGTTAGCTATGTTTGATGAAAATCGATCCAAGATAGCCGCCGCTACAAAATTTTTCACAACTCCCTTAATATGGGTATTAAATAAAAGGGCTTGATTAGTAGAATATCACTATTGCAAATCCAAGAAGGCCGCCGCCACAAAATGGCGAATGTCGGGGGTTTTTTTAAATTTTTAATTTATCTATAATATAATAAAACTGTAACAGATCCAATTCTGTACATTGAAGATATTTTGAAAATTTTTATTGGAGGGCACTCTATAATTGATACTGAAGCTAAAACTGCAATTTTTTTCATTTTTGTCTGTCTGTCTGTCTTTCTGTCTGTCTGTCTGTCTGTCTGTCTGTCTGTCTGTATCTTGGCCGCGCATCACGCCGAAACTACTGTATGGATTCAAATGAAACTTGGTACGATTTGAGTTTATACTCCGAGGTAGGACATAGGATACTTTTTATCCCGAAATTCAGCACGGTTCCCTTGGGAGAGGGGATGAAAGTTAAAACGTGTATTTAGCTGTAATTTATTAACGCGTTGTTCGATTTCACTCATTCTTTTTTTGTTAGAAAGGTAGTACTTTATATATTGTCCCGTAAATATTTCAAGGTCACAGGTTTTTTAGTTCAGAAATGACAGACATTACAACCCTCAGTATTGGGTTCAAATAACTTGGGACCCGGATCTTTGAACGTACGGCTTATTTTAGACTGGTGTGCGTTTAAATTTATGTTTGTCGGTCTGTCTATTTGTTCCAGCTAATGTCCAAAACGGCTGGATCAATTTTAACGGAACTTTAAATGGCAGATAGGTGATGTTTTATGGAGTAACTTAGACTACATTTAGTTTAGGTACATAAAAGAATCATGGGATCCGATCCGATCCTATATAAAAACCTTATATCTACGCGAACGAAGTTGCGGGGATCAGCTAGTACTTGTAATAAATTTAGCGACGCATGTCCTTCTCAATTTTTCCTTCAATGTGTGCTTTTTGGCTTCCCTAACCGTAATCGTGAGTGGCCTATTCTCTATCTATATTTTTGCTTCAATCTATGCAACCATAGCATTCTTGTTATAAAGATCCGGCTCAGAATAAGCTCAGAAGTAAAATGCCTTTGCAATATGTCAAGATGTCTATATAGGCTATCGGCATCTGAGTTCATAATACCTGGTAGGTAGGTACCTAAATGAAACAAATGATCTGCAAAAATTACCTAAATGTAGGATTGTCCATATTTTGGTTTTCTATTTCTTTTTTTTCCACAATTTAATTTTTAAATTTTTTATAAGCTTTATTAATAATCGTTAGATAATAATATGAGAAAAAAGGCACATTACCTTTTATTATCCTATAAAAGTTCTCAAAACGTCAAGATTTCTCAGTCAAGATCATGGAAGTAGGAACCTACTTATGGGGTACATACACGAATTTTGACTTTTGATCTTAATTCTTAACCAACTTTTTTAACCTTATCCAATTAAGGTAAAAAGTCAAAATCTGGCCTTTAAAATGTACCTACTTACTTAAATGAAGCCTTTTTAATTTTTTTTTATTATTCATGTTTTTTTGAAATTTTGCTAGTTAGGTCTATTAAGATTTTGTGTAAAGAGAGTAAAATATTACTTAAGTAGGTAGATATACCTATGTTTAGATAGATACCTATCTAAAAATTTAAAATAAATAAATAAATACTCACACATACACAGTCGTCTGTTCCTAAACTAGGCAACTTAATGCCTGTGTTATAGGTAACAGCCGACTGATAGATATATAGACATATTTACATATAAATACATATATATTTTAATAAAGGTATACATACATACATATTATAAATACACCCAGACTCGGGGCGGGAATCGAACCCGCGACCCCGGAGCGGAAGGCAGGGTCACTGCCAACCACGCCAACGGGCCAGTCATATATCCATATAGGCCAGGGTTTTGAATAAATCTCGAGGGAATTGTGGATTTCCGGTTCCTGTTCCCGCTGACCGCTCCCTTTTCCAACCTTTATACATACTTACTAACAAAGCTTTAAACATACTTACTTACTATCAAGCTTGGAAGGGCTTTCTTTATTCTCTAAAATCCGCGTGCAAAAGCTCACTTTAACAGCTTGCGCGGAAAGTAATTCCAACTGCAGTAATTTTACGTTTAAGTTTTAATATTATAATTAGGACTTGTTTCACCACCTTCTGATAGCTTATTCACATACTTTGTCTTTGTAACTTGACATATTTAAGCATGTTACAAAATTTACGTTTAGGCTATTCGACAAGAAGGTGATGAAACAGGCTCATTTTATAGGTAAGCTAGATTATGATTAAACGCTCATCAGTCAGTATATTTGAATTGTTTTTATGGATATAGGCATTTTCCTCGTTGTAGTGAGATGAAAAGTTGTGTGTTTCGCACGACTGCAAAATTATTTGCATCTCGTGCCTTAAATCCCTCGCCACGCTCAGGATTCTTTATTTGAAGATTTCGTAAGATTATAGAGTAATCCTTCGCTTGGTCGGTATTAAATACAAGCACTCGTGCCAATAACAACTTTGCAGCCTTGCATAACAAATAACTATTTCTCAGTCGGAATCCATGACTTACCAAGTTACCAAAACATGATCACGTGGCGATCATCAGCTTTTACGCTAGCTACGCTGGAAACGCTGGTGTGAAGAAGCCTTTAGCATTGAAATTATTTATTTTTTATTTATTTATTTATTTATTTATTTTAAATTACAAAAAGTACAAAATACAAAAAATACAATGAAATAGTGGTTTCCACACTAGGATTCCCTGTGTCGTGGAAACCACTTCCTTCCGTAATTTATGAAACATATACAAAATAAATAATAAAAAATAATAAGAAATTGAGGGTTTGCGATCCTAGACTAACCAAATAAGATACGGACAATGTAGGTAGGCAATAAATAATAAACAGTTGACAGATGGACAAGCTTAATAATAACATAATCTTTACAAATATGGTGACGCGTTGGACCGCTGGAAAATGTTCACCTTCCTTTGAAAGTTTAACTTTTCAATAAGCTTGGACATGTATGAGGTGATTTATAACGCAGCATTTTTTCTTCTATTCCTCTAGTGTCGAAATAGAGAAAGCTAGTGTTTATCTCAGATTCTGAACATGTAAAAGCTGCTACTGACTCACTAACTGTAACTAAGTATAAAAATTCTTGGATATAGAGTGCTATTTTAATTACGACTCCCCAAAAAATACCTACTGAGTACCGACTCAGGACTGATATACTTAAATAATATTTATTGTAAACAATCTAATTACTTAGGTTATTTATTTAATATTCATTGCAAGTTATGAGTTACAATTACATACAGTCTGTTTTCCCTTAGTTGTATTAAAAGGTAAACAAGCCCTTTCTCGCAGAAACGCGTAAGCGACTCATTTTGCGTGGCGCATAAGACGTTCTTACCGCGAACTAACAATGAAGTCATGATAATTCAAA
Organism: Melanargia galathea; assembly: GCA_920104075.1. Taxonomy (NCBI): domain Eukaryota; kingdom Metazoa; phylum Arthropoda; class Insecta; order Lepidoptera; family Nymphalidae; genus Melanargia; species Melanargia galathea. The sequence continues at coordinate 25,551,940 of OV049855.1, forward strand.
TACAAGAACGTCTAAAGCGCCGGGGAAAGAGAGTCACTTACGCCTTTCTCTGAGAAGATTTTTGCGATTTGTTTACCTTTTAAAACAACTAAAGAAAATCAGCCAAGTGCGAGTCGGGCCTCGCTCTTTCAGGGTTCCGTACATAATTATGAACAATATAATATTATGGGTCTAAGAAATATTTAATTTCCGAGTTAGACATCGCAAGAAACCGTGAAAGAAAAACGCAAAATAAGTGCGTTTGTTTTGGTCACAGCTTATAAACTATTTTATGAATCGTTGTTTTCAGTATTTGTTGTACAAATAGAGCATATAGTACATAATATACCGAAATATCATATTCCTAACTAGTTTAGTTTTTTAGATAGCCCCCGTCACAAAAATGGTCTAAAACTGACAATTTTGATGACCCCCCCATTTCCTTACTTTTTAAGCAAAAAATTAAAAATATATATATTCGTACTCTACTCAATGAGCTCTAAACAATGATACCACACAAGCTAAGGTAAGAAAAAAAAATTTTTTTCCGGCTCCTTTCTCATGTATGGGAGCCCCCCTGAAAAATAATTTAATTCAATTTTTAATTCAATATTTGATTTTGGGTCAACGTTTTACACCAAATACCAAAATTTCAGGTTTGTAACTCATTTCGTCTGCGAGCTAGAGACCTGTGACCGGCGGACAGACGGACAGACAGACAGACAGACAGCCGAGTGACATTAATAGGGCTCCGTTTTTACCCTTTGGGTACGGAACCCTAAAAACAGACTTTACTTGCATATTACTATTTTAAACATAAAATTTTGTGTATTTACATAAAAGCCCTAATAGATTTTATCATAAGAGAATATATTATTGCGGTTCTAATAATATTACATACATAAGTACGTGTCGAATTGATAACCTCCTATAATAAAGTCCGTTAAAAATAACGTCCACGACCAGTCTGCCAAGACTATAGCGGCGGGTCTCCCCACATTATTTTACCGAACGCCAAGTGAGTTATTACGCCAATAATTATGACCACTACACTACGCACATTACTTGCAAGTAGCGAATTAACACCCATTGGCGTCGCGACTTTACCATGTTGAATTTGTAAAATGCAAATTTTAAGCACCACTCAAGCCAATTAGACGCTTTTTAGGGTTCCGTAGTAAAGAAGGAACCCTTATAGTTTCGCCATGTCCGTCCGTCTGTCTGTCTGTCTGTCTGTCTGTCTGTCTGTCTGTCCGTCCGTCCGTCCGTCCGTCCTCGGTTAATCTCAGAGACTATTAGTACTAGAAATCTGTAATTTGGCATGTGTATAAATATTAATCACGTCGACAAATTGGTGAAATAAAATTTTGATAAATATTTTTTTTTAGGGTAGCTCCCCTACATGTAAAGTGGGGATGAATATTTTTTTTCTCGTCTACCCCATAGTGTGGGATATCGTTGAATAGGTCTTTTAAAAATACTGTGGGTGTGGGAACATCGTTTTTCGATTTCTAGATCCGTTTGTAAAATATGATGTTTTGAAGTGCTAATTTTTATTAGAGTCAAGTGTCCCCCCCCCCTCTATCAGTCAAATGGCAGTATATAGGAACTTGAAAAAATTCACAGCAGTAGTATATATAATCAATTTTAAAGAAAAACTATCATGGCTAAGTAGGGTTTACAGGTTAAGGAGTTATATATATCTGTTTTTCGAGGATTGTGACTACGGAACCCTACACTGCGCGTGGCCCGCCACACACTTGGCCGGTTTTTAAATATAATTATTAAAATATAAGGTAGGTAGGTATCCGTTTAGTACCAGTTTTTAATTCGTCAATTATTTATTTACAGCAGTGTCATACTCATAGCATATTTAAATACTCGGACTGATACCTATATAACTTGAAGGTCGCTGGAAAGGATTCTTCTTCTTCTTCGTCAACTGACGTCCACAACTGGACATGTCAAATCAAATCAAAGTTTATTAAAAATGTATTAAGTAAGTAGACTACAATAATTTTTGAATGTCAATTTTACAACTTCAAAGAAGTGAAGTAGGTACCTAATTGTGATACTGTTCTCAAAGGCGTGTAAAGTCTACCAATGTGCACTTGTCCAGTGTGGTGGACAACGGCCTAAACCCTTCTCACTCTGATAGTAGACCCGTGCCCTGTAGTGGGCCGGTAATAATGATGATCATAAAGGAATGGTGATAATTACTTGCGACAACTTAAAACTAAAACCTCGAGGGTTTCATAAATCATAGCTCTCTTGTAGCGACTTTCACACGCCTCGGTCTTGCGCCGCTTGAACCCAGCGGCTCCCAACGACTCGTTTGATGTCATCGGTTTATTCGGTGGGGAGTCTCCCAACACCGCGCTTTCCGATGCGAGGTCGCCATTCCAGCTCCTTGTGACTTAAGTCTTAAACATCTGCCAATCGGTTCTTCGAACAATAATATAAGTATGCACCGCCCATTGTTGCTTCAGCATATTTACCTTATTTATTTATAAAGTATCTACCCTTAATCATTGGTTTAAATTAATTAATTGATCACTACTAAAATTGCAAAGATTTGCGGGACGTGCTGGACCAGTTCCGATGGCGCTTTGCAATCGGTCGTTCTGGGTATGCAACGTTCACCCAAATGGCTGACTGGATGGGAGGTCGAATTTTGCATTTTAGTAAGTCTATCGATTGAGATCGCGAATCATCTTCTTTTACAAAAAAAATCAATATTGTATCTATCAATTAAAAATCGTAAATCAATCGATATTTTGTAACAGATTGATCTTGTGGTTGATGCATTTTTACAAACATAATAGTGTTATTCAATTCACAAAAAACTTAAAAAAAAATCTTATTATCATCGGAATAAATGCTACATTAAATTGTGTCAGTTTTTGTTCATCCGCAAAGTTATCTAGGTGCGAGATCCTGGACACGTTTTTTTAGATGAGTTCGTAGTCTGTATAAAAAGCAAAACTGAATCTCCGTAGCATCAGTGCGTGGTATTCTCTCATTGTCGCAGCATCCCGTTGGATTTTAAGATGAATTTGGTAGGTAATGTCTGTGACGTAATATGATGCGTGAAATAGAGCAAGTGCAAAAATGTGCGATGTGAAAATATTTAGTTGTGAAATTGTTTGAGTTGTTGAATAAAGTTATTACTTTATTACGGAAAATCAAAGAGTTCCCAAGGAACTTTTAAAAATCATAATCTTTAACTTTAAAAAATGCGGCCGATGTCGCTGGCATCAGCTAGTAGCCTTATAAGTTAATCTAGGATATTCTTCTAGTCCAAGTTTACTAGGATTTGATTTATTGGGTGATTGTTATCTGTTTGTATATCAGATTCCATAATATTTAGGACCATTTTCGGGAATAGTTTCATATTCAGTGTTGTAACTTATCTGCATAAAACTTTTATCAAAATCGGTGCAGTCTGTATTAAATTATAAAAATGAGTGACAATCAGAGGATCGTGGTAACATTTCCATCTATATAATTTTGTAAAAAGTTTTGTCAAATTCAGATCCTTCAATTACCTTTTGTAATTGAAGGAGTCTGAGTTTATATGTCTGATTGTGATTTATTTTTAAAGTTTGCAATTTTTTTACTGTATGATCTCATTGTTATATAATTTCATATATTTTCTAAAGCAATCAAATGATATTTTGTTCCATAAAACTCATAGAAATGTATTTTTAACCCCCGACGCAAAAACGACGGGGTGTTATAAGTTTGACGTGTCTGTGTGTGTGTGTGTGTGTGTGTGTGTGTGTGTGTGTGTGTGTGTGTGTGTGTGTGTGTGTGTGTGTGTGTCTGTCTGTTCCCCTGTGGCGCTCTAACGGGTGGACCGATTTGAATGCGGTTTTTTTTGTTTGAAAGGTGGATTAGTCGAGAGTGTTGTTAGCTATGTTTGATGAAAATCGGTCCAAGATGGCCGCCGTTACAAAATGGCGGATGACATATTTTTTCACAACTCCCTTGATATGGGTATCAAATGAAAGGGCTTGACTAGTAGAATAGCACTGTTGCAAATTCAAGATGGCCGCCGCCACAAAATGGCGAATGTCGGGGGTTTTTTAAATTTTCAATTTATACTTGTTATTATCTCTAAAAATGTATTTTTCAGCTATTTGTCGCCGCTTTCATAGCGGTGTGTGGAGCTGCGAAGCTCGACCGAACATACCTACCGCCCTCATCATCACAACACGCTGGCGGTGCTCCAGGTTCCTTACAAACTCCTTTCATCAGCACTGGCATAAACCACGAGTCCTTACAAACACCCTTTGGAAGGACCAGTGATAGCAACCCTTCTCAGGGAAACCAATTACCTTCAGGAAGCTATGAGAACGAGCATCAAGGTGTGGTAGTAGAAGCTGCTGCCCCTGGGACCAGGGCGTCAAACCAACCGTCAGGACTTGGGGGTCCGAGAGAAAATTATGGATCAACCGATTCTAAAGTAGGAGACGCTGCGTTCAGAGATACTAAATATCAGGCAGGAAATGCAAACGGAGGGTACCAAAGCCAAGCACAATTTGGTTCATTTCAACCCCAAGGACCGGTAAACAACCAAAAGAAACCAGATTTTTCGGCATTTTTTAAGCTCCCAGGTCAAATTAATGAAGGCTATAGACCAGGAAATGAAAACGCTGACCGAGCGTCAAATACTATTAAATACCATATGAACATTGGTTTGAATAAGTTCAATTATGGTTTCGAAACTGAAAACGGTATCAAAATGGAGGAGAACGGTGTATCCAGAGATGGTGTTAAAACACAAGGAGGTTACTCATATACGGGTGATGATGGAAAGGTGTATACTGTGATGTACACAGCAGATAAAGAGGGGTATCGTCCTATGGGATCCCATCTGCCTACCCCGCCGCCTATACCTCCTGAGATTCTGGAATCTTTACAGCAGAATGCGAGAGATGAAGCGAACGGAATACAAGATGACGGTGAGTTACTTTTCGTTTTTATCACATCATACATAATATAGTACAAAAAAAAAGGATATATAACCCGAATTACTAATTCCGTGGAATTCTGACGTTTCGTAATGTTACCAGAGATAAAACAATTCCCACAAAAAAGATAAAAAATTCAAAACTTATGCAAATACAAATCAACTGCCGCATGTAGATATGACAAATGCCTGACGGACACATCATGGTGATAATGTCATTCGACATCCATTTTTGAATACATTTTTTTAATGTGCTTCTTTTGTTTTCTATTGCTGTTAATGTGCACTTTCTAGTTTCCACTCTTGGTGTTTTATATTTTAGGGCGAAATGACTAATATTATTACGCGGCATATGGCTTTTTATGATGACAGGGAATTAAAGTAGTTTGGGGTAAAATCGTACTTCGTAGATATTAACCCTGTTCTCCATGATTCTGACAGCTGTCAGAATTCCACGGAATTAGTAATTCGGGTATAGTTGGTAGGATAAATAATTAATCGGTTAAAAACTTAATCCAGGAAATTTCAGATATACATGAGCTTTTTAACTTGGTAAGTAATATTTATCAGTGTGACATAATTAAAGACCGCCTTTGCATACAAATCTGTAGTGCCTCTATTCAACTGTACCTTTTTTTTCTTTTTTGTGTGCAATAAAGACATATTCTATTCTATTCTATAATTTGTCGTGCTTGAATTTTTGTCAGTTACTAGCACTGGTTACTAGCGACCCGCCCTGGCTTCGCACGGGTTGTAGAGTATATTATGCCTACATGTTTTTTCTGTGGTAGAGTATTTGTATAGACCTATCCCAACATACTTTTTTGTTATACCTTATAGGGATAAAGCGTTTTCGATGAAACCTCCCAAGCGTCTTGACTTTTTCTAACGTTCTCAACAATAATTATCGTCATATTTTAGCCAATTTACTCAAAACCTTAATAAATTAGATATACACATAAACCTTCCTCATGAATCACGTCTATTGATGAAAACCGCATAAAAATCCATTCAGTAGTTTTGAGTTTATCGCGAACAGACAGACGGACGCGGCAGGGGACTTTGTTTTATAATAATATGTAGTGTAGGTACATAATTCTATTGGATGTAATTGTTCGTATTTTTATGGGTAGTGAAAAATATCAGTCGTAAATATTAATAGACAGCAATTAGCATTCACCTCTATGATATCATCTTCATTTACCAAAAAATCAAGTTCGTTCGGAATCCTTGACCGGTCACGAATTATCTTAGGGTCAGTTGTACCATACGTGGTTAAAGTGATGTTACGGTTACCGTTAAAGTTTGACCACCAAAAAAAGCAAAATGGATTTCTGTCAGGTTTTGGTATGTACTTACTATACTGTGGTTAAGGTCAAGGGTAATATGCTAGTAAGCTGGTGAGGTTATCAACTTGTGCAAACTATTTTGTATTTTATAAAGTAACTTTAACAATCCATGGTGCAATTGACCCTCAGTCAAGTACCTAAATTAACAAAATTTTATTATTAAGCTTCTACTTAAATCAAATTAGATTTTGCCTTTTGCTTTGCCCGCATGAAATTTGAATATTAGTTCTGGTTTTAGTGCAGTAATTTTGATCAAAGCTAACTCTTTTTGAGTGCTAATAAATTATTATTATTGCTGATCAGCGCGGTACAGGTCTCATTCTCAAATAGTTCAATTGATTCCATCGGTTTCTGTTGATAGGCCTCTATATTATGTGTAAAATTTACATGTTAGTTAAAGCGTTTTCTTAACCAATCAAAATCTCAGCCAATTTACAAATTCTAAATTCCCAAATCTATGCCATCGATAAACGAACCTGACCCACATACGGTGCACAGCGCCAGAAAGGTACATTTATTGCGTCTTGCCACAGAAAACAGGTCTCGCGATGTGTAGACAAATAAATAAAATCGTCAAACTATTGATTTCAATTGTAGATTAGAGAAGATAACAATATTAATTCGGAGCCACGGGAATAACATCTTCGCCTACGCATAATTAAGCTGATGTATCAATTCGTTTTTAAAATATTAAAACCCGATTTAACTACTCGTATGAATAATATGAATGATACGATCTCTCAATAAAGTGATAAATAACTACGATACATACGAACTCGTATTTTACTTGCCGCGGGTTGTTGACCTTTTGGACAATAGTATTATTTTTTTACTAAAACTTTTCATTATTATTTTTGTTGACATTTTAGACTGGGATTGTATCGCATTTAATATTTATTAGTACCTATTTGTCATGGGCTTTGTGAGCCTGTAGAAATATAAATTTTTGTGATAAGAAAAAGATAAATCAGTTGTGTTACTTCCTCTTGAACACAATCTGAATGTCTGAACAAAATTGACTGCACTAAAAATGCTATCTCTTTTCATAGGAAACATTGTGAAAAGGAGCAACTTATAGGTAACAATCAATCTAGTAAATAAATGATTTGATTTGAATTTTGAATTTGAATTGAGGATAGCGCTTTTAGTAGACTTGCCAATGTAGTTTACTGTAGAGATTGTGTAAAATAGAATTAAAGTATTCTATACTAACCTACTTTAATGTTAGAAATTACGATTCAAATCAGATATGAGGACAACCAGAGGAGAACCAGCCACCGACGTAGATAATAGAATCGCGAAAATAAAGTGGAAATAGGCAAAGCACATAGTTCGAAGAGCCGATAGACTTTGGGGTCCCAAGGTGCCAGATGCTCGTGCGAACGCAGCATTGGAAGACAACACCCCACTAGGACAAACTAACTCAAACAAGGCGCATATCACCGCTGTAGCATTGGAAGACCCCCCTACTAGGTCACTAGGTGGATGGACGATCTCAAAGGATTCGCTGGTCAACACTGAATAGCCGCTCATAATCATGTTATTTAGAACGCCTTGCGAGAGATCTATGTCCAGCAGTGTACGTCTTTCAATTGAGACGACGTAGACTATCATAATGACCTACTCCAATGATTCAATACAGATCTTAGTGCGTCTCTTAGCAGTCTATAAGAACTACATGTTGCACAATCAAGCATTAATGACGTCTCTAAATTTATTGCGATAACATTTAATACCACAAGTTAGAAGTATTTAGCTAAGATATCAAAAGTTGCTGAAAACCGGAACAGTCTCAGTGTCAACCCGGCAATAACATGAGATCTTGATCTTTACTTTAAATACGTAAATGCACTTTAAATAAGAGGTGGGTAAATATAAATTTAATTGAAAGTAGCCCCTCAGGTTCACCTTGTCAACGTAATGATGTTTCACATACGTGTATAGTAATACCGGCGGTTTAAGAGATCATGAGAAAACGATAAAAAAGCGATCTACTCAAAACTGTGCACTGGAATTTCGTTTTTATCTGGTTCCGTATGTATTGAACTGCCAATTTTATGTCGTTTGACGACATATCAGAAAGATTTTAAAGTGGAAGGTTAAGGGCCTGTTTCACCACCTTCATATAGCTATCTACAACTTACTTTTATTACTTCTAACTTACTTTTGCTATCTAACTTACTTTTGTCTTTGTCACTTAACATGAAATAAGAAAGTGACCAAAATTACGTTTAGGCTATCCGATACTTATCAAAAACAGTGGTGAAACAGGTTATTTATTTTATTTGGTTTGGTTGAGAGAAATAGTTAACTTTTAAGTTTTAAGAGACTTGCGGCCTGTTTCACCCACTTTTGACTAGAACTTGAACAGGTTGGAGATAGTTATTTGATAAGTACTTATCAGAAGGTGATGAAACAGGTCCTTAAAAAAGTTTTTATTTTTATTTAATGCGTACTTAAGATAACTCACCCTCATTTATTCCTGGGCTGGAGAAATTGGTACAAATTCATCATCATCATCATCATCAACCCATTATCGGACCACTGCAGGGCACGGGTCTCCTCTCAGAATTAAAAGGGTTTAGGCCGTAGTCCACCACGCTGGCCAAGTGTGATTGTTAGACTTCACACGCTTTTGAGAACATTACGAAGAAATTTCAGGCATACAGGCTTCCTCCCGTGATTTAGCAAGCTAAAACAAGTGATATATTTTAATTGCTTAAAATGTAGGTACATAACGCTGAAAAGTTAGAGGCGCATGCCGGGGATCGAACTCGGTCCCTCAGAAAGGGACGCCGAAGTCTTAACTACTAGGCTATCACCGCTTGTACATACAATTTACATATTATAATTCAATTAAATTAATTATACTATCTATGACACATGTACACATTCAACGCGGACAAAGTCTGGGCAACTGCAATAATAATTAATATTGGTGACTAATTATTGATTGTAATTGAAGATTTACTGTTTGTATATATAGACGATTCAGCAATACTTAATTAATTACATATAAATGTTAATTGGTCAATAAAAATATTATAAAGCACTTAAAAAAACCTTTGCACTAACGTACTTAATATAACTGTATAAAATATTTATCTACGCGTTTCAAAAGCGTTCCGTTCATACGAATTAGAGATAAACTCAAAGAGCCCATTGTACAGACTGATTAATGTTTCCGACCGATAAATAATATAGTTCACACGGAGGAGGCGTTTGACAAATGACCAACCAACTTTCATTTTTTACTTACAGGCTCTTACGATGCTCAGAAATACAATACAGAGGACGACTACACACCAAGTGTCGCTAATGGCAATTACTACGATAGACAATCGAACTTTGGGAACTCGCGACCTGAATCTAACGCCGGCGCAAGCGCAGTCATCAGTCAAGACCAGCAAGGCTTTGTGCAACCAAATTCTCAAGGACAATTCAGTTCTTACAACTTTTCTAAAGACTCTTCATTGTCAACACAAACTGATAGCTCAAAATTTGGAACCGGCGTTACTGTATCCGATAACACACCGAACAAGGGAAATATTTTAGCTCAGAATGGACAGACTACTCAATTCAATAATAGATTTGGAGCCCAGTCCCGGTTTCCTCCGTATCCAGGATATTTCCAGAAGGAAAATCCTGCCCTGGAAATAGATTCATCTAAAGTTGGTTTCAATAATAACTTTAATAACGCTCAATCGCATTCAAAACAAGAATATCAATATCACGAGTCAGTTGGAAAACCTATTTCAACTTTAACTAAGCTAAATTCTTATGGTTCAGGACATGAGACTTCAAATAATCAACAGACGCCATCCAGTCAAATCTTTCATTCGTTTGATAACAGTCCTCAAAATGATGGAACGTTGTCCCAAACAACATCCATCCCATTCGTTGGAATTACGTCTGCTCAAAATAGCGTTATCAATAGTTATCAAAATCAAGAATCATTTTCTCAAACTGATGTGCAAAGTACTGGTGATAGTAAAATTGAAAATACAAATCCAGACTTTATCAATCGATTTAGTCATACTTCCTCTTCACAAACAGTATCTACTAAAATACCTGAACTTACTCTGACAACTCCTTTAGAAAACCAAGCACAAACAACTAACAGTGAATCTTCAGGACTAGTGACATCTTTTGTTGACTCTCAACCACAAAATCCTAATTCTGTTAACTTTGTTAACTCACAATCCAATCTTCAGATACCAAGTGTTGGTCAATTCAGTAATACATTTCCTAGACCTCTAGGTTCAGATAATTCGCACTTTTATAATAAACCGTTGAATCATTTTAATACTCCATCTATTCATTCTGATTTCAATAAGACTTCCGATATATCATCTAGTCCAGTCAATAATAGTGGAACCCAGCATTTAAGTTCTTTATTTCCAAATACACCTGAAGGTCTCGTATTTTCTACTCAATACCAAAGTGTAACTGGATCTACCAAATATCCACAAACACCCACATTAGCCCACATTGCACCAACGTTACCTACTAAAGAAGATGACATTGAAAATAATAATTATCAAACTAATGGTATTACACAGGCGTCAATATCTTCTTTCCCATCCATCTTTCCAACATATTCATCGCAGAAAAATTCAGAAGTTTATGAATACACTAAGCCAGTTCAGGGATTGCCCATTTCATCTCAAGAAGAAAATTCTGGCCAGTCTAACTCTAAGATTAATAAACAAAGTTTCTCACAAAACGAAGATAACATAAAATCGCAAGTTAGTATCCAGTCTAATAAACAATTTGATCAAAGTTTTACGACTTCAAGTACATTAACATCGGGACAACAAACAATTCCATCAAAATTTGGCATTCAGACTAGTTCTACATTGGGACAAAAACCATCTCAGTCAAAATTTGGTACACAGGGAATCTCCTCATTTGGGCAAATACCAACTCTATCACCATTCGGTGCACAGATAAGCTCTTCATTTGGACAAAACCCATCTCAACAACAATTTCCTTCGCCGACAAGTTTTTCTATTGGACAGCAAAATACACCTTCTCACTTAAGTGCGCAAATAAGCTCACCATTTGATCAAAAACATACTGATTTCATTGGATATACAAGTTCGTCCTTAAATCAACAGACACCAACGCGTTTTAACGTTCAGTCAAGTTCATTATTCGGACAAAAACCGAATCAACCACAATCAAGCTTTTCATTTGGGCAAGGAACAACTCCATCTCGCTTCGGTGTTCAGACTTCTTCTGCATTTGGACAAAAACAAACTCAAACCCAAAAAAACTTTTCATTTGGACAACAAAGTACACTATCTCGCTTTGGTATAGAATCAACACTTGGACAAAAACAAAGTCAGCCACATAGAGGTGAACAAACTAGCTTTTCTTCTGGATCTCAGCCAACGCCATCACGTTTTGGTATCCAGTCAAGTTCATTGTTTGGACAAAATCCAAATCTGCCTACTTTTAGCACATCATTAAATCAACAAACAATACCAACGCGTTTCAATTCAGACACAAGTTCAGTGTTTGGACAAGAAACTATACCTTCACGATTTGACATTCAAACAGCTTCATTTTTTGGACAAAAACCAAGTCAACCTCAGCGAGGTGGGCAAACAAACTTTTCATTTAGTAATACTTCACCGCCTGGCTTTGGGACCCAAACAAGCTCATCATTTGGACAACAGACAACACCATCTAGATTCGGTATACAATCTAGCTCTTTGAGTGGGCAAGGAACAACCGTGTCGCCATTTGGCGGACAAACAAATACATTATTTGGACAAAAACTAACACCATCGCAGTTTATTGGACAAACAGGTTCATCATCTGGACAACAAACAACACTTTCCAGATTTGGTATACAATCTAGCTCAGTAACTGGACAAAAAGCAAAACCATTGCCTTTTGGTGTACAGACGAGCTCAATATTTGGACAAAAGACAACACCAGCACAATTTGGGACCCCATTGTCTGAACAAAAAATAAAACCGCAGTTTGGAGCGGATGTTAATCAAGAACAACAAAGTCAATTGCAGGAATCGAATGAGCAATCTGAAAACCAATCAGATTCTAAACCAATATTGCGACCAAATTCACAAAATTCTCAAGTATCAATTGAGAATACCAATCCTGATGGAAGCTACCAATATAATAAGCCGACTACAAGTTTTTCAATCAACGAAGGAAACAAAGCTCAAACAAATTTTGGTTCACAGCAATCTCAGATCAGTAGCCAATTAGGTCAACAGAGTATTGGTTCACAACAAGAAAATGTTGGCCAACAAATTATAGTTCAATCGGACAAACAAATTAGTAGCCCACTATTACAATTTGTCACAAAACCTAATAACCAATTTGATGTACAAACTCAATCTATTTCAGCTGAAAAAGAATTTCCACAACACCAAATGCAATTAGGCAGTACGCAATCTGATGAAGAAAGATTTTCATCGACATCACAAAATGGAGACACTGGTAAACCAAACCAGCAATCAAAGGTAATCAAGAAACCGTTTGGATTTCCACAACCAACGACTTCACAGTTAGTTGGACAAACCAGCACATCAGAACAAATCTTTGATAATAAAGACTCAACTACTTCTGAGTTCTCCTCAACCAGCACAGATAATATACAATATCAAACCACGCCAGTTTTGTCAAATTCTCAAAGTTCCTTCAATTTACAAAAACAAGAACCATCCCAGAATTTCCAATCAGGAGAAGTTTATCAATACAATAAACCTGCTCAGTCGTTACCAAATTCTTCTCTGGTAGAAAGTAATCGATTTGGAGAGGACACACAACAAGAACAAATTACTGGATATAGTCAAAATAAATTAGATACAACTAAACCAATTACTTCGCATTTATCACAAAGTAATGAAAAATTTAACAATGATCAATCGCCAATGCAAAGCTCTGATGCATCACAAACTCAAGCTGATAGCAAGCCTCAAACAGCTTCTCTAGGTATTTTACCTAGTTCGCACCCTTTTCCACACTTGGCTTTCTACAGCGCTTGTTGTCGTGGTTCCAAACCCCAAAATAATCAAGGATCACAGTCATTATCAGATAAAGTTCCCTCCAACAGACCTTTGATTAGTAATTTAGGTAGTAGTACAAGTAGTTTTAATAAAAATGATAAGAAAGATACAAATAGCAACGGGCCGGTAGAAAACAAGTTTGGCATTCAAGGAAAAGAGCCTGCAAGTAATCGATTCGGAGAGGACACACAACAAGAACAAATTACTGGACAGCCTGGTCAAAATAAACTAGATGCAACTGAACCAATTACTTTGCATTTATCACATAGTAATGATTTTGACAATGATCAATTGCCAACGCAAAGCTCTGATGCATCACAAATTCAAACTGACAGCAAGCCTCAAACAGCTTCTCTGGGTACCTTACCAAGTTTGCACCCTTCTCCCCACTTGTCTTTCTATAGCGCTTGCTGTGGAGGTCCCAAGCCCCAAAGTAGTCAAGCGTCACAGTCATTATCAAACAAAAACACACCTTCGATTAGTAATTCAGGTAGTAATACGAGTAGTTTTAATAAAAATGATAAGCAAGATACAAATGAAAGTGGGCCTATAGAAAATAAGTTTGGTATTCAAGGAAAAGAGCCTGCAGGCAGCAATGATTTTGGAGTACAAAAAGACACGCATAATTTCACTGGTAAGGGTGAAGAATTTGGAGGGCCTCAAACAGCTTCCCTAGGTACTTTACCAAGTTCGCACCCTTTCCCACACTTGGCTTTCTACAGTGCTTGTTGTCGTGGTTCCAAGCCCCAAAACAGTCAAGAATCACAGTCATTATCAGATAAAGTTCCTTCCAACCCACATTTGATTGGTAATTTAGGTAGTAATACAAGTAGTTTTAATAATAATAATCAAGATACAAATGGCAGTGGGTCTATAGAAAATAAGTTTGGTAATCAACAAAAACAGCCTGCAGGCAGCAATGGTTTTGGAGTACAAAAAGACACGCATAATGTTACTGGTAAGGGTGAAGAATTTGGAGGGCCTCGAGAACCTCCAAAGTTTGATGAAACAGGTTACCATTATTAGTTACAGCTTACAAATTTAGACTTTATGTGAATATAGCAAATAGACAAGTTAAGGATACAGAAATTTCTTACAAGTGACAAATCGTGTGCGTTAACATGTAAAATATAATAATAGATAATAAGTTATGTAAATACACAGGTATTAAAGATTTGTCAATCGACGAAGAAAATAAAAAAACTGAAATTGTTTTGTGTTTTATATTTTTAATTTCTCACAAAAGACCAGTTTTTGTAGCGCTGTAATGAGATTTATTTCCATGTCAGATTCCTGTTTGAGATAAGATCTTTAGTAATGACAAAATATGGTGAATGATTTGATGAAGTCTAAGATGTAAACCTGAAATAAGTACTATTAGGTTATGGCATAAAACTATAATCTATACAAATAAATAAAATGTAAGTGTCTGTCTGTGATTTTGAAATTACTACTTCTTATAAGCTTATAATATGAATATTTGAGTTCGACGATAGTTTAACCTAAGTAAACTGATGTTTTTTAAATTTTCGTGTGTCTGTCTGTCCGGTGGCGATCGCTGAATCGATTTGACGGTGTTTCCACAAGCAAATGGAGGATTACGAAAGGAGTCATTTAGGATACTTTATATCCCGGAAATATTTTGGATGCGTGACATTCTTACAGCGCTGAACCGATTTGACGAAAGGCACAAAAATAGCTTGCATTTCCTAATATTACGGGAAATCAAAGAATTCCTACGGGATTTTAGAATAACCTAGTATACAATGATGAAGTATCATTATTCTAGTTAAGGTAAGTAGTTATAAAAAATAAAACCATATTTTGTTTTTCTTTACACGGCTGATGATATTCTAAATTAACTTGCTCCCGTGGCAGTTCTTATTACCCGACTACGGCAAAGCCAAAAGGAAAGGTTATGATTTTAGCAGTCTATGTATGTATGTATGTATGTATGTATGTATGTATGTAAGTATGTATGTATGTATGTATGTATGTATGTAAGTATGTATGTATGTATGTATGTTTGTGGCCGATTTTTGGATGAGATTCTGTGTGTACCAACGTAGCGCCTAAACTACTGGATCGATTTTGATGAATGAGGTGTCTGTTGATTCGTTGTTATGGTCCGGGTGACATAGGCTACATTTTATTTATGAAAAAAATCGAGAAGTGACCTTCGCGCGGCTCTCTAGATTAATAAATTAGTTTCGGTAATCACATAACAGATAGCGCGACTAGTTGCTTGCCCCGCGCTTTTGCACACTAAACTATTATTAAATTATTAAGCGTAGTCGGGTTTTAGTTTACGAACTTTATACTTGTTTAGAAAAATATGTTTGTTGCATACTTTTAAGTAGGTAGGTAGCTCGTGATTTTAATTTTCTTGTCGGATTTATTCATGTCACGAATTTATTGTGAGCAATGGCAAAAGTTTAGATGTTTGCTAAATAAATTCGCAAGGAACACAAGTTGGGCAACCGTAGTTACACTGTTACAAATATTTACAATTAGCTAGTATATTCTGTCTGTACTCATTATGAACTAGGTATCTATATAGCGGACGTGGTTTTGAAACCGCTTGCACAGATATTTAGATTATATATATACTTACTCACATGCAAGCAGATGGACGTGCGGCCTAGTTACGACAGCGGTTATCAAAATATGATCAGCGAATCAATTTGACACCAATCTGTATCCCGATGGGCGACCGACTCTGGAGGTTTTTGAAATTGCAACTGTTTGCAACTGCAACTTGCAAATTGCAACCTTAAGGTTACTAAGTGATCCCTAGGATCACTTAGTAACCTTAAGGTTGAATTGACTTCGACCAAAAACTCCCTCGGTGAACAATCTCCTATCAAAGTGAGTTCCAGAGGTGAGATTCTGTAAGGTTCTTCATCGATGATTATTATAATACAATAGGTTTTAGATCGCTTAACCCTAGATTACTAAACTATTCTACGAGTGACGTTGTTACTAAACATTCGTAAAAATTACGACAGAAATAAAACGGGAATAAATAAGATAATCAAAAACTTTTATTATTTTAGAATGAATAGTAATATTCTTTAGGTTTAAGAGATAACGTAATAATGAAAAAAAAAAATGAAAAAAATATTTTACACAGTTGGGATACATGTTCATGTTATGTTCCCTAGGTGCCTCTTTTACATTTCATGTAAAAGTTTGTTGTCATTTTTCTTGACTTATATGGATAAAAGTTACATGTTTTTCTTTAATTTGATTCTTGAATTGTTGCTGCTTCAGAAACAGATTCAAAGAGTAAGATAATTTGTATTAGGTCTTTTATTTCACGCCGCAAAGGTGGAATATTTGTTCTCTCTTTTAGGTGAGGTTCCATAAGATCATCAGCCATTTTCAAAACAAATTCGCATCTGGATGTGCTTTTTTACAGTTTCTTTATGAGCTCTCTCAATATAACTTGTTTCTAACTTAACTAACTTTCGTCATCATCTTCTTGAGTATTAACGTCCAACAACAACCGGCTAATCTTATTGACTCAAAGTCTTCGAGACATCTAAAAAAAGTACTTAAAACAAAAGAATCAAATATAAGTAAGAAATGGTGGTAAACATATACATAAAATACAAAATGAACTGTAATCAATATAAAATCTTTATAAATAAGTGATAAAAACAAGTGCACTCACCTTTGCTTAAAAGTGACGTAAACACTAAACTTTCGTAAATTTTACGACACTCTTGCTATAAATCAAAACACAAATGACACCTGACCACAATCACAGCACGAAGCACATGGACGGAACAAATTAGGAAGGTACTGTGAAGCGGGGGGATTTTTTCAGGAATCGTCATTTTGCCGTCGTAATTTTTACGATAGTTTAGTATTCTAGGGTTAAGGCAAATTCGAATTGTGTAAAACTACTTAATTTGACATTAGAAAAATGTGCTCGAAAAACTGAAACAATTTTAATTCAACTAGTATCATTTACACGTTGTTTGAAATAAAGTCCAAATCGTACAATGCAATCGTACAACAATTCATAGAAACCATTTTATAAGCTGTCAGATGAATATGATTTTCTTACAAAATAGCAAGGTAGAATCCAAGAAAAAAGTAGGTACCAATGTTGCCACGAAAATTACAGTTTTGGAAAGTTAATTTTTTTTTTTTGGTAAGCACTAAACACCCAGATGTTGCATTTCACAAACACCGTGATGCAATTATTTGTTTTGTATTAATTTAGTGGAGCGTGACGCCTCATCCGGATCGTCGGTTCACATCGACGGCCCCTAGGTCGGACAGCACACGATCTCGTGATTATATCGAACGCGTCGAATGTAACCGATGACCGCGACCTTTCTCCTCTGCGTGCTGACGAGAGATCGACGCGCGACGGTGATCTATGCTCGAAATGCACTTAATGAAACCCGTTACCTGACTACTCTGACAATTTTAATCTATACATATAATAAAATCGTAGAATTGCCGTATCTGTACATTGAAGATTTTTGCAAAATAATAACTGGGGGATGTTAGGGATAAGTAATAGAACGTAAAAAAGCTATTTTTGAAATTTTTGTCTGTTTGTCTGTTTGTCTGTTTGTCTGTTTATCTGTTTGTCTGTTTGTCTGTTTGTCTGTATGTTTGTGCGCGCATCACGTAAAAACTACTGAATGGATTGAAATGGAACTCGGTATGATTTAAGTTAATACTATGGAGTAACATATAGGATACTTTTTATCCCGAAATTCAGCACGGTTCCCTTGGGAAAGGGGATGAAAGGCAAAATGTGTACTTAGCTGTAATTCGTTAACGGGTGGTCCGATTTCATTTATTCTTTTTTTGTTAGAAAGTAGATACTTTAAAGACTACAGGCTTATCTCCGAAAGGCTGGACCAATTTTGATGGGACTTTCACTGGCGGATGTTTACATTTTGATGTACCTAAACATCCGCCAATGAACTTTTAACAGTTTTAGCAAGGTTTAAGCTCAAAGGAGCATAGGAAAAACAAAATGATGCCCACGTGATTATTAAAATCAATATCCACGCGAACGAAGTCGCGGGTATCCGCTCGTGATACATAAAATCGCGAATGAGTTACTTGGGACTAAAATATGAAAAAAAGCTTAAACACCAAAACAACATAAGCTTAGTGTAGGTATTACCTACCTATTTATATCATTGCACTGCTGTACAAGACAAAATATTATGTTACAGTAAAAATTAATAATTTGCTATAAGTATATTTTATTTTAAATTTTGTACAAAGTGCTTTTCTATAAATGAAGATTTTCTATTCTATTCTAAAACCTCGTCATCATCATCATCATGATCAACCCATTACCGGCTCACTACAGAGCACGGGTCTCCTCTTAGAGTGAGAATGGTTTTAGCCATAGTCTACCACGCTGGCCAAGCGGATTGGCAGACTTCACACACCTTTGAGAACGTTATGGAGAACTCTCAGGCAGGTTTCCTCACGATGTTTTCCTTCACCGTTAAAGAAAGTGATATTTAAATACTTAAAACGCACATAACTCCGAAAAGTTAGAGGTGCGGGATTGAACCCACCATCTCCGATTAGAAGTCGGTCGTCCTAACCACTAGGCTATCACAGCTACACATTCTAAAACTTACTCATAACATTTTTAGATAAACCGGAATAATTCTCTCCTCTCTTCTCTCTTCTCTTGATATCAAACTTGACAGATTTCGTTGTCGTCGTCAACCGATAGTCGTCCACAGCTGGGCAAAAGTCTCTGATAAGAAATCACACATCGCGATCTTGCGCCGCTATACTTATCCAGCTGCTCCCTGCGACTCGTACTGTGATGTTGTCGGTGAGACTTAGTGCCTGTTTCACCACCTTCTGATATGTATTAGATAGCTATCTACAACTTTTGTCTTTGTCACTTGACATAAAGACATAAAGTGACAAAACTTACGTTTAGGCTATCCAACACTTATCAGAAGGTGGTGAAACAGGCCGTTACTTATTTAATTTTTCAAACCATTATGAAAAATTAAATACGAACGAAATCTTTGATGATGATACAATACGAAGCTTGTAAAAGTCTATTTGAGCGATGATTCAGTAATGTGTGAGTGATCGACATAGAACTGAAGTGGCATGAAAAGAATCCATATCGGTCTTGAATGGCAAGGTTGGGCAAACTGCATTGTTTGATTTTCGTAGAGAGTTTTAAACTCACTCGCTCGGTGGGGGGTTTAGAGAAAAAAATACAACTGCGCAAACTCTACATTAAATCTGATGCTGATGATGATCTGAGATTCTGATAGAGCTGTTAGAGCATACTCTGACTCTCTTCGGATTAGAGACAGATTTAAAATGAGACATTTTTTCCCTGATAGAAATATTAAATATATTTCTATCAGGGAAAAACTAAAAAATAAAACGGGACATAAATATGTATTATGTCCCGTTTTGTCTCAAATCCCAGTAAAGTTAGATTGCGTTCGATAGATCTCAGTCTGAGTCAGCCGATGTTGCAGGTTATTCTGTAACTTAGTTACCAACTGAAAATGGTTGCCAACGAATTATTAGTTTGATATACATTGCTGCTTTACTGTGTGAAATATAAAATGTTTTCATAATTTCACACAGTAAAGCAGCAATGTATATCGAACTAATTCGTTGGCAACCATGTTCAGTTGGTAACTAAGTTACAAAATAGCCCACTTGTTGAATGTTCACAGCCTTTATCTTAATAATTCCTCATCCTCTCTCTTCATCTCATCCTACTTATGTGAACATTTTAGTTCGTTATTTCCCGAGCGAGTTCATTGCGACCCTGTATTGCACTGAAGACTCTGCAAGTACCTCCTGGTTACCTTTTACGATCTCCCTGGCGCATCGGTGGGCGCTTGTATGCTGTGGTTTTATAAGTAAGAAATCCCGCGTTAAATTCCCAGCAAAGGCAATTTGGGAATTTATAGTTTTAAATTATGTCTGGTCTGGTCATGAGGTCTGGTACAGTGGGAGGCTACAGCCGTAGTTAGTTACCATCCTACCAGAAAATATGTGCTGCGAAACGATATTATCATGTTCCGGTACGATGCCGTATGCAGGTTTAATAAAAATTAGCATTAACTCTTCCAAGTTACCTCTCTTGCATCTTAGACTGCATCGTCACATATTATCACGTGAGATCGCAGTCAAGGGCTAACTTGTAGATGAAGATAAAAAACGATCAAAAAAATCATCACAGCAACAATGTATTTAATCTGGTTCTGTGATCTCATGATTTAACCATAATAATGACCCACTCTTGAGGATCGATAGATTTACACATATGTATTATAATAGTACACATTAAAACACCAATCTATCAAATGGGTATTTTGTGAAACTTAACGTCCAATTAACGATGCTATTAGAAATCCTTACGGTTATCAGAGCGGTCGTGATGATTATAATTACGACAGTTTAGACGTTTGATCAGACATCAGTGTTACCGAAGTTTTATTTAGACGATTTATTATTACGTTTCGATTTTACACGCTTCGTTATTATTATTATTATTAGTTTCGCCTGTAATTTCATCATCAATTGGTAATTGTGTAGAAAGGAAATGTATTTATTTTTCATCCCCTTCTATTGTGGTATCAATTTGAAACTCTACAACCTTTTGCGAGTCTGATGACAGTACAACTGAGTAAGTTTCGCTTAGTGGTAGGATTCTACCCAGAATCCGCCTGGCTAGCGACCACACTTCAGCCGTGATCTGCCGCCGCCTGGCTAGCGACCACACTTCAGCCGTGATCTGCCGCCGCCTGGCTAGCGACCACACTTCAGCCGTGATCTGCCGCCGCCTGGCTAGCGACCACACTTCAGCCGTGATCTGCCGCCGCCTGGCTAGCGACCACACTTCAGCCGTGATCTGCCGCCGCCTGGCTAGCGACCACACTTCAGCCGTAATCTGCCGCAAAGCATCCGATGTGTTCCGGCAGCGAACTAAAAGCTAAAGAGCCAGTCCCCTTCCTCAAAAGCCAGCAACGCATTAGTGGTTCGTCAGGTGCTGCTAATGTTCATGGGTGGCGGTAATCGCTTAACATCAGGTGACCCGCTTGCTTGGTTGCCCGCTATTCCTACAAAAAAAAAGGTTTCATGTAGCACCTATGTAGATGCTAGCTGGTATGATGACTTATAACGGGTGTAAGGAATCGCTACCGAAAACGAAAGTAATAGTTAGTAATATAACTGAAAAGATACCACAAAAAAACGCGAAAAATACTTATTTTTAAAAGTTTGCATACTTACTGTAATGCAATAATTGTAGGTAAGGGCTGATTTTTATAGGAACAAATTTTCAATAGCATTCTCCTTAAAGTTACCCCATATTTGTTTGGAAGCCCTTAGGGTGAGTTGTATCAAACCATTGGTTATCGTAATTACGTTCGTTAAAATGTAACAGATACATTCGGACTTTAACATCACTGTTAATTTATGAGGTTTGCTTCATTGTTAAAAAAACAGTTCGTCATTGTTATTCGGGTTACCTGCAAGTGAAAAGCTATTTTGGCCTAATATTTTATGGGGAATTTTTTTACTATTGTACTAGCAATATTGATGAAAACAATGTCATTCGAAGCCTATTCTTCTAAACAACCTTGACAACGGTGTTTTATGTTTTGTACCAAGGGATATTAGTCGAGGTATTTTTAATTTTTGTCTTTAACTATATAAATATAAAATTGAATTGCTGTTCGTTAGTATCGCTAAAACTCATTTCCATGAAATTTCTTATATTGTGTATTCAAGTTTGTTCCTGGAGGGCTTAGATTCACAGTTTGGACCCGATAGGTGGAGCTGCAATCAGTTTCTAGGTTCAGTTTATTATTAAATTGCATCAATTATTGTATAAATATTGAAAGATATTATTTGCGTGACTCGATTAGGTACTTTCAGAGAACGCTAACACTACTTTCACTATATTTTGGAAAAGAAAAGAAGGCAAGAATTTAATCGATGAATACAAAAGCATAAGTATTATTTACCGGAGAAAACCGACAATACAAATATTTGCAAAAAAAGAGCATGAAATGCGATTAATACCGAGTTCATACTTCCTTTGACATTTGGAATTTATTAATAAATTCATCTTCTTGAAATAAATCGTACCTACCTACCTACTTAGTTATAAATTCGCATTTTAAACACTTTTTTCTTTCTCACAACTTCTCTTTCATCTTAGAAAACTACCATTAAAAGTATTAAATAAAATTGATTCCACTATAATTAGTAAGTTATTTAAAAATTAATGCTGCTTGTGTAGAAAGTACAAAGTTACGAACAGATTTGACGATAACCAATGGTCCCAGCACTGGTTAACGTAAGCGTAACTTTTTAACGAACGATATGGCTAACAGATGGTGAAACAACGCTTTTTTTTGTTTAACGTTCGTTAGCGCCATATTTAAAGGTTACGTGTCCGTCAAAATGGGATAAAACAACCCGCCCTTAATCTGTAACACTATCATATTTTGTGAATACATTGCAGTTCCAATAATCTCGTACTTACATCATACGTATCAAATTGATAACCTCCTTTTGTTTAAGTCGGTTAAAAATATGTAAGTATGTACTTGTAATAAAGCATCGTATAATAATGATCAGATGTAGGCAGGCATAAGTTGCAATAATTGTCATTTGTTTCCTAAATTGCAGGGTTGCAATTCTACTAATAATGTAATGACTAATGCTCATAAACTTTGGTATTATAATTCCAAATCAAACAAAGGCTCGTAGGTACCAGAATCTTGTACCTAACAACTTCTTGCGAAACGAATGTCTTTGTCAACGCTATTATTTTCTTTTCGACAAAGGCTTTTTGTAACTATATGAACGGGAGCTTTTACGATTTGAACAGTCATTCTCTAAAATTGGTCACTCAATAGTGCTACCAGTAGGTAGGCTCTTCTATATAATTATCAATTAGGTACAAATCAATTAATTATGAAATGTAATACAATAATTATAAGGCTGTCGTCAACCAGACGTCCATCGTTGGGCATACCTTGCAGGGATTTCCACACTACATTGTCTTGTGGTCAGAAGCTCTCTGTGATTCATGTCTACCAACACTTTTCCGTTTGCACGCTGGAATCCCAACATCAACGCACTAAGTACAAGAAAAACACGTAAAAGGGTATGACAATATAATTGAGCGTAGGTACCAACCCGCATTGGAGTAGCGTGGCGGGTCTAAGCTCTAAATCCCTCTCTCCTATGTGAGAGGAGGCCTGTGCCCAGCAGTGGGAGGTTAAAAGGCTGTAGTCGATCTATACATATAATAAAATCGTAGAATTGCCGTATCCAGACATTGAAGATTTTTGCAAAATAACTGGGGGATGTTAGGAATAAGTAATAGAACGTAAAATAGGGTTTTCTTACCGGTTATCGTCCATTTAGTGGAGTTACTGAGTTTGAGAGGGTGAAAATATATGTTCTATAAAAAAAATTAAACAAAAACTTGTTAAAATATACTTCTAGTATAGTCTATTTTCATTGCATGTTAGTATTTTTTTAGTCAGATAACTAGGTTTTTTTTAATCCTAATAAAAAGCTGAAAATGCCGATTTCACCGGTTATCGTCCACTAAATCTAGTTATCGTCCACCCTTGTACCTGTTGTCCGTCCACTGATTTCTATGAGAAATTTACTATGAAAAAGTATGCATGTAATGAGTAAGTAATTGAATATGTAATATTAACACCACTTTAATATGTATTTAATATCTATACCAATTAAAATTAACTTCCTGTCCGTCTTTTCGAAATATATGGGTTTTTATTAGTGAACTTATGTTTACTTATACATTATTAAAAAGCCACATAGCCGTTTATAAAAAAATGTTTTCTGTTTTTCGTCTATTCGTAATACTTACTTTTCAAAACAGCTGAACCTATTTTGACAGAACTTTCACAGGGTGATAAATAACTTTAAATACAAAGTAATGTGGTCTTTCTACGCATACGCAATAGCGGTCAACTGCTTGTTTTAAAATAAAACAGATAAAAAAACTATTGCCTTGTTAACGCGGTTTATAGAGTCTACAATATGACATAATATCTTTACCAACTTTGCGCCTATCTATCTTGCATCGTCTTTTACCACATCGCACTTACATTATATAAAAGTAGGTACATATAATTTGGCAGCCTCCCTGGCATGGCGCAGGGGTAAGTCTTATTAGTGGAAGGTCCTCTACTTGATTCTCGGCAGAGCAATTTGGTAAATTTAATTTAATAATTTCAAAATTGTCTCTAGTCTAGTATGCCTTACTTCCAAGTCATTTAGCGTTTAAGGGTACGGATTCTGCCGTACCTCTTTCAGGTTATCCCGCATCCATCTTAGACTGCATCGTCACTTAACATCAGATGAGATCGCAGTCAAGGACTAACTTGTAGATGAATAAAAAATAAATTATAGATATGAGTAATAATCAAAATTCACCTAAATAATAACATAATATTAAAAAATATATGTTTTTCATACAGTTTAAAATATAGGTGGACGGATAACCGGTGCATTTCAGATTCTCTATTTTAAATTTCGTCCACAAATTTTAATGATCGACAATACTATCTTAACTTATAAATATATCAAAGTTCCAAGGAGAAACACATAAAATATAAGTTAATTCTTTTGTCAAACAAGTTTAATAATTTATATTTTTACTAAATCTATTTATTTTCAAATAATAGCTTGGTGGTCGAAACTTAGAATATTTATTCAGTGCAAATTTAGATATCGTCCACGCGTGATTTTGAAGACCCATAATTTTATATACAATGAGAAAAAAGTGGACGAAGACTAGTCACTAACTAGTGTATGTGTATAGGATTCGAATTAATAAACTTAATTCCAATTTTGTGCACACCTCGATTGATAACAAGACTACCTAAAATTAAGACGCTAAACCTGTGTTTGACCGCCCGGACGATAACAGGTTTTCTTAAGAAAATTGTGAACTAGTTGTCGTCCACCCCTTTTATTTGTATTCTAATGTAATCAAAAGTAAAAAAACACATTCATAGTATTTTATGAAACATAAGTAAGTGCTACAAAGAAGAATCAAACTAAATCTTATAGTAAAATGATTAATAACTTCCCGTGATAGTTGACGTATGCCACTAATTTTTTTGCTCTACACGGCTCGTTTTCATTCCTTAATTGCATACTCAAAATTCGATCGCTTTGTTTTCAAAGAAACTTAAGTGAAATAGACTTTTTTCTTTCTCTTTGTGTTGATAAGACATTCAAGTTGGCATAGAGATGCATTATTTTTATGTAAGTCTTATAATGTTTCTATTTTTAAGCATTTCTTAAGAGTGATCCGCTCAGTGGACGATAACAGGTGCGTGTCCGGTAACCGGTGTTCCTACCCTACCTATTTTTGAAATTGTTGTATGTTTGTCTGTTTGTCCGTTTGTCCGTTTGTCTGTTTGTCTGTTTATCTGTTTGTATGTATGTTTGTGCGCGCATCACGTAAAAACTACTGAATGGATTGAAATGAAACTCGGCATGATTTAAGTTCATAATTCATACTATGGAGTAACATATTGGATACTTTTTATCCCGAAATTCACCACGGTTCCCTTGGGAGAGGGGATGAAAGTCAAAATGTGTACTTAGCCGTAATTCGTTAACGGGTGGTCCGATTTCATTCATTCTTTTTTTGTTAGAAAGGAAATACTTTAAAGATTACTGGCTAATTTCTAAAAGGCTATACCGATTTTGATGGGACTTTCACTGGCGGATGTTTACATTTTGATCTACCTAAACATCCGCCAGTGAACTTTTAACAGTTTTTAGCAAGGTATGAGCTCAAAGGAGCTTAGGAAAAATAAAATGATTCTCACGGGATTTTTAACCACGCGAAGTCGCGGGTGTCCGCTTGTATTATACTAATTGAGATGTTAGTTAGCGCGAGCAACTAATTAACGACACCTGCAGATATTGTCGGGAATGTCACAGACGGGTAACTACCTAGAACATTATACAGGCTAGATACTTTTTTCCCCGGAAAATTTTAGGGTCCCTAATAAAAAATAAAAACCGTTAATGGGTGGATTTCCCAACAGCAAAATTCGCACGGCATGGGTGAAATCGGTACTGTCCAACGTTAGTATAAAGATCTAATATTTTTTTCTAGGTAGAATAAGTAGATACCTATGCGAGACAATAAATATTTATTGATTAGGACTGCAGTTTAGGAAATAAAAAAATTTTAAAGCCCCGAATTTATCATTTCGGTAGCTGTCCTCACAACCTTTTTCAATGTAATTTCCCTCATAAATCAAAAAGTATTGCTTATTTTGGTATATGGCTACTTTTATTTAAATTGTGAATAGTGACAGTATAGTTATAAAATAATTTTATGATAATATCTACTTACTTTAAAAACTGGTAAGTAAAAATGCTTGTGTCCCAGAAAGTCCTCTCATCTCGGTGTTTTTTTTTTAATCGATTGTAGTTTTGCATAGGACAACTCTAGCTCCCCCCTCGTGCGCTTAAAGTGTACATAACAGTGTGGTCTATGTGCTTATCGTGGGAGGAAATGCGCCAATTGCCTGCGTGTTCCCGCAAAAGAAGTAAGTAGTTCAATTCGGTGGCATGTGACAAACTTCTTATCATTTCCGTGTACAGGTATAACTTGTCTTGCAATTAGTTAATACATATAAAATACTATTCAAGAGTGCGTAATGGCAATACGTTTATTTGTGTAATATTCATATCATCTTATAATAAATAAGTCTTCTTGTAATGCAAATTTTTGTCCGTATTTCTAATTTCGGTGTTATCATTTCGGTGGATTCGGTGGGCTAAATTGTCAACCGAAATGACAAAAAACTCACCGAAATGATAGAAATTCTCATTTCGGTTTTTTTAAATCCTAATTATCTCATTTCGGTGGATTGCTTTATCATTTCGGTGTTTAATTGTCTCATTTCGGTGGATTGTTTTATTATTTTGGTAGATTATTATTTGTTTCGATGAAAATTCAGGCCAGCAGGTAATTTTTTAACTAAACCACTTCAAAAAAAAGAGTTTATGTATTTGACCCGTATGTATGTATGTATGTATGGCCGCAATTATCTCAAAGACTAATTAACCGATTTTGATAATTTTTTTCGCTATCGTAATTAACATACTTTCAGGAAGTTTTTAGTAATTATATTATACCCACGTTCATATAATTCATATGTACAAATTAACATAAGTGTACAGTTATTTATGTCATCAAAATATTGAACGTTATCATATTCTTGGTTGGTCACAGAATTTCAAACTGTATACTTTATTAGTCGCTGTATGCATCATAATATTGTTTTATTTTCTCTTCATTTAACGACAACTCTGAAATCTCAATAACTCCATATAACATTAGAAGCCCCTTAAGTGTCGCATTATAGAGTTTACACTGTATTTAAGTAAGTGCGAAATTAATAAAATAGTAGAAATTAAAAGACAGATTATTGCTAAGCTAAGATTAAAATCGTTAATTAAAATATATATATTTTCATTTAATTTTATTCTAATCCTTTTATTGTAGGTAGGTGCATTTTTTTGTGTGAAATCCAGAGGAATATCTAAAATTAAGTAGAACATACGTAACTAGGTTAACAAATTGTCTCTCATGATAGTATACAACCTTTCAAACTTGCTAAGAGTGCATCTATTTAGTTAAAGTATATGGTTGAGGCTGCTCAGTAGTATATTTAATATATTTTCAGTGAATTTTAATTTCGGTGGACAGCTTCTATCATTTCGGTGGCTACTTATATCATTTCGGTGGCTAATTTTATCATTTCGGTGGCATCACAATTTTAAACACGTATTCTCACGAGTTTATATGACATATTTTGATGGCATTCAAGTAGAGCATAAACAATATCAAGAAGAATAATAAACCATAGTTCAAAGTTGAAAAAACTTAATAATAAAAAAGTCCACCGAAATTCAAGAAAAAACGGCTTTGTTGAAATTGCCCCTAATACCACGGACAATATTGTACGTTACTAGCTGATGCCCACGACTTCATCCGCATGAATTTAGGTTTTTAAAGATCTCTTGGGAACTCCATGATTTACCGAGATAAAAAATAGCCTGTCCTTTTCCAAGGTCTCGTCTATCTTTGTACCAAATTTTGTAAAAATTAATTCAGCTGTTTAGGCGTGAAAGTGTCGCAGGTAGATACATAGACAAAGTTACTTTCGCATATTTTATGATATTAGTATGGATTGATGTTTGCATTGTGTAGACAGACAGGCTATTTTTTAGTACGGAAAATTAAAGGGTTCCCACAGGATTTATAAAAACCCATTTTTTTAATATTTAAAAAATCCGAGATTTAAAAAAAAAAGTCTTGGACATCAGCTAGTCTTACTCTATAATGGTTGTTGTCACGACATTAGCTCATACTTTAAAGAGCTAATTGTTATGGTAGGTATCGAAATAATAATAGGCTTCAGCCTAAGGCGATATGGTTAAGTTAATGTGTTATAATGTTAACTAATACTTTAACATGCCCGCAGGTTAAATTTTTATTACCTATCAAAATTTAAACCGTTTGCAGGACGCGGTTGATATTTGAGTGATTGGGGATATTATCTGATATGAGATCTGTATGACAAGCACTCCGGATTTGTGTGAGTTGTAAATTAGTTTAAATTAAGTCTGTCGGAAAGAGTAAAGCTTTTCATTATAACTTCAAAAGATTAGACGGAGTTACTTGTCTGGAGTCCACTAGTTATAGTTAAATGTTCTTACAGCTGATAAGTGTGCACTTTATCGATGCCACGGGTAATCGTTCTATGCTCCAGTGCCGTTGTTGTGTATTGACGACTGTCGCCGACATGTCGATGGCAGCCACCGACAGTCACCGACATGTCAACGGCAGTCGCCGACATGTCAACGGCAGTCGCCGACATGTCAACGGCAGTTACCGACATATCGACGACAGCCGTCAATGCGTCGACGACAACAAATATCTTTGTGGTCGGCACTTTTATGAACTGCTCGTCTGTAAGCACACTCTATAGCACTTGTCATAAGATGGTACCTACTCTACAAACTAACTAGTTCAGCATGAACAATTATCTATACATATAATAAAATCTATACATATAATAAAATCGTAGAATTGCCGTATCTGTACATTGAAGATTTTTGCAAAATAATAACTGGGGGATGTTAGGGATAAGTAATAGAACGTAAAAAAGCTACTTTTGAAATTTTTGTCTGTTTGTCTGTTTATCTGTTTGTCTGTTTATCTGTTTGTCTGTTTGTCTGTATGTTTGTGCGCGCATCACGTGAAAACTACTGAATGGATTGAAATGAAACTCGGCATGATTTAAGTTAATACTATGGAGTAACATATAGGATACTTTTTATCCCGAAATTCAGCACGGTTCCCCTGGGAGAGGGGATGAAAGGCAAAATGTGTACTTAGCTGTAATTCGTTAACGGGTGGTCCGATTTCATTCATTCTTTCTTTGTTAGAAAGTAGATACTTTAAAGACTACTGGCTAATCTCCGAAAGGCTGAACCGATTTTGATGGGACTTTCACTGGCGGATGTTTACATTTTGATGTACCTAAACATCTGCCAGTGAACTTTTAACAGTTTTTAGCAAGGTTTAAGCTCAAAGGAGCATAGGAAAAACAAAATGATTCCCACGGGATTATTAAAATCAATATCCACGCGAACGAAGTCGCGGGTATCCGCTCGTTATAAATAAACTTGTATTCTACATACGAGTATTTCGGAAAATCCTAAAATTCAAAACCCAAAAATGTTTTCAGCAAATAATTTTTGGGAGTGGATTTGATAGAATTCACCTGAAACTAAGGTATCTTAAGAGTGACATACAAATGTCTCTACATTTCTCAACATTAATTCCTGGGCAGGGAGGGAGTTTATTACGTTTCAAAATCTTGTCTTGTGCTTATCTAACAGCAAATCTGTCTTTTGCGGGTTTGATAAAAAAGTAAAGATAAGTATATCGAAAACAACAAAATATCCATAAATCTTGCAAGTCCGTAAAAAAATCTGAAAATAGTATGTTCGCTACGTTTCTATGAAAAAAAACGCGCCCTCTCGATTCATTCACTGCGAAGATTATTCAACTAAGGAGTTACTTACCTAACAAATTCTAGACCCCGAGCTTGTCCTTTGTTTTATAGTCGAAGCTAAAAGCTTTTCATGGAAAAAATTCACTATTCAATAAGAGCCGGGGACCTTGACAAATCACGAACAATGTCGCCCGTCATTAGAAGCGCATCTTTCACATGAGCGGACGGACAACAAATAATTAGTGTATCGGCGAAATCGATCGGAAAATTGAGCAAGCGTTCGTTACCCACACAAATACGTACTGAAGATTCACTTGAACAGTCAAAGGTTACCCAGTACATGCCTAGGTAAGTCGCACGCCGAGGTGAACGAATTTCGCATGATATAAATATAGGAGGATTTGGGTTAGCAACATTCAGAGATCATCCTTCGCCACTAGTACAGCTTTAAGATATGAAGCTGGTAACTTTTTTTTTTTTTTGAAATTTTTATACCTTGGTTAAAACAATTGGATAAGTCCTCAAGTTAATTCAAACTCGGTTAAAAGTTCAAACAATTAGCGTGTTATTCTCTCATCTCGTAATTAGGTTAATGTGTGAAGTGCACTTTGATTAATTAATTAAACATTATGTCTATAAAAACCAAAGGGTTAAGTGGTTTAGTTTGTGTAGTAATAGAAATAAATTTACAAAATTTTTGTCGTGGTCGTCTCAAATGATAGACTCTTGCAAGGATCGCCACGGATCTTGTGATACTAGTGTTCAGCGGCTGCCAGGCGACTCGCATGAGATCTTCTGTCCACGTAGTGGAAGGTCTTGCAACACTACATTTGCCGGTGCTAGGTCGCCGTTCAAGCAACTTAGGACCCCAACATCTGTTGCTTGTTCGAGTTATGTGCCCCGTCGTTTGCCACTTCAATTTCGCGATTCAATGAGCTGTATATCGTACAATGTAAATAGCATCTAATCCATTTGTAAAAAAAAAAGGTTTCCAATACAGCTTTATACATTTTTGAATCTTTTTGATGCAGTGAATACGTTTTTACAAAATAATTTTAATTTAATAAAATTAAAATATACAGATTAATTAAGTTAATGTGGGAACTTATAATTTCTAAATTAATACTAGTTTGGTCCAATAGAAGGCTTCAACCGTGGCTATAGTTAATGCCCCTTGATTTAGAATTCCGATCGGGTATCACGTAACAACCGATAAGGAGTATGGGTTTAATAAAACTTCCAGAGCCCTTTTAGTTTAGCCTGCTTTCATTTTAAACACATCGCCACTTACCACAAAGTGAGATCGAAGCCAAAAGCTAACTTGCCATCCAATTCAACAAAAATCTAATTACTTAAAATTAACGCTTTTTTCTGTTTTCAGCTAATAATAATAGTCTTATCTGTCATAGCCTTTGGCTATGCGGACAAGTTAGACAGGGCTTACCTTCCACCAGTAAGTGCTGCAACAGCTGGTGGTAGTCCAGGTGCCTTGATTGCACCAGGTGTATCAGCCCCTGGACAACCAGGTCCTAATATAGGACCGGCAGGACAAGCTTTTGGGCAAGGAATTCCAACAGGAGGGTCAGGGCAGCCAGGGTCAGGGTCAAAACAATCACGTCCTTCATATGGTGGAGTTTATGGAAGTGCTCAAAATGACGCTGAATTAGTAGCTGGAATCAACCGACGCCCAGGTGGAATTAATCAAGATCAAAGTGGAATTAATCAATTCCAAAGTGGAATTGGTTCAAATGCCTTAGGTGATGGTAGTGGCAAAGTACCTTTACTTGGAGCGAATGCTCCTTTCGGTAAATCTCAAAACACTTTTGGATCACCTTCTGCAGCTAACACATTTAATGTTGGTACTCAGCAACCCTACAGGCCTCAGTTAGGAAGTCCTTCCAGCCAAGGATTTGGTCAAGGAACACAAGTTTTCAATGTGCCTCAAGTTCAGACTTACAGACCAGAGCGTCCTCAAGCAGCAGCCGACAGAAATGCTGAAATCCTAAGGTATATAAACGAAAATAATGGCGAATCCTACCAATACAGCTACGAAACCTCAAACGGCATTTCTGCTGAAGAATCTGGTGTCGCAACTAATGGCGTAAAAGCTCAAGGCGGTTTCTCTTATACTGGCGATGACGGACAAGCATATTCCCTGACTTACACTGCTGATGAAAATGGATTCCAACCTCAAGGACAGCATTTGCCTACCCCTCATCCCATCCCTGAGGAGATATTGAAATCAATTGAAGAGAATGCTAGAGCTGCTGCAGCTGGTACACAAGAAGGTAATTTGCTTTTTATAGTAAAATAAAAAGTAATTTTTAAAATCTTTATTCCTCTTTGGTTAGAATATTGTTTTTATTAGTAAATTACATAATTAATTACTTTTGTTTTGAAGTCAATTAAAGTATAGATTGTGTTTTAGGTGCGTACCGTCCAGAGGAATACGAGTCAGAAGGTAGTCCCCAGCAATACAATATAGGAAAATCTTCCTTTAACCGACCTCAAGCGCAAATTCAAGGCTCCATCCAAGGATCATATTCACAAAAACCAGCCACTCAGGTCCAAAACAATCAATTTTCTGTGAACCAAGGAGCTTATGAGCCTAGTGGTCAATCAGGTCAGACAGGTCAAACGAAACCTAGTCAGGGATTCAATCAATTTGGCTCCGGACCCAGTGAATCTCAAGGACAAATCAGCCAGTATCAATCAGTTTCTGGAACTACTCAACGCCCAGTCAGCCAATTTGGCCAATCGGGTCAGATTGGACAAATAAAACCTAGCCAAGGATCAAGTACATTTTCTGTGGGGCAGACTGGATCGCTAGGACAAAATGGACAATACCAAACCGGTTTTGGAAGTAGTCAAGGCCTAGGTCAAACTTCTCGAAGTCAAGGTTCTAGTGGATATAACTACAAACAACCTCAAAATGCTTTTGCATCAGCTACACAATTTGGATCTGGTGAATCAATTCAAAACCGTCCTCAAGCAAATCAAGGTCAGATTACTTCAACATTTGGATTGCAAAACAATCAAGGTACTTTTGGTCTTCAGTCTGGTAAAGTTCCATTATCTGAAACCCCTTTCGGTACTTCCCAATTTAGCTCGAGCCAGTCACAGAATTTGAATAGACCTGGTAATCAACCTACAAGTTCAGCAGGTATCTTTAGCAAAGAACAAAATCAATTAAATGCTAATAAACCATTTGGGTCATCACAAGGATTTCAAGTTAGACCTGGAAGCTCCTCAGGACCAACTATATTGAAATCTTCAGGGTATCAATATGAGGCAAATGCAAATCGCCCTACATTTGGTAATGTACCTACTGGAATTAGTCCCCAACCTACCAAAAGCTACCAATATCAAACTAACGCTAACCAGCCGTCTATTGGTGCAAGTAATGGAATAAAAAGTTATACCCAATTTGCTGCCAGTAGCACTGGATCTAATGGACAATTAGGTCAAGGACAACAAAATGGATATACTGGCTTTAACCAAGGAACCTCACAGTTTGGAGGATCCTCTGGAATACGGAAACCTGGATCTGGAAGTGTGTTTGGTCAAGTAAATCAACCTTCGTTTGGTTCCAATGTAGGTCCTAATCAAGGATCCTCACAATTTGGACTCGGAAGCCAACAATCCACTTTAGCTCAAGGCCCATCTGGTTCTAAAAGTTCACTTCCTATCCAAGCGCCATACCAGTATGATAGACCTACACAGTCGTTTCCAACTCAGCAAAGACCAGGTTCTCCAGGATATTCAGGCACAAATGGACAAAGTCCAGGCGTTAGTTCTTTTGGATCTCCGAGTACGATTGGGCGTCCAGATGGTAGTTCTCCAAGACCTCAAGGTGTAACTGGACAAAGTCCGGGATACACAGGATCTGAAGGTATCAAAGGGCAGCCAGCTTTACCAGGGACTCAGCGTCCAGATGGTTCTTCAGGATCTCAAGGTGTGAGTGGTCAACCAGGTGGCGATTTTTCTGGATCCCAGGGTGTAATTGGACAACGTCCTTCTATCACTGGAACTCAGGGAGTGAGTTCTTCCCCAGGAGATACGATTGGCAAGAGTCCAGTTTTGCCAGGATTATCAAGACCCAGTCAAGGCATTCATGGCGGATCAGAACAATTTGGAGGCCCCAGACAACCACCCAGTTTTAGTCCACAGGAAGGTTACAAATACTAGTCCAAGTTGTAGCAAATTCTTAGTTCTAGTTTTAGTATAAAATGGCATAAGAAAATTGTAAAAAAAATACATTATTTAATTAGCAGAGCATACGAAAATAAATAAAAAAAACGTGTCATATTTTGTACATGTCATCCTAATAATAATAATAATATTATGATGGTTGTATAAAAACGATAGCAAGGTAAAAATCACTATGTGATTGAGTTATTAATAAAAAATATCGAAAAATTAAAATCTTTTATTTCGTTGTATAAATCAACAGATTAATTTTTGGGCAATTACTAGATGCATAAAAGACTCATCTTCTCTTATAAAGTAGACTTTTCATTACAGGCAGCGATCATAACATTTACTTACTTCAATTATTTATTAATTTTGAACCCTTTTTCTCAAGCACACGTCTTAGCAAAGCCCGAATTTATTCCCACACCGCAGAAGTAACAAAATATCCTAATCTATTATTTCTATGACAGTAATGATATTAAACTTTTATTTATATACAAGTACTTAAGTCAATAATGATGGTAATTTTCATCGAGCGTACCTAAATAACTCAAAAAATAAGGCAATCACCAAATTATATACCACTAAGAGGTACGACCGTGAACAAAAATCATTTGACCAAATTGCAATAAGCTTATACCTACCTAGTCTATAACAACTATAAAAAATTTAAGATAGGCTTGACTAATATTCCACTTTTCCCTCCCAAATAAAGTTTGTGCTAGCAGCACAGAGTTTGACATAAAAGGCCTTAACCTATTTCTATAATAACCTTTACATATTTCCGTACGCGCGTTGTTTTGATGTTGAGTTTTTTAATTGCATGTTAAGATTGATTTTCGTGACAACTACCATTCATGAAAAGCAATGAAAATGTCTAGGATGGAGCGCGCTTGCCTAGAAGACGCCTATTCACTCTTGCCTTTAAATTATTCATGGCTGGAATCACAAACGCTGGAAGGGCGTTCCTTTTCATAGCGATTCACATCATAAACGTTAATAAATGGACAAAAACCCGTAATTAATAAAAAATAGGGTCAAGAGGCTCTGTATTTGAGAAAAGATTAGACCGATAAAATTTTGTGAATGCAATAAAAGTTGCATTCGCACCAAAAAATATAACAATAGATACATTAATTTTATACTTCACTTCAATACGAAATGAGTACAATATTTAGCTCTTTAGTTTGGTATTCGTTAATTAATTCGTTAATTAAAAATTGAGAGCTATACAAATTCTACGGATAAGAAAGATTTCTAATTTATTTTACTCCGACGGCTCAATGATCGTAACCTTAAGGGTTGCGCAGAGTCGAATCGAATCGAAAAAAACGTTCATGGCATACCTATTATTGGCACCTATCTCTACAAAATAAGGCACAAGGAGTTCGTACAAATGTGCGCGCATTCGGCCGACTTTTTAACTTTTGATAGAGATTTATGCCTTGTTTTGTAGAGACAGGTAAATTTTTTTATCGATTCGCTTCGACTCTGCTCTAGTATGCCCCGACACTAAGACGGGATCCGGGAGTTGGGAAGTAGGCGGTAGTGTTATACCCGTGAGCCTTGGAGTCGGAAAACGCATCAAGCATGCAGAGTGAGAGAGTGCACCAGTGTTTGCGCACACACTTGTGCACTATAACATCTTCAGCATAGCTGGCTAGTCTCCAATGAGATTGCAGTGGCCGAAATTCATTCAGGACAATATTATGCTAAACATCTATTTGTTCTACTAGAAGTCTAGATTCTAGAACCCGAGATATACTTAAGTAACTCGAAATTCATGAAGACGAAATCGAGGGCAAAAGATAGCATCATTTATTATACGAGTAATATTAAATGCTTCAGTCCAAAATAATATATTTAGTGATAAAATCATCATTCACATTAACTGCAGCTCTAAACAAGGCGAATCGTTTAATCTTAGCTTGACCTGATCTTCGTTATTGCACGACTCATCTAAATGAAAGGTACACTGAAGAGATCACACATGACCGTTAGACAATAACCCTCTTGAGGCGCCAGAGCCACAAGGACCGCAAGAGTTGCAAGAGCCGCAAGAGATGCTCCACTCGTCATAGTAAACCGATATCCACGGCTGTGTATATCACTATCTACATGTACCTACATTATTAATCTACTATATAAAAATAAGTCGGGTTTTCCTTCCTGACGCTATAACTCCAGAACGCACGAACCGATTTCCACGGTTTTGCATTCGTTGGAAAGGTCTCGGGCTCCGTGAGGTTTATAGCAAAGAAAATTCAGGAAAAATTTCAACATAAAAACCGGGAAAATCTTTTTTACAAAAATACATACAATCCTAAATTTTCACCCTTCTACGATCAACCCTTATTTTTTAATTGCGATATTAGTACTTTGATGACCGGGTAGGTTGCACTGATGTCAGTATGTCACCGGGCAGGACGACGTCTGCCGGGTCCGCTAGTATTATACAAGTGTAAATTGAAAATTTAAAAAACCCCAGACATTCGCCATTTAGTGGCGGCGGCCATCTTGAATTTGCAATAGTGCTATTCTACTAGTCAAGCCCTTTCATTTGATACCCATATCAAGGGAGTTGTGAAAAAATATATCATCCGCCATTTTGTAGCGGCGGCCATCTTGAACCGATTTTCATCAAACATAGCTAAGAACACTCTCGACTAATTCACCTTTCAATCAAAAAAAACCGCATTCAAATCGGTCCACCCGTTTGAGCGCCACAGGGGAACAGACAGACACACACACACACACACACACACACACACACACAGACACGTCAAACTTATAACACCCCGTCGTTTTTGCGTCGGGGGTTAATAAAACAAAGTCCCCTTACGCGTCTGTCTGTCTGTCTGTTCGTGATAAACTCAAAAACTACTGAACGGATTTTCATACGGTTTTCACCAATAGACAGAGTGATTCATGAGGTAGAGTTAGATGTATAATTTGTTAAGGTTTCGTGTAAATTGGTTGAAGTATGACGATAATTGTTGAAAATGTCGGAAAAAGTCAAAGTGGGAGTTTTCATCGAAAACGCTGCCTAATCCCTTTGACATAGATATAACAAAACGTATTGTATACGAGTGATCTGCCTTTTGCCACTGTGTTTTCAGGTGACAACTCCAGCACGTTTAGGTCTAGCATGTCTATCATTTCTTCGAACTATTTGCCTCGCTCATAGCCTCTTCAGCTTCGCGACTCGATGAGCTATGTTGGTTGCTAAATGGTTCCACCACATCTTCTACTTGATTATATTTTTTTTACCATAATAATATTTCAAACTCTCATACAAGTTATTTTAGGAAAGATTAAACCGACCTCAATCTATACTTATACTTATACTAATAATATAATAAAGCGGAAGAGTTTGTTTGTTTGAACGCGCTAATCTCAGGAACTACTGGATCGATTTTTAAAAATTCTTTCACCGTTGGATATGTAGTACGTGATCCCTGAGTGCT
Source organism: Melanargia galathea (assembly GCA_920104075.1). Lineage (NCBI taxonomy): Eukaryota > Metazoa > Arthropoda > Insecta > Lepidoptera > Nymphalidae > Melanargia > Melanargia galathea. Next base: position 25,590,040 of record OV049855.1, read on the forward strand.
ATAGGCTATATATTATGTACCACGGGCGAAGCCGGGGCGGACCGCTAGTGTACTATATTTGAAGAGTTCCCTCGAGTTTTTATCATCAGATCCTGACCTGAAGACCATGGGACCACCTGGAAAGTATTTCCCCTTCAAACAAAAGAAGAATAATTTTGCGAATAGGTCCAGTCACTCCAGGCGTCTTTGAGTAATCGGGAACATACATAAAAAAAGATTCCGACAAATTGAGAACCTCCTACTTTTTTGAAGTCGGTAAAAAAGTATTCGATTCGAAGTATTTTATATTATTTTTATTTAAATAGGCACCTATCTAGAGTTATTGCTATTTTATGTATGTCTATACTTACTGAAAGATTTGAATACATACATCACGAAGCGACGTTACATATCGTGTGCAGAAGAAGCATTAGGTTGACGATCGGTCACGAGCAAACCTCAGCGGGTAGGCAGGTAGGTACTTACTAGATTTATTTACTAAATCTCGGTAAAGGCCACTCGATGATCAGTTGATTTGTAAGCTTTTATTTGCATTCGAAACTTTGTAGGGCAAAGAGTAACCTCTGCAAGAATCTCTGAGGAATCCCACGCAGTGAGAGTACACTATCGACAAAAAAATTATGTAAGGTACCTATAAGGGGACTTCTATCGAAAATATAGCGCTATTACTACACTATACCTAAACACAATCCAATACCAATAACCATTTGTCTTATAATTGTAGTATTACATTTAGTATTCATATTTTTCAAACACACGTGGCGCTGTAGGTTCTTTGCCATTGTGTAGGTACCTAAAGTTGTCAACGTTCGTTGACCTCTAGCGTCAGCTGATTGCATTACATTGCGAATTAACACCCAAGTTCCCAACTCCGGACCACTACGTGCTGAGAATTTCTTGACAGAAATACCCAATTGATTTTTGGCCTGGCTCGATCCCTCATGATCGCAGCGGAATAAACTAACCGTTAAACCAACTAACCGGTCAATGCAACTTTGTAAGCAAACTATATAGTAACTCAAAGTTGTTTATGGTTGCATTCATGTAATTTTAAATAGCCGAAGAATATGGCGCCATTAAAATGGTTTGTAGGTAGGTATTTTATTATTTACAATAATTGAATAATAATATAACAAAATGATTATAAGCAGTGAGTGTGAAGTGTTTCCCAACACCAAACACAGTGTAGACCGCACATAAACTGTAGGATGTGTTCAAATTGACCAATCATTCAAAATTACAGCTTAGTCTTGTTGTGTAGGGCTTAAGTCTTGACCACGATTAAATCTGATGAATGTCTCGATGCCCTTTTGATTATCAAATTGCTACAATCACAATAAGTACCTAGGTATATCAATGTTTATTAATTATTAATTTAATAATATTATTCACGTTATTATGAATCAATATAATATTGTGTAAAACAATTATGATTTTCACTTTATATTATTTACAAATTGTCAAATTGCCTAAGCGCCAAAAACATTTTGGAATTTTAGTCTGGATCTGACACACTTCCATGGGGGACGATAATGACCAGGTGGGTTATTCTGTAACTTAGTTACCAACTGAAAATAGTTGCCAACGAATTAGTTCGATATACAATTCTGCTTTAATGTGTGAAATGAAATCACTTTTTATATTTCACACAGTAAAGCAGCAATGCATATCGAACTAATTCGTTGGCAACTATTTTCAGTTAGTAACTAAGTTACAGAATAACCCTGCAGGAGTAGAGACCACAGAGTACCTACAGAGGGGAAGCTTCTACAAGCGGCCCGCTGTAGGTACACTCACACATATGCGCACGTTTGTCACCCACTGTACCGGTTAGTGGAACGAGCGGCGTCCGTGAACCGTTGGTGAGTGTGTTTGTGTGAGTATACCTACAGCGGGCCGCTTGTGGAAGCTTCCTCTCTGTAGATTTACTACTCGTGCGGTAGAGACTGCCCCCAACTATTTGCTAGTAAGTATACATGATACAACTTTGCATAGGTATCTCGACAACGACAACGTTAATACGCTAAACGTTAAACGTCAGAGTAAACCGGATGCCTGTGCCCAGCAGTGAGACGTTAAAAAGGCTGCAGTGGTGGTGGGGTGGTGGTACTCTTGGATTTCGCGATTTCTTGCCGAAAGACATACTTAATTCACGATTTCCCGTCAATGAAATTATTTTTAACCCCCGACGCAAAAACGACGGGGTCTTATAAGTTTGACGTGTCTGTGTGCGTGTGTGTGTGTGTGTGTGTGTGTGTGTGTCTGTCTGTTCCCCTGTGGCGCTAAAACGGGTGGACCGATTTGAATGCGGTTTTTTTTGTTTGAAAGGAGAATTAGTCGAGAGTGTTGTTAGCTATGTTTGATGAAAATCGGTCCAAGATGGCCGCCGCTACAAAATGGCGGATTACATATTTTATCACAACTTCCTTGATATGGGTATCAAATGAAAGGGCTTGACTATTAGAATAGCACTATTGCAAATTCAAGATGACCGCCGCCACAAAATGGCGAATGTCGGGGGTTTTTTAAATTTTTAATTTATACTTGTTCTATTAAGTACTTAAATGTTACTAAAAACAAAAGGTATAATAAGTACCTAGCCTTGTTCCTCTAAATTCGTCTAGCCCAATTAGTGTAACCGTAAAAATCACGTAGTATGTACCCCACTTATGTGGTTTCATTTGCTAAGGCGTTGACTCCACAGCAAGAGATCTAGAGTAGGTAAGGAGTTCGGAGTTCTGAGTTCCCTGTTCTCCGTAGTCAATGCGAATCTCAATAAACAGAAACACATTTAAGAAAAATTAAACTGATTTCAATATACCGAAATAAAAATTAACTATAAGTATAAATTATAAAATTTAAAAAACCCCCGACATTCGCCATTTTGTGGTGGCGGCCATCTTGGATTTGCCATAGTGCTATTATACCTACTAGTCAAGCCCTTTCATTTGATACCCATATTAAAGGAGTTGTGAAAAAATATGTAATCCGCCATTTTGTAGCGGCGGTCATCTTGGCCCGATTTTCATCAAACATAGCTAACAACACTCTCGACTAATTCACCTTTCAAACAAAAAACCCGCATTCAAATCGGTCCACCCGTTTGAGCGCCACAGGGGAACAGACAGATACACACACACACACACACACACACACACAGACACGTCAAACTTATAACACCCCGTCATTTTTGCGTCGGGGGTTAAAAACGAGAAAAGTGGGAATAGTAATCTTGAAAATTACTATACCGATTTTGGTCAAACTTGCATCACACTTGCATACACGCATACATAAAAAACGTAAAAATTTCTATATTTGTTGTTTCTATATATGTATCTAAGATTAATTAAATTATTTATCATAGGTATTATGTGAATACAAATATAGCGGTCGTGGCCGATATTCGGTTGGGATGACATTATTATTACTTTTATATATATCGGATATAAGGGGACAACTATCGGAAACGAAAACAGATAGTAATAGTTGATGTTTATGGACAACTGCATATAAAAAAACGTCGGGTCGCGTGAATTTTGGTTTTCCAAAAATCCCGAGGGAATCGTGGATTTCCGGTTCCCGTTCCCGCTTCCTTTTCCAACCTTCATACCTACTTTCAAGGAAGTTTGCTATAGTAATCTACTTTCGCCTATTTTTAAATATTAGTTACTTTTATATTTAAATTGGTCGGAACCTTGTCGGAACTGTAGACCGCCAGATGTGTGATCAAAGCTTTAACATCACGTAGTACCCCAGTTAAGCGACCACATCATCTTAACGAACGCTCATTGAGTTCGTCACGTGTGAATGCGGTGCAAATATTTTGAAACGGTTATTTTAAATAGCCGTTTGGTAATACCTACTATCGCTTGGTGCATCGTGCGAACCGCGGCGCCGGCTGCTTGACAAGACATACGTTAGGATTTAGGGTTCCGCGGTGGTATTTTATAAACCTTAACTATTCCAACCCTCCCGTACCACGCAGTCACCTCATGGAACATTTCAGTTTTAAGCGCAGGCCACAGCGAAACGGAGCGAAACGAGGTTCGTTTCACTTCGCATATGCCGCTATCGCGTCTTTTTATATACGGTTCACACCGTGAACGACAGAGCTAAGCGAACCCAGCGGCAGCGATACGAACTTGCGAGCTCTCATAGTCTAGCGACATGAGCGAATGGCATGCGCTAAACAGTAGGTATAGACCTACTAAAACTTTCTCAATCATCCTTGATTTATTTCATACTAGCTGACCCCCGCGACTTCGTTCGCGTGTTTATAGGTTTTATATAGGATCGGATCGGATCCCATATTTTTTATGTACCTAAACTAACTTAAAACATCACCTATCTGCCAATGAAAGTTCCATTAAAATCGATCCAGCCGTTTTGAAGATTAGTTGGGACAAATAGACAGACCGACAAACATAAATTTAAACGCAAACCAATTTAAAATAAGCCGTACGTTCAAAGATCCGGGTCCCAAGTTATTTGAACCCAATAATGAGGGTTATAATGTCTGTCATTTCTAAACTAAAAAACCTATGACCTTGAAATATTTACGGAACAATACATAAAGTACTACCTTTCTAACAAAAACAGAATGAGCGAAATCGAACAACGCGTTAATGAATTACAGCTAAATACAGGTTTTAACTTTCATCCTCTCTCCCAAGGGAACCGTGCTGAATTTCGGGATAAAAAGTATCCTATGTCCTACGTCGGAGTATAAACTCAAATAGTACCAAGTTTCATTCGAATCCATTCAGTAGTTTCGGCGTGATGCGCGGCCAAGATACAGACAGACAGACAGACAGACAGACAGACAGACAAAAATGAAAAAAATTGCAGTTTTGGCTTCAGTATCGATTATAGAGTGCCCTCCAATTAAAATTTTCAAAATATCTTCAATGTACAGAATTGGATCTGTTACAGTTTTATTATATTATAGATAGATAGACTAGGTGATGCCCGCGACTTCATCCGCATGTATTTTTTTTGGGTTTGACTATCGGTCGAATCGGTTCGGCTCTCGTCGACTCACGAGAACCGCATCATCGCGCTATTAGGTAGGTACTTCGTTTGCGCTTACCGTTTTTTTTTTTTACTTTTTGCTCGACTTCTGAGTCGTACCGTAATAACCTGCTTTTTCTCTTCCATGGTAATAACCTTCTTCGAGAATTCGGCTACCAAAAGCAATAATATAATTTTTCAAATCCGACTGGTATTTTCAGAGATTCGTCGTCGTCGTTGTTGTTATGATAAACCTACAGATGCCCACTGCTGGACATATTATGTCTCTTGTAGGGACTTCCACATGGCGCGGTCTTGTGCCGTTTGTATCCAGTGGCTCCTTGCGACTCTTTTAATGCCGTCGGTCTCCCTTTAGCGCCTTCAAATAAATAAACAAACGAACGAACGAACAAACACACCCAAGCTCTATCGATAAAATTACTGAGAATAACGCAAAGATACTTACAACGAACGAACAAATAAACACAAACTCTATCAATGAAATTACAGAACATACCTACTCGTTTTATGCGTTACAACTCCAACTTGTTATGCGTTACAACTCGAACATATCTTTGAGCCTTGTGTTTATTGATGGAGAAGCTCATAATCGCGCGAGATTCACTTGCGCTTCTGAGAACTCAATTATTTATTTATTAATATTGCCTATATTAGCAATATGAGCGACAGCAGCGTCACAAGTCGTGAGAAAAGTGACGTTTAATGAGAGATTCTGCAGTTTCTCATTACGACACTAGTGAGTTGTAAATGATGGAGCATTGCAAATTTTATTTTGATTACATTATTTTAATTTAAGTAGGTACGGTCTACGTTCAAAGCTTAAAAACAAAAAAAACAGAAGGTGACAAAATTAATAGTGAGCCAAAAGTATACAATGTGGATAATTCTGTTGTACTACACTCAATTTCTAATCTTGACTGGTTTCAAAATAGTGCTATCCTTTTCCACAGGGAGCATTGTGAAAGAGATAGGAACTTTAGACAGTCCTGTCCTTAGCTTAGTTTTTTATTAAATAGATTATTTAAAACAGAATTAGCCTCAATGTACTACACATTACATCAAATACCAAAATATGTGGTCCATGAAGTTTTACAATAAATTACGTATATACCTATGAGTAAAATAGTTAATTTTTAATCCGAGCACAGTCCTGGCGGGCTGCTAGTTTTGAATAAAGAAACTTTGACTTTGACTTTAAGTAACATTAAGCTCAAAAAGTCATGAACATGAAACGGCAATGGGCAGGGCACATAAATCGAAAAATAAACGCATATCGGGGTCCCAGGGTATGGTAACCCCGCACTGAAAAACGCAAAGTTAAACTTCCACTTGATGGATGGACGGTTTCAAACGAGCTGCTTGAAGCCACGTGGTACCATTTAGAGTCACGGGGAACTGCTTAGAGCTACATGCATGGAACCGCTTAGAGCCACGTGGAATCGCTTAGAGACACGGGGAACCGCTTAGAGCTACATGCATGGAACCGCTTAGAGCCACGTGGAATCGCTTAGAAACACGGGGAACCGCTTAGAGCTACATGCATAAAACCGCTTAGAGCCACGTGGAATCGCTTAGAGACACGTGGAACTGCTTAGAGCTACATGTATGGAACCACGGAAGAGAGAAGGCAGGGGAAGTGAAATGCACCAAAACTACTATAGGAACCGCTGTCGCCAAACTCACACAAATATACCGTTAATCTATATTGCACTACAAAGAAACAAATCGTTTGATTTGTCGTTTTAAGTTTAGTCAAAACTAGCCTACTTCACAGAACTCACAGATTTGGAAACAAACCCTGATTTTGTAGAAATAAGATTTATTTTGCTTTAACGGAAGAATGTATTTATGAGCTATAGTCACACTAGATTCGATTGTCCAATTAATTCCGCTACTTGACCATAGATGGCGCTGTATTGCTACTCATTGAATTGTCTATCGATATCGATAGATACTCGTTATTTTGTTTATTCGCAAAAAGAAAATTAAAAAAGGTAATTATAAAATTAAATAAAAGTGCTGGTATGTATGCACTGATGAGTAAATAAAAATGTTGAGTAAAAGCCATTAAAACTTTAGTGATTGACTAAAATGTAAAGTTATCGATTCTTAATTTTTTTACTATTTGGGTTTTGACAATGACTTATATATTAAGAAAAGCGATATATTATTATTATTATGAATCAAAAATAATACGATATAAAAAATGCCTACTTATATAATACGATCAATTTAGACTTCCAAGATTACAATATTCACACCTGGCTGAAAATTGGTAGGATTGTTCAAAACACTATTATAAATGAAATGTGAAAAGTCCTCATCGATCCGACACCTGGAAAAAAATTACTCGGTGTCAAAGTTTTCACGGGAAATTTTTCAGCAAAACGGTAAGTCTTATCATAAAATTATTTTAAACAAAATTGTAGATCAGATAATTATCTATAAAAAATGTCTGTATACTTTTTTTCCTAAGAGCCACCGTTTTTGAGATATAACGATTCAAATAAATTAATTTCGAAATAAAAATGAGGGGCTGGGTTTCTTTTTACCCAAAATTCTGTGGTGGTGGTGCAATCTTGTATTTGCATAGTGCTATTCTACTAGTCAAGCCCTTTCATTTGATACCCATATTAAGGGGGTTGTAAAAAAATATGTAATCCGCCATTTTGTAGCGGCGGCCATCTTGGACTGATTTTCTTCAAACATAGCTAACAACACTCTCGACTAATTCACTTTTCAAACAAAAAAAAACGCATTTAAATCGGTCCACCCGTTTGAGCTCCACAGGGGAACAGACAGACACACGCACACACACACACACACACACACACACACACACAGACACGTCAAACTTATAACACCCCGTCGTTTTTGCTTCGGGGGTTAATTAATAATAACTGTATCAAAAATCATCGTTTGGTCGTTAAAATATCGATAACAATGTACTTAGCTAACATCATGACATCTCTACGACCACGACCACCCGATCGGCGTCCATACCGTGAGTCTAACGTCTAGTGAAGGAATATATTTATATAGTACAAGTCCATTGCGTCCTAAGACCGACCGATTCGATGATTGATTTCTACTAAGCAAGCAATGGATTTTGTTCATAATGAGATATAAACTTCTCAATTTAGCACATTTTTAGCATAATGTAAATATACAAAATAATGTTTTCTTGTTTTTTATGGAAAATAACAACAATAGCTTGTACTTAAGTGTGAAATGAGATGCCATATTTTGTATGATTCACTTTTTTGCTTGATTTTTTGCAAACAACCACTGAACAACACGGCATTTTGTTAAAAATCGAGAGCGGTGAAGCGATCGTTGGACGACATTTGACTCAAGACAAAAACGGTTCTCAGGTGTGTTTAACGCCAGAAGAGTTCTCAGGAACCACGCCCCCTTGCCATATCTCGTCTTATTCATTTTATCTATGTATGGAACCGCTTAGAGCCGCGTGGAATCGCTTAGAGATACGTGGAACTGCTTAGAGCCACGTGGAACCGCTTAGAGACACGTGGAACTGCTTAGAGCTACATGTATGGAACCGCTTAGAGCCGCGTGGAATCGCTTAGAGATACGTGGAACTGCTTAGAGCCACGTGGAATCATTTAGAGACACGTGGAACCGCTTAGAGCCACGTGGAACCGCTTAGAGCCACGTGAAACCGCTTAGAGCCACGTGGAACCGCTCAGTGCCGCCTTACATTAGACTATGTTCTGCGGAAAACCATTCAATATACTCAGTTCAGCTGTGGACATTCATGAGTTGAAAGAACATCGAGGTGGACGATGACCTGAATTTTATTGGCTTACCTACTTACCAATTTGATGACACCAAAAGGTCGCGAATGTCAAGATGTCCGGAAACGAGTATAGTATTAAAATACGCGATCTAAAGCTAATCTTCCACTGCAAGTAATAAGATTCACGAATATAAGCTTCAGAGTTTTAATGAATACCAAAATATTAAATTATATATTTTTGGCATGACTGTCTAAGTGGCAAGCTTGTTCGATCGCGAATCGTGTGGTCTCGAGTTCGATTTCTGGGTCAGGCCAAAACGAAAAAGTTATCAGGTAACAGCGCGGAGTAGGGAAGTTGGCGGCTTTAGGGAGCACGTTAAGTCGTCGATCTAGTGCCTGGATCTCTCTCCGGTCATGTTTTGCGAACACAATTTAGCACTATAATATTATTTCCTGCGAAGCTGGTGTGTCTCTGTTCAGATTGACCAGCCTGGCCGATATTCGGTCAGGTACACCTACGATAATAATTTATTTTGGTATTAACGAGATCGAGTTTGTTCTCACAATCAGATGGCTCTTATCTGCTGCCCAGAAACATTATTTTCATGATCAATGATCTTGAATATCCGAATATATTAGTCATGATTAATAATCATGAATATATTCGTGTTTGTTGAGTGAATGAATGTTTATATTATTGTTGAAAGTGCAGTATTTATGAAATAAAATAAAATGCTCACGTTCAGCTCTCTTCTTAGCTTGCAATGGTGAAAAGGCTTAAAAGAAATCAAATATTGACACATTGACTCAAATAAAATAGGTAAAAACGCCGTAATTTCACATTAATGATCTAAAATAAAGGTTCTGTAGCAATTTTGATAATGTTACAAAATCTAGGATAAGTCTTACGGCCTGTTTCACCACCTTCTGATAAGTGTCGGATAGTGTAAACGTAAGTTTTGTCACTTTCTTATTTTATGTCAAGTGACAACGACAAAATGTTGTAGATAGATATCCGATACTTATCAGAAGGTGGTGAAACAGGCCCTTAGTGTTTTAAAAGCTAACTAAACACGACATAAATTACATGTCGTTTTAATAGTCCAAAGATACCTCAAATCTAACAATCTATTGACAAAATCTTTCCAAATCAAGTTGTAAAAGCGTATGCTCTTCCCTACAAACGATTTCTGACATGACGGTATCATTACCTAATAATTTTATGAGCGCTTCTACTCTAGCGGCACGCTATGATGGCCGGTTTGACGTTTGTCCGCTCATGAAGTTCCGTATTAATTGATAACGACTTTGAAGGAAATAATTGTATTACTTTATTGACGATAGTGATGTGCAGAGATTCATAAATTTTATCGAATGTAGTTTTAGGTTTAGGACTCAAAATTTATTTATTAAATTGATTTCTTAAATGTATACAAGTGTAGAAAAATCAGTTTGCACCATTTAAGGGGTGAATGTACTTGTGAATATGAACAATTTTCACTATGTGGACAAACCTCTGAAATCGCAAAAAAATATCAATAAATTTTTAAAAATGGAATCTAATACGATCGTCACATAGGATCGCTGGCTAGCACAACTACTACCTCCGGCAAACTCGCGTCAATGCTCAATGCAAAACAAAGCAGTTTCGAATTGACGTTGCTTCGAAAAGTATAAACTGTCAGTGCAATGCGATTGTGATATAGTTTTGACCTGGCTTTGGATTTCAAATATTGATACTGCATTACTGTTGACCCTTGCTCGTTAATTTGGACTCTGTTCAAGCCCTTTGTTGTGGATTTCGTCGATATGACCGAACGTACGCAGAGAACTGTTCTAAATAGTCAGACACGTGAGTTCGTAATACGCCTTCGTAACTATTTCGATCGTGAAGCTCAAAATGGAGGGCCAATTTTACCTATAACGTCAGTGGTTGAACGCGTAGCTGATGCGCTTAATATTGGACAACGAACTGTTAGACGGATAACTAAAAAAAAATATGGCGAGACTGGCACAGAAGAAAATAAACTTCACACACCAAAAAAAAGAAAACGAGCAAAACCAGTCGTAGGCATCGATAGCTTTGATGCCGATGCTATCCGAAGACATGTTTACGGCTACTATTTACAGAAGGAGTATCCAACAAGAAAAAAGTTGGTGCATTCACTGAAGGAAGCTGGATTATTCTTCGGTGGGGAAAGTTCTTTAACGAAGATTTTGAAGACCATTGGATTTCGATACAAAAAATGTAACAAACGCAAAATATTGATGGAAAGATTTGATATAGCGATGGCAAGGTATACTTTTTTACGGCAAGTGAAAGAAATCAAAAATTGGCAAAATGTTGTGTTCTTGGATGAAACATGGCTTAATGCTAACCATACTGTAGGCCGTTCTTGGAACGATGACACAGCAGCATCTACTTCCAAAGTTCCTGTAGGAAAAGGATCGCGACTTATAATTTGTCACGCCGGAACCATCAACGGGTTTGTCGAAGGTTCTCTCATGGCTTTTGCGTCAAAAACCACTGGAGACTATCATGAAGACATGAATGGAGAAAAGTTTACTGAATGGTTTTCCTCAATGTTGTGTAGCCTCCCTGAACCATCTATTATAATTATGGACAACGCCCCATACCACTCGATGCAAATTGACAAGCCACCTGCCCAATCCCAAAAGAAAGCTGATATCGTCGCATGGCTTCGTAAAAATGGCGTAGATGCAAACATGAATATGTTAAAAGCGGAATTAGTACGTCTTTTAAAAGAAAACAAACCAACCAAGATCCGATACGTCATTGACGAAATAGCATTAGAACATGGGCACAGAGTTATACGGTTACCGCCTTACCATTGTGAGTATAATGCGATTGAGTTGGTGTGGGCTCAAATTAAGGGATATGCTGCAAGACACAATACAGAACCCCCATTTACCACAAAAAAAATGCTAAAATTATTAGAAGAAGCTTGTGAACATGTGACTAAAGGAGACTGGGAAAAGGTTGTGAATAGAACTGTTAAATTAATAAGGGAAGATTATGAAAGAGATGTGAAAATAGATAATATTATAGAAAACGAACATATAATTATTAATGTATGTGATGATAGCAGTGACGACAGTGAAAATAGTAGTATGGACGAATCTGATTAATTATGGCCTTTTGTGGCACCTTTTTTGGTATCTTTTGTATTCATATGTTTCTTGTGTGCATATAAAGTATGTATATTCATTTTCGTTCAAATATTCAGTTCGTTCAAATAAATTAAATAAACATATACATTTTTGTTTTATTAAACCTATTTAATCAGGTACAAAAACAAAACTTAATTGTTTTTTGTTCGAGAATAAATTGACATTCCACATCACTATTGTAATGTGTCAAACCGGCCATCATAGCGTGCCGCTAGTGTAGTAAGTCGATAAGTGTGTATACCTCTATCACCTTTTGTACCTTTTTAGTTTTTAAGCCCCGATACAAAAACTACGGGGTGTTATAAGTTTGACGTATCTGTGTGTGTGTGTGTGTCTATCTGTTCCCCTGTAGCGCTCAAACGGGTGGACCGATTTGATTGCCGTATTTTTGTTTGAAAGGTGAATTAGTCGAGAGTGTTGTTAGCTATGTTTGATGAAAATCGGTCCAAGATGGCTGCCGCCACAAAATGGCGGATTACATATTTATTCACAACTCCCTCAATAATGAAAGGGCTTGACTAATAGCATAGCACTATGCAAATACAAGATGGCCGCTATCACAAAATAGCGAATATCGGGGGTTTATTAAATTTTTAATTTATACTTACGTTTATTTTATTTATCTAAGGGCCTGTTTCACCACCTTCTGATAAGTATCAGCTATCTACATCTTTTGTCTTTGTCACTTGACATAAACTAAGAAAGAAACAAAACTTACGTTTATACTATCCGACACTTATCATTCATATTTTGATTATTTTAAGTCATTAATTCATTTATCCACCTTTCTCTCTGGCTCCCTGGATAAGATGAGGATGGATAAGATGACGAAAATATTAATTTGGCACAGCCTAATTAAGTAGTTACGAGTAAGATATTGACAAGTTTTAGTTAATACTTTAATAGTCTACCATATACCTTCTTAGTATTTTATTCTGTGAGACGGATCTCCAAAAAATTGGTGACGATTTCTCTATGACGATGTGGGCGATGACCGTTTAATTGCTGTTAACTTTGTGACTGTGTAATGAAAAATGTTACTTCATAGTTATATAGATTTAAGGCCTATAATATGAAATACAATCTGATGCCCGGGATTTCGATTGCGTGGATTTAATTTTTTCTTATATCCCGTGGGAACTCTTAGATTTTCCGGGATAAAAAGAAGCCCGTGTCCATCTCCGGGATACAGGCTATTTCTGTGCAAAATTTTGTCAAGATGGATTCTACGGTATGTTTTTAGGGTTCCGTAGTAAACAAGGAACCCTTATAGTTTCGCCATGTCCGTCGAACATCATTTTTCGATTTCTAGATCCGTTTGTAAAATATGATGTTTTAAAGTGCTAATTTTTATTAGAGTCAAGTGTCCCCCCCCCTCTATCAGCCAAATGGCAGTCTAAAGGAACTTGAAAAAATTCACAGCAGTACTATATATAATCAATTTTAAAGGAAAACTATCATGGCTAAGTAGGGTTAATAGGTTAAGGAGTTATATCAGCTGTTTTTCGAGGATTGTGACTACGGAACCCTACACTGCGCGTGCCCCGCCACGCATTTGGTTTTTAAAAATCCCGTAGAAACTCTTTGATTTTCCGGAATAAAAGTACTGTGTAACTGTGTCCGTCTTCGGGATGAAGCTTCGTCCGTGTCTTTAGTCGAGGTTGAACCGTGAAATTTATTACAGACAGACGGAGTTAACTTCGCATTTATAATATTACTTAGTATGACTTATCTAATTTTTACCAGAGAATACATATTAGTAGTACAAGTTTTCACTAAATCAGACATTAGTCATAGCTTATTGCTAAATTGTTACACTCAAAATATCATGTTTACGGCACTTTTCGAAAGTAGCGAAGTTAGTCAACTAGTACGGACATAAAAAAGATATTAGAAATCATATTTTACATACAAGCGGACACCCGCGACTTCGTTCACGTGGATATCGCTTTTTAAAATTCCCGCGGGAACTTTTTGTTTTTCTTAAGCTCTTTTGAGCTCATACCTTGCTAAAAACTGTTAAAAGTTCTCTGGTGGATGTTTAGGTAGATAAAAATGTAAACATCCACCACTGAAAGTCCCATCAAAATCAATCCAGCCATTTAGAGATTACCCAGTAATCTTTAAACTATCTCCATTCTAACAAAAAAAGAATGAATGAAATCGGACCACGGGTTAATGAATTACAGCTAAGTACATATTTTGACTTTCATCCCCTCTCCCAAGAGAACCATGCTGAATTTCGGGATAAAAAGTATCTTATATGTTACTCCATAGTATGAACTTAAATCATGCCAAGTTTCATTTCAATCCGTTCTGTAGTTTTTACGTGATGCGCGCACAAACATACAGACAAACAGAAAAAGAGACAAACAAACAAACAAAAATTTCAAAATAGCTTTTTTACATTCTATTACTTATCTCTGACATCCCCCAGTTATTATTTTGCAAAAATATTTAATGTACAGATACGGCAAGTCTACGATTTTATTATATGTATAGAAGTTTTCCACGCGGACAAAGTTGCGGGCAATTCTTGTCTTTATAGATACAATAAAATTGTGGGCGTGCAGCCACTGAACTACTGTGCTTTCAAGACTTAAGGTAGACTTTGAGGTAACTACGCGACACTGATGCGCTATCGATACTAATTGGAAGGCGACAGTTGCACACTGTTTCGCATAGGAATGCTCCATACATAGCATTCGGTGAACGAACGTTGTCGCGTGCTTCAAAGTCTGCCTTAACACGCACGCAAGATGATCAAAACGAGACTATGCATTTACAACACGTGATGTTATGTAGATATAATATTATTAAATTTATTTAAATGTAAACAAATTAATTGTGAACAGTGGTTATAGGTAGGTAAGTGGATCACAAAATGAGTTCTACACACCAGTCATAACATTGTATCAATGTATTTATGTATATCTATAATATAATAAGACTGTAACAGATCGAATTCTGTACATTGAAGATATTTTGAAAATTTTTATTGGAGGGCACTCTATAATCGATACTGAAGCCAAAACTGCAATTTTTTTCATTTTTGTCTGTCTGTCTGTCTGTCTGTCTGTCTGTCTGTCTGTCTGTCTGTCTGTCTGTCTGTATCTTGGCCGCGCATCACGCCGAAACTACTGAATGGATTTAAATGAAACTTGGTACGATTTGAGTTTATACTCCGAGGTAGGACATAGGATACTTTTTATCCCGAAATTCAGCACGGTTCCCTTGGGAGAGGGGATGAAAGTTAAAACGCTTATTTAGCTGTAATTCATTAACGCGTTGTCTGATTTCACTCATTCTTTTTTTGTTAGAAAGGTAGTACTTTACATATTGTTCCGTAAATATTTCAAGGTCAAAGGTTTTTTAGTTCAGAAATGACAGACATTTATTGGGTTCAAATAACTTGGGACCCGGATCTTTGAACGTACGGCTTAATTTAAACTGGTGTGCATTTAAATTTATGTTGGTCGGTCTGTCTATTTGTTCCAGTTAATCTCCGAAACGGCTGGATCGATTTTAATGGAACTTTCAATGGCAGATAGGTGATGTTATAAGGAGTAACTTAGGCTACATTTAGTTTAGGTATATAAAAGAATTATGGGATCCTATATAAAAACCTATATCTACGCGAACAAAGTTGCGGGGATCAGCTAGTTATACATAACTAGTGAATCGCCCCAGCTTCACACGGGTATTAATCCCACCGGCGCCATACACTACATTGTTTTGTTAACTAGCGTTTTTGTTTTGTTTGTTTTTGTTTTTAACCCCCGACGCAAAACGACGGGGTGTTATAAGTTTGACGTGTCTGTGTGTGTGTGTGTGTGTGTGTGTGTGTGTGTGTGTCTGTCTGTTCCCCTGTGGCGCTCAAACGGGTGGACCGATTTGAAAGCGGTTTTTTTTGTTTGAAAGGTGATTTAGTCGAGAGTGTTGTTAGCTATGTTTGATGAAAATCGGTCCAAGATGGCTGCCGCTACAAAATGGCGGATTACATATTTTTTCACAACTCCCTTAATATGGGTATCAAATGAAAGGGCTTGACTAGTAGAATAGCATTATTGCAAATCCAAGATGGCCGCTGCCACAAAATGGCGAATGTCGGGGGTTTTTTAAATTTTCAATTTACACTTGTGTTATCTTAACTAGCGGACCCAGCAGACGTCGTCCTGCCCGCTATTAGCGCCACCTACCGGGGCCAATTTTTCTACTTATAAACCTTCCTCTTGAATCACTCTATCTATTAAAAAAAACCACATCAAAATCCGTTGCGTAGTTTTAAAGATTTAAGCATACATAGGGACATAGGGATATAGGGACAGAGAAAGCGACTTTGTTTTTAACTCCCGACGCAAAAACGACGGGGTGTTATAAGTTTGACGTGTCTGTGTGTGTGTGTGTGTGTGTGTGTGTGTGTGTGTGTGTGTGTGTGTGTGTGTGTGTGTGTGTGTGTGCGTGTCTGTCTGTTCCCCTGTGGCGCTCAAACGGGTGGACCGATTTGAATGCGGTTTTTTTTGTTTGAAAGGTGAATTAGTCGAAAGTGTTGTTAGCTATGTTTGATGAAAATCGGTTAAAGATGGCCGCCGCTACAAAATGGCGGATTACATATTTATTCACAACTCCCTTAATATGGGTATCAAATGAAAGGGCTTGACTAGTAGAATAGCACTATTGCAAATCTAAGATGGCCGCCACCACAAAATGGCGAATGTCGGGGGTTTTTTAAATTTTTAATTTATACTTGTATACTATGTAGTGATGATATAAAGGTAGGTATTATTAGACAGCGTTTTCTATGAAAGCTCCCTGGCGGCTTGATTTTTTAATCATTTTCAACAATTATCGTCATATTTCAACCAATTTACACAAAACCTTAAAAAATTATACCTACACCTAAACCTTCCTCATTAATCACTTAGTCTATTGGTGAAAACTGCATGAAAATCTGCTACGTACTTTTTGAGTTTATCGCAAACAGACAGACAGACAGATGCGGTGGGGGACTTTGTTTTGTAATACTGTGATCGAAAAGCCGATCCTGTTCCGTTTTTTTTGCCGCCACGCCACATGCAGATTTACAAATCACTATGCAAAATATTGTTCCATACTTTAGTCCCTTCCTCTGACGATAGATATTTGGAATATACCTACTGGGATTCTAGTTTAGCGATAAATTGTTTCCTATTAAGGCTTTTAGATCGATTATATTCGAATTAACTGCAACTCTTGAACATTAAGGCCACGTGAGATCGGAATCTTGGGCAAGGTCGAAAATTGAGCGACGTAGTTCATTTACGTCTAGGTATGTATCTACGAGTACGTACATCCATTGAAGAGATTTGCGATGAAAGGCCGCTTTAATGCAATGTGGTGATAACAATAATTTTCTGCGAAAAAATACTATTTTTATAATGTGCTGACATTTTATAATTTTTTTCATTTAGATCACTTTGAAGTAAGCAGAAATTGGCAATGAATTAAACACTAACTAAACATATAACAAATAGTTCGAAAACATATAACAAATAGATTAGCTGCTTTTATTAATAACTTACGAGTGTTATTAATTTCTATAGGCCTTCCGTTTAACTCTAATGATTCATAAGGTAGCTACGTGATACAGGAACTGTGCAGGAGTTATTATAGTGCACTATTCCCTCATTCTCATACTTCTATGGGATGGCAATCCGGAACATTACCGGAGACACACCAGGCGCAGGACCAACGGCGTTACGTGCTCTCCGGAGCAAGGGGTGTAACATCCCCTACTTCGCAACTACGGGCTTGTTTCGGGACACTTTATTGACAGAACGAAACATAATAGCTTTGCATCCTTCTTCCTTCCTTGTATTTGTTTGTTCTTCTCTGTACTTTTATCCGACAACAAAGATAGGGTTGTGCTTTTCACACGTACCTATCTGAGTATTATTTAATAATATGCTTGTGGTTTTTATTCTCTATACCTAAGTCGATACCTTTGAAGCATCTCAACGCCCGAACAGATTTTAATCAAAGATGCGTCTATCTATTCATCCGAACTGTGCGATAATTGTAGACTTGCTTTTGTCTCTCTTTTTAGTACATTTCTACAGATATTCTATTCTTCTAACTCTATGTAGAGTATAGAGATAGAAGAGTAGAATAGCGATAGTATAGTATTCTACCTAGCTACATAACTTTTTAGCCTCGATACCTCGAAACCTGCACCTCATAATCTGCAGTCGTATAAGCTAGCCACTTGGCAAACGAGCCAACCATTAAGACTTCTACACATAAACACTAGTTTTAATATAATTATTTTCGGCGATATTGTCTATTATACAATCACAACACAATATAAATTCTTGCATAAAACCATCCTCAACAATTATTTAGGTGGGCCACGTTCATCTTCGCGAATAATGTGAGGCAATAACAGAACCACTACTTTTTTGATAAAGCGCCATATTAACAATTTAGATCAATATAATCAGGATGTGGTATATAAATAAAGAACACAGTATTTAAGTTACATCACTGTATCGAAAAGCTTCCGCACGGTAGCTCGTTTAAATAAATCGGAGAATGATATTGGTAAACATTTCTAGATATTTTATATATTTTTTAATATTCTGATGTGATGAGTGCAATTCGAATCACGTTACATAAGGAAATCGTTTGAATAAGTGTTAGAAATAAGTTTCAATAACGTAATGAGTTGTATTAGAGCTTGTCCAGACGAAGCGTTTCACGCACGAGTCGATTCGCGCGTTTTAATTCATAATATTGTGCGTTTTATGTGCGATATTACGTTATGTGCTGTATTATAATTTTCTACTAACTCTCTTCAACCTTTTTGATGTATACGTCTTGAGACTCTCACACTCTCTCACTCTCTCTGACGTCATATGACGCTGACATACGAGTTTTGGTCATGTTAAGAACAGAGTTACAGGCAACTGCTTTAACCTCATTATTCACTGTTTCAGATATTAATATTTAGTATACTAACTTTCTCATACGGAGAAAAGTTAGACAAGATTTATCTACCACCAAATGCCCAAGAATCCGGCGGATCTGATGGTTTACTCCAAGCTCCTCTCTCAAGACCTATAGTGATACTTGAGAACGATGAATTACAAAGACAAATTGAAGAAACCTTCGCTCATGAAGAAGAATATCAAAGATCGAATGTGATTGATGTCAATAGACCAATTGTTACAAATGTAGTAACTGATAGTGCCGCGTTGCAAAGACCGACAGGATTTGTAATTGACGCAAACAATCGGGCAATCGACGATGTTGTCCGTATTGGTAACCGTGGTAACATCTTCCAGCAGTCCAGTTCCAGTTTGGTCCAGAACCAAAATTCTGTGGAATACAAAGAAACGCACTACCAAGGTAATATTGAAACTGTAATAAAATCCAAATCTTATCATTAAGAAAGTCGGCTTATCTATATATATAAAACAAAGTCATGTTAGTTCGAACACTTATAACTCGAGAACGGCTGGAGCGATTTTCATGGTTATTGATTTGTTTATGTTGTTTGAAAAACATTTGAGAGAGAAAGATGTTTGACAGTTACGGGTTTCGTAACTGTCAAACATCCCGTCGCGTGGATACGGTAAACTCTCTCACCCGTACCTATATAATTCTTCCGTACGTGTGTTTGTCACCTAACTCCTCTTAAATGGCTGGACCGATTTGGATGAAATTTCGTTTGTATATTTCAATCCTGGTTGGGTAGTACCGGTAGGTACAGGTAACCTACCGGGTCTCGGTAGGTGGCGCTGATGTCGGTATGTCACCGGGCAGGACGACGTCTGCCGGATCCACTAGTATTGAATTAATTAGATAGGTCACGAATTTTTACGTAAAGCGAATGGTTAATTAAAAAAGAATAGACACTACCTTACTCAGATTTAAAGGTAGGTGTTCCTGATAGTAACTAAGACCAATGGCCTAATATATACTTTCAGACCAAAGTAAAGACCATTCGATTTTTGGAGTGTCAAATTCTATTATAAAAGGATCATGTATTTATTTAAGTGGGTCAACTTTCAAACAAGAGCAGGAATTTGATATATGCAGGTTGTCGCTACTTAGCTACACTGCGTACTCAATGTAAATTGCTAAAGCAATAATACTTACTATTTTCAGGACCTCATTACCAATTGGTTGAACAAAGACCGGAACGCACTCAGGCTGCTCGCGAAAGGAATGCTGCAATACTTCGCCAAGAATATAAGAATGAAGGCGATGCTTACGCATACGCTTATGAAACAGAAAATGGTATTTTGGCTGAAGAAAACGGTGTAGCTACAAATGGCGTTAACGCTGAAGGGGCTTTTTCCTATATTGGTGATGACGGTGTTCAATACAGTATGAGGTACAGTTCAAATTAATATTTTTAGGGTTCCGTAGTAAACAAGGAACCCTTATAGTTTCGCCATGTCCGTCCGTCTGTCCGTCTGTCCGTCTGTCCGTCCGTCCTCGGTTAATCTCAGAGACTATTAGTGCTAGAAATCCGTAATTTGGCATGAGTATAAATATTAATCACGCCGACAAAGTGGTGAAATAAAATTTTGATAAATATTTTTTTTTAGGGTAGCTCCCCTACATGTAAAGTGGGGATGAATATTTTTTTATTTTATAAAGAGTTAGCGCTTTACTACGGATGATAGGTATAATATTATGATGCAGATTGAGATGGACGCATTGTTAAGGGAATTGACCTTTACTTTACAGTTTTTTATTTGGAATCGCATTGAAGCGCTAAAATATTTGCCCGCAATTAAATCTCTTTCTTTAAATTAAAACTAAATTCTACATAAAATAAATTAAATTAAATCTGAAATCTCATTGATTTCACCACAGCGAGGCATGATGCCACTTTTTAAATTAAAATGCAAACTTAATCACTATCTCTACACTTTACTTTCAGATATACTGCTGATGAAAATGGTTTCCGACCTCAAGGTGATCATATTCCTCGCATTCCAGAAGAAATTCTTAGATCATTGGAACAGAATGCTCGTGATGAGGCTGCTGGGATATTTGATGATGGTAACTATAATTTTATAAAGTTTTCTCTATATTCTATTTCTAATTTCAAATAGATGGAATTCAATGTTCAAGTAAAATATATACATTATACATAATATACATATTAAAAATATATTAGAAAAGAAAAAATAATCGACACGTATTGAACAATGAAGTTTTTGTCTTAAGATTGTAAAGATCAGATGTACCTAATTATTTTTCAGTTTATTTGTGCATGGGAACATTAAAACATGGGAACAAACTATACGAGATAAAGTTAGAAATGACTTGTTAGAAGTCTGATCGAAATCGGTTGAGTCGAACTCTTGAGACAAATGTTTATAGAAATGATACAAGAGCCAAGAAGTTGACAAATCTGGTTACGTTATAAATATACTTACTTTTATTCCAGGCTCTTACGACGAACAAAAATATGGGGAAAATGCAGGCAATCAACAAAATATAATCAGTGCTGTTACAAATCGTCCAACATTCATCCAAAATCATCCAACTACACCTACAATCATCCAAAACCGACCGACTGTATCTACAATCATCCAAAACTATCCAACCGTACCTACCACCATCGATCAAGCAATAAGTAATGAAAACGTAGTCTCTATACCCAATCCTCTTTTATTCAAATACAGAACACCTGGGTACAGATACACAAATGTTCAAGGAAATCAGCAAAATAGTTTAGCTCCTGTTGTTAATACTCTTATTCAAGAAGTTACTCCAAGTACTGTCAGTAAAGCTTACATACCACCAGTAAAAAGGAAGGTACCCTCGGAAAATAGACCTTCAAAGCTTAAAAGAAAGACCATTGTAATTAAAAAGCCCGCAAATAAAAAGATTAATAACAATTCTTAGTTTGTAATGATGCTTTAAAATTTTGTGATCAGTAAATCTATCTACCTAGTTAATATAGCTAATTATTTATTATTGATTATGAACTTTTATTTCTATTTCCTTATATTTTAAGAATTATTTAAAAATCATAATTAAGATGTGTGTAGCATAAGTAATTATTTACTAAGAGAAACTAAAATAATATTTTTCAAAAAGTTGGCTAATTTTAATAGAGGAATCAGATCTTCTTCAAAGCTATGTCTCTTGTGAGAACTTTCACATGCCTCGCTCTTACGCTTCTTGTATCCAATGACTCCCTACGACTTGTTTGATGTTTTCTGACCGCCAAGTGGTCTTCACTCATTTCATCATCTCTTTGCTTTCCGATGCGAGGTCACCATTTCAGCAACTTGAGACCCCAACGTCTGTAGTCTAAACAAAATCTATGCAGTAATAGTAATTAAAGCAACATTTCATGATATTGTTACGTGCTGGGGTTCGAAGATTTGGAATAAAACACCTGGTGACCCTTGATCAGACTTTATTCCGCACTTCCGTATTCCACTTGGTACTCCTGATCTTCTTGTAGACTTCCACTTCACGCTTGTTCGCTTCCAATCCTCTTCGCTTGTGATCGCTTCCTTCGCTTGTACTTCGCTCGGTTCTCAGAACTGAACTGCTCTCCGTCAGCTCGCCGGTCCCTTTATATACCCGTTACCGCGTGACTAAGCGTTTTCTAGAAAGTTCCACCCCTATCGATGTTTATTCCGGAAAGGTCGCGTTGTTGTTGTTTGTTTACATCGATGGGTGATTAGGTATTTATTAGGTGACGAGCAATTATGAACCTTAATGCTCTAGAAATAAGGTTCATTCGTAACACTGCCCCCCTCTTAGCGATGCTCGTCCCGAGCATCACTGTTGCTTCCGTAATGTTTTGCCAAGCGGTCGATGTGCACAACCTTAAATTTTCCCCTTGGTTGACGTTGAATCCTATACGTGACGTCGTTAATACGGGTAACCACTTTGTATGGACCCTCCCATCTGGTTTGCAATTTTGGAGATTTCCCTTTTCGACGAGTCGGATTATGCAGCCAGACTAAGGCACCTTCCTCGAATCCGCTCGTGTTCGATTTCCGGTCGTATCTGGTTTTCATGTTCTCACTCGATTGCAATCCGTTTTCCCGAACTGTAGCATGTATTTCCCGCATTTTCTCTCTCAGATTGGCGACGTAGTCTTGTACGGTGCAAGGTTCATCCGGTGACCCTCCCATCAATAAGTCTACTGGTAACCGTAGTTCCCTGCCATAATTGACTAACGCCGGAGTTTCCTTTGTGCTCTCATGCTCTGCAGTCCTGTAGGCGAGGAGAAACAGTGGAATGTACCTGTCCCAGTCTCTTTGGTGGGCGTCAACCAACTTTGCCAAATGCCTTTCAAGCGTCTGATTGAATCTTTCAACCATTCCGTCAGACTGCGGGTGGTATGCAGTTGTGCGTGTCTTATGCAGACCTAAAATTTTGCATACTTCCTGAAACACTTGCAATTCAAAGTTCCTTCCTTAGTCTGAGTGGATTTCCAATGGTACACCAAAGCGACATATAACCTCCTCAACGAGCTTAGTTGCAACAGTTGTAGCTTCCTGGTTAGGTATCGCGAATACTTCCGGCCACTTAGTGAAGTAGTCCATAACAACCATGAAGTATTTGTTCCCTGATTCAGTCACAGGGAATGGTCCGGCTACATCAACAGCTATACGTTCCCAGGGTGCACCAACATTGTACAGCTGCAGGTTACCTCTACTCCTTGTCTGAGGTCCCTTCACGGCAGCGCAAATGGTACATTTACGGCACCAATCCTGCACATCCTCCCGACAATGGAGCCAGTAGAACCTCTCTCGTACTTTCGTTAGTGTCTTCTTGACGCCAAGATGTCCTCCCGAAACTCCGTCATGCACTTCACGTAGGACATCGGGTACCTTGGCTCTCGGAACGACTACCTGAAGATGGAACTCCCTGCAGTTAGTCTTTTCCCATTTTCGGTAGAGTATTCCATTTTGTAGAGTAAGACTGCTCCACTGTGCCCAGTATGCCTTAGTGATAACGCTCATAGGTGCAACCTCACTCCATGTTGGTCTGGCGTCTCCTCTTTTCTTCCACACGATGATGTGCCGTAGATCCTCATCACCCTCTTGAGCCATCTTCATTGCATCATCCTCCCAGGGACCTAAGGAACTCGTCCTGGTAAGTTTCAATGATAGCTCCGTCGACTCATGTTTGATGCAATGTTTGCATTCTTCCGGGCATGGCCTCCGAGAAAGTGCATCTGCATTTCCATGTGACTTCCCGCTGCGATGTTGAGTCTCGAAGTCATATTCCTGGAGCTGTTCAATCCACCGAGCAACTTGACCTTCAGGATTCTTAAATTGCAGTAGCCATTTCAATGCTGCATGATCCGTACGTAGTAAAAACTTTCGGCCGATTAGGTACTTGCTGAAGTGTTGCAACGTTTTTACCACGGCAAAAAGTTCCCTCCGTGTCACGCAGTAGTTCCGTTCCGGTCTTGACAGTGATTTGCTGAAATACCCCATAACGACTTCTCTATCTCCCTGCTTTTGGGATAGCACTCCTCCAATCGCTGTGTTGCTCGCGTCGGTATCGACGATAAACTGGCCTTCCGGTTGTGGGTATCCCAGAATTGGTGTTTCACATAGGTATTTCTTCAGTTTTGAAAAGGAATCCTCACAGGCTTCATCCCAACAAAATGGTCTTTTCTCTTCCGTCAGTCTATGTAACGGTTTTACGATCTCAGAAAACCCCTTGACGAAACGCCTGTAGTAAGAGCACAAACCCATAAATGCCCTTACCTCTGTCTTGTCTTTAGGGGTAGGCCATTTTTTAACCACTTCAACTTTCGCCGGGTCAGTCTGGATGCCCTCACTTGTGATGACATGGCCGAGATAATTCACTTCTTTCCTGAATAGCTGACACTTCTTCGGGTTAAGTTTTAAGTTTGCCCCATGTATTTTGGCGAAGACTCACTCCATGTTTTGCAAATGGTCCTCGAAGTCTCGACCCATGATAACGACGTCATCTAGACACACCAAGCAGGCATCTCCTACTAAACCTGCTAGCACACATTCCATGAGTCGTTCGAAGGTGGCAGGTGCGTTGCACAATCCAAAAGGCATAACATTAAACTGCCATAATCCTTTTCCCGTTGAAAACGCTGTCTTCTCCTTGTCTTTTGGATGTATTTCTACTTGCCAGTAACCTGATTTTAGGTCTAGAGTCGAAAACCATTTCATGCCACTCCAAGTATCCAGAGTGTCATCGATTCTAGGTAGCGGGTAACTATCCTTCTTTGTGATGTCATTGAGCCGCCTATAGTCCACGCAGAACCGTGTGCTTCCATCTTTCTTCTTCACAAGCACAACCGGTGAGCACCAGGGACTTGCGGATGGTTCTATTATTTTGTTCCTCTCCATTTCTTTCAGCATATCCTCGACTTCTTTTTCCTTCGCGATTGGTAGCCGTCTCGCTCGCTGACGGATGGGTCCCTCATTTCCGGTATCGATTCTATGCTGCACTAACAATGTTCTCCCTGGGTTTCTTTCTTGACTAGAAAAGATGTCCGCGTAGCGTAATAGAAACTTCTTTGCCTTGATGCTTTGTGAATAAGTCAGGTTGCTTTTGCAGTCTTTAAGAAGCTCATAGACTGTAGGATCCTTCCAAGAACCTGATTTATCCATGCTTGGCATTGCTAAATTGTTCCCATCGCATACCTGTGAGATAACCGTTGCTGGGGCTCCCTCCGTGCCAGCCAGTACTCGCCCCTTAGTCCTGGCTGTTACTAGTTTCCCTGATTTTGAGACCTTGCATCCTCACCTCTCTTCGCAAGCTCCTCCAACCGTTTCTCTATTTTCATTAGTCGGGACATCTGCGACTCTTTCTGTGGGCAATTCAGCTGCAAATGCCCTTTCTCACCGCATCTATAGCACACAGCGCCAAAGTTCTTCCTGAATGAGGTCTTAACCTCTTTCACCTCCTCGACAACTTCACGTAGTCTGTGAGTCTGACGAATGTCGTGTCGAACTGCTTCGACCTCTAAGGCATGCGCCAATGCTTCTTTTAATGAGGCATGGTGACCAAGCCTCACGGCAGCTCTTACCTCCAGGTCTTTAATTCCATCGACAAAAGCTTGCACGATGTTTGCGGTTACCATCTTATCGTCGGCCGATGGATAAGCTTTCCGCACAAGCTTATCTATTTCCAACGCCCATTGCTGGAGACCCTCTCCAGATCTCTGGACTCTATCGCGCAGCTGGGCGCGGAACACATGCTCCAGATGTCGCTCCCCATACCTGGATTCGAGTGCATCCAACAGTTCCTTGTATCCACAGCCTGAGGTAGGAAAGGCCTCCAGAACAGTTAGAGCCTGCCCTCTCAATGCGACAGTGAGGGCAGTCAAGCACTGTTCGTCCGTCCATCCGTTGGCAGTAGCAACAGTCTGAAACTGTTGCCGGTACGCGGGCCAGGAGGTGCTACCGTCGTATGGGGGTACCTTAACATTAGGTCCCTGAACTGCGCCCATCGCTCCACTTGACGTTAGCCTTGTCGTTTCAAGACGTATCACCTTTTTCTGTAGCTCGGTGAGGCCAGTCTTCACACCATCTATGTCCGTTCCTAGGCAGGTGACTCGCTCGTCCATGAGGTCCAACTCTTTTCGCAATTTAGCCACCATGCCACCAACTTCGTGAACGGCCGACAAAACAGTCCGCTGCACCCCTTCAAATTTGCAATCTTGATTTTCCTGTATCGCTGCAAATTTGCAATCTTGATTTTCCTGTATCGCTGCAAACTGTTGTTGCATTATCCGCATCAAACTCGACAAGTCAACGGTAGGCGTGGCTTGCTCAGTGGGCGTGGCCAGGTGGGTGTGGCCAGTGGGCGGGGCCTCCGGCTGAGTGGGCGTGGTCTCAAGGGGCGTGGCCAGTGGGCGGGGCCAGCTGGGGAGACCCACCAGGTGCTGGTTCCTCCAGGTGCTCCTCCACAGGTGCTCGGCTGGATTCCGCTGCACGCTGGGCCCTGGTCTTGACACCCTCGCTGCCGAAGTCGTCTCTCGGAGTCAATGGCATAGCTTCCAAATCGCACTTCTGTCACCAATTGTTACGTGCTGGGGTTCGAAGATTTGGAATAAAACACCTGGTGACCCTTGATCAGACTTTATTCCGCACTTCCGTATTCCACTTGGTACTCCTGATCTTCTTGTAGACTTCCACTTCACGCTTGTTCGCTTCCAATCCTCTTCGCTTGTGATCGCTTCCTTCGCTTGTACTTCGCTCGGTTCTCAGAACTGAACTGCTCTCCGTCAGCTCGCCGGTCCCTTTATATACCCGTTACCGCGTGACTAAGCGTTTTCTAGAAAGTTCCACCCCTATCGATGTTTATTCCGGAAAGGTCGCGTTGTTGTTGTTTGTTTACATCGATGGGTGATTAGGTATTTATTAGGTGACGAGCAATTATGAACCTTAATGCTCTAGAAATAAGGTTCATTCGTAACAATATTATATAGTGGCTAAATTAATGCAAGTTTAAAAATAACGAAATTCATAATCCAAAAGGAGTCACTAAGGGGTCTCTTAGGGGGCAATTTCAACAAGGCCGTTTTTTCTTGAATTTCGGTGGACTTTTTTATTATGAAGTTTTTTCAACTTTGAACTATGGTTTATTATTCTTCTTGTTATTGTTTATGCTCTTATTGAATGCCATCAAAATATGTCTTATAAACTCGTGAGAATACGTGTTTAAAATTTTGATGCCACCGAAATGATAAAACTAGCCACCGAAATGATATAACTAGCCACCGAAATGATAGAAACTGTCCACCGAAATTAAAATTCACTGAAAGTAAGTATATTAAATATTACTTACTACTGAGCAGCCTCAACCATACACTTTAACTAAATATCTGCACTCTTAGCAAGCGTGAAAGTGTGTAAATAGTGTTACTATCAATAGTGACAATTTGTTCACCTAGTTACGTAATTATGTTCTACTGAATTTTAGATATCCTCTGGATTTCACACAAAAAATGCACCTACAAAAAAAAAAAAGGAATAGAATAAAATTAAATGAAAAGACATTTATTTTTATTAATGATTTTAATCTTAGCTTAGCAATAATCAGGCTTTTAATTACTACTATTCTAATAATTTGAGCTTGTGAGAATTAAATGCACTCCTCGAAACAATTAATCCTGTAGCTTTTCTTCTTGCATATCTCTCTATCTTTTCTAAGAAACTCTTCTCTTAAGAAGGATCGCTTTTAATTCGTTGTTTTCTTTTCTGTTCGTATAATCTTCTTTTTCCTTTTTCTCATCTTTGGTCAATGTTCATCTCGGCATTCTAAAAAAAATACGTCAATGATAGTTAGTAGATTAAATTTCAACTTTGAACTCACCTGACACTTTAAAATAAATAAATCTACAAGAATTTTCCTTTTTGGTTTGGTTTTCGTTTATTTTTCAGTGTTTTTGACCACCTACCTTCTTCCTACCAACAGTTCATGTATTCTTTTTCCGACCATTTCATAAACTTTCTCTATTGAGTAAAAAAAATTCATATTAGTGTAGGACCAAATATGGGGAAAATCGGTGTACAGGTTCAATATTTTGATGACATAAGTAAGTGTCCACTTATGTTAATTTGTACATACGAATTATATGAACGTAGGTAGGTATAATATAGTTATTAAAAACTCCCTGAAAGTATGTTAATTACGACAGTGAAAAAATTATCAATATCGGTTCATTAGTCTTTGAGATAATTGCGGCCATACATACATACATACATACATACGTATGGGTCAAATACATAAACTCCTTTTTTGAAGTGGTTTAGATAAAAAATTACCTGCTGGACTGATTTTTCATCGAAACAAATAATAATCTACCAAAATAATAAAACAATCCACCGAAATGAGACAATTAAACACCGAAATGATAAAGCAATCCACCGAAATGAGATAATTAAGATTTAAAAAAACCGAAATGAGAATTTCTATCATTTCGGTGAGTTTTTTGTCATTTCGGTTGACAATTTAGCCCACCGAATCCACCGAAATGATAACACCGAAATTAGAAATACGGACAAAAATTAGCATTACAAGAAGACTATTTATTATAAGACGATATGAATATTACACAAATAAACGTATTGCCATTACGCACTTTTGAATAGTATTTTATAAGTATTAACTAATTGCAAGACAAGTTATACCTGTACACGGAAATGATAAGAAGTTTGTCACATGCCACCGAATTGAACTACTTACTTTTTTTGCGGGAACACGCAGGCAAGCGGCGCATGTCCTCCCACGATAAGCACATAGACCACACTGTTACCTAAATTTTAAGCGCACGAGGGGGGAGCTAAAGTTGTCCTATGCAAAACTACAATCTATTTAAAAAAAAACACCGAATTGAGAGAACTTTCTGGGACACAAGCATTTTTACTTACCAGTTATTAAACTAAGTAGATATTATCATAAAATTATTTTATAACTATACTGTCACTATTCACAATTTAAATAAAAGTAGCCATATACCTAAATAAGCAATACTTTTTGATTTATGAGGGAAATTACATTGAAAAAGGTTGTGAGGACAGCTACCGAAATGATAAATTCGGGGCTTTAAAAATTTTTTATTTCCTAAACTGCAGTCCTAATCAATAAATATTTATTGTCTCGTATAGGTATCTACCTATTCTACCTAGAAAAAAATATTAGATCGTTATACTAACGTTGGACAGTACCGATTTCACCCATGCCGTGCGAATTTTGCTGTTGGGAAATCCACCCTTAGATCTAATTGAACAGTATTGTTGAAGTAGACAAATTAAGTAGGCACTGCTTCTTTATTATAATTACCCGACATGATAGAAAAGGTAGGCAATGTTTGCTAATGAAAAGTCTAAGTTAGAGTATATCCACTGGCAAGTAACTTCCGAAACTCAGAATATTAAGTATGAAAAACTTGCATGCATGCAAACTTGATGAAGAACTTCACTTGCCGTGAGTAACTTGCCAAAGCTGAATTACATATTATGCTAGTAAGATTTCACTAGCAATAAGTTATTGGCAAAATGAACGTTCAAACTTAATTTTACTTAGTTCATACACTTTTTATTTGTGGATGTGAAATTTTGCCATCTACATTTGGAAAGAATGTAAAATTTAACGTAATCTTTTGGAATTCATTATTATATCATTATTACCTAATCGGTCAAAGCTCCAAAAACGATAGCAATTTGTGTTACATTTACATATATTTTTATGACAGATTTTATATGTTAAAAGATGTAGGTTGATATTTTATAGCAGAGTTATATAATATACAGTGTCTAATGTCTATGCTGCAGGTGATTTGAAAACAGAAGCCATTTTAATTTAAATTGACTCAATTTTGGATTTTCTTATAAGGACATTTGTTTTGACATGGTGGTTTTCGAAAGGTAAGCTTGTTGTTGTTTAAATAAACTAAAGAACTAAAGTTAGCGATCACGTTTTGTTTTCACAGAAACATATGTTTTAGAAATTCAGAATTATAAATTAAGTACATAACTAGCTGATGCCCGCGACTTCATGCGCGTGGATTCATACAAATCTCATATAAATCATCCTCTATTTTACCCCCTTGGGGGTTAAATTTTTTAAAATCCTTTCTTAGCGAATGCCTACGTCTTGGGCTATCTACATGCAAATTTTCAGTCCGATTCGATCAGTGGTTTGTGCTGTGCGTTGATAGATCAGTCAGTCAGCCACCTTTTCCTTTTATATGTATATTTAGATGATGTATGTACATACCTAAAGTTCAACATATACATTGAAAAATATTCCACACGTCTTCGATATTATTTTCATTAAAGGTGCAAAGGTAAAGTTTCACTTTGTATATTTGCTATTTATGCTTTACTTTGTACCTACGACCATGCAGGTTTCATTTCGCACTCAAATCACCAAGCTATCGAGGCTTACACCTTGTCACGTACCAACACTTTCAGTTTCAATAAAGCATGCGCTAATTCGCTGTTATATCAACGTCAATGGCACCTCCCCCAAAGGTCAGGGGATCAAGATCATCACGTCCATTTCGATAACCGTGTCAGCTGTAACGTGGCCGAATTTAATAGATACACAGGTTAACTGTGACTTTGCTTGAATTTCATTAGTACAGTATACTCAATACGATCAGAATTCGGAAGCATATTTCTTTATTCTGTATACGTACCGACAGTATTACATTTTTCAAATTTAGGTGGACTTCATAAGAACAAATTAACTTGGGTATTTTTTTTGTAGTAATTTTCTAGGATTTCAATAAGGGTGAACATAACAATATTATTGTCAGTGAATATAATGATAATGAATCATTATTATCATTTTCAACCCATTACCGGCCCACTACGGATCTCCGAATGAGAATGGTTGAGGCCACAGTCCACAACGCTGGCCAAATGCAGATTGGTAGACTTCACACGCCTTTGAAAACATTATAGAGAACTCTCAGGCATGCAGGTTTCCTCATGGTGTTTTCCTTCACAATTAAACCAAGTGATACTTGCTTAAAATGCACATAACTCTGAAAAGTTAGAGGTGCGTGCCGGAGATCGAACTTGGCTCCCCCAAGGAAGGCCGAAATACCACTAGGCTATAACCGCTGTTACGTGACGTCATATTATTCATAGCTAATATTACACGGAGAATTTATAAATCCAATGATCAAATCTGATGAGTTGTTTAGGAGCTACGAAGCAACAGATGAACATACATACAAACATACATATATTTACATACACAGAATTCCAAACTCATAACCCTCCTCTTGTACCGTAGTCGGTTAAAACCAGGAAAATGAGGAAATAGAAATATATAAGAGAAAAAGTAAAGTGCAGAATAAAGTTATTCAAATCAATGTACAGACAAACGTTTAATTTTGATTATACGGTGTTTAGATTGATATGTCTTATAGACTTAATTTAGGTCTGATAGCAAGTCTTGAAACAATTAAACCCTGTCACGCAGTGCGTCCATCTGTCACGAGCGAAGATCATAAGTGACTGAAGTAATTTCTAAGGACAGTATAAAAGCATTATGTTGATTAGATTAAGCACATATCACATCCAGTTTCTGGAGTAGAAGGATCTGCAGAGATGGAGATATTCTGGGTTTGTTTTATTTCGAATAATTATTTATTATCGTTTTTAAGGAGTAAAGGGGATTATTACACATTTAATTAATAGTCAAAACTAAGGTTAACTTAACAAGATGAGTAATGTCGTAATTGATGATCATCATCATTATCAACCCATTAACAGCCCACTACAGGACACGGATCTTCTCTCCGAATGGGTAGGGTTTAGATGTAGTCCACCACGCTGGCCAAGTGCGGATTGGTAGATTTCGCACGCATTTGAGATCATTATGCAGAACCTTAACTGTTATAGCAAGTGACATTTAATTGTTCAAAATGCACATAACTCAGGAAAGTTAGTGGTGCGTAACGTGATCGAACTCGGTCCCCCCGAAAGGAAGTCTAAAGTTTTAACCACTAGGCTAAAGTCATGATCATATTGGTTCTATTAAAAACTAGACAGATATTAAATACTTAACAATAGTTGCGTTAGCGTACATGCTGGTTGTGACTTTGAAGTGGACTTGACTACTACTACTACTTCTACTAACTAGGCGGATGACGTACTTTCCTTATTTAGTTGCCCATATAATCAGAGAAAACTTAAACAATTATGACTTAAGTCCATAAATTATTGTAATGTTTTTTTTATTACAGGTTTTTCTGATGATAGGTCTAACATTTGCTGAAAAACTAGATCGAAGCTATCTACCTCCTCCTGGATCTTTATTCTCTGGTGGTAGCCCTGGTGCTATAAAGGTTCCGTTTCAACTACCAAAAACTAAATACAGCTACAACGATGTAGCATTTTCTGGAACACCGAAACTTGTGGGAATTGATAGAGTTGGTCCTGATCAAGAAGAAATTTTTAATGAAATGTCCACTCATAAACCTGAGGTAATATACAATGGTGATTCTTTAACTCCACCAACCAAAACAACATCATCTGTTTTTAAACAACCTTTAAATTTCAATCCGTTTCCAAAATTAGAAGAAAATTCTAAACCAACTTTGCCTGAAGTCAATAATCTGGATTATCCATCAATAGATTTTGATAATCTGCAACAAATTTATAATGTTGAAAAACATCCAAGAATTTCTGTATTTGATGAAAAAAATAGAGTTTATTTACCATCCTTTGGTAGAGATATTGATAACGGAGATCATGTATATTCTATAACCTTACCATCAGCAGCTCGTAACGAGAATGTTATTAGTGACAAATATAAATATATCCAACCAAATAGTGGTAGTGATGAAGATGCATCTTCAAATGATCAACAATTTAATATTTTGTCTTCAACATTATT
The DNA here is from genome assembly GCA_920104075.1 of Melanargia galathea. Taxonomy (NCBI): domain Eukaryota; kingdom Metazoa; phylum Arthropoda; class Insecta; order Lepidoptera; family Nymphalidae; genus Melanargia; species Melanargia galathea. The sequence goes on from OV049855.1 coordinate 25,623,404, forward strand.
ACCAAATTATCCTATTGGTGCTAAAAACAACATACTACCACAAGACTATCATTCTTCTACTGCCTTCCAATTTTCAACTCCTACACCAATAAGTCCTACTAAAACAGATTCTTTAATCTTTAACCATGTGGGTAACCAGAAACCAGAAAGGATTCAAGCGCAAGCAGACAGACAAGCAGTAATTTTCAACTATGAACAGTCAATAACCCCTGAAGGTTATGCGTATAGTTATGACACATCAAATGGAATTCATGGAGATGAAGCAGGAATTACCACAAATGGAGTAAAAGCAAAAGGATCGTACTCATATGTAGGCGATGATGGAAAATTTTACCAAATTGAATACACTGCTGATGAAAATGGCTTTGTTCCTAAAGGTGCTCATTTGCCAACTGCTCCACCGATTCCAGATGCAATTTTGAGGGTTATAGCACAGGCAACAAAAGACAAAGATGCAGGAGTATACGATGATGGTAAGTTTATGCTTAATTTATATTTTAATGTAGTTGATTTTTCTTCAAGTAGAATAAAATCTCTAATTTTAATATTTTTTTTTAGGATTTTATGACGATAAAAAATATGGGTATAAAAAGTATGAAGGAGGATATCCAAATTTTAATGATGTTGTAAATGAAGCTGATATTACATCAAAAAATGAAAACAGTGATAATTTTAATAAATTTGGAGACTCAAACGAGCAAGTTAGAATAGTCAACCTAAAGAACAGTCAAGAAATCGAGTCTGGAGATATTGATTCTACAAGAATTAATACAGTAAATTATGAAAATAATAATGTCGATCAAAATAATATTTTACCACTAGAAAGCATAGTTTTAAACAAAAACTATCAGAACCCTTCCTCACAATCACCTATCGATGTTTCTACATCGAATAAAAATGGAGAAATAAATCCAAAAATAGCTTCAGGTTACGAGTATTTTCCACCACAAAGCCCATTTTTTGATGCGAAGAAGATGAAATCATTTTCCTCACGATTTTCTGGTAAAGACACTAAAGTAATAAATGAAAATAGCACAGAAAAAGTGACAGCAAAACCTTTCTTTACACGTTACGTGACCCGAAAAGGGGATGATTTAGAAATTAACGACTATGATGAACAATCTGGACAGGATACTGATATCGATGAGGAGCCATTTGAGAACAGTAACAAAGAAAATAATGGAGATGTTCCAAATGGTAAACCCATAAATAGAGATAGCGGGAACAATTCTCGTGAATTTAATTCTAAGCAGATACCTGAGCAGCAACAACAATATGGAGATAGAATACAAAATGCTCATCAAATACCGTCTAATAACGAAGGTAACATTTATCAAAACGAGAATAAGTCATTTATTACTCTTAATCCAAGAGTATCGTATACAACAGCTACACCAACAGAATTTCCATCTACTACTCAATCTGTCAATCGTACTCCTGGAAGAGATTCCTTATCGTTTCGAGTCCCTTCTCTTTCTAATATACCACTACTAATAGAAACTTCTACGAAATTATCAATATCTTCATTACCCACGCAAACAATAAATCCTGTTATTATAGATAAGGAATCTAAATCTCTATACCCGGATGCTTCCAGCAAAACTGATTTATTATCAACGGCTAAAAGTATACAGACCTTAAAACCTGTACCAGGTGACAGAAGATTTGGTGTATCGTATAGACTTACTACTGAGGGTTCTGTGTACACTGACGTATATAATGGTCAAACAAGTACTGAAAATATTATCGGCGAAGATTTTACTGGACCGAAACAACCTCAGAGATTCGATCCTATCACTGGATATCATTATTAAAATAATATATTCAAAGTATTTTTAGTACGTTTTACTTACGTAGGTAGTTAGGTACTTACTCGAAATAAAAGTAACAGGTACAGACCACTAATGGAATCACCTCAGTGTCTATCTGCCTGTCTGTCTTAGATATTAGGCATATTTTATACTTACTCAATGTTTTATTTATTAATGTGTTTAATTTATTTTATTTGTAATTTCTGGAATAAAAGAATTATTGAAATTGTGAAAAGTCAGTTCGAGATTTTTTTTTTTGCTCTTTATTATTTTTTTCTTTCATTTATCAATGTAGAGTATTCGTGATCGATCAAAAGCATGAAGAAAAAATTCTAAAGCTGTAGGTAATTAAACCATAAACAGCTTATTTGTATCTACTACGAGCTTATGCTGTCTTATTCAGAGAATAATATGTACCTATGCGTATTGTAATATTAATATTCAGATAATAAAACCTATATAAAGAAGTCTATTTTGAGAGCACACTATACAAAGGAAGTTTGTTTATGAATTCTAACCAGTCAAACTTAATGAAATGTAGACACGTTTTAGAAACTGATATTTATGTCCATAATTTATCTAATTTCAGAACAAATAAGCATAAAGAAATCTTAACTCTGAAATTTTCAAAAGAGGTGCGCTCGGAATCCCTTGAGATGGACTCCTTTTAAACCTATAATAATATTATGTTGTATTATCTACGTTAGAGGTACTGATCTACTCGTTATGACTATAAAACTCATAATTATAATAAGATAACATATTAAGTTGCGAGCACATAATACACATGGTTACTTTCTATCCATAGAATTTCCTAATAAGAACGTGAAACTCCATCTACCAGAGTCTGAAGGCAACATAAGTTAGAAATCGATTTTCATTTAACAGAATGTTAATATGTGACCTTATGCACAGCTTCGAAAGTTCGACAAGATTCCTCGTGATACTAACAGAGGGCGCTGTTTTTAACACACAAAAAATATTTTTTATAATAGGAAATTTTCTTAGTCTCCTAGTCGTCTTCCAATCATGGTAGGGGTTTCTTTACGATTATTCCGATCATTTCATTTTGATCCTTCCGTATTATGATTATGACTTGAATGTTATCAGCTAAATGATGTTAGTGTTAACGGAACATTCCGATGTCTGGAGGATAATCCAAAGTCAAGTCAACCATCAAGCTACCAACTTGGGCTGTAGCAACTAGACTACATCAGTCGTCGGACTAGTTAAGAGCTAGTTGAAGTCAAGTGACGGTTAACGTTAAATTAGATCACCGTGTAAAACAATACGACGTGGGCTTATTGCGAGCGTTAACTACTCGTAGTAATGTATTAGAATTTATTATTATTAAGACTATGTTTTTATAACACCCTAATTGCTTTAAACTTGATGACCCGGAACAAAGTTTTTGTGTAGCAATGACCATTTGTCTCGTGTTTTTGTTTATAGATATAAGTACTCATTGTTTGAAAATAACTAAGTAGGTACATAAGTAGATTTTAAATAATAATAAGTAAGTAGGTAGTTCGATGTTAAAATGTAACTATAAATCATTAACTTATACTCTTGGAAGAAATAAATCGAAACAGGGTCTGTTTACACAGTAATTAAACATTAAATTCATATTAATTTCAAACAGATTTTATGTGCATTCAAAAGATTGACGTGATTGGTCTAACATCAAACTGAATTCGAATTATCTTGAATTTATTTTTAAAACCTTAAAAGACACAGGTTCGTCGTCAAATATGTCCGTATACACTAAATACTATGAAATTCGATCTTGTTCCCCCTTCATCCTTTTACCACCGCACCGCAAGACACCGGATGGGTTTTCATCCCTATATCGGTGATGTTCCACCTACGGGCACTTTAAAGGTGCGTCCAGACTTGAACATTTCACCGAACCGAACAGCGAACATTTCGGCGAACTTGTTACGCTCAATGTGGACGGCGCGCTTGGAGCGCTTGAGATGGGTTACTGCGTAACAGTTCGGCGAAACTTTCGCCCAGTAACCCATCTCAAGCGCTCCAAGCGCGCCGTCCACATTGAGCGTAACAAGTTCGCCGAAATGTTCGCTGTTCGGTTCGGTGAAATGTTCAAGTCTGGACGCACCTTAAGTCTTCTTTCCTCATACGCACGGCTAGGGTATGGAATACCTACCTTTCCGAGATCTGTGTTTTCCGACTCTTAGGTACAACTTGGACATCTTTAAGAAAAAAAAAATAGGCATCTTCCAGGCAAACGCGTACCATCTTATGCCACACCATAACTTTCTATTAGGTATGATAGTGGTCAAGCGTGTGCCTATTAACTATTAAAAAAAAATCGAAGCCTTTTTAAAGGGTCACAATCTTGTGTCCACATATTTTTACCTATATCTAAATATAATATGTAGGTAAATAGTCTACCTATATGCAAATAAAAATATACTCAAAAAGAATCAATAAGTTTAGAATAGTAAACAAACTTGTTCGCATATTTGAAACACGCTGGAAAGTCTAAGTTTCGCACCGAAAAGGAAGCTCAGTTAACTTTAAACCAACAGCTGTTTGTCCGAGCACTTTCACGGTCACTAACATTGAACTTTCCTACGTAACATGTTATTTTTCGTTGGCCGCCAACCGGTTTAAATATAATATGTATACGACCGATGTATATGTAAAAGTGCTTTTACCTTGGTGTCACCTCAGTCACATATAGTTACATATAGCGAAGTAAGTTGCAATGCGTAATCATCATCATCATCATCATGATCAACCCATTACCGGCTCACTACAGAGCACGGGTCTCCTCTCAGAGTGAGAAGGGTTTTGGCCATAGTCTACCACGCTGGCCAAGCGGATTGGCAGACTTCACACACCTTTGAGAACGTTATCGAGAACTCTCAGGCATGCAGGTTTCCTCACGATGTTTTCCTTCACCGTTAAAGCAAGTGATATTTAAATTCTTAAAACGCACATAACTCCGAAAAGTTAGAGGTGCGTGCCCGGGATCGAACCCACGACCTCCGATTAGAAGTCGGTCGTCCTAACCACTAGGCCATCACAGCTTTTTTGCGTATGTATATATTTATGCGTAATACCTATGACATAATTTAATTTAATCTCTGCCCCGTTGGTATAGCGGTTAGCATAATATATGACAGTGGATTTGAGGAGTGAGCCTCGAAGAGCACGTTAAGCCGTCAGTCCCGCTTATTATCACACTAATATTATAAAGGCGAAAGTTTGTGTTCGTGTGTGTGTAACTGTGTATGTGTGGTACTCTTTAACATCGCAACTACGGAACCGATTTGGCTGTTTTGAATGGAAACAGATTATGCCCTAACTTAACACATTTTATCCTGGAAAAATCCACGATTCCTTCGGGATTAGTGAAAAACCGAAATTCACGCGGGCGAAGCCGCGGGCAGAAGCTAGTAAAATATATATATCATGTGATTAAGCACGCCAACACGCATTGGAGCAGTGTGGCGGGTCTAAGCACTTCATCGATGGTATAGATTATTTATTTATTAATGGCATGGTGGCAAATTCAAGACTCAAACCATGAAGTACAGCTGACTCTGATGCCAAGTATGTCAATCTCAAAATCAAGTACAATAGTACTAAGTTCTTCATCCATTTCGTACTTTGAATCCTATTTTCGTAATTGTCTAATGATGATGAACTAGAAAAGAAAATGTTGGAGTATGGAACGCTTAAATTCCACTCCAGCTGCGTTAGCTATCTATACCGTTATGTATTCTGAGCTGCTGCGGTGGTACCTATGCTGTTAGTGAAAAATTTTCATTTTCTACTAAATAGACAATTTGGAATTTTAAGTAAGTACGTATTGCATTTTCAGAACATGCTGATCATTATTTAGGAGGCAGGTATCTCAGCGGAGACTGTACACTGTACAGTGACAATTCGACACGTTTCATTAATGCAATCGCGCATCGTGAATGCATGCGGATTTTGCAATGGGCTGGTACTCGTAGGCACCTATCGTGCCGTATTGGACTTAATCCTGTTAAAATAGTGAGTATGTGAACTAGATTGTGGCGAAATCAGTCGCTACCCGATGAGTCTTGTGACTTGTTTGTGTGGGAAAGTGATTTGAATAATGCTATTCATTCTTCGTCGTCGGTTAGGCTGTAATCAACTTTTATTTTTTATGAAAGAACCTTGAATTTTGCAGGGGTAAATTGTAGCCTAGATCATTTCTTCTAGGTATAATCCTGTATGTAGCTGACTGTTGACTATTCTGACTGTGATATTATATACCAGATCAGCCATTTCGAAGATAAGTTTCCACGTAAAAGGGGCGGATCAACTTCACATATTAGTGGACTCCTCTGGTGCTGCAAATGTTCATGGGCGGCGGTAATCACGTACCATCAGATGACCCGCTTACTCGTTTGTCCGCAATTAATTAAAAAACAATAAAGCCGATTAAACAGACGGATAAAAATTAAATAATATCATAAATATTTTTTCATAACTTGCAGAGTAAGAATAGGGTATTTATAACTGCTAATAGTTACATGTTCTACATAAGCTTATTCTTAGATCTGCTAAAACAACATTATCCACAGCTTATCATAGATCGTAGTTGAACCTGTCCTCAATCAAGAAAACGTAGATCCAAAAAGTTAAGTAAGTAATTGCAATAGGCGTTCCTGATACTATCAGATTTGATGAAACTTTACAACATGTTTGAAGTTTGCTCTTTTAATACAAAAGAGGAGATAACACTTGACGCTAATTATACACCAAATATTGTACAGTGTACACCCAGACATTGTGTTCGACAAGCGATGATCTTTATCGCACCGCTCTTTTGTATTGTTAAAAAACTAATTCCATCTTTCAACAAATAGCAAGAAAATCGCGGCCGCGGGCGATCTAGCTATCCACGGAGTTTGCTGCGTGATCAAATCAGAAATGAAGAGATCCGTAGAAGAACCAGAGTCACCGACATAACACAACGCGTTGCGAAGTTGAAGTGGTAATGGGCAGGGCACATACATGTAGTTCGAAGAACCGATAGACGTTGGGCACCCTTCACTTCAGTATCGCGACTCGGTGAGTGAGAACCAGAGCTACCGGCATAGGTACTTGTAGTATGTTGGTAACTGGTTCTCCTACAAATCACCTCATCGCCGTATACTCCGAGTAAAGCATTTTCTATCATCCGAGTGATCTTGAAACTTTAAGAATTTCATATTCAGACAATGAGGGATGTTGGACTAGAAAACATCTCGAAGCTTCCCAAACGCTGCCCTAATAAATTAGTTTGATAACAGACAAACCACATAGCGTATTTGTGCAATAGATTTACAATAAACTACCTAATGTAGAACAGAGTAAACTTTAAGCCAATTTGGTGGAACGTTATTATTAAACTACAGACTTGAAACCTAAACGTTCTTGGTTAACGACATAATTATGTCGGATAAGAAACATATTATCTACTCGTACCAAGATAGTTTGGCTCGAGTTTGACCCAGTTCAGTACATTTTGGAACGGCGTTCTGCTGTGACGGCGAACTCCAACCGGAAAGCGCGGTGTAGGTAGACCCCCAATTATGGATGAACCGACGACAGCAAAAGAGTCACAGGGAGTTACTAGCGACAAGCGTCACAAGACCGAGTCATGTGGAAGAAGGTACTAGCAAGAGACCTAGATCCAGTTTCAATTTGCGTCGTACCTAAGTATTAATTTGTTCTCATTCTCGGCAGTGTGGCTCCTTTCCATTAATCACAAGAGTTGGGCTAATAGTTAGAAATAATTAATAACGCATCACGATTCGATTCTAAAGCTGAAAATTGTCAGGTGTTGGGGTTTTATCTCTGAAGAATTTTCTCACTACCAGCCCGGAGTTGATAGTTGGCAGTGCTTCGGAGAGCACGTTAAGTCGTCGGTTTTAGTTAGTATCACTATTCCCTATCATATTGTGATAATAGTCGTTAAAACTCACCAACCCGCATCGGAGCAGCATGGCAGGTCTAAGCTCTAAATCGCTCTTTCCTGTACACAAGGAGGCACGCGCACAGCTGTTGGATATTGCATGTATTGGTGGTGGTGGGCTCCCAGATCTTTACGCATGCCTACAACTCGAGTAGAGTACGATTTCGTCTCTTAAATGTTAGTGGTGTATGATCTCAGCCTGACATCATACACCACTAACATTCTCCATGAGATTCTCAGGGACCCGAAGAAGAAAAGGACCCCGAATTTGGTCCTCCAAAGTCCCTTCCATCCAGTTACCAACTTGAGTCAGACATAACAAGTATAAATTAAAAATTTAAAAGCCCCCGACATTCGCCATTTTGTTGTGGCAACATTTTGCATAGTGCTATTCTATTAGACAAGCCCTTTCATTAACCCCGTCGTTTTTGCGTCGGGGGTTAAAAACTGCTTAGCGTTAAAACTTTTACGTTAAACAGTCTTTAACTAAAAATATATAAGGTTGGTACAATCATTAAGAATTCTCCAATGCATCTCTAAGCTCGAGGTCAAAGGTCAAGATCTGAAATCAGTACATTGAACATTCCGCTACAATAGGTATCTAAGTAACAAATAACAATGGAGTAACATTACGACACAATGAACTTAATTCTATTATTATACAACCTTGGTTTTTTTTGGACAATGATTTGCCTACATATATGTCTGTAATAGCTTTCATGAATTTTAGGGTATGTATTAATTTCATTTGGCGATGACATGGCCTATAACAAATCTCCAAAATGAGTGATTCTGGGTTCACAGGATAATGAGCAACCTTTGTCTTCAAATACGTAAGTCTGTCCGCGTTATGTGGTTGCGTCATGTAGGTATGTATGGCGCCTGAAATTTCTTAGTGCGAGTTACTTAATAAATAATGACCATACATCGGCACTAATTTTTTATAATAATTATTATCAAGTAAATAACAAGAAACATATAAAAACTGCAGTACACATATTATTATGTGTTGTGTACATCTCGTAAAGAAGGCGAGCTTTGGTATTTATAATGCTTTGTTATTAACACCAATTAACCTCTACACCACTGAATATGGCGTCATTAAAATAGAGCAATAATTATTTCCGACCTCGCAGGAGTCTCGAGTTATTACTTTTGTGAATATATTAATAAAAGCGTTGTAAGTCAAACTTATTAGAAGAATTTCGCCTCGGGACAAGCGCGTGCCGCGGCTGCTGCAGACGCGCGACCGTCGCGTCGTTGCTTGCGAGTTGCGACCGGCGCATCGGAGCTTGCGACCGGCGCGTCGTACCTTGCGAGTTGCGACCGGCGCATCGGAGCTTGCGACCGGCGCGTCGTAGCTTGCGAGTTGCGACCGGCGCATCGGAGCTTGCGACCGGCGCGTCGTAGCTTGCGAGTTGTGACCGGCGCGGCGCATCGGAGCTTACGACCGGAGCGTTGTAGCTTGCGAGTTGCGACCGGCGCATCGGAGCTTGCGACCGGCGCGTCGTAGCTTGCGAGTTGCGACCGGCGCGGCGCATCGGAGCTTACGACCGGAGCGTTGTAGCTTGCGAGTTGCGACCGGCACGTCGTAGCTTGCGAGTTGCGACCGGCGCGGCGCATCGGAGCTTATGACCGGAGCGTTGTAGCTTGCGAGTTGCGACCGGCGCATCGGAGCTTGCGACCGGCGCGTCGTAGCTTGCGAGTTGCGACCGGCGCGGCGCATCGGAGCTTACGACCGGAGCGTTGTAGCTTGCGAGTTGCGACCGGTGCATCGGAGCTTGCGACCGGGGCGTTGTAGCTTGCAACCGGCGCGTCATAGCTTACGACCGAGGTAATTTTTTTTCTACACATTAGGTGACAGAGAACACTAGACATTGTAAAGTAAAATATTTTGATAGAGTAACTATTTGTGTTAATTATTATTTGAATAATGTAGGTACTTATACATTATCTTGTGGTCTCTTTCGCTGAAAAGGCTGTGCGTTCGCAAATACTTGTCGCGGTGTCTTCTCTCTTTTTTTACGAAGATAAGAGAACAACCTGCGTCAATATGTGCGACAGTAATGTTGCAGCTAAATATTGCAGCTTGCAAATTAGAGGTCCTAGATGCTTGAATGGCAACGCTTCAGCGGGGAACATGGTTAGAAGACCCCCATTAGGTGGACGGAAGATATAAGATAACAAAACGAGTCGCTGCAGGGCACTTGACACAAGCGGCAAGAGATCATATTCTGTGGCAATCCTTGCAAGAGACCTTATATTTATGATTATGTCTAGACGTCTAAAGATCGCAAGTCTGCCCCATCCTCCATGAATAATGCCGATCGATCAGGCTCACGTTGCACAATATAGATCATCAGTGCGGCAGATAATTTCACACAAAACACGTTTGCGTTATATTAATTTTGGTATTGGCTGCAACTTCTCACGACTTACCGCCTCTGATGTTTGGGAGCTTTGAGCACGAAAATACCTGCAAATGTGATCGCAATCACGAGGTAAATTATAACTCTGGCTCCACACATTTGCCACAAAACTGGCTCCTTTCGCCCAATAGTCGATATTATAATATAGCTCGACAAAATAGCATTGAAATATACGTAGTTAGTTAGTAGTTAGTCAGTTAGGAAAATTGACCATATTATCTTGAAAACTACTGAACCGATTTTGAAAACTTGCACAGTTCCCTAAGTCGAAGTAACTAAATGTAAACTAATAAGATGTTCACAATCCGATTCAACAGTTTCGAAGAAATACGTGGACAATTTATTTATTCACAAACTTAAGTCTATCATTACAGGTAAAAACCTAATTCGATACAAACATACATACACCTATAAAATTTGAATATTTATTTGAAAGCCCTAATACTCTTAAATTATCATATTACTTATATGAATAATTTTTATTACATACATAATAATATGTGCCGAATGGATAACCTCCTTTTTGAAGTCGGTTAAAAATCACGTTATAAAAATTATATTATTGGGGCGGTCAAAGTAAGTAACTTTTATTCTAGACACAATCAAAGTAGGTAAACACAGTATTTATATGTCATTAAACCATACTTAAAACGATGATGGTATAATTACTCGGATTGGCTTACTCCACGGAAGGTCATACGAAAATCTAGAACGCGTGGATGTTGCGGCAGTTTTATTGCGAGGCGAAATAATTAATTGTGACTACTTCAATTTTATCAAACCATCGGGTTAAGAGGTTTTGTAGTTTATGAATTAATTTCTGTAATTGTTAGCTATTTGCTTGAGTAGGTATATTATTTATTTCTTTTGATAAGAATCGTCTTAAACGATATACCTACGTCCTGCACTTTTGAAAATACAAAAGCCTCTTGCAAGGATCGCGACAGTACACGATCTTGTGCCGTTTGTATCCAGCCAGCGGCTGCCAATGGGGCGTCTTCCAACGCTGCGTTTTCCGGTCAAGAGTCCGAGTTCAGATCAGACTATGAGAATTATTGAATACTTACTTAGAGAATGCAACTCTCCTGTATAAGCTGTCGTGGTTGATTAGAGAATGCAACTATGTTGAATCATACACTTTTGCACTATAATATCTCCTACATAGGCTGCGTGGCGGAAATTCGGTAAGAAGAACTATTATACAACGTGTAAGTATACAAACAAACAGCATCTATACATGGAATAAAGACATCATATAAATCATCATTTCTTAGCCAAAGATCATCCCACATGTCCGATAAACTTGTAACTCACTTGCAATAACGTACGAGATAAAAATCAGATCAATAGGTAAATGATTGACAGACTGACATCACAACAAGTATGTGGGAATCTCAACAAGATTGCTTTAGAGTTTAGACTAATGCATGCATTCCGCTGCGTGGGATGGCTCGACCATCGGGTATTGCGAAATTGTTTCACGAAGGAATATCGAAGACGAACGTTTTTAGCCCCCGACGCAAAAACGACGGGGTGTTATAAGTTTGACGTGTCTGTGTGTGTGTGTGTCTGTCTGTTCCTCCGTAGCACTCAAACGGTTACCGATTTGAATGCAGTTTTTTATTGTTTGAAAGGTGAATTAGTCGGGAGTGTTCTTAGCTATGTTTGATAAAAATCGGTCCAAGATAACCGCCGCCACAAAATGGCGGATTACATATTTTTTCACAACTCCCTCAATATGGATATCAAATGAAAGGGATTGACTAGTAGAATAACACTATGCAAATTCAAGATGACCGCCGCCACAAACTGGCGAATGTCGGGGGTTTTTAATTTTTTAATTTATACTTGTTGTTAAAGGCATTGTTAGAGGGAGGGACTCTTGACAAAAGTGAAGCTGTACTCACTTACAAAAGAGCTGATAAGTTTAAAACGGCTATACTTGTTGGATATTGAGTAGGTACAATTATTATATTATTTAGTCTGTGGTCATAGTTAGTCTGCGATTATGTCTATGTATGTATGTTTATAGTCTATGGTCTTGGCTTATCGAAAATAATGGAAGTTTCTTTGTTTAAATAATTATGTGAGATAATTAAATAAAGTTAATATGAAAGTCTACAAAGTGTTTATGTGATCCACGGAACTCTCTCCCTCTGATACAAAAGTAAACCAAATATTGAGATGGTAGCAGAGCGTGGTTAAAATATCAAGTTATTCCCGTGGTTCCTATGTGGCGACAAAATGGCGATGAAAAACGAGATTAATATTCCGATATTTGACGGAGCTGAATATACAAATTGGAAAGTTAGAATATTGAAGTTTCTGCAGTATAAAGGATGCTTAGAAGTTACGAAACGGGATATTTGTGCGACCGATGATAATGCCTGGCTTGAAAAGGACATACAGGCGACGGGTTGGCTTTTGAAACGTGCCGCCCTGATAGAGCAAAAGTGAGTTTATAGGGGTGTCTTAGAGGGTCTGTCGATGCCCCCGGAACAAATTTTTTTTGCCGGACGCGCGATTTTTTTTTTACAAAAAATACGTATATTTTTAGGTTAGAAACGTAAATTTTTGATAAAAATTTGCGAGAAATGAAACGTTGTTTGACACGACAAGCGCAGGGTGGCCATTTTGTGGGGAGTTTCCCAACCTGCGGGGAGATTTGAAATAGATTGGGAATTTATTGGATTTATTTATAAATGTTTATAAAAAGGTTTTGTTTTTTTAACCACACTTTTGGTAAATCCCCATTAACAAGTAGGGGTGGGAAGAAGCTAGGGTAGGTTAGGTTAGGTTAGAACATAAATATTCATGTGCCCGGCCGCAGGCCGGGCACTTAGGTTCTATTGGATCCTTGGTCGAATGTGGTCCAAATCGAAATCTGAGCACCCCAACCCCAAGCAGTCTTGTCTTGATGACGTACTCCCTTCTTCCCCCCTCCCCTCTCCCTTCACTTAACGAGGCGATTCGTTTTAAATGTTTTACCAATGTCAGTTTTATCAATATTAAAAAATTTATTAAAAAAAAAGTATGCGTTTCCGGCAAAGGGTTTGAGGGGGGGATGACTTACCTTCCCCCCCTCCCCCCTCCCCTACCCTCACCTACCCCCTATCGGGGCGGCACGATTCAAAATATTAACCCAGGCGACAAACTATATTTACAGCGCCATTAGTAACAAACAATTGGAATTTATATCGGATTTGGATTCATCCTATAAAATACTGAAAAAATTTGATGAGATGTACCTAAAAAAGTCTACAGCGCTGCAAATCGTGTTCAGAAACAACTTGGAGACAATTAAATTGAAAAATTATTCAGATGTTGACACTTTCTTCCATGACTTTGAAAAATCGGTAAATGAGTTGAAACAAGCTGGTGCAATTTTAAGTGAACAAGAAAAGTTAAATTACATGTTAAAGGCATTGCCATCTACGTACAGTTATTTAGGCGATTTAATAGATATTTTACCAGAAAAAGAAAGAACTGTCGATTATTTAAAGAGTAAAATTAAATTGAAAAATTTGGAAGGAAAAAGTGGAAGAACAATGGAAGCACCACATACTAATTCTAATGTTTTTAAGGCAAGTTCTCAATCAGTCTCTACATTAACTTGTTTTTCCTGTGGAAATAAAGGTCACAAACAGCAATTTTGCAGGCAGAGGTTCTCAAACTTTCGAGGTCAGAGGTTCCCAAATCAAAATCATAATATGGGCCATACATATTCACAAAATAATCAAAATAGTAATTATTCGAGCGGATTTAATAATTATAATTCACGAGGACGTGGACGTGGGACAAATTATAGAAACCAAATGCATGGAAATCGAGGGAATTTTCAACAAAAAAATTATGAAACTTCAGGAAATAGTTTTCTCACAGAAATTGAAAATAATGTGTCATCAGTAACCTGCGTTAAGGACAATTCTGTTGATGGGATGATAATTTGGCTGCTGGACAGTGGTTGTACGGACCACATTATTAATAATCATGAATACTATAACACTGTGACAGTATTGCAGGAGCCCGTAAAAGTCAAGGTCGGTGATGGAAGAATTCTTGAGGCAACTAAGGTTGGTAATATCACAGCATTTTTTCCGGTATATGGTAAAAGAGTAGAAGTTACGTTAAAGAATGTTTTCTATGTGAAAGAGATGAAGGCAAATTTATTGAGTTACTCAAAGATTACCGACTTAAATTCAATAATTTCACAAGGAGAGTTAACAAAGATTTATAATTCAAATAGACAGTTAATAGCTATAGCAAAGAAAGAAGAAAGATTATTAAAGATGATGAGTTTTGTTCAGAAAAAAGATAGTCAGAATAAAATTTGTGCAAGTGTAACTAAGAGTAATATGACTGTAAAAGAAAAACTACATCGTACTCTAGGTCATATAAATTTCAATACCTTAAATATTATGTGTCAAAATCAAGTTTTAGAAGGAATGCCTACCTCAATAGAGTCTGAGTATATGAGATGCGGTACATGTATCGAAAATAAAATGAGTAACGTACCATTTAAAAATAACAGGCAACGGGCAAATGATATTTTAGAGTTGGTTCATACGGATTTAAATGGGCCTCATCAGACTGAAGGTTTTTGTGGTGAAAAATATTTTATATCATTTATAGATGATTATAGTAAACTGGCAAAAGTCTATTGTATACAGTCAAAGGCACAAGTTTTTAATTGTTTTGTGGAGTATGTGAACGAGGTGCATAACTTAACAGGAAAAATGATTAAAGAATTGAGATGCGACAATGGTAAAGAGTATATAAATTCTAAAATGTATGATTTTGCAAGAGAAAAAGGTATAATGATTAAACCATGCCCGGCATATACGCATGAGTTGAATGGAACAGCTGAGAGATTTAATAGAACTATCATGGATACTGCGAGATGTCTTATGGCTGAAGCAAAAGTAGAGAAGCGTTACTGGCCTGAAGTGGTTAAAGCAGCTACATACTTAAGAAATAGAACATTGACTAATACAACTGAAAAGGATAAAACTCCATATGAAATATTTTTCAAGAAAAAGCCATCATTAAATAATTTAAGAATTTATGGCAGTAAAGTATATGTTCGAGTACCAGAAGAAAAACGCAACTCAAAATGGGATAGAAAAGCTGAATTGGGAATTTTACTAGGATATACAGAGGTTGGATACAGAGTTTTGATAAATAACAAAGTAATAGTAGCAAGACATGTTGATATTATAGAGGATGATATTAAATGCATTGGATTTGATGATGATTGTGATGAGAAAAGTGAAAAAGGAAATGATAATGAAGAAAATGATAAAGATGATCAGACACTAAAAGACAATAACTCCAACAGTGAGAGCAAAGAGAGTGATGTGAATAAATCAATTGATGGAAAAAGATTCCCTAAAAGACAGATTAAAGCTCCAGTACGATTTGATGAAGAATATGGTTATTACAGTGTATGTGTAAATTATTGTGATGCTTTGACCCCAGGTACTTTTCAGGAGGCGTTAATGAGTGATGATGCAGAACAATGGCAATGTGCGATGAACAGTGAAATGGACTGTCTTGTTAAAAATGAAACATGGACTCTTGTGGATAAACCGAAAGACAAAAAAGTTTTAGATGTGAAGTGGGTGTATAAGAAAAAACCGAACAATGTGTATAAGGCTAGGTTAGTGGTTAGAGGTTTCCAACAAATGAACTGTATTGATGATACTTATTCTCCTGTAGCTAAAATGCAAACTTTGAAGTTGTTATTATCTTATTGTTGTCAGAATTCCTTGGAAATTGAACAAATGGATGTAGAAACAGCGTTCTTGAATGGTAAAGTTTTATCAGAGGTTTATGTGAAACAGCCAGATGGGTTTGAAGATAATTCTGATAGGGTTTATAAATTAAACAAAGCATTGTATGGTTTAAAGGAAAGTCCGAGATCTTGGTATGAATGTTTTAATAATTTTATAGTAACTCTTGGTTTTCGCAGAAGTAAATATGACTATTGTCTCTATGTTAAAGAAGTAAATAACCTAAGAGTATACATTTTATTATTTGTTGATGATCTTTTAATTTGCTGTAAAGATAAAAGTGTAATAATGGAAGTTAAAGGTAAATTGTCTGACAAGTTTGTGATGAAAGATATGGGTAAAGTTAAAAATTATATTGGTATTGATATTGAATATGATTATACGAAAAATAACACTATGACATTGAGTCAAAAATCTTATATAGAATCTTTAGCTAAACGTTATAAAATTGAAAACTCTAAATTATATAATACACCAATGGAAATTAATTTAAAACTAGAACAAAGCGATGTAAATGAGAATCTTCAGTATAGAAATTTGATTGGTGCACTTTTGTATATCAGTTCAGGTACAAGACCAGACATAGCATTCAGTGTTAATTACTTAAGTAGATTCCAAAATTGTTATAATGAAACTTTTTTTAAATATGCTTTGAGGGTCCTGAAATATTTGTATTTGACAAAAGATTTATGCTTAACATATTTTAAAAATGATAAAGCAGATATTATGGATTGTTTTGTTGACGCTGATTGGGCAGGTGATGTTGTAGATCGGAAGTCAACTACTGGATATTGTATTCGATTGTTTGGAAATGTTATTTATTGGAAGTCCAAGAAACAGAATTGTGTTACTAAATCATCTACATTTGCTGAATATATTGCGCTGTCAGAAGCTGTAACAGAGATAAATCTTTTGATAAGTATTCTTAATGATTTGTTTATAGAAATAAATGATCCTGTTAAAATTTATGAGGATAATTCTGGAACAATGACTATAGCTAAATATGGTAATTTTACAAAAAATTCTAAACACATAGAGGTTCACTACCATTATGTTCATGAATATTATAGAAATGGCATAATTAAAATTTTGAAAATAGATACAGATAACAATGTTGCGGATATTTTTACCAAGTCTTTAGGTAGAGTTAAGTTTGAAAGGTTTCGAACAATGTTAATGTTAAATTTAAAATAAGAAGTATTATAATATAATAATTGTAAGGAGGCGTGTTGGATATTGAGTAGGTACAATTATTATATTATTTAGTCTGTGGTCATAGTTAGTCTGCGATTATGTCTATGTATGTATGTTTATAGTCTATGGTCTTGGCTTATCGAAAATAATGGAAGTTTCTTTGTTTAAATAATTATGTGAGATAATTAAATAAAGTTAATATGAAAGTCTACAAAGTGTTTATGTGATCCACGGAACTCTCTCCCTCTGATACAAAAGTAAACCAAATATTGAGAATACTAATTTAGAAAAACATGTCGAACCTGCTTTCAAATACAAAAACCGCATTCAAATCGAGAGGAGAGATAGAGAGACACATAGACAGACACATAGATAGTCCACCCGTTAGAGCGCCACAGGGGAACAGACAGACACACACACACACAGACACGTCAAACTTATAACACCCCGTCGTTTTTTCGTCGGGGGTTAAAAAGTAACCTATGTGTTAAGTCAGGGCATAATCTATCTCCATTCAAAATTTCAGCCAAATCGGTTCACACACACACACACAAACTTTCGCCTTTATAATATTAGTGTGATTGCTTTTCACGTGTACATAATATTATTATTTATCTAATATGGAACTGCTACTCTGCACTAAAAGGCTTACTTATCTCATGGCAGATAATAAAATTTTCTACTGCTTGACATTGAGGTACTATATGAATAGAGAAGACGCCACTCATCACTACTGTGTTCCGTTCAACTGTGGTGCGTGCGCAACACTTTACTTAGTATCTTGCTAGCTCTTGAGCGCGTAAGACGCGTAATTGTTCGAAACGAAAATACTTAAAATTTATTAAAATATGCCGTCCTGTGTACGGCTATATTGTACTAACAGTTCAAGGAATACGAAGAAGTGTAAAGGTGTAACTTTCCATCGGTAGGTAACAAGATATTTTAGTTTTAAAAGTAAATTCGATCACAATATTTAGAAGACGCAATGTTTCGTCATTTGTCAAAGACTAAATAAAACAGATGTGAAATTGTGAATTCTAGGTAGAATTAGCTAAACTTATATTATTTAAGGGCTACTAAATAAACATATTATTATAATACTAGAGAATGCCCGCGGCTTCGCCCGCGTGAGTTTCGGTTGGGGATTGCAGGTCAGTAAAAATATTTGAAAAACCCGCCGCATTACAATGGCACTAAATTGCGATAAATTTTACTTTAAAGATTTTTACTAACATTGTACATGTATTTTTCGAGCAAGTGTATTGTACAGTTTAATAAATTGTCTTTATCTTTAAAAGTATCAAGTAAAATAAATAGGTACTGTATATTGTAGTGAATACGATCAGTTGCTATTTCAATTTATTTTACTACGTTCCGTTACCTATTATAATAGGCAGAATATAAACAAAGTGCCGCGTCTGTGTAATTATGTCCATCTATGCCTATTGCCTACTCTATGTCTCGTTAGCCCCCTTCCGCGCGCCCTGCACTACCTCAAGCGGTACACAGACGTTGTTCGCGCCGTCTGTTCTAGTACGTCAGTACAATATAATTCAATGCTGCTTGAATGATAAGTGGAATCCAAATGTCTAACTTTGCAAAAGCTAAGAATGTTAGCAATAATAAAAACGAGCGGATACCCGCGACTTCGTTCGCGTGGATATTGATTTTAATAATCCCGTGGGAATCATTTTGTTTTTCCTATGCTCCTTTGAGCTTAAACCTTGCTAAAAACTGTTAAAAGTTCACTGGCGGATGTTTAGGTACATCAAAATGTAAATATCCGCCAGTGAAAGTCCCATCAAAATCGGTCCAGCCTTTCGGAGATAAGCCAGTAGTCTTTAAAGTATCTACTTTCTAACAAAAAAAGAATGAATTAAATCGGACCACCCGTTAACGAATTACAGCTAATTACACATTTTGCCTTTCATCCCCTCTCCCAAGGGAACCGTGCTGAATTTCGGGATAAAAAGTATCCTATATGTTACTCCATAGTATTAACTTAAATCATGCCGAGTTTCATTTCAATCCATTCAGTAGTTTTTACGTGATGCGCGCACAAACATACAGACAAACAGACAAACAGATAAACAGACAAACAGACAAACAGATAAACAGACAAACAGACAAAAATTTCAAAAATAGCTTTTTTACGTTCTATTACTTATCCCTAACATCCCCCAGTTATTATTTTGCAAAAATCTTCAATGTACAGATACGGCAATTCTACGATTTTATTATATGCATAGATAGATAGATTTATTATATGTATAGAAGATATAGATAGATATAAATAAAAAAAATAGTTGGATGCGCAGTTTTCCTTTAGCTCTTGGTACCTATTTAAATTTTTGTTGCCATTTTCATACCCATTATGTATTATCAAAACGCCTACTTTGTAACCAGCCTTATAATAAAATTCAAGAGCTTATCGGTCATGATTGCACTCAATAGTGTTTATATATTAAGAAACGGTAATACTTATACTCAATAAATCAAAAACATTTCATTGATTCTATGTGGTGTACTGATGCGCAAAACATTTAAATCAATGTTAATATGGGCATGAGTTTGTAATAATTAAGTGCAGTTAAAAACACATGTCGAGACTTGATGACCTTTTATGTGATCTATAATAAGTTGATTGATGCGTTCAGGCTGATTGCTCGACAGGAATACGTCTTCGTCTCAACTGTCTGATGGATGCGTAATTGTCTGGACATGGTCGAAGGATTTCCACAGGCCACGATCTTGTGGGGCTTGTATCAAACCAGTAGGGTTTGACTTCGACTCGTTTGTAACATTACGTTTTCAAGTACAACGTTTTCAAGTACAAGTTAGCCCTTGACTGCAATCTCACCTGATGGTAAGTGATGATGCAGTCTAAGATGGAAGCGGGCTAACTTGGAAGTGGTATGCATACCCCTGATCGGTTTCTACACGGTATCGTACCGGGACGCTAAATCGCTTGGCGGCGTGGCACGGTTTTTGCCGGTAGGGTGGTAACCAGCCACGGCTGAAGCCGCGCACCAGACCAGACCAGAGACAATTTAGAAATTATAAAATCCCAAATTGCCCCTGCCGGGAATCGAACCCGGGACCTCCCATTTATAAGACCACAGCGCTGACCACTGCGCCATGGAGGTCGTCAGATTAAATTAAACCAAGCCTCCCTACGGCCAGTACGTCGTGTGTAAGATTGCATAATGTATCAAATATCGTAATAACGCAGGACGCAAACACGCAAAAATACACCTGTATAGGTAATATTAGGTATATGGAAGACGATACGTTTTTTATTTTTTCCCACATGCGACGGGTTTTGAAGTTCATTCAGAAGTGGTTACAACAGTGTTCCAATCGAAGAATTTGGAACCTACGACCTTTAGGATTTCGATTCCGCCCCTCGAAAACATGCAGGACGTACTTTGGACCTTGACTTTTGATTTGATTTAAAAAATGGAGCATGTACGAAACAAAGTACGCATAGCGTATTATAGTTTAGGGGAAGCAGGGGGAATGCCGTTCACTTAAGGAAAAACTTTTACAATTTTTATATTAGTAACTTTATTTTAAAATTAGGACAAAATAAAAATAGCGCAACTATTCAGTAATCAATATTTTAACACTAATAACTTTTAGTTTCATTTAATTTGCACCGGTGCAAAATGCAAGTATCGATGTACCTGTTTAGGTATACCTGGCTACCCGCGAGTTGTGACTTGTAACCGGAAAAGAATAGTTGCCTATTCTTTTCTTTTTTTTTCTAACGTTTGCATATTCTATGGGCACTACTACATACTTTCGATTGGTATAGAATTTGTCTAATAATAATCAAATCAGTGAAATGTTTAAAAATTTTTTTTAAAATTTTTTTTAAATTTAACAGGACTGAAATTTGTTAGGTAACCCATCCGGAAACGGACATAGGACACATTTTATCCCGGAAAATCTAAGCGTCCCCGCATGGGATATTTAAAAACTCAAATCCATGCCGACGAAGTTGCATCAGCTAAGTAGAATACTTTTATTAATTGCTCAAATACTTACTTATGTGCAAAGACAAAAGGCTTTCAGATTGAGATCACTTTATCGTAGATTGATACAAGATATAATATTTAATATATATGTATATTATTGGCATTATATATTTAATGGGCACTGCGGAATATACCAATTTTGCTGGAAGGAATGTTTTTTCTAAAAATTTATATATTCTACTAGCTGATGCCCGCGACTTCGTCCGCGTGGGTTTAAAAAATGTGATAAATGAAGAACCGCTCGACCGATTTTGTGCAAACTTCACATAAACCATCTACTAAATAGCTAGAACAAAGCCTAAACATTTGGTTTGGATAGGTGAGCCCGTTCTTGAGTTATAAAATTACAACGAAAAGTGGCATTGATTTTTATATATATAGATTTAGAAATTATATACCGTCATAAGAAAGCTCAGAGTCACTCAGCGGGCGATGGAGAGCTATACTTGGTGTTTCTTTACGTGAGAAATGAGGAAATCCGTAGAAAAGGCAAAGTGATCAAAATTCATTCATCATTTGCTCCCATGATGAACGCGGCCAGCTTCCTGGACCACGAACAGACTGTAACCTACTACCTAATACTAGGATTTAGGTAAATAATTTATTCTAATTAGCGCATCTTACTCCTTGACATTTATGAGTCGCGGGTCAAAGGAAATAGGGCATGTACAAAAGTAAATGCAAAACAGTCAGTTTTATTGACCATTCTCGGCATCAATCCACAATTAGATGAGTTGCCTTAAACACTGGTTTATATCTTTGTACTTCAACATAAAAGGGTGGCTACACATGTAACACCATAAAATATTTATATTATTATAATCTATCTTCTATTCTATCTTCTATATCTATCTTCTTCTATACATATAATAAAATCGTAGACTTGCCGTATTTGTACATTGAAGATTTTAATAATAACTGGGGGATGTTAGGGATAAGTAATAGAACGTAAAAAAGCTATTTGTGAAATTTTTGTCTGTTTGTCTGTTTGTCTGTATGTTTATGCGCGCGTCACGCAAAAACTACTGAATGGATTGAAACGAAACTTGGTACAATTTAAGTTCATATTATGAAGTAACATATAGGATACTTTTTATCCCGAAATTCAGCACGGTTTCCTAGGGAGAGGGGAGGAATGTCAAAACATGTATTTAGCTGTAATTCAATAACGCGTGGTCCGATTTTATTCATTCCTTTTTTGTTAGAAAGTAGATACTTTAAAGATTACCGACTAATCTCCAAAAGGCTGGATCGATTTTGATGGGACTTTCACTAGCGGATGTTTACATTTTGATCTACCCAAAACATCCGCCAGTGAACTTTTAACAGTTTTTAGCACAATATGAGCTCAAAGGAGCTTAGGAAAAACACTATGGGATCCAATATATATCCACGCGAACGACGTCGCGGGTGTCCGCTTGTTTAATATCCTAGAATCTTTACGCTGTGCATTAAATAACTTCTTTACTCAATCTATACCTATCGTATACGTACTATTTTTAGCATTTGTGATCTAAGCGCGCACTTAAATAAGGCTTATTCGTGTAAATAATTGACACATTTTAAATTTATAACGTTACTTAAGTGCGGGTTTAAATCACGTGCACTAAATCTATGCTTCTGTAATTTACGATGTCGACATTCAAGTGAACCGACGTACGGGCACTTTAAAAATATACCTAAAAGCTTGCCTAAATAATTTAAACATACTATGTAGTACGTTATTGTTCTGAAAGTGTATCACAGTTAACGTGCAGTGCTTGTATGGGCGGCCTTAAACGTCTGTAAACGTCAAATGCCCGCACGATGATCCGATGCCTTTCGTTCTCGTTTTTAATGTGCAAAGGTTACCCGACATACCCGCAATTATAGTAATTGAGAGAATTATGTCATGTGAAGAGTATTGGCTGCCTAGATATTATCTACATTTGGCGCATCGGTGATAAAAACATGAGAGATGTGTGGTCAAGTGGATTTATCGATATGGATTGGAAAAAGAAGAGAATTCAGGTTGCAATAAAATTGCACACGTCCAGAGAAGTCTAGAGATAAGAATAGATAAGTTTTTTATTCTAATAAACTTTTACAAGTAGGTACTTTTGAATCGTTAAATTGAATCTACCACTGGTTCGGAATGCCGCGGCCGTTCCAACCGAGAAGAATTGCAAATCTATTGCAAAGAGCTTAATATTATGTGTGGACGCATTTTCTTGTATTAGTCTACCTTATGTGGTATTTAATTTTTGTATTTGAAATGGGCATACTTATTAGCAACAAGCGGAAACCCGCGACTTCGTTCGCGTGGATATTGGATTTTAAACATCCCGTGGGAATATTTTGTCTTTCCTAAGCTCTTTTGAGCTCATACCTTGCTAAAAACTGTTTAAAGTTCACTGGCGGATGTTTAGGTAGATCAAAATGTAAACATCCGCCAGTGAAAGTCCCATCAAAATCGATCCAGCCTTTTGAGAGATTAGCCAGTAATCTTTAAAGTATTTCCTTTCTAACAAAAAAAGAATGAATGAAATCGGACCACTCGTTAATGAATTACAACTAAGTATACATTTTGACTTTCATCCTCTCTCCCAAGGGAACCGTGATGAATTTCGGGATAAAAAGTATCCTATATGTTACTCCGTAGTATTAACTTAAATCATGCCAAGTTTCATTTCAATCCATTCAGTAGTTTTTGCGTGATACGTGCACAAACATACAGACAAACAGATAAACAGACAAACAGACAAAAATTTGAAAAATAGCTTTTTTACTTTCTATTGCTTATCCCTAACATCCCCCAGCTATTATTTTGCAAAAATCTTTAATGTACAGATACGGCAAGTCTACGATTTTATTATATGTATAGATATAGATTAACTCACACCTACCTTATAAGCGATAGTAATCAATTTTGAGGCTACGGTATATGTTAATCGCCATTCATCAGGGTCTTCAAGGGCCAGTAGCAATTGGCATAACGAGTGTTATGGTAAGGTTAGGGTTAAGGTTATATTCGAACATCAAAATAAAAAGAAAAGTGGGTTGCGTAAGTTGGTATGGTAGGTTTTACTGCAACCTTATTTTTTATCTTTACGGATCTTATTTAACTTTAACCATAACCTTACTAAGTATGACGACTGCACGATGTCGATGTGCTACCCACCCTGGGTGATGTGTAGTTCTTATGTATTCTGTGATTAAATTTCTCTACTATATATTGGATCGTTGTCCCCGAAGTCATTGCGTTTCATCAAGCGATCAGTTGGAGTGCTCAAATAAATTCATTAAAAATGATAGCTCAGTAATTAAAAAAGTTTTTCAGTGACTACAAGTAAGTATCTATGGATAATGACAGCGCAAATCAAGAAAAACGTTAAACAAAAATAAATAATTGTGGCAAAATTGTAGGTGGTTGCAGTAAAATACCCGATTGTGAAACGCAGAATTGTAGTTAATGATTTATTATTTACAAAGTACCTAACATAGATAAGTACGGATCATTTAGAACATTGACAAATAGCTACATTAGGAGTAAAGATGCCGCTAAATGCACCACGCTTGGGAAATGCGCTGGAATCCGTTACCTTCTGACCTTTTATACGACTTTCCATTAGGACACGTACAATTGATGCCGACGGCTCGTAAATATAATGCTATGATAATTACTGGATCGAAATCATCCTTGAACACTCCTCTTAAGAGTTAAGAGGTGGATACACTGATCCCAGCTTTGAATCTTTTTGCATTAACCAATAAAAGCGGTGATGGCCTAGTGGTTAAGACTTCGACCTCCTTTTCGGGGTCACCCAATTGGATCCCCGGCACGCACTTCTAACTTTTTGGACCTATTTGCGTTTTAAGCAATTAAAATATATCATTTGCTTTAACGGTGAAGGAAAATATCGCGAGGAATCCTGCACACCTGAGAGTTCTTTATGATGTTCTCAAACGCGTGCGAATTCTGCCAATCCGCACTTGGCCAGCGTGGTAGACTGCGGCTTAAACCTTTCTCATTCTAAGAGGAGACCCGTGCCCTGATGATTGATGATAAGCAGGGAGGTTGTCAAAAATATTGAACCATTCCGGATGTATCTTAGATATTGGTGTGTGGTGACTTTTGTGACTGCAAATTCTATCAGTACAGCGGGTCGGCGCTGTTCTTTTGACATACAACTGCCTTCATATTTTCCTCCTTTCTTTTTTTCCTGTCAATGGTAAACTAAAAAGTGATTCAGCAACACCAACATGTTGCACCCATCTGGTCGATTATCGCTAACGTTGCTTTACAAACGGATTTAATTAATACAGGCGCAATTAGGTAACTATTATGTACTTATTATTTATACCAATAATCACACGTAACCGACATGCCAGGATGCGTAGCGCTGGCATGTGGTCCATCGCTCATGTCATGCCATGTCCTTACACGGCTGTATGCATTATTTATGAGTCAAATACAACGCTTTAATTACAGGACAAGTAATTGATTTAAGAAAAACAAGCGCGAAGCAAACTCGCGCATAAAGGGTTCCGTAGCACTGCACATTCTTCTTTTAAATAACAAAATGGAATCCAGAACATCAAGGCGCTAAAATGGTAACGGTTGACCAACAATTTGACACTCTCTGAGTACGGAACAGAGTTCCTCTACGCTATCAAATCAGAAATGAGGAGATGCGTAGAAGAATCAGAATCACTGACATAGCTTAATATAGGGTTGCGAGGCTGAAGTAGCAGTGGGCGGGCCACATGTTTCGAAGAATAAATAGACGTTAGGGTCCTCATATGCTGGAATGGCAACCTCACACCGGAAAGTGCAGTGTTGGCAGTGTTGGCAGGCTGTAGACCAGGGGTCTAGCAGGAGCCTTTGGCTACGGAACCCTTAAAAACATAAGAAAATCTCGTCAGAGACGTACTGCGAATGCCTATGCGTTTTTTAATTGATCACGTTTCAAGATAGGTATAGAAACATCGACACAAAAATTTCTTTGATGTCGTACGAGTACTATGTTGCCAGGTGGACAGTTTTTTAAGAGGCTTCAATGGACAGTTACTACTCAGAAGCAAGGAGATTCTTCAAGTAGTGATAGCCTAGTAGTTAAGATTTCGGCCTCTCTTCCCGAGCTCAATCCTCGCCACGAATCTGAACTTTTCAGAGTCATATGCGTTTAAATAATATCACTTGCTTTAACGGTGAAGGTAAACATCTGAAACATCAGTGAAATTTCTTTTCACTCTGAGAAAAGTACGGGTCTCTTCTAAAGTGGATCCGTAATGGGTTGATAATGATTATGATGAAGAAGGAGATTCTATCACTATAACCTAACCACAAAGTGTAATGTAGGTAAAGTGAGTCTTTAGTGAAGTCTTGACTAATCACAAGACCCGCACGTGGAGTGTGGACCTACATGAAATAAATCATTTTAAATTTTATTTTAAATACAACCTCCGATATTTCTGCTTTAGGGATTGAGATGTTAACGATGAGAGGACTTAGCGTAATTTTCCAAAAACCAAGTCACATTCTTGTAATGCCTTCTTCGTTGAAATTGTTGTCAAGGTGGCTTTTGGTAAACTTAAAGCGAACGCATACCTACGCAATCTTAACGGAAACGTGGCCTGGGCAGTCGTCTTTAATTTGCCCTAAAGTAGAAAGCATGTTCCGTTTTTAAAAGAATTCCGAATGGGACATCTAAGAATTCCCTCTAAAAGGTAGTTTAGTAATTACACTTTGCCATCCGTTCCTATTTACCTAGAATTGAATATGTCCTGTCAAGTTTATGAAAGAGCTCATCTCATTACTGATTTTCAATCAACGTGTTCACTGAATCAGATCGGGGTGGAGCGGTGTTAATTAGACCAATCCCATTGTTAAGAGATGTGTAAACATAGTCATTTCATATAATCTGATTGCTCTGCTTCAGTGGTCAGGTACCCTTAATTGGTGACAAGTTTGTACTTATTGACCGTAGTGGTAAAGCCTTCAAACACTTTCTTACAGTGAGTAGGTACAGTACAAAGTCATTCAGATAGACTTCTCTGTTATTTTATCTAGCTATTAATGTAAATTAACAATCATGTGCAACTAGCCTTTAAATATATACTTAATTGAGACGATCCAAATACCGATCTCATTATACAAAGTCGTTAATGACGAAAGGAATATCCCAATAATCGTTAAGACTAGGACACAGGTTAACTGGCAAGTAGGATTAAATTGAATCCGTATTTTACGAGACCAATTATTACTTTAAGCATTTTATTGGTCTAATACGTTCGATATTCTGACTTTATTAATGTAAAAGATCACTTGAGTAACTGCATGTATCAATATTATACTTTATACAGTTTGAGTAAACTTGAGTAATGTTGAGTAATTATTGATGCACACTATCATTTTGGCCATGATAAGAATGACCATTTGTCTACCTATTTAAAGATAAATTAACTAGACGCGCGGCAGCGCGTCAAGGGCAAGTTCAGGCCGTGACGCATGCAGTGTGTTATTTACACGAACCATTTCGAGCTGTTTTGACCTCCCTCATAACTCTGGTTCGCGGGGTAGTAATCTTACGAAATTTGAAATATAAGTTAAGCTCGTGGATGTGATGATAAATTGAAAATTTCAAATTTTTTAGTTGA
Source organism: Melanargia galathea (assembly GCA_920104075.1). Lineage (NCBI taxonomy): Eukaryota > Metazoa > Arthropoda > Insecta > Lepidoptera > Nymphalidae > Melanargia > Melanargia galathea. Next base: position 25,651,271 of record OV049855.1, read on the forward strand.
ACCGTTTCTGAGATACAGAGGTTTGAAAATCGCATAAAACAAGACCTACTCACTGACTCATCAAAATTATGACGCACTTCCCGTGTATGTGGAATGTTGAAATTTGGTAAGAAGATGAGTCTTAGTGTGTATATGAAGGAAAAAATCGAAAAATGTCCAAAAGTTGCATCATACACTGACCAATTCAAAGATATATAAAAATCTGTCTGTTCCCAGTTCCCACATCACACAAAAAATAGTGAACAAATTTTCATTTTGTTTTAATAAATGAATTTCACTTTATTTGAAGCTATATTTAATTCTTGGTTCATCGAAATTGGTGCACTATTTAGGGAGATGTGACTTTTTAAGTTTTCTAGCAAGGGGTCAATCTTACTGGTCTTAAGTTCTAATAATTAAATTAGGTAGGTAAGTAAAGTAGGTAATAATACGCAAGAGGTAGGCGATATACCTAACACAATATTATATCCATACTTCCATACTAATATTATAAATGAGAAAGTGTGTCTGTCTGTCTATTAGCTTTTTACGGCTCAACAGTTTAACCGATTTGGTTGAAAGGTACAGAGTTAGCTTATATCCCGGAAGCGAACAAAGGGTACTTTTTATCCCGGAAAAGCAAAGAGTTCCCGTGTAATTTAAAAAAAATCTAAATCCACGCGGACGAAGTCGCGGGCATCATCTATTACGTTACCTATATATTACTTGCATATTTAATTGGTTAAACTGATGGACTGTGAAAATGTAACAATCAGACAGACAGGTAGACATACTTTCTCATTTTTAACCAACTTCAAACAAAAAGAAGGTACGACATTTAATTCTTACCATAACACACTGGGTCTACTGGAAATATGAACTTCCCTTGGATATACTGATGGGTCAAGCCGTTTGGTCAACGGGGCATACACCAAATAATCCCTTAAAACGCACATGACTCCCGAAAAGTTAGAGATGCGTACCCGGCCGGTATCGAACCTCCGGCCTCCCGACAAGAAGGCCGACTTTCGAGCCACGAGGCCATCACCACTTCATTAATATATATATAGCTGCTCGTGCTGATTCATTGACTGACTCACTGATTGATCACCCCTCCTGTAAAATTTTGTATGAAAATTTTTTTTTTCACTAATGGTTTCGTATAGAGGACAAAAATTCATTCGGAACAAAAATATGGAGAGAGCTGATGATTGAGGATTTCAGAGACGAGCGACGGGCACGCTTAAGGTATTGAAGATAGGTGAGGGGTGCTCGAGGAAATGTCACTCGAAACATCATCCAATTGGCAGTGAGCTGAAAAAAAATTCAAAATAGCGAAAAAAAGATGGCCGCCATACAAATTTCGTCGATCTCGATCTCGAAGGGTATACAAGATGGAAGAGTGGTTTCTCCGCAAAAGATGATTAGAATCGAAAGATCTACTCGATGAATAGAAAAAAAATTCAAAATGGCTGAATTTATTTTTCCATAGAAAATGTATGGCGAATATTGAAGAGACTACAAGTTGTGAACTATACAAGGCTTTAATGCAGTTCTTTGGAGAATTTTCGAAGAAAAATATGGGAAGACATGATGATTGAGGGTTTGGAAGATGGATGAGGAGCCCGGGAAGGGTATTGTAGATAGATGGGAGGTGCTCAAACAAAAATTACTCAAAACCTCATCCAATTGGCACTGAGCGGAAAAAAAAACAAAATGGGGAATTCAAGATGGCGGCTATACAAATTTCGTCGGTGTCTATCTCACCAAGTATAAAAGATGGAAGAGTGGTTTCTTGGCAAAAGATTATTAATACCTAAAGATCTACAGTTTGATGAACAGAAAAAAATCAAGATGGCGGAATTTATTTCTTTCACACAAAAAGTTGTTTTCATTGATGTTCGTATAGAAGAAAAAATTCATGCGGAGGGAAAATATGGAAAGAGCTGATGATTGAAGATTTTGGAGATGGGTGAGGAGCACGGTCAGGGTATTGAAGATAGGTGAGAGGTGCTCAATCAAAAATTACTCGAAACCTCATCCAATTGGCAGTGATCTAAAAAAAATACTAAAATAGCGGATTCAAGATGGCGGCTATAAAAATTTCGTCAGTGCCTATCTTTACCAAGTATAAAAGATGGAAGAGTAGTTTCTTTGAAAAATATGATCAAGAACTAAAGATCTACTTGATGAATAGAAAAAAAAAATCAAGATGGCGGAATTTACGTTTTCAAACAAAGTTTTTTTTATTGATGGTTTCGTATAGAAGACAAAAATTTATGCGGAGGAAAAATATGGAGAGAGCTCATGATTGAGGATTTTGGAGACGGGTGAAAAGCACGGCTAGGGTGTTGACGATAGGTAGGAGGTGCTCAAACAAAAGTTACTCGAAACCTCATCCAATCGGCAGTGAGCTGAAAAAAAAGTCCTAAATTCAAGATGGCGGTGATAAAAATTTCGTCGGTGTCTATATCACGGATTATAAAAGATGGAAGAGTGTTTTTTGGCAAAAGATCATCAAAACGTGATTTACTTGATAGTTAGATCGAAAAAAAAACAAGATGACGAAATTTATTTATCTATACAACATGTACGACGAATATTGAAGATAATCATCATCATCATCATGATCAACCCATTACCGGCTCACTACAGAGCACGGGTCTCCTCTTAGAGTGAGAAGGGTTTTGGCCATAGTCTACCACGCTGGCCAAGCGGATTGGCAGACTTCACACACCTTTGAGAACGTTATGGAGAACTCTCAGGCATGCAGGTTTCCTCACGATGTTTTCCTTCACCGTTAAAGCAAGTGATATTTAAATACTTAAAACGCACATAACTCCGAAAAGTTAGAGGTGCGTGCCCGGGATCGAAACGACCTCCGATTAGAAGTCGGTCGTCCTAACCACTAGGCTATCACAGCTTCTTTTTTTTATAAGAATATGAAGATAATGCAAGTTGGAAACTATGCAAGACTTTAATATAGTTTCTTTTCAAAATTTGTTTTTATGGAAGAACTCTCATTATGACAAAAGAATCGGAGAAAAAATATGGAAAGTAATAATGATCGGGGGTTTGGAAGATAGGAGGATTGGAGGCTGCTCAAGCAAAAAATACCCGATAATGAAACCTCGCGGTCCGCTTTAGCGGGCCGCGCACCCACGCGCCATACTAGTTATATATATAAAGCTACTTGAAGTCAGGTACTGATCACCTCTCCTGAACAATTTTGTATGGGACTTTTTCACCATAATTTTCATGTGTGTAAAATTCAAAAATATAAGGTCTACAAAATTATAGAGAGAGCTGAACGTGGAAAACTGACTAGGGTGCCCTAAGGGATCTCGAAAACTATCAGTCGGAAAGGTACCGTCCCGAAACAAAAAATGTTCAAAACCTTGGGCCATTGGGTGAACCGGTGAAAAAAATATGGCCACCAAACAAAAAAAAATTTCGTCTCCATACAAAAATTTTGCTAATTTTCAAGAGGCTCTCCAGAACAATTTTGTATGGAACTTTTTTCACCTCACTATTTATATGCGTAGAACTTATGGGTCTTCCTTCAGGAAAAATATGAAACGTCATGAATGTGGAAAATTTACCAGAGTACCCCAAAGGCTCTCAAAAACTATCAGTCGTAGAGACATGGTCCTGAAACTGAAAATGTTCAAAACCTTAGGCCCTTTGGTGAGCCAGTAAAAAAAAGATAGGCACCGAACAAAAAAATTTTTCGCGTCCATACAAATTTTTTTTTTAATTTTCAAGAGGCTCTCCAGAACATTTTTGTATAGAACTTTTTTTACCTCACTAAGCGCATACATAGAGCTCATGAATGTGCTTTCAGGAAAAATACTAAACGTTATGAATGTGGAATATTTACCAGAGAACCTCATAGGTCCTCCAAAACTACCAGTCATATAGACATGGTCCCAAACAAATGTTATTAAAGACCTTGGGCCATTGGGTGAACCGGTAAAAAAAAGATGGCCGCCGAACAAAAAAAAATTTTCTCCATACAAATTTTTGGGTTCTTTTCAAGAGGCTCTCCAGAACAATTTTGTATGGAACTTTTTCCTTTCACTATTTATGTGCGTAGAACTTATGGGTCTTCCTTCAGGAAAATTATGAAACGTCATGAATGTGGAAAATTTACCAGAGTACCTCATGGGTCCTCCAAAACTACCAATCATACAGACATGGTCCCAAACAAATGTTATTAGAGACCTTGGGCCATTGGGTAAACCGGTAAAAAAAAGATGGCCGCCGAACAAAAAAAAATTTTCTCCATACAAATTTTTTGGGTTCTTTTCAAGAGGCTCTCTTAGACATTTTTGTATGAAAAATTTTCCCCCTACTGCACTTATAAATAGAACTTAAAGATTTTTTTCACAAAAATCACAAAACGTAGTGAATGTGGAAAAATTACCAAAGTATCCTAACGGCCCTCAAAAACTATCAATCATAGAGGCATGGTCCTGAAACTAAAAATGTTCAAAACCTTAGGCCCTTTGGTGAGCCAGTAAAAAAAAGATAGTTACAGAACAAAAAAATTCGTGTCCATACAAAATTTCTTTTTAATTTTCAAGTGGCTCTCCAGAACATTTTTGTATAGATCCTTTTTTTCCACTAAACGCATGCATAGAACTGATTAGTGTCCTTTCAGAAAAGATACGAAACGTGATACCAATATTTCTTTCTATCTTTCAAGAGACTCTAGAATATTCTGGTATTTGGTATGGCCTCCCATTTCTTTATTTTACGAATATTGAAGAGACTACAAGGCACGCGAGCTGCTTGCAGCTCGCGCACCGAGCGCAACACTAGTTATACTTATTGATACTTGAACATTTTTTAAATTAAACAAAAGAAGTAAAAAAATGATGTCAAGCTGAAAACAAGAAAACTATTGACAATCGCAAATGAGCTTCAAAAATTGCGGTGTTATTATTAAGACATATAAATTAATTATTTAAAGATATTTTAACAGGATCCCTAGGAATGCGATAACAGCTTGAAGGTGGCCGAATATACATGTCATGTCATGATCAACCCATTACCGGCTCACTACAGAGCACGGGTCTCCTCTCAGAGTGAGAAGGGTTTTGGCCATAGTCTACCACGCTGGCCAAGCGGATTGGCAGACTTCACACACCTTTGAGAACGTAATGGAGAACTCTCAGGCGTGGAGGTTTCCTCACGATGTTTTCCTTCACCGTTAAAGCAAGTGATATTTAAATACTTAAAACGCACATAACTCCGAAAAGTTAGAGGTGCGTGCCCGGGATCGAACCCACGACCTCCGACTAGAAGTCGGTCGTCCTAACCACTAGGCTATCACAGCTTAGGAACTTGCCCTTATTATTCACATGAAATATTTTTGTTTGGGATATAGTTTTATTGTAACGTTTAAACTATCGTGAGTGATATTCACTATAACTAGGTACTTCAATCTAAAAATCTTGATTCACGTGGATGGTCGCCAGAGTATGCCATACTAATTTGGTGCAGGAGCTGCGACCTTGCACCGGAAAGCGCAGTGTTGGCAGACCCCCCACTAGGTGGCATCATCAAAACAAGAGCAATCAAGACAACAAACGAGCCGGTGGTTTCAAGCGGCGCAAGGTCGAAGAGCGTGGAACTCTCTACAACAGATCTATGTCCAGTAATGGAAATCTTAGAAAAAAAAGAAGAAAAAAAAAATTACGTGATAATCTAAAAGATTGAAAGTTAAACCGAGTTCACCACTCACTTATCAGTGCATGTCACTACCGAACCCCTAAGTTGAAGTTAATGTAAGCCAATCAAAAATAGTTACCATCCGATTAATAACTTCGTATAAATCTGCGGACAAACATACATGATACATATTCCACATACACTTATGAAATTTTATATTTTTGTTTGGAAGACTATATTTTAGCCCAGCGTAACATATTATGTGAAATGTGAATACTAATAATAAGTTCAAAAAATACAACCTCCTTTTTTGGAGTCGGGTAAAATAAAAATGGTCTTAGTTATTTATTTATCCTGAAGTCAGTTAAAACGGAAATACCAGGAAAACATAACGATTCAAGAAGCGTGTCCTAATTCGCACCCGGTACTAATCTGCAAATGTTAAGGTCACCTCTCACTGCGGACCTCGGAGTCAATTTCTTGTAAATAGAGTACTCGATCTATTCGACGTAAGAGTCATCTGTCTTTTACGATGAGTTATGCGGATGCAAATCTAAACGAGCGTGTAAAAGGATCTAATTATTTATTACTATTATATAGTGGCTATAGATAAAATTTTATGTTTGGATGACTTTTAAGTATAATCTTTTTAAGGTTTTTTATCTTTAAAAGGCTTACAATCTCGGCTTTAACTATATCAGCTGTTGAAGTATTTTTTTCGCAACGAAATGGCCTCTGACATTGCTGATTGCTATGTTGAGTGAGCTATGATTTAAATTTTCAGCCATCAACTGTTATAAGTCTAGTGGATCTGGTGTCAATCTGGATCAACTGTCAAGTACTAGTCGATCCGGCAGACGTCCTGCCCGGTGACATACCGACATCAGCGCCACCTACCGAGACCCGGTAGGTTACCTGTACTTACCCAGTAATTGTGTTTTCAAACCATCAAGGAACCCATTGAAATATACACAAAATTTCATCCAAATCCGTCCAGCAGTTTAGGAGTTAGGTAACAAACACACTTACAGAAGGATTATATAATACGGGTGAGAGAGTTTACCGTATCGACGTGACGGGATGTTTGACAGTTACGAAACCCGTGAACATTTTGTATGGAAAATGTTTTTTCTTTTATTTTATTTTTTCGTCAAATTTTCAATGTTTTAATAGTTATTCTGCTATTTGGGACGGAGACAAATACAACAAATCAATAACCATAAAAATGGCTCCAGCCGTTCTCGAGTTATAAGTCTTCGAACTAACACGACTTTGTTTTCTATATATAGAAGATTTCACATTAACAATTCACTTTATTTCACTAGTTCAAACATTAATTTAAAACGCGTGAAACTTGAGATAGCGTCTCAAGATAAAATACTTAACGGTCAGATAGCATCATTTTAGTTTGTTCACACTAACGTGAAGAAATTTCGGCGTTCAGTTACCATGTTATTTAATGCAATTATTGTATTCATCCCACTTAGAACACAAAACAGTTATGCAGTAGGTATACTAACAACTGTAAGGAAGTCTATTAGGGAGGACTCTGATATCCTCGCGAGTAGATATTCTCCCAGTGATAGTCGTATTGTGTAAAGAACGTACCAAATATCGGCTATATTATAATCACACATTGCTAGATCATTTCACTGACATTTTGACCGAATAGTTAAAAATGGTGTGAAAACTAGCATGAAAACAGTCGTTAGACTGTAAAAAAAATTGGTTTTCTGTAAAGTTGGTTTACGGACGATAGTAATTTTACGTGATATCCTCATAAGAAAACAAAGAGAGATAGATGCGTCACAAGCCGAACGCTTAGTTCCGTGTTCGTGAGCAAGCGACAGCGTGTTCCACGCTCTCGCTTGCACGCCGTACGTGACGGATGAGTCATGCTTTTTCGTGCGTGCGGTTGGCATTCATGGATTTATAAGATGTTATCACGTCAAAATATTCCATCCATTATAACCAATTATAACTGATGGATAATGGATGGAATATTTTTTGTCATAAAATTTAACCGAAATGATGAAACTGGCAGTGAAAAGTCAGTCAATAAGAAACCGTTCTATTCGACGCTCTATGTATCGCTGGATGTATGGGGCATGAAAAATCTGCAAGTTTTCGGAAAAGCCGAAAGCCGCAATAAGTGGCAGTGCTTAAAATTACCTTAGGAAAATATCAATTTTCCAATTCCGTAGGTAAGTAACTGATTAAGAAAGGTCCCCTTTAAAAAAAAGAAAGTCAGGAAAGATCCCTCAGTATTGCTAGTAGAAAGGATTAAACAATTTCTGTCACTCATGACACCCTATGAGCTAATGGGGATTTCAAAATAATTTATCAGTTTTTAGGGTTCCGTACCCAAAGGGTAAAAACGGAGCCCTATTAATGTCACTCGGCTGTCTGTCTGTCTGTCTGTCTGTCTGTCTGTCCGTCTGTCCGCCGGTCACAGGTCTCTAGCTCGCAGACGAAATGAGTTACAAACCTGAAATTTTGGTATTTGGTGTAAAACGTTGACCCAAAATCTATACTAATAAATAAAATTGAAGTGTCTCTCTGTAATATTGAAATAACTACCTCATATTAAGCTCATATGGTTATTTGAACGCTACCATAACCGAATCACATGTTTTTAAAATTTTTGTCTGTCTGTCTGTCTGTCTGTCTGTCTGTCTGTCTGTTTGAACGGGCTAATCTTCGGAACGGCTGAACCGATTTTGACTGGACTTTCACATACAAGTAGAGAATTAACCAGGGAGTAACATAGGCTACTTTTTTAACCGACTTTCAAAAAGGAGGAGTTGTGTTTTTCTACCTATGTACACCGATATCTCCGAGATTTCTGAACCGATTTGCGTAATTTTTTTTTTAATCGATAGAGAAACATTGCGACCCTGTTCTAAAAAATTTGGATTCCAACTCCTCAATCCTGATGCTGTAGGGGACCTAATCCCCAAAACTAATGGGTTTTAGAAACTTTCGGTTATTTAAATTGATATTGGGGGTACCAATTAAAGACTTTATCGTTGAATGAACTCGAGTAGGTACATATCCAACTCCTCAACCCTGATGCAGTAAGGAATTGTATTCCGAAATCGTGGGGATCCCACGGGATTTTTCCGTTTTGGGGACGGGTTTCTACAGATAAGCTACTTTTTGTTCTGGAAAATCAAAAGTTCCCACGGGATTTTTAAAAACCTAAATCCACACGGGCGAAGCCATGGGCATCATCTAGTCAAATATATAATTAAAAATTGAATTAAATTATTTTTCAGGGGGGCTCCCATACATGAGAAAGGAGCCGGAAAAAAATTTTTTTTTCTTACCTTAGCTTGTGTGGTATCATTGTTTAGAGCTCATTGAGTAGAGTACGAATATATATTTTTTTAATTTTTTGCTTAAAAAGTAAGGAAATGGGGGGTCATCAAAATTGTCAGTTTTAGACCATTTTTGTGACGGGGGCTATCTAAAAAACTAAACTAGTTAGGAATATGATAATTCGGCATATTATGTACTATATGTTCTATTTGTACAAAAAATACTGAAAACAACGATTCATAAAATAGTTTATAAGCTGTGACCAAAACAAACGAACTTATTTTGCGTTTTTCTTTCACGGTTTCTTGCGATGTCTAACTCGGAAATTAAATATTTCTTAGACCCAAAATATTATATTGTTCATAATTATGTACGGAACCCTGAAAGAGCGAGGCCCGACTCGCACTTGGCTGATTTTTTTTTTACATGGAAAAAGCTCTTCGATGTCTAATGTTAAATGACAGCTACAGTGATTTATTGTACGGATGTACACGTAACCTACGAGTATAGTTATAAAACATGATTCATTTAATGAATAATTCATAACATGACTTAATAATACTGCAATAAAATTATGACATTCATTATTATTTTTAATTACAAAATTCTATTATAATATCCTGGAAAAATAATGATAAACAAACTAGATAGTTATTCGAGTAATAACGGGTGAATCGATTTGAAATGTGTTTTATTTATTTATTTGAAAGCAGGTTTTCTAGGGATGGTTCTTAGATATTTTTTATCAAAATCGGTTCAGACTGCAGTTCAACCTTCAGTTAAATGCGGTTTTTTTAACCCCCGACGCAAAAAGAGGGATGTTATTAGTTTGACCGCTACGTACGTGCTTTTGTATGTCGCACTGTAGCTCTTGAACGGGTGAACCGATTTGAATGCAGTTCTTTATAGTTAGATTTATCTCGCCGAGTACTTGGTAGACACGTCATGGTGATCAAGGCTCTGACGTTTGGCGCAGGAGGGTGGTGGGACGTCAGATTTTCCCACAGGTCGGGGGTTATTAAAATTATGAATTTACAGTTATTTCAGCTAAAGGCAAAGCTTGTATGAAACTTTGTCATTAAGAAATCCATTAATTGTGTAAAAAGTAATTAATGCTGCTGCCGGGTCGCGCCGAGATCCGAATGCTACCTTAAGACACAGTATTGATACAATAGTCTACTTTATCAAAGTCGACTCAGTAAACGTGATTCACGCTTCAGTTCCCAATATGAAACAATTAATTTTATAGGTTAGTCTTATTTGTTTGACTGTACCTAATTGCGTAACTATTTTAATGTACTGTTCAGCATTTAAATTGAAACAAGGTCCGTTTTTACAAGTAAACATTTTGATTTACAAAAAAAACTTTTAATATAACTATTATGTTATCCAATCCAATAAGAAATGTTTATCGTCAAATACTGTGGTCAAATAGCTCTGCGGAGACAAGATTGTAGACTGTGGTAAATTTGAAAATCTGTACGGGAAAAGCTTCGATTTTCGCAAAAGCTTAGTGGTCTACAGAGTTATCAGTGCCAGCCCAGTGCTGGGAGTTGGTAAAATATTACCCCGTCTCTCGCAGAGCATATTAAGCCATCGTCGGTTTGGTTGTTACTATTATGTGACAATAGCAGTTAAAGCCCGCCAATTCACAGCAACGTGACATTACAGGTCTTAGCTCTAAATCCCTCTCATCTAAAAGAGACGGATCTAAAGAGGCTTGTGCTCATCATGGGATGTTGAAAGCGCTGTAAAGTGATGGTGGTGGAGTTATCTGAGCTTGCTGCCAAGTAATTTAGCGTATGTATCATCTTAAGTATATCAGTAGGTACGACGCTAAAAAATCGAGCAGGGCGTGTGAGTTTAATCAAACTGACAAAACTCTTCCACGGTCACTCGCGTCCATCTTAGATTGCATGATCACTGACCATCTGGTAAGATCGCAGTCAAGGTCTAACTTGTGGTTGAACAAAAAAAATGAGTTATGAAAGTACTAGAGAATGCCCGAGGCTTATTCGCCCGCGTGAATTTCGGTTTTTTCAAAATCCCGTGGGAACTGTGAATTTTTCCGGGATAAAAAGTAGCCTATGTTTTAGTAATCTATTTCCATTCAAAATTTTAGCCAAATCGGTTCAGTAGTTGCGGCGTGATTGAGTAACAAACATCCAAACATCCAAACATCTAAACATCCAAACATCCAAACATCCACACTTTCACATTTATAATATTAAGTAGGATTCAATTATTTTCGTGACTTCATTCGCGAGGATGTATGTTTTTAAAAAACCTGGTGGAATAAAAAGTAGCCTACTTATATCAGCTATCTTCAGAGTCCAAGCTATAGCTGTGCCAATTTTCATCAAAATAAGGTTTGGCCCCCAGACATACATTTTATAAACGTGTGTTTGGGTCATGCTATTCTTCAAATAACCATACCTACTAGTTATACGCTTAATAAAAATAAATAAGAGGCAGTTAATTCTAAATCATTGATAGACGCTACAGTTTTATTTATTCGTATCTAGATTTCCAAATGAAATTGCACTATCACGAATTTAAACGCAATTTACTTACCTACAAATTAAATGTACTAAATTAAAATTGTAAAATATCTAATCAATCAAGAGCAATCAGTGCTTTTGAATCCTTAGTTGTCTTGACTTATTAGCATAATTCATTGCTTTAGGTTAAGGCTTGCACAGCGACATTTTGTTTTAAACTTTTGCTCGCACTTTGTATGAAGAATGATAGTACAGAATATAGATAGTAGCCTGTATTATTTCCCCATTGCTGAGTAAAACAGGGACGAAAGAAGAGTTTTTTCTACCAATATTTTCGTGTCAACTGTTTTGTTTTGTTTGTTAGGTAAAACAATGATTTAAACCTATGCCGTCCAACGTGCTATGCTATTTGACACTTAAACAAAGACAAAGCTGTTCTTTTCGAGTTACGTAATGAAAAAGGAACCCTTATATGCTTTCTTTTAATCCATCTTTCCATCCGTCCATCTATGTGTCACAGCCGTTTAAACAAAAACTTTTAAAGGCGTAAAGTTAAAATTTAGCTCAGTTATAGGACCTTGTTTTGGTTTATGGTTTTTTCAATGTAGAAATAAACCTTTAAAGTATCTTTTGTATGATAATTTAGCCTGCCCGGCTGTCATGGTCTAACTTTATATTACATTCTAAAAGAAAATATTATTAACATTTTGTCGACCAACATGTCGGTAGTACGTTAGAGTTACAAGTTTTTGCATACTCATTGCGTTAGATTATGTAAGCAGCGAAAGGCAGATGTTAGGTCAAGTGTTACTAGAACAAACATTGTACGAACAGACTAAACCATGTTGCGTTTAGCCTTAGGCTGTGGCTTATTTGGTAAAGATATCCTTTGATTCTCGAAGTCTTTATTGCTATAGACTTTTGCACTATTTGATCAGATACTTGCGCTCCATATCGTGGCGTGTTACTTTATTTTTATAGCAAAGTTTTTATTATTGTATGATAGGGGACAATCATGCCTGATGGAAAGCAATGGTTGGAAATCTAAGTTGAAAGGCACTTGCTTAGAAAATGCCTATTCACTCTTGCCTTAAAGATACGAGGCGAGAAACAAGGACGCTGGAAATGCTTTTCATACCTTAACGATTCGTATCAGAAACGTTGACCGAAAGCCTTTTGTGTGAGTAGCCTGGACGTCAACCTCATAGATGCCAACGCTCACAACTGTTTTGAGGGTGACTCGAAGTCCGATAGAGGTTGGGGTCCCTAGGTGCTTGATTTGCGACTCCGCACGGAAACGTAAGTTCGAAGAATCTCTGGAAGCCTTGTACACTTTCTACATAAAATTAGACGTCAGGTTTCTCTCAGTATTGTATTTTTTCTTTACACCTTCCACTTTTTAAAGTCATTCAGAAAGTATTCAAAGAACTTTAAACATAGCATTTATATAATTTAAGCACAAAGGTATAGACCTTGTATACGTACGTACGCGTGGAATTCGGTCGATTGACCCGCCCTTGCTCGTCATTTCGCGTGATCGGTATCACCTTCGATTGAAATGATTGTGCGTCGTGGTGCGTCTTCACAGTGCGTTATAGCAACCCTGACCTGACAGTTTCTTTCTTTACGGAGGAAATCTCAAAGCTTCTCGTAATCTTTGAAAGTGTAAAGTAGGAAATTTAAGCTCCTTATAATCAAGTCAAAAGATCTTAGAGAAAAGACTACGTTTTGGCAAACATTACATGTTCGTTCCACTGTCGGGCACAGGCCTCCTCTCTTTATATAGGAGAGAGGGATCTAGAGCTTAGACCCGCCATGCTGCTCCAATGCATGTTGACGGGCTTACGATTATTGTCACATGATAGTAATAATAACCGAGACCGTGCTCTCCGAGGCACGGGAGTAAAACACCGCCAATTACCGACTCTAGGCTGGCACTGACAATTTATTAACACAGAAACCTAATAATTAATTGCTCGACCCGAGAATCGAATCCAGGAATTCGTGATCCGCAGTAGAATATGCTAACCACTAGACCAACGCCTTGGCAAACGAATACCATATTAATGTCGTTGGTGATAATTATTCAAGGAAGAACCTTTTAGGACCAAACCAAAAGTTATCATAGTTTTATACGAAATATTTTCGAAAAAGGTTATATGTAATGGTTACATTTGACCAAATGAAGACAAACTGTAAATGCCATTCCAAATAGCCCATCATAGAAAACAACACTAGTTATTTTCTTTGGTCTGTACTCTATAGTCTATAGTCTAGACAGTGCATTCCTTGCTTCATTTATCTTATATCTGAAAGATGGTCGCACACTGCCGCAAGAACAGCAATAATCGTCGGTCCTGCGCCTGATCTCTCATCGGTCGTATCGCATTGGAAATAGAGAGTGCGTCTGTTTATACGTACACACTTGGGCTCTATAATATCTCCTGGGCAATTGGCTAGTCCTCGGACTTGTGGTGGACAATATTATATGTTAATAATTATTATTTATAGTTTACCAGGCTTGTTCTAACTAATATTCTCTGTGGCGTCCCTTACTCTATCTTTGGGGGGGGGGGGGGGGGGGTACTAAAATCGATCCAACCACATCAACAACTGACACATACAGGAAAGTTGGCTTTGTCACATCCGATGATGACAGGGGAAAAACACTGCCAACTTCCAAACTCTGTGCTGTTCCTGAAAATTTCTTGACTATTTGTTTTGTCCCGACCCTGAACGTAGCAATCACAATGAAGAATGCACCAATTTGCGATCTGCTTTATAGATTTAGGGCTCAATGGTGACCTTTAATATCGCAACACTCCATAAAACATTAAATGGCTCGCGGCTAGAAATGGACTGGGCTGATTGAACCGATGATTAGGTTAAACACTGGTTATACGTTATTATTACATCAACACCTCGTCGTTACTTTTTTGCTATTTCATTATCGAAATATTAATGATTTTCAATCTAAAGCGGCGTACATCACCTACTTAGTTGTCCTTAATATGCATCGTCAACGATATAATATGGAGACCTTGATTTTTTAATATCCACAAGTTCGCACTTGATTGCGATCTCATCTAATGTCCATTGACGATGCAGTCTAAGTGGAAGCAATCTGACCTGGGAGGGGTATGGCAGTTTTTATTACCTAAAACCTGATAGTTTTCATGTGGCATCGTACCGGAACGCTAAATGTAACCCAAAATTATTTCACTGTAATACACTAAAACAGAAAATATCTGTATGGTACAACGACGCACGTTTCACTTCGACACCGGAGCATCTTTAGGAGATGTAGACTCCACAATGCACGATTGCCAAGCGGATAACTGAGAAATAATTTTGGCAAGCAAAAGGAGATGTCCCAAAATTGCCCCAGAGTCGTTTTAAGTTTGTATAGTGAAAAATACCAAGAGACCTAACTATATAAATGTAATAAAATTACTTTATAATTATTATTTTGAAAGACAAAAATAGAAACCTACGAACTGGCAGGGTTTTTTAAAATCATTCTAAAAAGAAGTATTTTTATTTCCTGTTATTGTTTACTGCCATTTTATTTACAGCTATAGTCTGATTTTTATTTGACGTGAGGTTTGATGACTTTTAATGTTGCTAGAGATAAAACAGTTCCCACAAAAAAGATAATAAATTCAAAACTTACGTAAATAAAAATCAATTGCCTCATGTAGATATGACAAATGCCTGACAGATACTTCAGGTACTTTAGTTAGGGGTAAAATCTAAATTCAGTTAGTAACCCTGTTTTTGATACAAGTCATTCTATTTTTGACATGACAACAACTGTCTGTTATTTTTAAATGACAACTGTAATTAAAAATCAGACTATAGTGATGTTCGATACAATACAAGCAAGTACTCGATACTTTTGTTTCGATACCGAGTACTTTTGGTATCGAATCACTACTTTCAAGTCTTACTTGGTATCGAAAGAAAAGTATCAATTCGAATCGACGCGCAGATACGAGTTTCTAGTATTAAAAAAAAAAGATTTTCAATCGATTCGAACTAAAAAGTTTAAAATAATATTTTATTTATTTAGATTGACGATTAAACTACCTAACTCGAATAATATATAATTTTTTGAAGTCGGGGATCAATGACTTTCATATTTTTCTAGTTGAAAATGTGCCCCCCGCATCCCGGACAGCTTCGCGCTCCGCGGCTATCATGGTTCACCGCGCTCGCATTCAAAGTGGATACCTAATCTGACTTTACTTGCATTTACTTTTACATTTACTGTTTATTTTACATGAATTGCATGTGGTTTGGCGCCGACTCCAAAAAATTATATATTATTTCAATTAGGTGGTTTAATCGTAGTATTGTTAAATTGTAGTAGTCACATACATACTCGTACATACGGGTCGAATACAGAACCTCCTTTTTTTTGAAGTTGGTTAAAAAAACTGGCCACATGCGTTGTGGTCTGCGTTTCAAATAAAATGACGAAACTACTTTTAGGTTTTGACATTATTTTAAATCTTTAACGTTTATCAGTG
Organism: Melanargia galathea; assembly: GCA_920104075.1. Lineage (NCBI taxonomy): Eukaryota > Metazoa > Arthropoda > Insecta > Lepidoptera > Nymphalidae > Melanargia > Melanargia galathea. The sequence continues at coordinate 25,667,280 of OV049855.1, forward strand.
AACTGACAGTGATCGAACTATATTTTTGGCCCGACTTTTTGTACAATGTGTATCATTCCACCATACCGTACCGAATGATATTGATCAATAAAATTAGCAACTGAATCGTATACCATTGTATCGATCTACATAAGTATCGGATTCAGATCGTGACGAACATCCCTATACAAGGCACTTGGTTGAGCTGCATGTTTGCGCTTATGTGATTTTCTTGTATTTTACCAATTTTACTCTGTTTTGTGTTATTCTTCCAGTCTGCGTCAAGTAATTGACCACTAGTTGATGCTCCGCAGTGCTTTAACGCAAGTTTGCATCAGAACATTCGTGAGCGAAACGTGAATTAGAGATTTTGACTTTGTTGTGTTGTGACATCTCGGCGGCAATGGCGTTTCATTATCGTTGTGCTAATATTACTTTCGATAATCCTATCTCGAAGAGTGCTTGGATTAATATCAGCAGTTAGACAGTTCCAAATATCACTAAGTATGCCGTTAAATACCCAATAATACTTTGTGTTCGTTAAATTATCTGTAGCAAAACATTTTTTACTAACACAACTTTTTAGGTAGGATATTTTTAGTGAGATGTTAGGGTACTCAATAAACAATAATCACACTATCAAGGGTCAAGAATACTATTTATTATTAATTTACACAGGAAAACCAATCCAAAGGTAAAAGTTTCATCGTGACGCATAAAAATTTTTTCTGGGGCAAACAATGTATTGGGGAGGGGCCATCTCCTTTCTTGCTTCTATTTGATAAAATAGAAGCGATTTGAGAGTCTAACATTCCAAACCACAGAACCGAAAAGCAAACTGGCCGGTACATGTTCTCATAATTATGAAAGAATAAAAAGCCACGTACGTACATCCTACCATTAACGAGGCAAACAGGTCAGCAATAACACAAATTAACCCGCAGTCGGATCGGCTCCCAACACCCTCTTAAGTGCACGACATCAGAACCATTCACAAATAACTATAACTTGGCAGATGCATAAAAACGTTTCAAAACCGCGCGTCGCTGTTCTCACGGGAGCGCTACATACGCTTTGGAAATGTACCGAGCTTGCAGACTGCACAGCCTCGGGACCTCTTCTTTAATCAAAAGCCTTAATAACAAAGTCGCAATCTGCGTTTCTCTGTGCAATCGCTCGTAAGTTTCATACTTTTTAGGGTTCCGTACCTCAAAAGGTAAAAAAATAAACCCTTATAAGATCACTTTTTGTCCGTCTATCTGTCCGTGTGTCACCACCGATTTTCTCAGGAACGGATGGACCTAGCAAGTTGAAATTTATACCAGATACTAAGGTCTATAGTCCCTATTAGGTGTATAAAAAATAAGGTCCTGAGTTTACACAATAAAAAGATATGGGCTTATTGATTATACTTATGATTTTCACGAAAACTTGTAAGTACCATTTACCTTAATTTTCAACTTTTTTTATTTTTCGGAATTTTTCCTTTACTTGATCTGTAAGACCTTGCTTTTGACCAAAATTGACAAATCTAGGTCAACCAGAAGTACCCTATAGGTTTTGGGTCGAAAACCTAAATGGTAGTTCCAGTTGACCTAGAATTACGAAAGGCAAAAAGCCTTACAGCACAAATAAAAGAAAAATTCCAAAAACTAAAAAAGTTGGAAATTAAAGGGTGTCCCCATACATACATAGTTGAGCCAATAAAGATAGACCTCTGAGTTGTATGAACGCTCATACAATTCAGAGGCCTAGCTTAATTAGCACCTTACCTTTTAAGACAAACTAATGAAAAACAGATTGTACTTATACTTCTGGAGTACGGAACCCTCGGTTCGCGAGTCTGACTCGCACTTGACCGGTTTTATTTATTTTAAAGTTAGATTTATGATTATGTTGTATAAATGTCGCAAATTAGGGTAGGTGGAAACTTTAAATATAATCGTTAATGAAATGAGAATAAAATTAACGCAAACACTCGATATTTTAATTTTAAGTACTCAAATACAATTAATGATAAAATAAGTTTTGCATGCAATTATTGTCTCATTTAAAATATTAAAACATTTGATAAAAGAACTTAAACTTACTAACAGTATCTGATGAACAAAAGGACTTAAAATAATTTAAAAAAAAAAATTACGTGACATGCTTTAAAATATAAATTTTATTATTAATCCCATATGAAACCAATCTTAGTTTGTAAAATCTTTTATAAATAGCATTAAAAAAACAAATTATCAAATAAAAACGTTTAAAATTGGTATACCTACTTACCTAATGAAAACATAGAACGAATCGCACACTTGGTTTTCAACTGCTAATTTTCAGTACATATAATTTGAACGTACCAATATTTGTCTTCTAAAAATTATCTACATTCATCCTGCTTTATAAAATAGCACAGTAGCAAATCAGTCCAATAGGAGAAGTAGGTGTATGACCTGGATTTAACACTGAAAAAGGATTTTACTATGAATCGCGCTGAAAAAGCTGAGTATTATAGTAGTTAATAAGGTAGTACAATTATTATTATAAGTAAAAGTAAGCTCGGGCGAATTACGCTCCGTGCGTACACACAATAAGTGGCTGTGGTAATTACTGTCATCACAATAACATAATAGATAATGTAAAATCGCCATCTCCGATGTTTCCTAAGCACAGTGAACTACTGATTGTTACATATTTACTCGACGTTTAATGAGATGGGGCCAGTTTGCATAACCACTTCATTATTAGCATTATCGCTGTTATCGCTAATAACGAAACCCGCGGGTAGACGCTTGTTTTTTTTTACGTCTTAAAAGCTCCACAGTGTGAGGCAATTCAGAAAACTGATGATAACAAAATCGAGGGATGCAGTTTGGTGTTTTTTATTTACTCATCTACAAGTTAGCCCTTGACTACGATCTCACCTGATGGTAACTGATGATGCAGTCTTAGATGGAAGCAAAAGGATAATAAGAAGGTATAAATTAAAAATTAAAAAACCCCCGATATTCGCCATTTTTTGGTCGCGGCCATCTTGGATTTGCAAAGTGCTATTCTACTAGTCTAGCCCTTTCATTTGATACCCATAAGTTGTGAAAAAATATAAGCTGCCATTTTGTAGCGGCGGCCATCTTGGATCGATTTTCATCAAACATAGCTACAACACTCTCGACTAATTCACCTTTCAAACAAAAAAAACCACGTTCAAATCGGTTCACCCTTTTGACCTCTACAGGGGAACACACACACACACACACACACACACGCGCACGCACGCACGCACGCACGCACGCACACACACACGCACGCCTTGCTTTTTGGTTGGTTGTTGTTGTTTTGCTGCATGCGTCACATAATTTCCGATTCACGTAAAAAAATCACATTTCCACACATGGCCGTGTGAAATCCATGACACTTTTCTGCCGCCTCCCTATTTCCCGCCTTTTTGGTACATTCAAGGCAAGAGTGATTATGCATTTTTTAGGCAAGCGCATTCCAACTTAAACCTCATCATTGCTTTCCATTAGGCATGATTGTAATCAAGCGTAAGCCTATCATACCATAAAAAAACAGCTTCAGCTTCGCAACCCCTCTAAAAAGCTTGGGGATATCACCTGTAGGTACTTAGATACCTCGTATAGTATTTTTATATCTTACGTAGGTACTTACCTATGTTAAGTAAATAACGTGATTGATTTAATAACTCTATGAAATCACCTGGGCGGACCTCCTCGTATGACTTATGAATACCCGGTTACCTAGACCTACCTACTTACTTATGAGTAAACGATGGGGCATTTGATAACATAGGTGTGTGCGGTAGGTATTCACGAAAAGAACAACTAAAACGTGAATTATCAAACAGTAGCTAACTGTTTGACATTTTACTGGTTCCGACAAACGGATGGCTGAAACCATTGGAATAGGCCATCGCAAAATGTAATAAACTAGTTCGAAAAAATATATGTTCGAAGGCTATAAGACTAAGATACTACAGGCTACAGGGCATGGATGTCTCCTCAGAATGCGAATGGCTTAGGCCGTAGTCCACCACGCTGGTCAAGTGCGGATTGGTAGACTTTACACGCCTTTGAGAAAATTATGGAGAACTCTCAGGGTGAGATCATAGATCTCTAATCAGAGCGTACTCTGACTCTACTAAGACTCAAGACAAAGTTAAAAAGGGACCGATTTATGTCAAGGACATTTTTGTGTCCCGTTTTAACTCTATCTTGAGTCTGAGTTAAGTCACAGTATGCTCTATAGATCTCAGCCTCAAGCATGCAGGAATCCTCACGATGTCTTCCTTCACCGTAAAAGCAAGTGATATAAAATTGCTTAAAACGCTCCTAACTCCGAAAACATACGTCATAAAGGCGTGCCGGGGATCGAACTCGGCCCTCCCGAAAGGCAGACCGAAGTATTAACCACTAGGCTATCACCGCCTTTTAATGGACAGCATAAAACCATCATCCAGTATCAACTTACATATTTTAAAAGCAAACATATTGCCGTATTTTAATCAAGATGAGTATTTGCAATCATTAATCATCTGTACGTACTGAAAAAGACCTAAAAAATTTAACCTTGCGTTCTGATAGAGTTTAGATATTGATACATCGAGTTCGTTGTTATTTGTTACAGATTTTACAGGGAGTATCTTAATATTGAGTTACAATGTCATTGATCTTATCGCTAATTTTCAATTATCGACATTAGCAAAGTTTACTAACCTAGTTAGCAAATTGAAGAATGCAATTATTGGGCAACTGCGGGCAAATTCACCTACTTATCAAAATTATTGTAAAACATTTATCTATTTCAAAAATCTTTTCGCTCCCCCCTGGCGCCAAAGTTTGTGATTATTGAATTGCAATTACATCGCGGTTGCTGCGTCTAGTCACGTCTTCTACTGGATATAGGTCATAGACCGTAATCAAATAGTTGAATTTTTTTTTGCGCACTCATACGTCAAACGTCGTATAGCTACTCCTTTTTTTTTGGAAAGATCGCGTTAGAACACTATCTTGAGCCGCTTTTGTCAAGCGGCTGCCAGCGACACGCTTGAGATCGTCCGTCCACATAGTGGTCGATCTCCTAACGCTGCGTTGACTTATACAGGGTCGCCATTTGAGCGCGTCGGGACCCCAACGTCTATCGGTTCTTCTACCCATTGCTACTTCAGATTCGACTTGACGAGCTAAGTCTGTTCATCAACGGATCTCCTCAGCTCAAATTTGTTCCCACAGGGATACTCCGAGCATAGGTCGCTGCATTTTTATGAGGACCAAAGTAAGCGATTATGCTTCGGATCCTTAAGTCATCATTAGCAGCACGCACTGTTCGAAGAATTTCGTCTTCAGAAATTGAGGGATTTTGGACGAGAAGATGTCTCGAAGCTTCTCGATCGTTGCCCAATTAGATTGTGTTTTTTTTAACTGCCCCGGTGGTTTAGTGGTTAGCATATTTGACCGCAGATCGTGAGCTACCAGGTTCGATTCCCGGGTCAGGCAAATAATTGCCCGTAGTTGGAAGCTGGCGGTGTTTCACCCTCATGCCTCGGTCGAGAGCAGGTTAAGCAGTCGGTCGCGGTTATAATCACTAGTATCATGTGACAATAGACGTTAAAGCCCGCCAACCGGCGTTGGCGTGGCAAGCATGGCGGGTTTAAGCTCTAAATCCCTCTCTCCTATGAGGCTTGTATCCTGTGGTGGGTTTTTTTTTAATTTTCTATTTTCCCGTAGAACTTCATTTCCGGAATAAAAAGTAGGTTATTTCCATCTCCAGAACACAAGCTATCAATCGATATATAAATAATCAATCTATAGGTACAAGTGTTTCGGAAAATTGGAAAATTCGGGAAAAACTAAAAGTAATTTTTTCTATTCAAATTCAAATCTCAAGAGTATTCAGACAAGACGACATATGTCGGATTAGCTGTTTAAAACAAAATTCAATCTAAAGGAGACCCCGGAATGTAGCTTGATACGAATTTCACGGGGGTGAAACTTTGGACACTAAAAAATCCGCGCTAAAACATACGTCCGTCCGTCCCTTTGAAACGATCGCCGATACAGATTCCATAGGAAGAGTGTAACCTTACTATCATCGTGATGCACTACATCGCAACCAACGCCGCGGCCGTGATACCTTTTTCAGTACGGCATTCTAAGGTAAGATGAGAGGTATAAAACCATCAGATCATCTTTGCAGAGCACAGTACAACTCCACTAGCGGGACGCATCACTTTGAGAAAACCTATTTATTTTTATCAATATTATTTCTATTTCTTAATATAAATATGAAACTGGTGAGTGCAATTTGTGGTTTCATATTTTTAAAGTAGATCGTCCTTTAAATATTGATCGGTGTTTCAGTACAAATCAATCTGTATCGTCGAAGATTTAAGTGGACTAACGTATTTTCATCCCTTGCGGCAATCTTAAATAAGTGTTAGTAATTAGTGCCCATAAGTTAGTTAACATGACCAATCTATTTACCTATTGAAATTTTTACTGAAACCCCATTTTTATCCCTTTCGGATGTACCTGTCCTCATTCCTTGTCGTCATATCCCTCATTACTGAGGATAATAACCCCTTCTATTAATCACACAATTGCAGGGGTTTTTTTTGGGCTAACAAAACTTTTTGCGTACAACTAAATCAATTACCCTTAGCCTTATTATCATATTATGTGAGAGGAAATAACCGGGATCATCGGCCAAACTTCAGATGTCCTTTGGTCATCCATCCAGTTACCGTCTTGTGTCAACGTTGCTTGACCAGCGCAATCGACTGATATGCGCTGTCGCAACTAGGTCGGATGTGACTCAATTTCAGAAATCAATAAATTCTAAAATAACAAAACTATAGTACTCCTACAAATTAATTTATAATCTTCTCAAATCTTTAAGTCCCTTATAAACACCTCTAAACATTATTCAAATAATCTTAACTACAGAATAATTGACTACGTCTAACAAACAAAATCTGTGTAATTGCAAAAAAATAAATTCTTCATTTGCTACCTATTTGAAAAGTTTTCAAAATCGATCTACCTACTTGGTTGATTGTAAACGGATCTTGACTAAAGGCACAGAGATAGTTTTCATCCTGGAGACAGACAGTCTACTTTTGATCCCGGAAAATACGGAGTTCATACGGGATAAAAATTATGTGCATACCTACATTTTGTTAAAGTTCAGTCATTTCAATTGTTAGCTTTAAAAAACTTACCTATTAAAAATCCAGTATTTATATAACCTACTTTAAATCTGCTGTAGATCCCGTTTGTTGTATACGAAATCCACCGCAAGACTATGTAGCAATTCAAAAGCACTTGTAAAATTGTAAAATACAAAAAGACTATATCTATTCTATTCTAAGACTCGATAAATGCCAATTTACACGGAGAAATACGTAACGTATTACTAAATATGTAGAAGTAAAGGTGATCTAAGTATAATAATAAATAATATTATAATGTAATGGATGTTTTTACCGCCATGCAATTTTACGAAAGCAATAACAGATCGGTTCTAACAGCGTTTTAGGATTCACTTACCCGTTGGCCTTTCAAAACTAATCCATTTTCCACGCAATGTCCGAGGCACCTCATGCCTCGGACATTGCGTGGAAAATGGATTAGTTTGAATTATTTAGATTAATCTGTAGTGTTACAGTTAGTTAAAGAAACAACCTATTGTTCTCATTGTTACATTATTATTACTTTACTAGCTGATCCCCGCAACTTCGTTAGCGTAAATATAGGTTTTTATATAGGATCGGATCGGATGCCATAATTCTTTTATGTACCTAATCTAAATGTAGCCTAAGTTGCTCCTTACAACATTGAAAGTTCCATTAAAATCGATCTAGCCGTTTCGGAGATTAGCTGGAACAAATAGACAGACCGACAAACATAAATTTAAACGCACACCAATTTAAAATAAGCCGTACGTTCAAAAATCCGGGTACCAAGTTATTTGAACCCAATAAATGTCAGTCATTTCTTGAACTAAAAAACCTGTGACCTTGAAATATTTACGGGACAATACTTAAAATACTACCTTTCTAACAAAAAAAGAATGAGTTAAATCGAACAACGCGTTAATGAATTACAGCTAAATACACGTTTTAACTTTCTTCCCCTCTCCCAAGGGAACCGTGCTGAATTTCGGGATAAAAAGTATCCTATGTCCTACCTCGGAGTATAAACTCAAATCGTACCAAGTTTCATTCGAATCCATTCAGTAGTTTCGGCGTGATGCGCGGCCAAGATACAGACAGACAGACAGACAGACAGACAGACAGACAGACAGACAGACAGAAAGACAGACAGACAGACAAAAATGAAACAAATTGCAGTTTTGGCTTCAGTATCGATTATAGAGTGCCCTCCAATAAAAAATTTCAAAATATCTTCAATGTACAGAATTGGATCTGTTACAGTTTTATTATATTATAGATAGATACTACTACTACTTATATTACTTGTTTGTTGTTATACTTTACTTGATAATATTTAAGATACATAGATAAAGTTTTAACAAGCATAAAATCAGAAACCTGACTACGTAAAATGCGAAATGAAAAGAAAAACTCTAGTCTATAAGCGTTGTATGGTTTAGATGAACTGAAAGACAAATACGCCTGAACCCATAGTAACCCTGTCTTTACAGTCGCGTAGTCGGCTCACGAAACAAAAAGATTTAATAAACCTGACGTGATGGAACTTTGGTGTTAGCACAAATGCAAAATTATTTCTAGTTTCGATCGTCAACAGTTAATGACTAATGAGTGTAGCATAAAAGTTAAGAGAAGTTTCCCTTGAGCACGCTCCATACAAACGAAGAAACTCTTAAGATTCTTGGCTCACGTGGCCTGCACGGGAGTTTCATTAATCGTACTTAAATCTTAAATATTCCAGTATATAATCAATTATTATTTTCTTTTCCAGTTTGTAGTCGCCGCCGTCCTAGGAGTCTGCTCAGCAGCTCGCCTAGACAACGCCTACCTACCTCCGAGAGGAAGTTCCGGCGCAGGCTACAGCGGCGGTGCTGGTGTAGGGGGCTTTAATGGCCCTAACTTCGGCAGGGGAGGAGCGGGCGGAGCTGGCTTTGGTTCTGGAGGAGCTGGGTTCGGGGGGGCTGGCGCTGGAGGTGCTGGGTTCGGGGGAGCCGGCGCTGGAGGTGCTGGATTTGGGGGAGCTGGTACTGGTGCTGGATATGGGGGCAGTGCTGGGTTCGGAGGCGGTGCTGGGTTCGGGGGAGCCGGAGCAGGAGCGGGTGGATTCGTGGGCAGAAGCAACCCAGCTGACGCAAACGCTCAAATCCTCCGACTGAACAACGAAGTCACCGCTGAAGGATTCGCCTACGACTTCGAAACCTCGAACGGCATCCGTGCTGACGCGCAAGGAGTGGCCACAAACGGAGTGCAGTCTCAGGGAAGCTTCTCGTACAAGGGTGACGATGGACAGGACTACAGCATAACTTACACCGCCGATGAGAACGGTTACCAGCCACGGGGTGCCCATTTGCCCACACCTCCCCCCATCCCTGAGGAGATCCTGAAGTCTCTGGAACAGAACGCCCGCGATGAAGCCGCTGGCATCATTGATGATGGTGAGTCATTTTAATACCATCTTTAGCAGACGTTTATTGCTGGACATAGGTCTCTTGAAGGTCACGGTCTAGCTCTGCGATTCTTGGCAAAACTTCAGTAACTGAAGGTTATTGTCCTAATATGAAATTACATATTTTTTCAACACGGTGACCATCCAAATTAATTTTGTGTGTCATCATTACACCGACCTATTTTAGCGTTGAATTGTGTTTAGCCTGAAAGTTTTTTTGAAAAAGAAACGGTTCTTCAAAGTTTTACATAAATTAACGTTGTTAAAACATCCCACATCTCGCTCTCTTGAGTATGTCCCACCCGTTATGTAGATTGAGATACTGCAGTGGCGTAACTATAGGGTGGCATTTCGGCAAAATGCCACGGGCCCCCAGCCGTAAGGGGCCCCCGACCCGAAAATATTTAAAACTTTAACGTTTTAGCTTTAGCTTCTTTAAATATTGGGCAGGAGAGGCTCCATCCGATTAATTTGCCACGGGCCTCAAACAGTATAGTTACGCCACTGTGAGATAGTATACACGTGATACTGAAGAGAGCACTCCTAATAAATCACTATATTGGTACACAAGTTTAGACTTATCAAAACAATCAGATACCATTGCTAATGAGTATAAATTCGCAACCCGTGTTTATAGAGCCTACTTAACAGCTAAGTGTTGCTGACTTAGATCGGGGCAATTTCAAGTGGGTCCAGCGCATAACCACGTCTTGACCTTGCTTTGGGGCTATTAGGTACCGTTCGGTCATAAGTTTGTACGGTGACTGCAAATTTTTCATCGGTAGAGACATGCAAAGGAAAAAAATATATAGTTTATTTATAGTATTTTTTCGCAATTAGTAATTTCAAGAACATTGTAACCCCCTTCTGTTTCAATTGCAAAGATACGAAACTATGGAGTGTTTAACAGTTTTCCGAATGCTTGAATAAACTCGAGTTTCAGTACAAAAGTATTTTTGCTTTGATTTAGAAACTGCATGTCGAATTGCTATCAAACTTTGTAAATAATATAATGAAGTGAGACATATCATATCACGTTTGAATAGATTTTTGTAGTGAAAAAATAGAACAGTATAAAAATCGAAGTAAGCGAACTATTAACACTACAAACGTCAATTTTTTTAACTCATTAAAACTACATTTACACCGCAGTCAGTTCGACTAGTTGTTTTAACTCGCTAAGCGATATAAAAAGAAAACTTTTAACAGTTGTAACAAATACATTATGATATTATTTAAGGGCCCGTTTCGCCACCTTCTGATAAGTGTCGGATATAGCCTAAACGTAAGTTTTATCACTTTCTTACTTTATGTCAAGTGGCAAAGACAAAACTTGTGAATAAACTATCCTACACTTATCAGAAGGTGGTGAAACAAGTCCTTAATATTTTAAAGGACTATTCCTATAATCATTTTGACTATGGTCACCCTGCCACCAATCACCATTAGGCTGATGAGTTACAAGTTTCAAGTTGCATCAGTTGGTGTATAAACCGGGACGCACAGGGCAAGGGTCATTGGATTAATTGTTTAGATATTACCAGTGTTACTGCAACTTTGATTACTTTATCCATAGAGTAAACAGAGTGACCATTCAGCTTTAGGCGTATAAATGCGCGATAAATATTTTCAGACAAATTATGAAGTCCCCCGGCGGCGCGGCGTGGCCAAGTGCGCAATAAAAGACAAAAAGCTTAACTACTAATTTAATTTTAAATCAGTTTTCATATTTTACACACAAAATTACCATAATACAAAGCACATTTTGAACGAACGAAAATTGATTTTATATTTTGTTTGTTTGATATATTATGATTTTATAATTTTGAGTTTGCCTTCTCGGCATTGTGTCGAAAGAACTAACTTTGTGTAGATCCCCCAATAATAATTATATCTAATAATTAATCCCCCAATAAAATGTAATTCACGACTATGAATCAGATCGATGGAGCGTCGGTGAATATTTAGAACCTTCTTATAACCTTTTTAAAGGATATGTATACGGTGTTGTATCAAAATCGTTCGCCACGCCTCGTGCATAGCGAGCGGTCACGACGACGATATTCCCGCAATCTGTGACCTCATTCACTGATGTAACTTTTCAATACAAATTATAAAACAAAGTCCCCCGCCGCGTCTTTCTGTCTGCTTCAAAAACTACTTAACAGATTTTCATTCGGTTTTCACCAATAGATAGAGGGATTCATGAGGAAGGTTTAACTGTATAATCTGTTAAGATTTTGTGTAAATTGGTTGAAATATGACGATAAAATTGATGAAAATATCTGAAAAAGTCAAGCCGGCTGGGAGCTTTCATAGAAAAAGCTGCCTAATCCCTTTGAGATATGACAAAACGATATAATATTGTGAGATAGCAGCGGATAAGTACTACCCGTGCGCATCCGGGGCAAGTCGCTAGTAAGTAGTAATACTATAAATGCGATAGTGCGATAGCTTTTCGTTATCTTTTTGCGGATCAAACATTGAACTGTGGGGTTATTCTCTAACTTAGTGGTCATTACTAAATGAAAGTCACCGAATTACTTTTAATTAATAAAAATAGTTTGACATAAAATTTGTGTGAAATAAGAACAACATTTCCTACCTAAACTTTAATCAATAGGGGGTCAGATATAGTTGAGGGAAACTGAGATAGCTTGCATTCTGGAATCTGACTTATTATACTTTTTATGCCGGAAAATTCCCAGGGTTTTAAAAGCATAAGTCCGCGTGGACGAAACTACGAACATCGGCTAGAATATTATAAATATATATCTGTATGTTTGTTACCTTTTAACGGCTCAACTACAAGACCTAACTTAATGAAAGACAAAGATACGAGCAAACATCTTGTAGATGGGCAACTTATTATTCCGGAAAATCAAACAGTTCTGACGGAATTTTTAAAAACTTAAAACTTGTAGTAGATTCCTCCTATGACCTATACATAAAGATGTTGGATGATACTAGGATAACTTAATTTTTAGTACCTATCACAAACCATGTAACCGTGGTTTGAAACTATGAAATCGCTAGAAGCTGAACTCCCATATAATTAGACATAATAAGACAGGTGAATAGCGTGTCTGAAGATGCAACATGTAATAGGAGCTACTAAAATATTCACCTGCGTATAGTAGAGAGGTTATAATTACAAAATTATTTAATACGTATCGTAAATCGCAATCGAATGTTAGGAAATGATTATTGGCATATCGATACACATTCATGACAGGTGGTCTAGCGGTAGGTGTGGTCGACTGCGGACCACGAGGCCCTGGGTTAGATCCCCGGGTCGGTCCAAAAATTATGAGGTTTTGGTTTTTTATATTAAGAGGTTCTCATTGCCAGCCCGGAGTTGGAAGTTGGCGGTGTTAGATACACCCTCATGCCTCGGAGAGCATGTAAAGCCATCGGCGCCTGATCTCTCTCCGACCGTGTCGCATTGGCGACCCATCGGATTATGTAAATTAAGGAATAGAGAGTGCACCTGTGTTCACACTTGTGTACTATAATATCTCCTGCGTAGCTTGTCTAAAGGATCTGGAGATCAAAACAGTAGCTATGAATTTAATTTATTAGCCTGTAACTTGCAAGCCGCTAAAAGTTCTAAGTACCAATCCAAAGTACCAGGCAATCAGAACAGCCTGGAAGATAGCTTCTTGCGAAACGCGATGTGTCTAATTTCGCAACATTACATTTACATGCCTGATGTGTAGAGTATCTTTAAATGGAAAAATGGATTCCTAACGATCTCGCGTCATGATGATGTGCTTTAACCATATCAAATTACTGTCTTGTAAAGTGTAATGCGATTATATTTTATTATTATAGACGGGTATTTCGCATTCACTCGCAAATTATTACAGCGATGCGATAACCAGGTCCCACATTCGATTTCCTAGGTCCATTTCGATTTTACTAGGTCTTAGCAAATGTAAAAAATAATGTTGTTCATTAATTTAGTTTCATAATTTATCATTTTGATGAGTTACGTCTCAACAGATAGACGTCTTTTGCTTGACATGAATCAAGGTAGAGCACGATCTTGTGCCGCTTGTGTCCACCAGCTCACAGAGACTTGCTTGAGTTACTCTGTTAACCTAGTGGGGTATCTTTGCGTTTCCCGATTTGGAGTCGTCATTCGGTCACTTTGGGACCCCATCGTCTATCGGTTCTTCGAACTATGTGACCCGCCTAATACCATTTAGCTTCGCAACTCGATAAGCTGTATCGGTAACTTTAGTTATCATACGGATTCCCCAATTTTTGATCAAATCCTTCAAGGATACATTATACCTCTGTTCATCACCCGCGTGAGTGCCCCGATATATTTTTTTATGAGACCACATTTCTGAGCTTATTAGTATTAACACATAATAAAGACATCGCCGTATTTCTAAACTCTGTACAAAGAAACGCAAATGTTACGTATAGGTAGGTACGTCATAAACATTTGAATCAGCGTATTAGTTGACAAGCTTTTGCGATACGAATTCACGCACTCTGACATTATGACCATCAACAGTGGCTTTAATTAATGAATTACCCTAACAAGTTGAAATTACGTGAAGTTGTTAATTCTCAATTCAGTATGTATCGTTAAAATAAGCTCTGTTAAGTTGTCAAAGTTCAGTTTGTATAGGTGCTAATTGGATGGAACGACAGTATTATTATGTAGTTGTGAGTTGTACAGATTTACTGTTCAACGATTTGTTTAGACTTTATTAGGTAGGTACATTTCTTATTTTCTTAACAATTGTTTTTTTTATTCATTGTTAAAAATTTGTTATGTATCAAAAAAGCTCATTTAGCTTTAATTCGCCCGCCCTGAAGTTAAATTTCTTGTGAAAATGATAATTGAATATTGACTTTATACATATTTCTAGTTTCTACAGATAAAAGATCAAATATTGTACGAAATCAATGAGCGCAGGAATATCAATGGTGGTAAGAGCTCTTTTGAGTGCATGATCAAGAGAGCCATGTCGAAATAGCTTACCAACGCTATTTTGACATGAGTGTCCGTGAATTTCCAATTTATCAAATTCCTTGTAAAAAGTATGATTATGACAATGCGCAAATCTTATAAAAATATATAATTTTTATATAAATAAAAATAAATTGCCTAATGTAGATATGAGAAATGCCTGACAGATACTTCAGGTACTTTAGTTTGGGGTAAAATCGAACTTTAAGTGGTAACTCTGTTTTTCATACAAATAACTCATTTTATTTTTAAATGACAACTGTCAGAATTCCACCGAATTAAAAATCAGACTTATACTAATACTTAACGTTAAATCACAGGTCACATAATTTATTTAACTCAAAGTTATTTAAAAAAATACACCTTTGCTCAATAATAAACGATTACTTAGTTGAACAAAGAGATCTCATTATTTCAACACGTCCGTTTAGCTCGACACTCGATTGAAATCGCGTGACTCAGTCGATTCCCATAAGTGGGAAAGGTGTGGGAACGCGTAACAATGACACAGGTTATCTTGCATGTTGGTTAAATCTTTCATTTAGCACGATTCTCACACTTGCCGAGTTCGCTTAATTTTGTTATTTGGAAAGAGATTTCGTTTCCTTTAAGTAATAGACGATAAGCGGTGATAGCCTAGTGGTTAAGACTTCCTTTCGGGGGGACCAAGTTCGAGTCCCCGGCACGCACCTCTTACTTTTCGGAAATATGTGTTTTAAGCAATTAAATATCACTTGCCGTGAAGAAAAAAATCGTAAGAAAACCTGCATGTCTGAGAGCTCCCCATTATGTTGTCAAAGGCGTGTGAAGTCTACCAAGCCGCACTTGGCCAGCGTGGTGGACTACCGTCTAAACCCTTCTCATTCTGAGGGGTAACCTTTGTCTTGTAGTGGGCAAGTCCTGGATGGATAATGATGGTAATAACATTTCCAAAACATTGAATTAAATGCTTGAGAGATTCAAAACAAGACATTTCCATTTAAATATTATTATCACCGAAAAAAGTCTTGTTAAAATTCATTAAATTTTAACAAGATTCTTAAACATGGAGATACTGAAATACTGTATTGTGCAAGCCACTTTTTTTCATTCAGTGTTCAAAGGACATGCGGTTAAGATAACCTAACCCTTGCTTTAACCGTCTGTGATGCAACTGTCTCAGTATTTACAGATTTAATTAACTTTTCAAAATGCGTCTGGGTTCTACTGATAATCTAAAAAGGTTCAGCTCCGATTTTAATTAAAGCATAGCAAGAATTTCCAACGCGTTTTCCTAAGTCGGTCAAGTCCTTTTATGTAAGCTCTTCTGCGATGTTCCAACCTTCCTTAGTGCATAATTAAGTTTGTATAATGTTTCATTGAAATATTATTTCGCGTCTTCTATAGATACATTGGAGCGGTGCATAGTCGGTCTTAGGTTCGATTTTCCACAATGTAATTTTAAACGAATTCCTGAAATATTAGGTACCTACGTCATCTGTTTCAATAATTGGAAAAAAATACTTTTGATGACCTCTCTGGCGCAGTGGTGAACGCATATAGTGGGAGATTCCGGGTTCGATTCTCGGAAGGCAGGCAATGTAGGCATTATTCATCATTTCTATCTGATTTGTACGTTATCTATCACTTTAAAAATAATTAACCATACAAATAACAACGCTGTTCTTCTGACGAAAATTCGGTCATGGCAGTAAATCTCAGCATAGACTTGCCTACCACGCAGAAGATAATATCATAGTGCACAAGTGTGTGTGTAAACACAAGTATACTTCTATTCCCTCACTCTCATGGTCCGATGGGACGGCAAACCGATATGACCGAAGAAATATCAAATGTAGGACCAAATAGCGTACCTACCTACGTGCTCTTCGAGGCACGGAGGTGTTACACCGATTTACCAACTTCCCAACTTTATTTTTTTGAAAAATTTCATTAATTTTTTTTCGATTGACCCGAGACTAGAACCCGGGATTTCATAACCCACAGCTAAATAATGAGGCAAGCAAGAATATCAGTTGCGTATATATTTCTGCGTAAAGAGATCTTGCTTATAATTATTATGTTAGGACATAATTTATTCTGAGATCATAATTTTATGGTCCCTAAAGATCTTACCAAAGTCTTGAAATCCTACAACGCGTAGAGAGTTCGTTGTTACAAAACTCTCCCTACCTTCACTTCGCTGGCAGAAACAAATAATTTGCATTTACTTTGTGTGGAAACAAGGAAGATTGTCGTGAAGATGTTACGCTTTTCATTATTATTCGTCTTAGTTGATGTGAATTTGGGTTGATTCGAGCGTAGAAAATTTTAATTCAAAACGTTAATACTTCAGAGCCTGAAAACCAATGCTTACTACACCTGAAAGCTTATAAGATTAGTTCTCAATTCATAAAAATAATTCTCTATTCAAATCCTGTCCAAAATATCTACTATTATTTTAAAGTTTCTCGATTTTAAAGTTTAGCACGAAGCTAAGTAATTATATATTCTACTAGCGATCCGCCTCGGCTTCGCCCGTGGTAAATAATATATAGCCTATAGCACTCAAGACTCACGTACCTCACGTACCTCACGTACTCACGTACATATCCAACGGTGAAAGAATTTTTGAAATCGGTCCAGCAGTTTCCGAGATTAGCGCGTTCAAACAAACAAGCTCTTCCGTTTTATTATATTTGTATAGATTGTACAGAACTATCAAAAAATAGAAACGCTGGTATAGAAGTTTTACTTACTTCGAATTTAAAATAGAACGTATTAATTTAGAATTTGGTTCCAATTTACAGAAGTAGTATAGATACTTACCTATTAGGTGCTAGTACCGTAGGTCGTATTGATAATAATTAATTATTTAGGAGGCTACTTATAAGTATACCTACTTAATATATCTCATCTGTAGGTACCTACTTAAAAATATCTTCTTTTTTTTTTTTTTTTTAATATACACACATACACACACGGTCGGCTGTTCCTAAAGGTAGGCAACTTAATGCCTGTGTTATAGGTAACAACCGACTGATATACATATTTACATATATTACACATATAAATATAAATATTTAATAAATGTATAAATACATAATACATACTTATATACTTACATAAATACACCCAGACTCGGGAATCGAACCCGCGACCCGGGAGTGGTAGGCAGGATCATTGCCAACCGCGCCAACGGGCCAGTCAGTCAGCTTTAAACATTTTCCAGATATTTGAAAATTAATATTACTCCTTTTTTTCAATACAAATACTTTTATCGCTCGATTTTATTCTCGCTAAGGGCAATAAACGTACAAGGCGCAAATCCTTAAAAGGTCACCTGTTACTACGCGTGGTTTAGATTCGTTTCCGATCGCGGCCTTGGGAGCTTTCGGAAGAGACGGTTCAGTTGGGGCCAGTAAAACAGCGACGATAGTCTATTATGTCCATTTATATCTTTTTATACTTCAATCAGTATTAGTGCTACAATCTTTTGTGGGCTTGGGCCGTCTCTCTCTATCCGTTTCTCCATCTATCTGTCATTATGTTAACTCTATCTATCCAACTCAGGTATGGCCTGCCGATAGATGTCTATATAACTGTGACGTCTCGACTCATGATGTCTTTTGGTGGGCGATGATCATAGTTTCATATTTCTTACGTATCTACTAAATAATTGAAATAAAATAATAAATTCGATTAATTTCATTACAACATTAAAACATAAAATATATTATTTTTTGCATTTTATCTATCATTTTTGTTTATAAAGATTTAGAGTTTCTACGATTTTCGACTTGATTATTTATCGATTCGTCAGTTGAATAAAACTTCCAAACCAATGATAGATTTTTCATTAGCCACAGAATTCATAGGAAATCTTTGCAGTAACGTTTTATATACATTTTATAACAAAATGTTTCTCCGATGAAATAAATGAAAGCAATTAGAGTTTTATATTTTACTAGCTTTTGCCCGCGGCTTCGCCCGCGTGAATTTCGATTTTTCACAAATCCTGAGGGATAAGTAGATTTCTGGTCCACCCGCCCCCCGCCGCGCGGCGGCGTACCGCGGTACCGCGTACGGCGGGCGCAGGGCGCAGGGGCGCGTGGCGCGGCGCGGGGAGCGCGAGCGTCCGCGTCGGCCGTCGCGATCGCGCGCAGCGAAAATACCTATCAGGGCGTTTTTAACATCTGTATTTACCGATTTCAACACAACTCCTTTTTTGAAAGTCGGTTAAAAAAGCCTATGTTACTCCTTGGTTAATCCTCTACTTGTCTGTGAAAGTCCCGTCAAAATCGGTTCAGCCGTTCCGAAGATTAGCCCGTTCAAACAGACAGACAGACAGACAAAAATTTTAAAAACGTGTGATTCGGTTATGGTATCGTTCAAATAACCATATGAGCTTAATATGTGGTAGTTATTTCGAAATTACAGACAGACACTTCAATTTTATTTATTAGTAATTAGTATAGATAGATATAGATAGATAGATGATGCCCACGGCTTCGCCCGTGTGGATTTAGGTTTTTAAAAATCCCGTGGGAACTTTTGATTTTCCAGAACAAAAAGTAGCCTATCTGTGTAGTAACCCGTCACCAAAACGGAAAAATTCCATGGGATCCCCACGATTTCGGAATGCAATTCCTTACAGCATCAGGGTTGAGGAGTTGAATATGTACCTACTCGAGTTCATTCAACGATAAAGTCTTTAATTGGCACCCCCAATATCAATTTAAATAACCGACAGTTCCTAAATCCCATTAGTTTTGGGGATCAGTTCCCCTACAGCATCAGGATTGAGGAGTTGGAATCCAAGTTTTTTGTAGGACAGTGTCGCAATGTTTTTCTATTGATTAAAAAAAAAATTACGCAAATCGGTTCAGAAATCTCGGAGATATCGGTGTACATAGGTAGAAAAACACAACTACTCCTTTTTTGAAAGTCGGTTAAAAAAGTAGCCTATGTTACTCCCTGGTTAATTCTCTACTTTTATGTGAAAGTCCCGTCAAAATCGGTTCAGCCGTTCCGAAGATTAGCCCGTTCAAACAGACAGACAGACAGACAGACAGACAGACAGACAGACAGACAGACAAAAATTTTAAAAACGTGTGATTCGTTTATGGTACCGTTCAAATAACCATATGAGCTTAATATGAGGTAGTTATTTCGATATTACAGACAGACACTTCAATTTTATTTATTAGTATAGATATCTATCTATCTATAATATAATAAAACTGTAACAGATCCAATTCTGTACATTGAAGATATTTTGGAAATTTTTATTGGAGGGCACTCTATAATCGATACTGAAGCCAAAACTGCAATTTTTTTCATTTTTGTCTGTCTGTCTGTCTGTCTGTCTGTCTGTCTGTCTGTCTGTCTGTCTGTCTGTATCTTGGCCGCGCATCACGCTGAAACTACTGAACGGATTCGAATGAAATTTGGTACGTTTTGAGTTTATACTCCGAGGTAGGACATAGGATACTTTTTATCCCAAAATTCAGCACGGTTCCCTTGGGAGAGGGGAAGAAAGTTAAAACATGAATTTAGCTGTAATTCATTAACGCGTAGTTCGATTTAACTCATTCTTTTTTTGTTAGAAAGATAGTACTTTAAGTATTGTCCCGTAAATATTTCAAGATCATAGGTTTATTAGTTCAGAAATGACAGACATTTATTGGGTTCAAATAACTTGGGACGCGGATGTTTGTACGTACGGCTTATTTTAAACTGGCGTGCGTTTAAATTTATGTTTGTCGGCCTGTCTATTTGTTCCAGCTAATCTCCGAAACGGCTGGATCGATTTTGATGGAACTTTCAATGGCAGATAGGTGATGTTAAGAAGTAACTTAGGATACATTTAGTTTAGGTACAAAAATAATTATGGGGTCCGATCCGATTTTATATAAAAACCTATATCCATGCGAACGAAGTCGCGGGGGTCAGCTAGTAGATAATAAAAGTCTTCTGCTCTAGAGAAATAAGTTATACATTTTTTTTTTAATTTTGAATAGTACATAATATTACTAATAGCAATTGAATGCTATTGAATGCAATTTATTTTATCAATACCTCAGTGTAGTGGCCTAATATCATTATAGGTGGGTAAAACTGAGCAATTGAGACAGTATTGTGTGCGTGCACGGCATGACTGTTGTAATTGAAAATGGTTCACGATTACCGCCCCACTTGTACTCGTACCTATCTGAGATTATTGTTTGCGAAAGGTCACACGTTTGAAGATGCTACTGCAATTTTACTGTAGTACATGCTACGTAATTATAGTTTACTTTTGGTGTATTTGGGTCACTCAAAAAAGTGGCAATAGTGGTTTCTCCATAATGTTCTCAATGGCATGTGAAATTTACCAATCCGCACTTAACCAGCTGGTGGACTGCGGCCTGAACCCTTCTCATTCTCAAAAAGGCTAAGGCCTGGCAATCCATACATAATCCAATGCTATAGCGCCGGTAGCTTGAGCACCATGCCCTTGACAGAGCATTTCGATGTTATATTTGTTCTTAAATACTAATTATTGTAAACATTTTACTATATAAATATTTACGTATATTTTTTAACTTTTCGTATGCTGTGTTATAAATATTAATTTATTTCTCCATCTTTACAGGCCAGTACCGCGGCGAGGGTGCCAACGGCATTGGCGCCGGCGCTGGCGCTGGCGGTTACTCTGGTCAAGGCCAATACGGCGCTCCATCCCGCGGCTTTGGTGGCTCAACCGGCGGCTCAGCCTTCGGTGGCTCATCTGGTTCAGCTTTCGGTGGTTCAGGCGGTTCAGCCATCGGTGGTTCGAGAGGGTCCGGTTTCGGTGGATCAACAGGCTTCGGCAGTGTTGCGTCGAGGCAGTACTTGGCACCTAACGCCGGTCCTCGTGGATCAGGGAACGGCAATTTTAACTCGCAAACTGGTTATCAATACTAAATGATAGATCATTGAAACGGTATTAGCTACATATTTTGGAGATGCATATCCGCTTGTTAAACTAGAGAGGTGATGTTGATTTTGATACCACCGAACATTGGTGTTTATTTGTAACTAAACTAAAACTTATTTCTGTTTCCTCCTATCTAAAGATAAAAGATTGATGTCCGAATACTGAAACGTACCATAAAGCTTACGAGTGTTCGAAATACTCTGGGATAAAATGCCAAAACTACGTCAATTGTTATTAAGGAAACTCTTAAGCAGCTCTTAAGTGTTCCAGTATTTGGCTGTTAATATAGCCCTATGAAATAAAAAGACGCTTGACATTGATACCGAACGCACACTACAACTTGAGTACAAACGCACGTAGTAATTTTTTCAGGCTGTGTTCGGAGTCCTCTAAGAAATGCGGATGACGTCATTAGGATATTAACTTAGTGAAACCTGTGTTTCTAATGATTTGACATGTGCGATTAGTTTATTATTTACTTCAAAACTTCCCTGTTTTATATTTTCCAGCTTAATTAAAACTTTTTAGGATACTCAAGTAAACACCAATATAAATATCGCCTGTCTAGGATGGTAGGTTAATGTCACGCCTAACTTCTTGTTCGTTCTGAGAAATTGGTTGATTGATCAATGAAGGTAGATACAATGAAATTTTGTATTTGCAACCAATCGTCTCAATGTATTCAGAGCGTGCTAGAAATTCGACGTGACATTGTAGATTTAAATGTAAAAAAATGTGGCTAATATCAATCAATTTGTTCTTTGTTATTTTATTTGTAGCGAAAACGACTTAAGCTGTGAAACGTTTATGTGATGCTTTGTATAAATGCTAGGCAGTCAAAGAACTTAGCTCTCCACTGCCATGCGCTGACTTTAATACTCATTCTGTCTATTTACACGACCCCTCTTGCCTGTCATTTTCCTTTATGATCTCATTAACACATCGCTGATCACATATTTGTGAGCACCGTACGATCCTCAAACAATGGAAATAACGGATTTTTGTTTTGATTGTGTTGAATTGATTGCACATCTATCAACACATGCCGTATGTGCTGTATTAAAAAAAAGGATGACGTCATCAGTACGGCACGTACGGAATGCGATGATAGATATTATGCAAAAATCTTCCAAAATATGCGATTGTTTGGTGGGCGAAGTTACAGCTGCCGAGGGCATCACGGCAAAGGTACAAGAGGTCATTTTGACCTCTTGTCAATAAATGATACAAGGTTGTTTTGTAAGTATTTCATGCAAGGAACTCAAAAATTCGTTATGAGTTGTTGCGTTCGGCTCGTACGGTGCCTATATTATGTGCGAGCAGCTTTACCCCCTCTAAAGTTCTCTTCTTGTTAAATAAATACTTGTTAGTATGTAAGTTAGTTATTACACGGCTATGTAAATGGACAGTACTAGGGCGTAAGACGAAAATGCATGAAAAAAAAAACAATGCGAGCATATACCTAGTTATAATAATTATAACGATTGTAAATATATGGTGTAACGTATAAATGAATAAATATTATATTTAAAGCAATTTTTTTTCTATTATTATCTACCCTTTTTATTTCAAATATAAGTTTATCTTGATAATAAGTATAAGTTTCCAAAGTGCTATTAAAATTAACTAAATAAGCTATACTTACTTTAAGAAAAAACCGACTTCAATATACCCAAATAAGCTAGGCCGTTAGACCGATTTTGATGAAACCTGCTAATTTGATGAGTTTTTATATCATCAGAGTTCAGAAATGCCAATTTCTGCATAATTTTATTTGAATTAGGTATTTTATCTACTTATGATCAAATACGTCTTGATATTGATATTGACAGTAAAATAATTAACTTGTTAACTAAATTGTTGTTATCGATCAAAAATTAGAATTTTTAATGGATAGATGAAATTGATTTTACTATAGCATCAAATTATATTTTGAATTATTTAGATTGTTTTATCAAACATATTATACTTAAAAGGGGAAGCTCGAAGAGAACTATGCTTGGAGTTCCTGTACGTAATCAAAAATTAATAGATCCCTAGGAGAACCAGAATCACCGACATAGCTCAACGGGTTGCAAAACTGAGGCCTCCGACTTTGTGCATAGTGGCAACGATGATCGAAATTCGAGTATCGACACACAATGACTTCAGAGCAAAATGAACCCAAAGACTCTTATTTTTTAAATTGGTAATTCAATAGTTAGAATATTTATTTTACAACATTTCTGCTTGGGGCGCGAGACTAAGCATACTGAAGTGTCAATGGGCGGGGCACATAGTTCGAAGAACCGATAGACGTTGGGGTGCGAAGGCGTTGGATTGGAGGTCTCGCGCTGGAAAGCGCAGTGTTGGTAGACCTCCCACTGGGCAGACCGACATCAGATGAGCCGCAACGAGCCACTGGATATATGCGGCACAGGACCGTACTGTGTGGAAGTCCCCACAAGAGCTCTTTATGCTGCCGCCAGCTGTGGACATCTATCGGTTGATAACGACGTTTACTTTTTATCCGACTGCTCGATGCAAAGGAGTGGTAATGTGTTTATCAGTCTACGTATATGTATGTTTGTATGTTTGTATGTTTGTTCCTTTGTGGCACTCTAAAGACCAAAACGCATGGGCCGATTTTGATAAGTTAGATTCGCCATGCCAGCGCGAGTGTCAATGAGAACAAAAAAATTTGAAAAATTCAAAATGGCGGATTTTGGACGCCATAATTTCTTCAAATCCTATCGAGTGAGGTATCAAGTTAAAAGGCTTGGAAATATAATATATCTACATAAATATGTAGGTAAAAGTTAAGTCCGCCACCCCTTTCCCACCGCGTAGCTACCTCGTCTCAGTAAAAGTTGACTTTTAAAATATCTCTGGGTATGCCTACATCAAAATTGCATCGAATTTAAACAAAATATTACTAACCTACTTCAAAAAGAAGGTTTTCAATTCGAAATCTGGTATCTGTGTACTATTATTGAAACCGTAATATATTCACATAAGATAATAATTATCTATTAGGGCTTCCAAACGAATGTACAAAATTTTGTAGTATGTATGGTTTGTCCACGAATTTTTCTGAAACTGTTCATTTGATTTTGATCTTTTTTTTTATTTACATTTACATCAACTTAGGAAACTGCAAGTTTCATCAAAATTG
Organism: Melanargia galathea; assembly: GCA_920104075.1. Classification (NCBI taxonomy): domain Eukaryota; kingdom Metazoa; phylum Arthropoda; class Insecta; order Lepidoptera; family Nymphalidae; genus Melanargia; species Melanargia galathea. The sequence goes on from OV049855.1 coordinate 25,691,969, forward strand.
CTTTAGTAGTTTTCAAGATATGGACAAATACGTGTAAGCGTGACGGCCTGGCTTATTTCAGTATATTGAAGTCGGGTTAATTTTTCTTAAATTATAGCTTGTTTTTATTAGCTATTTACACGAGATCTGCTAAAATCCTCTTATGATAGCTATATAGGAGGAGGATGGAGTAACATTCCACGGTCATTATTATGGTCTAGATTTCGACAAATTAGTTTCAACAGTTCATTTGCAACTAAATTACTGTAATTAGGTGCGTACTCGTACATCTCACGAACCTTATAAGGTAGAATTGTATTTTCTTCAAATAATAACTTAACTAACATGGAGTATTTAGGTAGATATATTTGTATTTTACGTTGGGCAAAATAAATAAATATAAAAACACAAAAATAAAAACAACTCACTAATCGAAATATCCTCCGAAAAATGAATACTTACGACTGATATTTTTCTAGTGGCTGCGTTTAATAAGTACCTAGATACTTTGTGTAGATATCAGTAGATAGAATAAATATAAGTTACTCGTAAAAATTTAAGTATTACCATAAATAACAAAAAATCAGCCAAGTGCGAGTCGGGCCTCGCTCTTTCAGGGTTCCGTACATAATTATGAACAATATAATATTTTGGGTCTAAGAAATATTTAATTTCCGAGCTAGACATCGCAACAAACCGTGAAAGAAAAACCCAAAAAAATGTTCGTTTATTTTGGTCACAGCTTATAAACTATTTAATAAATCGTTGTTTTCAGTATTTGTTGTTTAAATGGAGCATATAGTACATAATATACTGAAATATCATATTCCCAACTAGTTTAGTTTTTGAGATAGCCCCCGTCACAAAAATGGTCTAAAACTGACAACTTTGATGGCCTCCCATTCCCTTATTTTTTGAGATAAAAATTAAAAAAATATATATTTGTACTCTACTTAATGAGCTCTAAACAATGATACCCCACAAGCTAGGGTAAAGAAAAAATTTTTTTTTCCGGCTCCTTTTTCATGTTTGGGAGCGACCCTGAAAAATAATTTAATTCAATTTCTAATTCAATATTTGATTTTGGGTTAACGTTTTACACTAAATACCAAAATTTCAGGTTTGTAACTCATTTCGTCTGCGAGCTAGAGACCTGTGACCGGCGGACAGACGGACAGACAGCCGAGTGACATTAATAGGGCTCCGTTTTTTACCCTTCGGGTACGGAACCCTAAAAAGAAAGAAAATGTTTTAAATTTTCTTTTTTTGAGTTGTGCTTACCTAATTGTATTTTGATAAAATTAGAATAAGAATAATATTATTGTTTTTTATGCGTATAACTTCGTAATTAAGAAGTAGGTACAACTAGTTGTGTTATAAACTAACACCCTCCTGAAAGTATCTATGCGGATTACGATACTAAAAAAATCGCCAAAATAAATTCATTGGTTTTTTGAAATAATCGCGAACATACATAAATACGTATTATATACAATGTATATAATACGTATGTATGTATATTATGTATATTATATAGATACGGGTCGAATAGAGAACCTCCTATTTTGAAATTGGTTAAAAATAGAAACATAAATAGAAAAGTTTTGTATTCAAATAAACTTTTACAAGTGCTTTTGAATCGTCAAGTGAATATATTATCAAGGATAGGAAATGAATAAATTGAATTGAACAACATAATTAATCAAGAATTTCATCTTCTACATCAATTTACAGATAGATAATATATACTCGTATAATACCTATGATACGGAACTAAATGACTTCATAATGATCCTCATAAATCAAACAGAAAAACTGCTCCGGCCGCTCCGGCCTCCGTGGCGGCCGGAGCGGCAGCCACTAAGGCGGAAAGGGCCAAGAGGCGCAAATATGAAAATATAGAAAATAATTTCATATTTGTGCCTTTTGGGGTGGAGACCATGGGTTCGTGGGGCGAGGATGCTAGGTCCTTTTTTAAGGACCTATCACCCCGTCTCGTGGAGTCCACGGGTGACCGGAGGGCTGGCAGTTACCTCGGTCAGCATATTAGTCTGGCCATTCAACGAGGTAACGCAGCCAGCGTTCTGGGCACCTTGCCTCGTTACAGTGATTTGGATGTTTTATTTGATTTGTAATTTTTAATTTTTATTTTTAAGTATTTATTGTATTAAATAAATTACAATTTGTCAAAAAAAAAAAAAAAAAAAAAAACAGAGAAATATCTTAATTAAAATAATAGTGTCTACTTGCCATGCTCGTGTAACGTATTAATAATAATTATATTTACTGACGTAAAGCGTAAGATGAACAGATGAGAGGACATTGTAATAGAATAGTTTGTAGTAGGCCATCATCGTGATCAACCGATAGATGTCCATTGTCCACTGCTGGATACAGGTCTCATGTAGGGAAATCCACGCGGCGCGGTCTTGCGCCTCTTGTATTCAGCGACACCCTGCGACTCCGCTCAATGTCGTCGGTCCGCCCACCGGTGATTCTGCCAACACCTCTCCATTCCAATACCTTGGAAGTTGGAACCCTGGCTGTCCCATTATTATGCAATTTCAGAAAATCCTCATTAATTACACCAAGGGTACCTACTCCGGAAATAGTTCCTCCAAATTTCAAATCCCTTGGATCACACTATCAGTCAGGAATGGCAGTGTTTCATAGATAAAGAACAATAACATAATCAATAGGTACTGAGTAAAAAATCAAAACACACATCAAGTAGGTAACATTACATAATTATCTATGTAGTTCAAATGAAGATCTAAAGAAAGATGAATCTGACCTCATGCATAGTCATTAGGCTCATCTCGGCCGTATATGGTCGGATTCTACGACGGAATGCGTCGATATCCAAGTTTGGCTTCCAAATGGCTTCAAATGGCGTGACTTGAGAATTTGTGATGATGCATGCGTTGGTCACACTTGGTCGCATTTATACGCGCATTGAATTTACTTAATTTGTTTACTTATTAAAAATAATTATACATTGCAAGGATTCTGTGGATAAAGAAACCCTCATTTTTTTCAAGCCGTCTCTATGTCGGTCCATCTGCCTATAATTATGTCACACCAATTTTATTTTAGTAAATTTATTGGTTCTTTGTCCTTGGTCCACTGCTAGGTCTATTGTAGGGACTTTAATACGCCGAAGTTTTGTGCCGCTTGTATTCAGCAGCTCAATTTGGTACTAATAGTTTATTATGTATACTACTAAAGATTAAAAACAGAATAACCTATCAATTTCGTATTTAGGTTATTCTGTTGTTCAATCATTAGTATCATTAGTACCTACCTACCTAAGAGAGCGTAGTATGCTTGACCAAACTAGTTGGCGCGTGCGAGCAGTATGTTTGCTATTTAGTATATTTATTTAGGTAATTGTCTGGTCCTTTCCTCCACCACCCGCGCGGTGTGGTTGAATCTTGGTCGCGCATCACGCCAAAACTACTGAATGAATTCAAATGAAACTTGGTACGATTTGAGTTTATACTCCGAGGTAGGACATAAGATACTTTTTATCTCGAAATTCAGCACGGTTCCTTTGGGAGAGGGGATGAAAGTTAAAACGTGTATTTAGCTGTAATTCATCAACGCGTTGTTAGATTTCACTCATTCTTTTTTTGTTAGAAAGGTAGTACTTTATAAAATACTAGCTGACCCCCGCGACTTCGTTCGCGTGTTTATAGGTTTTATGTAGGATCGGATCGGATCCCATAATGCTTTTATGTACCTAAACTAAATGTAGCCTAAGTTACTCCTTATAACATCACCTATCTGCTATTGAAAGTTCCGTCAAAATCGATCCAGCCGTTTCGGATATTAGCTGGAACAAATAGACAGATCGACAAACATAAATTTAAACGCACACCAGTTTAAAATAAGCCGTACGTTCAAAGATCCGGGTCCCAAGTTATTTGAACCCAATAAATGTCTGTCATTTCTGAACTAAAAAACCTATGACCTTGAAATATTTACGGGACAATACTTATAGTACTACCTTTCTAACAAAAAAGAATGAGTTAAATCGAACTACGCGTTAATGAATTACAGCTAAATACATGTTTTAACTTTCTTCCCCTCTCCCAAGGGAACCGTGTTGAATTTCGGGATAAAAAGTATCCTATGTCCTAACTCGGAGTATACACTCAAATCGTACCAAGTTTCATTTGAATCCGTTCTGTAGTTTCGCCATGATGCGCGGCCAAGGTACAGACAGACAGACAGACAGACAAAAATGAAAAAAAAAATGAAAAGTAAAGGCTTCAGTATCGATTATAGAGTGCCCTCCAATAAAAAATTTCAAAATATCTTCAATGTACAGAATTGGATCTGTTACAGTTTTATTATATTAATAGAAGATTGTCCCGTAAATATTTCAAGATCATAGGTTTTTTAGTTCAGAAATGACAGACATTTATTGGGTTCAAATAACTTGGGACCTGGATCTTTGAGCGTACGGCTTATTTTAAACTGGTATGCGTTTAAATTCATGTTTGTCGGTCTGTCTATTTGTTCCAACTAATCTCCGAAACGGCTGGATCGATTTTAACGGAACTTTCAATGGCAGATAGGTAATGTTATAAGGAGTAACTTGGGCTACATTTAGTTTAAGTACATAAAAGAATTATGGGATCCGATCCGATCCTATATAAAACCTATAAACACGCGAACGAAGGCGCGGGGGTCAGCTAGTAAAACATAATTACATAATATGATTCGAATTGATAGTCTTTCTCCTTTTTGAAGTCGTTCTATGAGAAAAATTGTTAAATATTTAATTAATTTGCCATGCCGATCAGATTCGGTTAAGTGTGACTAGTCCCTTTAATGAAGTTAGTCGGTAAATCGAGCTTACGCGCATCATGCCAAGTATGAAGTCTAGAGAAGCCAAAAGAATCAACTGTCGGTTCTTAATTGCAGATACATTATTAATGAAGAGGAATCTACTAATAAACATTTATTGTTTTTTGTCTATTTCTAAATCTGCCGGTTTAGGATATGCCGCTCCTTAGTTTACTTATAGTTCTATTTACAAATTCTTATTAGCTGTTTAATTTTTAATGTACGATTTCGTTGAGCAATTTATCAGATATCTCTATTGCTATTAATTTTTTGAAGCATAGGAACTTTTCGTATTTCTAAAAGATCTGTTATTTAAGTTGCCTCTGCCTGCCTCGTTGGTCTAACGGTTAGCATGTTCGACTGTAAATCACGAGGTTGTGTGTTTGATTCCCAAGTCGGGCCAACAATTCTTAAGTATCGGGTTTTTCTGTCAAGAAATTCATAGTGCCAGCCATCTTCACCTAAACATTTAGCTTTCGAATCTGGTGAATAAACGCCTCGAATAAAAGGGTTTGTTATATGCATTTATTGAATAATTTAGTAAGTAATTCGTTAAAAAATAATATTTTGTACATCGCGAGGCCTTTAGGTTATTTATCACCAAGCATCTTTAGAAGTGACCTAGGATTCAATTGCCTTACCTTAAATGATACGCAATCACGATCTAGACATTCCAGGCCTCTTGCTAGGAGCGTCACGAATCAAATCTTCACACAGTTGTTACATTGAAACACTTATGACTTTTATTTAATCATCTACAAGTTAGCCCTTGACTGCCATCTCACCTGATGGTAAGTGACGATGCAGTCTAAGGTGGAAGCGGGCTAACCTGCAAGAGGTATGGCAGTTTTTTAGGGTTCCGTACCCATAGGGTAAAAACGGAACCCTATTAATGTCACTCTGCTGTCTGTCTGTCTGTCCGGCGATCACAGGTCTCTAGCTCGTAGACGAAATGAGTTACAAACATGAAATTTCCGTATTTGGTGTAGAACGTTTACCTAAAATCAAATATTGAATTAGAAAGGACATGGCCGGAATTTGTATGGAGCTGTGCCCTTGGAAATTCGCTCGATTAATCGAAAAAAAACTTACTTAAATAAACATAAATGGATGTTAATTATTCATATGTGAAAATTGCTTTTAAAATAAACTAAAGTATATCGTGACAATTACATTTTTCCAGCGCAGGCGTGGAAAAAACACAAAAAATAAGAATGTTTACTGTTATTTGTTTTTGTTTTTATTTTCCTGTCATAATGCGTTTGCGTTTGGAAACACGTATAATAATAACGATATTTGTATTTAGCACAAGGTTAGACTGAATAATATTTAGTTATTTATGTTTTATATTATAAAACACCCAAACAAATACGACCTGTTAGAATAGTATAGCTAAAGCAAATATAAAAAATCAACGATTTCACGAGTATCGACACTCGACACCATTTATGCAGCCGCGCACGTTAACGTTAACGCAATAATCTTAAACCTATTCTATAACCTATGCGTGCGTGTATCCGAACGTCTAATTATTTTTATTTTTTAATCTATTCACGCTGTCGTGATGCATGGATTGATTGTTTATTTTTATCTGACCTGTGACTTACCTAGTGAATTACATATTACATACATTCGTGGATTCAACAAGCTACTGTTGTTACAGTGTTATCTTTTGTGCAGACTTAGTATTAAGTTGCCGTATACCACTGAATGTTTGTGTTGTATGGTACATTATGCTAAGCAGTTCGTTGAAGTAAATCGTTGGACCCCTTTTTTGAAACACTGTTGAAGTGTCTATTTGAACCTTATTCTGTGGATCTCAAAGAATGTTACGGTTACAGGTTACAAGATCCTGTGCCTAGTCACTGTGATGTAGGCATTACTGGTCCGTCAGCGTGAGCAGTTGCAAGAGCTGCTCTACTACTACTTTGAAGTTGAAGGAGCCCGGGGGATGATCTCACGTCAGGATAAGACATTTTGGCGGTTTTTGAATATAGAAGAACATTGTGAAGAAACCATTCTGCAATTTAATTACAGAACTACTGTTTTCATATCACTGTTGACAAGTTGTATTTGCCTTCTTTTTGTTAGTTGTCAAATAAATTATTTTTGTAATCATCTTCAAATGTTTTATTTCCTAACATTAGTATTGCCTATCCAATTGATTCAGTATGATTGGTTAAAGCCCGATTCGCACATATCAGTGAAGTACCTATCAGTGCCGCCGCTGGCGCAGTTCAGGCACAGTGAAAAATATGTCATTCTCTATGAACTCAGACTAAAACACTGCGTCGTCACTCGTCACTGATACGGACAGGTGTGAACGCGTTAATAGAAAATGTTTGAAAGAATATTTTTCACTACCGGCACCATATTATGTGCGAATCGCGCTCGAAATGAATGCTCGTCAGCTAAGAAAAACCCAGCTTTCATATATATTGAAAACAGTGGATATTTCTCCTGCGTGTGACCTTTTTATTATTGCTTTATTATTATTAAAAGTACTTAATTACAAGTTAAAAATAACAAGATAGCTACATATCGTTACGTTATAATTACGTTATCGAAGTGCTCTGAATCACCCTGCTGGTCTGCAGTAGACAGAATTTTGAAATTGGAAAATGATTATGAAAATAACAAAATAATTATTTTTGTTGATTGGCTTGTCTAAAAATCAGAATAATACGAAAATAATACAGCAGGGCGATTCAGAACACTTCGATAACGTAATTATCGATCGATTCGATAAGTTATCGTTAAGTTTTAGTCCCCAACACAGAGGCATCATTCCGAGGAGGTGCATTCTTGATGCGGCGCCGCAGCGGTGCAGGTACACGCTCTCGCCACCCGCTGATGTCGGAACGGCAGAAACTTCGTGATTCGAAAGTTCACCTGCATATGCAGTTTCCTCATCTGCGGAAGAAACAAAAAGTTCAAATTCCTATAGATCTTTCTAAGATTAATTATATAAGATATTATTATAACTTATTTCCCTAAAGGGAAAAAAAACTTATTTCCCTAAAGGGAAATAAGTTATGAAGGCATCTTTCACGTTTAAAAATAAATAAAAAATATGAATGATGATTGTTAGCTCCGCCGCGCCAACAACGATGAGCCCCTTCCTTTTGTGGTACCCAAGTATCGCATTCAGTATCAATTAAAGTTTAGTTCACTATCGTTATTACGTTTAATTATATATTTTATCGTTTACTAGCGGTCCGCCCGGCTTCACCCGTGGTACATAATATATTATAGCCTATAGCACTCAGGGATCACGTACATATCCAACGGTGAAAGAATTTTCGAAATCGATCCAGTAGTTGTGTGCTTTAAGCAACATTATCTTAACAAAGGTAGGAATTAAATGCCCTGCTTGATTATGACACTCCCTAAAAATGCAATGGCTAGAAGTATTTGGAGCACGTCTGTAACTAGGCAGGTAATTCACTAGTCCAATCCTTGGATGTGGTTGTGGTGGTGGTGGATGTGGTAGTGGATGTGGTTGTGGTGCTGGTGGTGCTGGTGGTGGTGGTGGTGGTCGTGGTGGTGGTGGTGGTCGTGGTGGTGGTGGTGGTCGTGGTGGTGGTGGTGGTCGTGGTGGTGGTGGTGGTGGTGGTGGTCGTGTTGGTGTTGATAATGGTAGTGGTTGTGGTGGTGGTGGTGGTCGTGGTGGTGGTGGTGGTCGTGTTGGTGTTGATGGTGGTAGTGGTTGTGGTGGTGGTGGTGGTCGTGTTGGTGTTGATGTTGGTAGTGGTTGTGGTGGTGGTGGTGGTCGTGGTGGTGGTGGTGGTCGTGTTGGTGTTGACTGTTGATGGTGGTAGTGGTTGTGGTGGTGGTGGTGGTCGTGTTGGTGTTGATGTTGGTAGTGGTTGTGGTGGTGGTGGTGGTGGTGGTGGTGGTGGTGGTGGTGGCTCACGGTCCTCAGTAGATGCAGGTTCCTCTAGTTCTTCAACCTGTCTGTGTATATTTTGTACTAAGTGCCGATTAGCTCGCCTCCAACAGGGTTGACATGCATACAGGTTTGTCCTCCTATCCTGTAACAATTTTTTGACATTTTAAATGGAATAATTGGTAGAAATGTTATGTATGTATGTGTTTAGTATAATGATAGTATTATCGTCATTGTTATTAATTATATTTTTTATTATGTATTAATGTATTAATCACTACATAGTATAAAACAAAGTCGCTTTCTCTGTCCCTATGTCCCTATGTATGCTTAAATCTTTAAAACTACGCAACGGATTTTGATGCGGTTTTTTTTAATAGATAGAGTGATTCAAGAGGAAGGTTTATAAGCAGAAAAATTGGACCCGGTAGGTGGCGCTAATAGCGGGCAGGACGACGTCTGCCGGGTCCGCTAGTATATAATATATGTATTAATTATATGTATTTATCATTCTCCTATAAATGTTTCGACCATTGTACATTGCCATCAGATATCTCTTGCAACTTTACCATGGGATGAGTTGACTGCCACTCTATTTATAGTCCACCACCACCACTACCACCACCACTACAGCCTTTTTACATCCCACTGCTGGGCACAGACCTCCTCTCTCACAGGAGAGAGGAATTTAGAGCTAAAACCTGCCATGCTGCTTCAATGCGGATTGGCGGGCGGGCTTTAATGACTATTGTCACATGAGAGCATCGACGTTATATCCCATAGACTCCTCATGTTTATTTTAATTCTATTGAAACAATTCTGGCAACTAGCTGAAGTATGAAGGCGCGGGGAATCGCGTTCTGATTGGCCCGACCAAGGTCCGTACTTACCTAGGTTGCGAAAAGTACACGGACTAGGGATGGGACACGTTTGATTAAAACACGATAAGTAGATACTTACCTACCAAACATATTGTATGAATGTTATTTTATATTTTGTATTACAGATTGCTATATTGTCCCTACCTCTACATCTACCTACCTCTACCTACCTACCTAGAGGTAGGGGTAGAGGTAGGGGTAGGGGTAGAGGTAGGGGTAGAGGTAGGGGTAGAGGTAGAGGTAGAGGTAGAGAGGAGAGGGTTGTCAGTCACTGTCAGTCATTCAGTCAGTCACTGTCAGTCACTGTAAGTCAGTCAGTCACTGTCAGTCACTGTCAGTCAGTCAGCCAGTCAGTCACTGTCAGTCAGTCAGTCAGTCACTGTCAGTCATTGTCAGTCACTGTCAGTCAGACAGTCAGTCAGTCAGTCAGTCACTGTCATTCATTGTCAGTCAGTCACTGTCAGTCACTGTCAGTCAGTCAGTCAGTCACTGTCATTCATTGTCAGTCAGTCACTGTCAGTCACTGTCAGTCAGTCAGTCATTGTCAGTTACTGTCAGTCACTGTCAGTCACAGTCAGTCATTGTCAGTCACTGTCAGTCACTGTCAGTCACTGTCAGTCATTGTCAGTCACTGTCAGTCATTGTCAGTCAGTCAGTCATTGTCAGTCACTGTCAGTCACTGTCAGTAATTGTCAGTCAGTCACTGTCAGTCATTGTCAGTTACTGTCAGTCACAGTCAGTCACTGTCAGTCACAGTCAGTCATTGTCAGTCACTGTCAGTCATTCAGTCAGTCACTGTCAGTCACTGTCAGTCATTGCCAGTCACTGTCAGTCATTGTCAGTCACTGTCAGCCATTGTCAGTCACTGTCATTCGTTGTCAGTCACTGTCAGTCATTGTCAGTCACTGTCAGTCACTGTCAGTCAGTCACCGTCAATCACTGTCAGTCATTGTCAGTCATTGTCAGTCATTGTCAGCCAGTCGGTCACTGTCAGTCATTGTCAGTCAGTCACTATCAGTCATTGTCAGTTACTGTCAGTCACTGTCAGTCACAGTCAGTCATTGTCAGTCACTGTCAGTCACTGTCAGTCATTGTCAGTCACTGTCAGTCACTGTCAGTCACTGTCAGTCACTGTCAGTCACTGTCAGTAATTGTCAGTCGTTCACTGTCAGTCATTGTCAGTCACTGTCAGTCATTCTGTCAGTCACTGTCAGTCACTGTCAGTCATTGTCAGTCACTGTTAGTCATTGTCAGTCACTGTCAGTCAGTCAGTCACTGTCATTCATTGTCAGTCAGTCACCGTCAATCACTGTCAGTCATTGTCAGCCAGTCAGTCACTGTCAGTCATTGTCAGTTACTGTCAGTCACTGTCAGTCACAGGCAGTCATTGTCAGTCACTGTCAGTCATTGTCAGTCACTGTCAGTCATTGTCAGTCACTGTCAGTCATTGTCAGTCACTGTCAGTCATTGTCAGTCACTGTTAGTCATTGTCAGTCACTGTCAGTCAGTCAGTCAGTCAGTCACTGTCATTCATTGTCAGTCAGTCACCGTCAATCACTGTCAGTCATTGTCAGCCAGTCAGTCACTGTCAGTCATTGTCAGTTACTGTCAGTCACTGTCAGTCACAGGCAGTCATTGTCAGTCACTGTCAGTCATTGTCAGTCACTGTCAGTCATTGTCAGTCACTGTCAGTCATTGTCAGTCACTGTCAGTCATTGTCAGTCACTGTCAGTCACTGTCAGTCATTGTCAGTCACTGTCAGTAATTGTCAGTCAGTCACTGTCAGTCATTGTCAGTCACTGTCAGTCATTCTGTCAGTCACTGTCAGTCACTGTCAGTCATTGTCAGTCACTGTTAGTCATTGTCAGTCACTGTCAGTCAGTCAGTCAGTCACTGTCATTCATTGTCAGTCAGTCACCGTCAATCACTGTCAGTCATTGTCAGCCAGTCAGTCACTGTCAGTCATTGTCAGTTACTGTCAGTCACTGTCAGTCACAGGCAGTCATTTCAGTCACTGTCAGTCACTGTCAGTCATTGTCAGTCACTGTCAGTCACTGTCAGTCATTGTCAGTCACTGTCAGTCATTGTCAGTCACTGTCAGTCACTGTCAGTCATTGTCAGTCACTGTCAGTAATTGTCAGTCAGTCATTGTCAGTCACTGTCAGTCATTCAGTCAGTCACTGTCTGTCACTGTCAGTCAGTCACTGTTAGTCATTGTCAGTCACTGTCAGTCAGTCGGTCAGTCAGTCAGTCAGTCACTGTCATTCAGTCAGTCACTGTCAGTCAACCAGTCAGTCAGTCAGTCACTGTCAGTCAGTCAGTCAGTCAGTCAGTCAGTCAGTCACTGTCAGTCAGTCAGTCAGTCAGTCAGTCACTGCCCAACGACGTGATGCGATTGTCGCGCGAATGCCTATTAGGACACCTATTCGAGATCAGTATGTTTGATCGCGAGTTCGTACGAGTAAAATTCGCGCGAACTTGCGATGATCGCGCATTCGCGTTGTATTAGGACAACGTCTAAGAAAAAAACAATTCTTTCTACAGCTTTATTATGTTCATACTATCGACAATAGAATAGAATTGATGTTGAACATCACTATCGTTCAGAAGGTAACTAATGAAACGAGATAAATACTTACGCGGCGAGTATGAATAAAAGAGATGCGGCGATAACGCGAGTAGATTTCAAGCTCCTCCTACTCTGAACATGACCAACATAAGATGAACCCCGCTATAAATTATTTTATTTATGATTATTTTGGTAAAATTAGTTTTACTGACTTATCGATGAAATGTTATGCTACCTTTCTTTACCTCGATGTTGGAGTACTTTTACCACACCATCTTACAGAACAGGAAGGCATCGTTGTATTTTTTGTCACTATATTTCATTCGCCAAAGCGGTTTACGGCGCTCAGAACTGGTCGATACTAATTCGGAATTTTCGAGCAGCCACTTATATAATACGAAAAAAACTCAACTGTTACCTGAAATCGCGTGCCTGTTTCTATCTGTCTATGGGATATAACGTCGATGCATGAGAGTGATAATAACTGAGACCGACTGCTGAATGTGCTCTCCAAGGCATGGGGGTGAAACATCGCCAACTACCAACTCTGGGCTGGCATGGCACTGAGAATTCCTTGACAGAAAAAAAAATATTTTCCCGGGAATTGAACCCAGAACCTCGTGATCTATATAGTATACTAGCGGACCCGGCAGACGTCGTCCTGCCCGCTATTAGCGCCACCTACCGGGTCCAATTTTTCTACTTATAAACCTTCCTCGTGAATCACTCTATCTATTAAAAAAAACCGCATCAAAATCCGTTGCGTAGTTTTAAAGATTTAAGCATACATAGGGATATAGGGACAGAGAAAGCGACTTTGTTTTATACTATGTAGTGATATATATAGTAGTCTTTAGTAATTGGTGATAGCCTAGGTGTTAAGACGTCAGCTTCTCTTTCAGGGAGACCAAGTTCATCTCCGGTACTCCGGTACTCAACTTTTCCAATTTATGTATGTTTTAAGCAATTAAATATCACTTGCTCTAACGGTGAAGGAAAACATATGCATGCCTATTCTCCATAATGTTCTCAATGCCATGTGAAATCTACCAACTCGCAGTTCGTCAGTGAGGTGGACTACAGCCTAAACTCTTCTCATTCTGAGAGGAGACCCGTGCCTTGTAATGGGCTGGTAATGGGTTGATAATAATGGTGATGATGATCTGAGTTAAAAGAGTTTGTTTATTTTTATTTGGTTTATGAGATAACTAGGCACAAATCCATATCAACAAAGTAAGCGTCTATAAAGGCATTTAGCGTTCATGTTTATAAAGTAACTATGGCATTTTCAGATCCAGACGATTTGCTACTATGTCATTCAACGCTTATGTCTATTTAGTAACTATGGCACTTTTAAATCTAGACTATTTGCTACTACAATATTTTGAATTACATTTTAAGATCCAGACGTTTTGCTTTTAGGGCATTTAGCGTTCATGTCTATTTAGTAAATATGGCATTCAAATATCAAGACTTTATGGCGATATTGTCATTTTGCAATGCGGATGTTCTGATAGCCACCGGTCTGCCGGGATAAATGAGACAGCAGCTTTACTCTTCAATTAAAAGTATTTTACACCACAATGCGACTAATACTTTAAAGCAACCAGGGAGAATAGTAGACCTAAACTAGTTTAACACTAGTAAACACTAACCTGACTGTGGGTATTCCATGATAAGAAAATATCTATTAACGGACTGTTTTCTTCAAGGGTGTGGTGTGGCACTGGGTAACGCCTCCCTCTAACTGAGCATCCACAACCAACACACACCATTGGGTAGCCCAGTACTCTGCTATGTGTACCTTCTTCCAAGCATTGATTTAACAAAACATAACATGCTTTGCAAACCAGTCCTTCTGGAGGAAGCTGAAAAACATGACATATTGTACTCAGTATAGTAATAGAGATCTACTAAGTATATTACTAGTGGATCCGGCAGACTTCGTTCTGCCCACTGACAAACACACGCACAGAAGATTTAATACGTACTGTATGAGACGTACGGGTGACAGTTTACCGTATCGACGGGATGACAATTAAATGTTTGACAGTTACGATACCCGTGAACATGTTTTCGTGAATTTTTTAATGTTTTTAATAGTTATTTTGCTATTCGGGACGGTCCCAAATACCATGAAAATCGCTCCAGCCGTTCTCGAGTTAAAAGTGTTCGAACTAACTAACACGACTGTTTTATATATATAGATTAAGATTATTATTGTGCTGACTGCAGACACTCTTTTCAAAACTTTTTAGGGAATATAATCGACTGTTTAAAATGGCAGTTATAGTTAGTAAAGAAAATAATTAGCACATACATACCTGTTGGATAGATAACCATTCACTCAATAGAACTTGTAAAGGCGTTGCTAGACTTGTTACATTAAGCCTTCGCATTCGAATAGTCGCCACGCTACAATTCAAACATCTAGACATTTTGATCGTCAAGATTACAAACAAGTACAATTACAATAAAAAATAAATGCTTTGCAAATGAAAACGACAGCGTGAATAGATTAAAAATAATTAGATGTTCGGATACACGCACCCTTGAATAGGTTTAAGATTATTGCGTTAACGTTAACGTGCGCGGCTGCATAAATGGTGTCGAGTGTCGATACTCGTGAAATCGTTGATTTTTTATATTTGCTTTAGCTATACTATTCTAACAGGTCGTATTTGTTTGGGTGTTTTATAATATAAAACATAAATAACTAAATATTATTCAGTCTAACCTTGTGCTAAATACAAATATCGTTATTATTATACGTGTTTCCAAACGCAAACGCATTATGACAGGAAAATAAAAACAAAAACAAATAGGTAACAGTAAACATTCTTATTTTTTGTGTTTTTTCCACGCCTGCGCTGGAAAAATGTAATTGTCGCGATACACTTTAGTTTATTTTAAAAGCAATTTTCACATATGAATAATTAACCGCCATTAATGTTTATTTAAGTAAGTTTTTTTTCGACTAATCAGGGCAAATTCCGGCCATGTCCTTTAATTAAACTATTTTTCAGGAGGCTCCCATACCTACATGAAAAAGGAGCCGGTCGAAAAAGAAAATTTTTCTTACCCTAGCTTGTGGGGTATACCGGGTATATCATTGTTTAGAGCTCATAGATTAGAGTAGGAATATATATTTTTTTAATTTTTTGCTTAAAAAATAAGGAAATGGGGCCTTGTTAGTTTAGACCATTTTTGTGACGGGGGCTATCTCAAAAATTAAACTAGTTAGGAATATGATATTTCGTATGCTCTATTTGAACAACAAATACTGCAAACAACGATTCATAAAATAGTTTATAAGCTGTGACCAAAATAAATTAACATTTTTTTTGGGTTTTCTTTCACGGTTTGTTGCGATGTCTACCTCGGAAGTTAAATATTTTTTACACCCAAAATATTATGTAGTTCACAATTATGTACGGAACCCTAGAAGAGCGAGGCCCGACTCGCACATGGCCAATTTTATTAAACCCCTAATCGATTTCTACGCGGCATCGTACCGGAACGCTAAATCGCTTGGCGGCATCTCTTTGCCGGTAGGGTAGTATAGTCTGTTCATTTTCTTAGTGTCGCTCTTTGTGTCTAGCCGCCTCCGACGCGCGGTGTTTTATCAAAGACGCCGCCGCGACTTCAAAGCATGCCGCGCGCGGTGTACAGGCACAAGGGGTTATACCGTTTTATACCTACTCATATTTTTTTATTAAAATTCTCTTTCCTTTTTCTATTTTTTTATATTCGTATTTTATTACAATATACTTATTACTACAATATACTATATTGACAACTTGTGCAACAAAATCAATAAATTTGTCTTTGCTTTACGTAGAATATCTAAAATTGCTGACCGAAGCACGGCTCTTTCGGCATATCATGGCTATGTTGTTTCCAATATTCTGTACGGAGTTTTAATTTGGGGTAATGCTTCCGAAATGAATAGTCTTTTTAATTCAGAAAAAGTGTATCCGGGCAATTTGTAACAAAGATCCAATGCAATCATGTAAGCCACTTTTTAAAACGCTGAAATTATTAACATTACCATGTATATATATATCTACGAAGTGGCGTGTTTCGTAAAGAAATTCAAAAATGAATATTTTCAAACACGTCAAAATGTTGTATCATTTAATGCCAGATATCCGAACAAAATTTACTATCCACAATGTAAAACTGCTCTGAGCTCAAAAAGTTGTTTTTATATGATGATTAAAATTTATAATAAGCTACCCTCTATAATAAAAGATTTACCATTTACAAGATTTAAAACAAAACTGCATCTTCAGCTCTGTAAAAGAGTTCCTTAATGAATAAATTAAAATTCTTATAAAAATTGTATAACTTCTGTAGCATAAGAATTAGACTAATTTTGTATGTTATTCACAACTGTAAAATCTAATTATTGCACGCCATTATAATTATGGCTGATTGTAACATGCCAACACAAAACTTTGTAACACCTACCATGTACATACTTACAATCATGCAATAAAATCTATTTATTCTATTCTATTCTATTCTATTCTATAACCATAAACATAAAATATAATATTATCATGAACATGGGTCTTCTCTCAAAATGAGAAGGATTTTAACCATAATCTACCACGCTGGCCATGTGTGGATTGGCAGACTATTCGGAGATTCTGTTAGAATAGAAAAAAAATTACAAACAGAAAAAAAAATAATAAAAATAAAAGCAGAATAGTAAGAGCACCTGCGCCTGTACCGACACTATGTTACTGAACGGACTATAACTAGCCACGGCTGGTACCTCTTACCAGAAAATCATTTTTTATTATTTTTATTTTGACCACAGAATTCAGAAAGGTATAGTAGTGAAGGTGCGTGAGCGTTCGCTGCGCTGATGTTGATCTTCTTCTTCTCAGTCATTTTCTTTATTGCTGAAGTTCGCGTCTAGTATTAGATGTTTAGGTAAATCACATTTAATTGTGGGGCTTGGCATCCAAATCTTTGACGGGGATTCTTAGCACCCCCTGCCTCGTCATTATAATCATCATCATGATCAACCCATTACCGGCTCACTACAGAGCACGGGTCTCCTCTCAGAGTGAGAAGGGTTTTGGCCATAGTCTACCACGCTGGCCAAGCGGATTGGCAGACTTCACACACCTTTGAGAACGTTATGGAGAACTCGCAGGCATGCAGGTTTCCTCACGATGTTTTCCTTCACCGTTAAAGGGATATTTAATTGCTTAAAACGCATACAACTCCGAAAAGTTAGAGGTGCGTCCCGGGGATCGAACTCGGTCCCCCCAAAAAGGTAAGCCGAAGTCTTTTTTTTTTATTCAACTACAAAGTTGACTGCAATCTCACCTGATGGTAAGTGATGATGCAGTCTAAGATGAAAGCGGGCTAACTTGGAAGAGGTATGCATACCCCTGATCGGTTTCTACACGGCATCGTACCGGAACGCTAAATCGCTTGGCGGCAAGGCTTTGCCGGTACGGTGGTAACCAGCCACGGCTAAAGCCTCCCACAAGACCAGACTAGAGACAATTTAGAAATTAGAAAATCCCAAATTGCCCCTGCCGGGAATCGAATCCGGGACTTCCCACTTATAAGACCACAGCACTCATCACTGCGCCAGGGAGGTCGTCTTAGTCACTGTAGGCTATCACCGCTTACTCACTGCTCCGCCTTTACCATAACCGCTGCCACAGCGAGGAGCGGGACCGCCGGGGACTGAGAGCCTTGACTGTATTTGGTCTTCCACTACAAGGTTTTGCCCAAAGAATGACCACGCTGGGCAGGCGTGTTGCTCATCGCAGGACTAAACTGCTCGCATCGATGTCGCTGCTGCCCGACACCGGCCTGTGCCATTTATTCAGTCTAGCTAATTCGGAATGGTTTTACCGCCATCTGTCGGTCGTCAGAGCCTAGTTTGTAGACGCAGGGGACACCGCGGGCAGGTGAGATAGACTTTTGAAGCGCTAGATGGAGGTGCGCTCTCTTACCCCCTTATAAATACTGAAATACGTACTGAGTACGTGCTGTTATCTGTCACGAAAAGTGCTACTTTTTAGGTGACTCATCAAAGTATGGATGAAGACTTTTTACTGGCCCTTAAAGCTGTTTTTGTGAACATTGTGCGGGAACCGAACAGTTCCGTATATCGCAAAACTGTTGAAAAGGTCAAATCGAATATTCTTTACATTAAAGCTTTCCACAGACTATACATACCACATACATACCTACCCATTCTTTGAGTAATACTTAAGACATTTTAGCTTCCCTCTTTGTTAGCTTACGTACCTACCTACTAAACTACTAAACTCTGATTTTAAGTTTTCAAACAATGATAAACCATTATCTTACCTTACCTTAACCCTAAGTAAGTATTTCTACTTAGGTATAATAGGCACAGCTCGACACCTCCCGCTGACTTTACTTACAATGTAATAATGTTCCTAGTTTAACAAAGTTGTGAGTGAAGATAGCATGCCGGAGGTGCAAAACCATTCTATTAGCATTTGAATGCAATTTATAATATATAATATAACCAATAATGATAAATTTTTAAACTTACAAACTCACTAAAAATTTATATTAAGTAGGTACCTACCTATAAAGAGGTTTGTAAGTTGCCTAAGCTAAACTTCATCGTTTAATTGATTAGTGCCGGCACCATTAATTAAATTATTTTAACAAGAAACAAATAAGACATGATGATACATGCATTATGCTTTATATTATGTATTTTATTGAGAACATAATACATTGTTACTGGCTCGGAGATTCGGTCGCATAGTTCGAAGAACCGGTAGACGTTGGGATCCCAAGATGCTGGAATGGGCGATCTTACTCCTAACAATATAGTGTCGGCAGACCCATTCTCCCCTCTAAGTGGAAGGATGACATCAGACGAGTTAAATGGAGCCTCTGAATACAAGCGGTGCAAGACCGCGGCGTGTGGTAGTTGCTACAAGAGACTATACCGACATAAATAGGTCATTAAACAGTAAAATTTCGACCTATTACACCGATGGATACCTATAAATATAATCATACCTAACGCCATATTTTTCACACGTTTATTTGAGCCATTGCACAGTATAGACGGGCTGCAGCAAAACGCACTGGCGATCTATTAGAGTCTATAGTGTGCGATGGCTCATATCAGCCCGCCCTATTTTGCGCGATCGTTAGGCTCTGTTAGGTCCATGACATCACTATTGTTTCAACTGAAAAACAAATACCATGCAATCAACGACACTACTTATTAATTATGCAAATAATACGGTACACAAACTTGATACATGAGTTATCTATAATAATAGGTTACCATGACTTCACAAATGATCCAATATCTTAGAGAACATAATATTACACAACAATATTAACTACAAAATTAAACTCAAACAAAAGCTTTCACAAACTTACTTTTATTCATCGATCTTTTATTTAAACTAAAAAAGACTGTCCCTATCTAAAGACCGAAGAACTGACAAAACTTAAAACCACCAAATATTCTCAACAATTTTGTAGTTTGCACAGCATTTTCAAGGACGAATACGTTACGAGTTTCTACGTGACCCACCTCATCTTCTACTTCCTCACGTACTCTCACGATTTGCCAAAACCGACTACAAAGACTTATTTGTATCCAAAAAAAGATTGCAAAACTTAAGAAACGATTTATAATTTCGGCTAACCTTAAAGCTGGGTACTCATTATGCGAATTGTAGTAACCATTTCAGTTCAACATTAACAAGTTTCTGCCTCGTTAGTCTAGCGGCTAGCTAGTACGGCTGCGGACTATGAGGTCATGGGTTTGAGTCCCTGATCGGGACAAAAAAGGCAAGTTTTTAGGTTTTTCTATCATAAAATTCCCAGTAGCAGCCTGCAGTTGGAAAATTGACAGTGTTAGCTACACCCTCGTGCCTCGGAGAGCACCTAAAACCGTAAATCTGATCTCTCTCTGGTCGTGTCGAAATATGAGAGTGAGTGCATCTGTGTTTGCGCACACACTTGTAGGTATACTCTCCTCCGCAGCTGGATAGTCTCTGTTAGTAGACCGCGGTAGCCAAAATTCGGTGGGAAAGACATACACTGCTGCGGTAATAACAAAGTAGAAGTATAAACAGGTAGAAATAACGGATCGTAATTATTTTTAACGATCAATAAACAAGTACCTCTGAAGAGGCTTAATTTGGCTGTAATTTAGTTACCTGCCGCACTCAGAGTTGTTAAAGTTAAAGAAATCGGCTGTATTTACTTAGCGTTACTTCGATAATACACCCAAGAGACAGATTATTTAAAAATTAAATGATAATTAGTTAATGACTCATTAGACATATTTTAATGAAAGTCTCTGAGTGTGGTAGTTAGCCTTATAGTTACAGCTTGAATATAGTGAGTACCCAGATTAATGTTCACCTAATCACGATTATCACGAACAAAGCGCTGATAGGAACTAAGACGGCTTTCATAATAATTATAAAACGATTCTCGACTTATATTGTTCTTGGATCAATTAATGGACTAGCCTTGAATTTAATACTTTCTACGAGAAGAGAAGTCGGAAGTAAACTTTGTCGACTAATTACTGAACTATACATGTCAACCTTAAATTTTAAATACTTAAGTACCTAGGTGAAAAAGTGTGTCACACACAACGCAACGCAACTGGTGAAATTTTGGGATCATTTAAGGTTTTGAATGACTTTAGTTAAGAATTGGGTCCCATTGGTCTTCAGGATCAGTTTAAATATGTTTTTCAGCCTCGTCACTTATAGAGAGTAAATTAAATATTTAAACTAGGTACCTAGCATCCTGTCATCCACAGTGAGAGTTCAATAGAGCTGAGTTTCGGCGACAACTTTGTTGCTTCATCATGAGACCCTGGTCACTGTCAATAAGTCAAATATGTAAGTACTCATCGGGACCGAATCAATGAGCTCAAAACACTATACATCTGCTAGAAGTTGTCGAAGAGTTTGATAGTCCGCAGGCTGTCCCGGTCGCAGCATCAGGTCGTGGTTACCATATTATTATATTTTTTCCAATAAATTATCTTATCTTATTATTGCAGTGTCATCTGGTATACTGCATGTCCACCAAACGAGTAGATTAGATAAGTGGAGGCAATAATATGAATATCAATATGACAAGACACATAGCCGAAACCGATACGGGCACGGGTACGAAACCGATAAGAACCGATAGACGATGGGGTCCCAAGGTGCTCGAGTGGCGACAGGCTCGCAGCAAGAAAAGCAGCGTTAGAAGACTTCCCACTAGGGAGACGGATGATCTCGGATGTGTCGCTGACAGCTACTGGAAACAGGCGGCACAGATCGCGTTCTACGGTGGTCCTTGTAAGTGACTTACTCGTATGTCCAGCTGTTGAAGTTTATCACTTGAGTTGAGGACCACTAAATAATTATATCAATTAGGTATATCATTATCATCAACCCATTACCAGCCCACTGTAGTGGGCTAATGTAGGGTCTTTCAGAATAAGAAGGGTCAGTCTAAACCCTTCTCACATTACATAGTATACATTACGTAGTATACCTACTTGTAATATTGGTTGACATTCAAAAATTAAACAGTGTAACTAACTTTGCAACAAGGCTGTCGTAGTTACACGAACAAAGTCATAAGTAGAGTCTAGTCAAGGATACGTCTTGTTGTCTTCGGCACAGAACATTACGTCAGGCCACGTGCGAGATGCTCGGGATTAGGATCTGATCATCTGGTATATAATAGGTCAATTGTCTCAAGAAACACACAGTTTAGTGCGAGCTTCAGTTTTGGTTGTACCTACATACATCACCCTTAAAAATGAAATTGGTAATACTTTAAAATTTTATATAATTAATAAGTAAAACAATGAAATAAGCTACGTAGATCGACCTTATTGATCTTAAATATCGTTTAATAAGACTGCTCAGTTGGAAAATTTTATTCATTTAAGATTTAAGATTAGTCATAAAGTATTGAACCTCGCTTAATCTATGTAATTGAACCAATAATGGTTTTTGTACATGCACATGAAAATAATTTTAAAAACAATTTACACAAATAGTAAAACCATAAGCTCATAATAATAATTATTTGAACGATACAATAGTAACCTAGTTTATACGCTCTTATTTTCGGAACGACTGAATCGATTTCGACGCGACTTTCACAGGCAGATGGAAGATTATACAGGGAGTGATCTATCTATCTATATGCATCTACTAGGCTACTTTTCATCACGGGAAAAAACTAACATCATTTACAAAATTTACTTACAGTTGATCGTTGCCGCCGTAATTGCTGTCGCCTCAGCAGCTCGCCTCGAATACCTGGAACGTGGTTACCTTCCTCCGAACAACAGCAACCTTGGCACCAATGGATTTGGCTCCAACCCTGGCAACTTTGGCAATGGTTTTAATACTGCGAGCAATGGCTTGGGCACTGGCAGCACTCAGACCAATGGCTTTGGTACCAGTGGACTAAATTCTAACGGTTTTGGATTAACTGGCCAAACCTCAACTTCTTTTGGTTCCAATGGAATTGGTAGCTCCCAAGGCACTAATGGTTTTGGTTCCAATGGAATTGGTGGCTCCCAAGGCACTAGTGGTTTTGGTTCCAACGGAGGAAACAATGGATTTGCTGGAGCTACTTCCAACCAGTATCTTCCTCCTGACCAAACCTCATCTTTTGGAAATGGTTTCACCTTTGGAGGATCCTCGATCAAGCGTGAGTATTCATTTTACTACATTCAAAAAGTCAAGTGTTTATATTTTTGTTCTCTGATCAAGAAATTTTGGGGTTCATCGAGTTTGTCATTGACTACCAATAAGCGCCCACTGGTGGATATAGGTCTCTTGTAGGAACTTCCACATGCCTCGATTTTGTGACGATTATATCCAACATTTCTTTATGAACAGTGCATGTTATGTACTAGTGATGATATATGATTCCGACACAGTCACTATGGGCCTCGTAAAAAAGCTCGAGTCAATCAGCGGGCGATGGACAGAAATATACTCGTAGTATCTCTACATTTTTTTAAAATTCATCTACAAGTTTCCCCTTGGCTTCGATTTTACCTGCAAATGACGATTGATAACTGACGATACAGTCTAAGATGGAAGCAGGCTAACCTGAAAAAGTTATGGCAGTTTTTATTAAAATCACACCTTTGTTCGGTTTATACGCGACATTTTACCGGAAAGCTACATCGCTTGGTGGTATGGCTGCGTCAGACCAGACGGAAGTCAATTTGGAAATTATAAATTCCCAAATTGCCCCTGCCGGGAATCTGACCCATGATCTCCCACGTATAGGAAGTTTAATAACCTGGCTGAGTTTGCTGTGGGCTCTTCTCAGACCAGGGCGCGTTTGAAACCTTCGTAGTTTTAATTTTAAATTTTCTTAGTAATTATCACCATTACCTCACTTTCATGTACTTTATATTACACGTTCAAGAAGTGTTAAGTGTACCTACTTTCAGTAAATGAATTTTGAATTTAAATTTGAATTTATGACTACAACGCTCACCACTGCATCAGGAAGGTCGTCATGTAGTAGGTATTGGTATTACTTACTTAATGAAAAATATTTTTTTCACAGCTGTATGTGCCTCTTGTGGTCAATCCGGCTTCTCTCAACAATACAATCAACTGCCCTCATCAGTGCCTGGCACCAGCTACGGGGTACCGCAGTTGGGCTCTTCTCTTACTTCTGGAACAAACTTCGCATCATCACCCGGAGCAGTTGGTTCTACGTTCGGATCTTCCGCACCTTCTGATTCTAACTCCGGCCTTGCTTTCGGTTCTTCAAACGGTAATTTTGGATCCAGTTCCTTTGGAGCTCAAGGATCTTTAGGATCTCAAGATTCTGCTAATCGTCAGTATTTGGCGCCCAGACCGTCATCCTCGAACCCTCCCCAACAGCCTTTCGATGAAAAATACGGCTATATCTATTAGAAAAAAATTAATGTGTTATTTCTTTTTTAAACAGAGTATGTGTTCCGTTCCGATACTGTAACAATTAATTAATTAAAATAAATATTTTTTTCTTTTATTTTCCGTAATGGTTTTGTTTTATTTTTAAATCGACGCATAACTCTATTCTAGTAGTACTTATTCTATAGTGCCTATTACATAAATTATTCTATTATTCTAGACTTTACACAAAATAAATTATACACCTGAATCTTCCTCGTGAATTAATCTCTCTATTGTTGAAAACTACATGAAAATCCGTTCGGTACTTTTTGAGTTTATTGCGAACAGACAGACAGACGCACCGTTAGTTGCTTTATAATATGTAGTGATAATATAAGATAGTTTTACTCTTGATTATACAATTATTCAGTATTCTATTTCACCTGATCTTGTGCTCAGAGCAATGATGTCTATAGTTGAAATAAAATCTACTTACTGAGTTCTTTAGCACACTTTCTCGAAGATCCGCCCCAAAGCCAAGTGAAACCGCCACTAGATACCTACTGGTCCGTTGTTTATCAAGCAAAGCAGGAGTGAAACCACCACTAGATACCTACTGGTCCGTTGTTTATCAAGCAAAGCAGGAGTGAAACCACCACTAGATACCTACTGGTCCGTTGTTTATCAAGCAAAGCAGGAGTGAAACCACCACTAGATACCTACTGGTCCGTTGTTTATCAAGCAAAGCAGGAGTGAAACCACCACTAGATACCTACTGGTCCGTTGTTTATCAAGCAAAGCAGGAGTGAAACCACCACTAGATACCTACTGGTCCGTTGTTTATCAAGCAAAGCAGGAGTGAAACCACCACTAGATACCTACTGGTCCGTTGTTTATCAAGCAAAGCAGGAGTGAAACCACCACTAGATACCTACTGGTCCGTTGTTTATCAAGCAAAGCAGGAGTGAAACCACCACTAGATACCTACTGGTCCGTTGTTTATCAAGCAAAGCAGGAGTGAAACCACCACTAGATACCTACTGGTCCGTTGTTTATCAAGCAAAGCAGGAGTGAAACCACCACTAGATACCTACTGGTCCGTTGTTTATCAAGCAAAGCAGGAGTGAAACCACCACTAGATACCTACTGGTCCGTTGTTTATCAAGCAAAGCAGGAGTGAAACCACCACTAGATACCTACTGGTCCGTTGTTTATCAAGCAAAGCAGGAGTGAAACCACCACTAGATACCTACTGGTCCGTTGTTTATCAAGCAAAGCAGGAGTGAAACCACCACTAGATACCTACTGGTCCGTTGTTTATCAAGCAAAGCAGGAGTGAAACCACCACTAGATACCTACTGGTCCGTTGTTTATCAAGCAAAGCAGGAGTGAAACCACCACTAGATACCTACTGGTCCGTTGTTTATCAAGCAAAGCAGGAGTGAAACCACCACTAGATACCTACTGGTCCGTTGTTTATCAAGCAAAGCAGGAGTGAAACCACCACTAGATACCTACTGGTCCGTTGTTTATCAAGCAAAGCAGGAGTGAAACCACCACTAGATACCTACTGGTCCGTTGTTTATCAAGCAAAGCAGGAGTGAAACCACCACTAGATACCTACTGGTCCGTTGTTTATCAAGCAAAGCAGGAGTGAAACCACCTATTCTCAAGGAGAATTTTGACTATGGGACTCTTTCCCACGCGAATCCGATGATGTTGCGGCTATATTATGGTTAATGTTAATGCCCAAATATGCCTTAAACTACGCTATAATTATCGCCGGTAAAAAATGCGTGAACTGAGTGGCAACATATACGATTTTAATCCAAATGTCTACGGTGGTATACGGCATTGTCATTTCCCGTTAATCGTGGCTCCACCTACGGTTAACGGCCGTATATATGCTCTATAGGCCCGTATATGCCCGTATATAATATGGCCGCTACATGAGATAGATGTCTGTCAATGTTTGGTTTCGCTATGTTTGTTTAACGACCGAAATGTGCTAGAGGCCTGAGTAGGTAGCCTACATCACCAAAATCTCGTGGGAAAGAGATTTATTTTTATTTCAATAAGCTTGCGCTTGACGACAGCCATATCTGATGAAAAGTCATGATGAGGTCTAGATTGGAGCGAGCTTGCCTAGAAGATGCCTATTCTCTCTTGCCTTGAAAGTACTTTAGTTAAATACACTAATCGAGTACCTACCTGAACAAATCACTGAAAATAATTACATACATACATTGAGGTGACTGGTTGCACCACTGAAAATTTATATACAGAACACTAAATTTAAAACAACGCGGTTCGAGTAGGTACCTACAATCTACATACATACTAGAATTTATCAACATGTATTTCAAAAATTTAACATAATCAAAAAGTGTATTAAATATTTAAATAACTAAGACCATACCGTAAAGTTTTAAGGGCTAGGGCAATACAGATGATACTTGCGGTATCAAAAAGTTTGCGTCATTCACTCATAAAGGATTCACTCAAAAGGAATTGCTCATTTACACAAACGACCTCTTATAACAGTCTGTAGACATACAGATATGTAACTAATTATGGAAGCACAGTAACCATGCTATTGCCCCAAACTCATAAAGCGCCTTCGTTCTGTCACGCTCACGGATAACAAAAAAAAAATCAGCCAAGTGCGAGTCGGGCCTCGCTCTCTTAGGGCTCCGTACATAAATGAACAATATAATATTTTGGGTCTAAGAAATATTTAATTTCCGAGCTAGAGATCGCAACAAACACTGAAAGAAAAACCCAAAAAATGTTCGTTTGTTTTGTTCACAGCATATAAACTATTTTATGAATCGTTGTTTTCAGTATTTTTTGTTTAAATAGAGCATAATGTACATAATATACCGAAATATTATATTCCTAACTAGTTAGTTTAGGTTTTGAGATAGCCCCCGTCACAAAAATGGTCTAAAACTGACAACTTTGATGGCCCCCCATTTCCTGATTTTTTAAGCAAAAAATTAAAAAAATATATATTCTTACTCTACTCAATGAGCTCTAAACAATGATACACATACCCGTACAAGTTAGGGTAAGATTTTTTTTTCCGGCTCCTTTTTCATGTATGGGAGCCCCCCTGAAAAATAATTTAATTCAATTTCTAATTCCTTTTGAGAACATTATGGAGAACTCTCATGCATGCAGGTTTCCTCTCGATGTTTTCCTTCACCATCAAAGCAAGTATTTAATTGCTTAAAGCGCACATCTCTGAAAAGTTGCGTGCTGGGGATAGAATTCGACAACGTAGCATTTACATAGGCTCGATGTTTAACTATCAAAATCATTATTTTTGATGTGAAAACGTCTTTTATCGCATGAAAAACCGTGACTCATTGTCACGTACCGCGTGCAGTCGAGAGCGTGGAGCAGGCGATAGAGAAGGCGCGATCGGCCTAAGCGTTCGGCTTGGGACGCATCTCTCTGTCTTTATTTCTTACTAGCATCTGCCCGCGGCTTCGCCCGCGTGAATTTCGGTTCCCAAACGGTTTTCGGTGAACAAATCCCGAGGGAATCGTGGATTTCCGGTTCCCGTTCCCGCTCCCTTTTCCAACCTTTATACCTACTATCAAGGAAGTTCGCTATAGTAATCTACCTATAGTTGTAACTATAGATTTTGGGTTTTTCAAAATCCCATGGGAAGTGTGCATTTAAAATAAAAAGTAGCTTATGTGTTGCCAATGCATGCAACACGGCAAACTATTGCAATAATGTGTTATGTGAGCGTAATTTACCTAAGAACAGTCAGCGCCCTCTATGGCGTTTTTGGAAGTTTATATCTATTTTAGTCCCACAGGAATAGTTTTCTGGGATAAAAAGTAGCCTATGTTTTAATTCAGGGCATAATCTATCTCCATTCAATTTCAGCTAAATCGGTTCAGTAGTTGCGGCGTGATTGATTAACAAACATCCAAACATCCACACTTTCACATTTTTATTATTAGTAGGATAGGATGACGTTATCACGTAAAATTATCGTCCGTAAACTGACTTTACAGACAATCAATTTTTTTTTATAATTAACAACTGGGTTTCCAAAAGACATATTAAGTTGCCGATGTAATTACATCGCAAGCTCACAAAGTAAAGAAGGTCATGTATCACGCACGTATCAAGGTTTCGTGAAGAACACACATTTTGACGTAATTGGTCTTGATACAGTTTCTCGTTAGCAAAAGCTCAGTTATTGTAATTAAATGTCTGCCCTTGAAAATACTTGGTGCGACCTACTTTTTAAAAACATAATGTCATAAGCGTAATGCATAATGAAAGACAAAATAACATCTTCAAAATGAATTAGTGCTCATACGCATTAGCCCTCATACGCATCAACCGCGTACGCGGCTGACCGCGCGGCTAGCCGCTTTTATATTAATATATATATAGCTGCTCGTGCTGATTCATTGACTGACTCACTGATTGATCACCCCTCCTGTAAAATTTTGTATGAAAATTTTTTTTTTCACTAATGGTTTCGTATAGAGGATAAAAATTCATTCGGAACAAAAATATGGAGAGAGCTGATGATTGAGGATTTCAGAGACGAGCGATGGGCACGCTTAAGGTATTGAAGATAGGTGGGAGGTGCTCGAGCAAATGTCACTTGAAACGTCATCCAATTGGCAGTCAGCTGAAAAAAAATTCAAAATGGTGAAAAAAAGATGGCCGCCATACAAATTTCGTCGGTCTCCATCTCGGAGGGTATAAAAGATGGAAGAGTGGTTTCTTCGCAAAAGATGATGAGGATCCAAAGGTCTACTTGATGAATTGAAAAAAAATTCAAAATGGCGGAATTTATTTTTCCATAGAAAATGTATGGCGAATATTGAAGAGACTACAAGTTGTGAACTATGCAAGGCTTTAATGCGGTTTTTTTGAGAACTCTCAAAGAACAATATAGGAAGACATGATGATTGAGGGTTTGGAAGTTGGTTGAGGAGCCCGGGCAGGGTATTGAAGATAGGTAGGAGGTGCTCAAACAAAAAATACTCGAAACATCATCCAATTGGCAGTGAGCTGAAAAAAAGTCCAAATGGTGGCCATACAAACATCGGTGTCTATCTCACCAAGTATAAAAGATGGAAGAGTGGTTTTTGCCAAAAGATGATTAAGACCTTAAGTTCTACTTGATGAGCAGAATGATTCGAAGAAAAAATATGGAGAGTGATAATGATCGAGGATTAGGAATAGGCGAGAGATAGATGGAGGCTGCTCAAACCAAAATACCCGAAAACGAAACCTCGCGGTCCGCTTGCGGGCCGCGCACCCACGCGCATTACTAGTTAATATATATATAGCTGTTCGTTCTGATTCACTGACTCATTCATCGCCTCTCCTGAACAATTTTGTATGAAATTTTTTTTTTTCAATAATGGTGTCGTATAGAGGATAAAAATTCATTAAGAGGAAAAATATGGAGAGAGCTGATGATTGAAGATTTCAGAGACGAGGGAATGGCATGCTTAAGCTATTGAAGATAGGTGGGGGGTGCTCGACCAAATGTCACTTGAAACGTCATCCAATTGGCAATGAGTTGAAAAAAAATTCAAAATGGCGAAAAAAAGATGGCCGCTATACAAATTTCGTCGGCGTCCAACTCGGAGGGTATAAAAGATGGAAAAGTGGTTTCTTCGCAAAAGATGATCAGGATCAGAAGATCTACTCGATGCATAGAAAAAAAATTCAAAATGGCGGAATTTATTTTTCCATAGAAAATGTATGGCGAATATTGAAGAGACTACAAGTTGTGAACTATCCAAGGCTTTGATGAGGTTCTTTGGAGAACTCTCAAAGAAAAATATGGGAAGACATGATGATTGAGGGTTTGGAAGATGGTTGAGGAGCCCGGGCAGGGTATTGTAGATAGGTGGGAGGTGCTCAAACAAAAATTACTCAAAACCTCATCCAGTTGGCACGGCGAAAAAAAAATACCAAAATGGCGGATTCAAGATGGTGGCTATACAAATTTCGTCGGTGTTTATCTCACCAAGTATACAAGATGGAAGAGTGGTTTCTTGGAAAAAGATGATCAATACCTAAAGATCTATTTGATGAGCAGAATGATTCGAAGAAAAAATATGGAGAGTGATAATGATCGAGGATTAGGAATTTGGGAAAGATAAGTGGAGGCTCCTCAAACCAAAATACCCGAAAGCAAAACCTCGCGGTCCGCTTGCGGGCCGCGCACCCACGCGCCCTACTAGTTATTATATGCAACCGCTCATTTTGTACGCACTAAACCGCGACGAAATTCTATGAAGAGGCTATAGCCGCGCGGTCAGCCGCGTACGCGGTTGACCGCTAATGCGTATGAGGGCTTAGCGGTCAACCGCGGCTGACCGCGGCTGACCGCGCGGCTAGGCGCTTTTATATTTTTATATGCAACCGCTCATTTTGTACGCACTAAACCGCGACGAAATTCTATGAAGAGGCTAGCCGCGCGGTCAGCCGCGTACGCGATTGACCTTCCCTTTAGATTTCCTTTATATTCTGTAACTAAGTTACAGAAGCCCCTCAGAACATCAAGTTAAAGCTGCCCAAAGTGCAACAGGTTAAGGATTTAAGTCTGGTAATCACCAAGGTATTTCCGATTCTAACTCTGGATACAGCTTATAATATTGTCTCAGTGAAAATTATATGTTCTTTATTTCGATAAAAATATAGTCTATTAAAATCTATAGTAATTTCAAATACAGAGACTATGATGGATAGACCTTTCTAGCGAGAAAGTTATCTATATCTTCTATCATATACAAATAATAAAATCGTAGACTTGCTGTGTCTGTATATTAAAGATTTTTGCAAAATAATAACTGGGGGATGTTAGGGATAAGCACGGGATAAGTAATGGAACGTAAAAAAGCTATTTTTTAAATTTTTGTCTGTTTATCTGTTTGTCTGTATGTTTGTGCGCGCATCACGCAAAAACTACTGAATGGATTAAAAATGAAACTTGGCACGATTTAAGTTCATACTATGAAGTAACATATAGGATACTTTTTATCCCGAAATTCAGCACGGTTCCCTTGGGAGAGGGGATGAAATTAAAAATGTTTACCTAGCTGTAATTCATTAACGCGTGGTCCGATTTAATTCATTGTTTTTTTGTTAGAAAGTAGATACTTTAAAAATTAGTTAAATTTAAACGGCTAATCTCTGAAAGGCTGGATCGATTTTGATGGGACTTTCACTGGCGAATGTTTACATTTTGATTTACCTAAACATCCGCCAGTGAACTTTTAACAGTTTTTAGCAAGGTATGAGCTCAAAGGAGCTTAGGAAAAACAAATAGATTCCCACAGAATTTTTAAAAACTAATATTAATACTTATCTAAATTTTTATCGACGGTGAACAAAAACACAAAAATTTAGAAAATTCATTTTTTATTCATAGAATAAATAGTCTATTATTTATATATCCATTAATTGGACGGGTATAACTACAAAAGTACGGGATTTAGTTTATTATCACATTCATATTTCATACTGAACATACTCTAAGTTGTATACATGAAGCCCCTTTTACATTAAGATCGACGATTAAGTAGGCGAGTAAGTAAGAAAGCAAGACCGATGGCGAAAAAAGTTAAAGTATAGCCTCTTCAAACAAATACAATGTAATTAATTACTTTAGTACCTACTTATTAATTTTTATCGTCCAAACGAAAACTAAAATCTCAAAATTACAGACTCTAAATTATTAGAAACACGGATCAACGAAATGTATATATTTTAGTACAATTAATCAACAAGAGTATTATAAAAAAACATTTCGCAAATACTTGTTTCATCCTAACAAAGCATTACATTAACATTGCTGCATGAGCTATTTAATTAAAGACCTTAAAAAGACAGATAGAAAAATTAGCTATTATAAAAATCATTTTTGAGCTTCATACTCAAAATTATACTTTTTTTACTTGTTTAACTTTACCAATATATAGTTTTTTTTTATTCACACATCATCATTGACGAGTATAGAAATGAATAATTCAACTCAGAGATTAATTATATGTAATTTCCTCTGCATGCATTCTATCAATTAATCTCTGTATTTGACTTTCATTCTTGTATGTTCAATAAACTCTTCGTAGTCTTCTCAAAAATGCTTTCCATAATCCAATCAAGTTCCTAAAGCCGTAAATCAAAATGTAAAGAAGGCTTAACCTGTAGTCTTAATTACGTCTTAGAATTTGTAGGGCTGACGGAATCCTGCTGAGGCCTGCGCGCGAGCATAGTTCTGTACGGGAGATAGAGCACCACCGCCGCCATATTTAGCAGGGTTGTATGAACCTAGAAATTAAAAAAAATATATATTAAAATATTATTTTTTCTTTTTTGTGTCAATCCTTAAAATAAAACAAACATAAATTGATTGCCTACAAAGATGTGTTCTCTAAAGAGATTTCTACCAGCAACCCCTGAATATGAGACCGGATAATATTCTTTAAAAAATTATCTTAATAATAATTCTTCTATAATATGTGTGTTCGTCATCTAACTCCTCCTACATGGTTGCACTGAATTGGATGAAATTTTGTGCGTATATTTCAATGGATTCCTGGATAAATTATTAATTGTAGATGATACGAAATTCACCGGTCCCTCTCTAGATAAATATAATAAAAATATTGTATTTTATTCAATATAATAGAATGTATTAAAAACTAGTCATACACTAAGGAAATGCTACAGCGTCGAATTAAATACACCAACGAATGGACGTCTAAGGCCTAGAGCATTCGAAGGAAAATAGCTTTAGAGGCGCGCTGCTTTTACCACAAATGATTTTTATCACTTCTTAGCTTCGAGTTTTTAATCAATTATTTTTATTCAATTTTGATCATAGCTTTAGTCAATCAGTAAGTATAATAGTTTCAAACAAGTATGAAATAATGCCTGTAATGAAAAAAAATACGCGCCGAATTGAGAACCTCCTCCTTTTTGGAATTCGGTTAAAAACCTTTCCCAATAGACGCAATTCATTGTTGTCTGAAGATCAAATACTAACTGGCAAAAAATAATACAATGGTTCTAGACATTGCCATTTGCCAAGTAATACCAATTCTCCTGTGAATAATTATAAATCTGAAAAGACCTAGCGTTTCGACACATTCACATGATAAAGTATTGTTGAGTAAAACAGTAGCTAGCTGACGGCTTCATAGGAAAGTAGGTATGATAGATCTTTATCCTTTAAAAATATATTTACAATTTATTAGAAAAATAACAACTGTATTTCAGTTGTAAAAAGAGTTGGTTGAATGCATGTTATTAAATATTAGTAAACAGTAAATCTTCTCAGGAGCTTACGATACGGAACGTATTCAATCAAAAACAACTTTATTTGGTTGTAAACACAATTCAATTTGTATTGAACTCCGATGAACTAAAACGTTTGTAATGATACGCAAATTAGTTATTTTACAATGCAGAAAAGGTCATTCGAATAAGAATTGCTTTCGTAAACTGCCTATGTATTAACTTACGATAACCTTTTGATCATTTAATAATGTAGGTACTCGTAATTATGATAATTCATATTGAAAATATGCAGCTGAGTTTTTGTTTTTATATTAATTTACCTTAACTTGTATTAGTTATTCCTATAAAATCGTAATATTTACAATAACTCTTTTCGCACTATAATATACTTACTTAAACGACTCGATAATTTTAAAGCTTTCTGAGTTATTATAGAACAAGCGGACACCCGTGACTTAGTTCGCGTGGATATTGGTTTTTAAAAATCCCGTGAGAATCATTTTGTTTTTCCTAAGCTCCTTTGAGCTTATACCTTGCTAAAAACTGTAAAAACTCACTGGCGGATGTTTAGGTAGATCAAAATGTAAACACCCGCCAGTGAAAGTCCCATCAAAATCGGTACAGCCTTTCAGAGATTAGTCAGTAATATTTAAAGTATTTCCTTTCTAACAAAAAAAGAATGAATGAAATCGGACCACTCGTTAACGGATTACAGCTGCTGCATTTCGGGATAAAAAGTATCCTATACGTTACTCCGTAGTATGAACTTAAATCGTACCAAGTTTCGTTTCAATCTATTCAGTAGTTTTTGCGTGATGACAAACAGACAAACAGATAAACAGACAAACAGACAAAAATTTCAAAAATAGCTTTTTTACGTTCTATTACGTCTTATCCCTAACATCCCCCAGTTATTATTTTGCAAAAATCTTCAATGTACAGATACGGCAATTCTACTATTTTATTATATGTATAGATTTTAATAGCAATTAAAATTCCGATAATTCTGTTGCTATTGCAATTTTTATGGCATCATATTGCAACATTTATAGTACTTAATTGCTTCTTGATTGACAGTAGGTATATTGAGACAGTGTTTTAGACAATAATACAGTGAATAAACTGGAAAGATATAGGACTAAAATGCATACACACTATTCAATGATTTTAAATTGTCAAGATGTTAATAATTATGATGTTATGAAGATATTAGAATTATAATTTAATGATAAGGAATATCTAACGACTAAGCTAATTTAAAATAATTATTAGTATTTTAATAAGATGCATTTATTTTCATTTTTTAAACTATCCATCGACTTCCAACCATCTTCTTAGAGTTGTAGGTCTCTATTCCAAAATACATCTGTTCTGACAGCGACCACTTCACATACAGACACGCACCTTTAGCCCTATAATCTATATCTCTATAGCTATGTCGGTAGCATTTTCCTAAGGATTTCCTTATTGCCCTCGTTGCTTACCGTTATCAATCGTCATACAATTTATCTATAGTAAAAATTTGCTTACCGTCATCAATGATTCCAGCTGCCTCGTCACGGGCGTTCTGCTCAAGAGCCTTGAGGATTTCTTCAGGAATTGGTGGGGCTGTGGGTATATGAGCTCCTGTAGGCTGGAAACCAGCTTGACCAGCACTGTAGTTTATGGCATAGACTTGTCCATCATCACCAGTGTATGAGTAGGCACCCTGATTCTCAATACCGTCGACCTGAAATTTATATTTTGATCCTTTGAGCTTACGGACAAACAATAGGGAAGATGACTCAATATTTTAAAATTCTTTTTATAAAAAGGTTACGTTACTCAATACGTATAATAGAAAGAGATTTGAAAATCTGCTTTACTTAAAATTAATAAGTTATTATTGTTTTAAATCTGGTTGTGTGGGTACTAATTATTATTAAATGACAGAAAAAAGATGCACGGACAGTATGCGGACAGTTAGCGTCATCGCCGGTATGATTCTAAGAGGGAGATGACAAGATGTCCTCACTACGCTCCAACTCTTCCGTGTGCCTTTATTCAAAATTATAATATTATAATTCATTAATGGCCTGTTTCACCACCTTCTGATTGCATAAAAATAATTTTTTTCACTTTTTTACTTTATGTCAAGTGACAAAGACAAAAGTTGTAGATAGCTATCCGATACGTATCAGAAGGTAGTAAAACAGGCCCAATAATATTAATAGTATAATTTGCTGTTGCGTTTAATGTAATGACCAAAATCAAATATAAACAACTACCACTGTTATAATTTGTTATTTTACTAAGATACCTTACCTCTTTATAATAGATCGGAATATTCGAGATTTGAGCCACGTAAAACTAAACCAAAACATCTTCGCAAAAGACCTTGTAACTTATGGTGTAATTCTTTCTTTAAGCGCATCAATTCCATAATAAAGCCTTGAATATTATCATTGATTTGGTGTTATTTGAATTTAAATAATATGAAGAAACTAATTTCACAATACAGTGTCAAAATTGCATATTTAATTACGGAATCTTTAAGAACGATTATATTAAGATTGTTAAGAACCTTTACGATTGTGTTTTCTCGATTGATGGAATTAATTTTATTTAGGAAATGTTTTCTTTGACTCGGGTCTATTAATTTGCGAGATCAACCTCTAATAAAATGCTAGTTAGATGCCCAATAGATATTGTGTCGAGCAACTGTTCTGGTTTAATAACAAGTATAAATTAGAAATTTAAAAAAACCCCGACATTCGCCATTTTGTGTCGGCGGCCATCTTGGATTTGCATAGTGCTATTCTAATAGTCAAGCCCTTTCATTTGATACCCATATTAAGGGAGTTGTGAAAAAATATGTAATCCATTTTGTAGCAGCGGCCATCTTGGACCGATTTTTTTCAAACATAGCTAACAACACTCTCGAATAATTCTCCTTTCAAAGCAAGAAAACCGCATTCAAATCGGTTCACCCGTTTGAGCGCTACAGGGGAACAGACAGACACAGACACACACACACACACAGACACGTCAAACTTAAAACACCCCGTCGTTTTTGCGTCGGGGATTAAAAATAGTAGGCACACGTAGGGCCGTAGGTGTAATTTAAATCAAATTTTATTTGGGCGATTTTGCCGTATAGAACTTAGGTGATTGATCGATGGAGATGCTAAAGTCTGTTCATTTTCTTAGTGTCGCTCTTTGTGTCTAGCCGCCTCCGACGCGCGGTGTTTTATCAAAGACGCCGCCGCGACTTCAAAGCATGCCGCGCGCGGTGTACAGGCACAAGGGGTTATACCGTTTTATACCTACTCATATTTTTTTATTAAAATTCTCTTTCCTTTTTCTATTTTTTTATATTCGTATTTTATTACAATATACTTATTACTACAATATACTATATTGACAACTTGTGCAACAAAATCAATAAATTTGTCTTTGCTTTACGTAGAATATCTAAAATTGCTGACCGAAGCACGGCTCTTTCGGCATATCATGGCTATGTTGTTTCCAATATTCTGTACGGAGTTTTAATTTGGGGTAATGCTTCCGAAATGAAGTCTTTTTAATTCAGAAAAAGTGTATCCGGGCAATTTGTAACAAAGATCCAATGCAA
Organism: Melanargia galathea; assembly: GCA_920104075.1. NCBI lineage: Eukaryota > Metazoa > Arthropoda > Insecta > Lepidoptera > Nymphalidae > Melanargia > Melanargia galathea. The sequence continues at coordinate 25,728,972 of OV049855.1, forward strand.
TCATGTAAGCCACTTTTTAAAACGCTGAAATTATTAACATTACCATGTAGGTATATATATATCTACGAAGTGGCGTGTTTCGTAAATAAATTCAAAAATGAATATTTTCAAACACGTCAAAATGTTGTATCATTTAATGCCAGATATCCGAACAAAATTTACTATCCACAATGTAAAACTGCTCTGAGCTCAAAAAGTTGTTTTTATATGATGATTAAAATTTATAATAAGCTACCCTCTATAATAAAAGATTTACCATTTACAAGATTTAAAACAAAACTGCATCTTCAGCTCTGTAAAAGAGTTCCTTAATGAATAAATTAAAATTCTTATAAAAATTGTATAACTTCTGTAGCATAAGAATTAGACTAATTTTGTATGTTATTCACAACTGTAAAATCTAATTATTGCACGCCATTATAATTATGGCTGATTGTAACATGCCAACACAAAACTTTGTAACACCTACCATGTACATACTTACAATCATGCAATAAAATCTATTTATTCTATTCTATTCTATTCTATTCTATAACCATAAACATAAAATATAATATTATCATGAACATGGGTCTTCTCTCAAAATGAGAAGGATTTTAACCATAATCTACCACGCTGGCCATGTGTGGATTGGCAGACTATTCGGAGATTCTGTTAGAATAGAAAAAAAATTACAAACAGAAAAAAAAATAATAAAAATAAAAGCAGAATAGTAAGAGCACCTGCGCCTGTACCGACACTATGTTACTGAACGGACTATACAATAAATCTAAAAATGTTAAGGCAACGCTGACCTTTTGTGCAATCCTGACCAATGCCCTTTCGGAGATTGTATCTAGTGTGTGACCTGGGTTCGGCTTCGTTCCAGATAGTATATGGAGGTCAGAAGAGTCAGAGTGCAAATAGCTAGATATTACATCTATAATATGGTCACAGAAATGTCAGGTGTAGTCATCCAATTTAATTTTACCTTGAAAGCTTTGGAACATTATCTTGGTCAATTTTTTATTTTAAAAACCTTTATAAAATACCTTCTAAGCTAGCGTTAGTAAAAAACTAACTAGATATACAATAATTTTTTCACGAAAATCGATTTTCCTGACTTCAATATTCTTTTCTTTACATATTTCTGTAACTCTGACGATAACAAGATGCTTGTGAAAGTAATAATTGTTTTTCTGCATTGTTATTTTGTTTGAAACATAACATTGTTCTTAAAAATGATTATTTATTTACTTCTTTCATACTTTTTGAGGTTTTTTTTTTATTTACTTTATTTACTTTACTTTTATTAATAAAGGTGCTCGTATATTGCTCCCATTTTTCATTCATGCTGGAACATGTCATGTGCCTCAGATTAACTACCATTTATTACATACTCTTCCCTTTACCTACATTCTCAACCATTTTTAAATTAATGTTACCTTCGATATGAATTAAATTTAAAAATTTACATACCTCACGTCCCTGCTCTTCGGCCCTTATGCCATTTTCTGTTTCGTAGTTGAATCTGTAGGAGTCCTCTTTGACGTCGGAGTTCAGGGCGAGGATCTTCGCGTTTCTTTCGAAGGAGGCCTGAGGTCTGTTGGACTGTTCCTGGTACGGCGTATACGCCGCGGTGGCGATGCCGAAAAGAGCGGTGGCGACGATGAACTGGAAATTTAAAAAAGTTAAAAGTCAGTCCATAGGCTACTAGGATTAATTTGATTGGATTAACTGCCTAATTTTTATTTTACAAGATGTCCATTTAGTTTAAAGAAGAAAGTAAAGTTTCGCTAAAAAGCAGGAAATAATGAAATAATGGAATTTAGATCATTCAGAATGGCAGAAGTCATAATTATGAACTGAATATTCAAAATAATGAATTAGTTAGTGATGAATACATCAGGTTTGGGATAGTTTTTAAAAATAGGAATATCAATATAACCTGAACAAAAATATTTGTTACAAATTCAGGATCGGGAAAATAAGCTTGGATAAATTAGGAGACAAAATAAAACTGATGGTAAAAGTAGTGAAAAATAAAGGGGGAATAATTAAGCATCCCAATTCCAAAAAAGCGTAGATCAAATAAACAACATAAAACTAATACAAATTATCTCAACCTTGAACTTAAAAAATTGAAAAACGTTTCAAATGTTTTAATGTGATTAACGTAAATTGTTATAACAGTTATTTGAAATCAATTTCTGACTAATTCGCAAATTTCAACAAAGATAAACGCAGAAATATCACGATTTCTGCTACTGTTCCCACAATTAATCATCCTTCAAGTAAATGCATCTAAAAACAACGCAACATAGTCATTGTCTTAACATTACCATCACTTACGACCGTGAACAAAGAATATAACATACATAAATACACATATTATAATTATAACCTCTATTGTCCATGGGAAAAAGGCATACATTCGCGTGGATACATTTTAGTCATATGGTAATAGGAAATATACAGATTTCAAGTTCGACACAGGTTAAGCAATGAGCAGATGGGCGTATTCAAAAGCTCATTAAAGTATTTTAGTGTTTGAATGTGTATTTGTTGCGTAACTGTGACAGTTATAAAGGTTATGCTAATACCGATGTAACTTATGGATCCGTAGTATCTGATAACGGTTTACATATTTTTAAAAACGTCAGTGAATCAAAAATTTTTAAAAAATTATCAAAATATCTGCCATATTTTGAAAATTTTTGGAGGGTACTCTATAGTTGATAGGTAGAGTAGAAGCTCCTTATTCGCGCTTCCTTCACTCGCGGTTTCACTATTTGCGGATTAAAATTTTGTGACCCAATTACTGTATTCGCGGCGAAAAATTTCGTTATTCGCAGATATAAACGGTATAAACAACGGTACTTATATTATGTTGTTAAAATATTATGCTATCGATTTCTTTATGAAAATTGATCCGTCTAGAACGAAGTCTTATTTTTAAGAAGCAAATTGCTAATGTCACTGCTGATTATCTATTTATCAGTCTGAATTGAAGGAGCTTTTAAAAACTGTCAAGCAAGAAAAAATTACAAAATTCTTTACACCTTTCCTAAACCAGAAGACAATAATTAATCAATATGGTCAAAAAATTCAATTAAATTGATTTTTCTATATTTATTTATTTTTTATTTCGTCGCCTAGGAACGTATCCCGTATAATCCCATATTTAAATTGCCATTCCATATTCGCGTTTTCTGTATTCGCGGCATATTTACGGAACGTATCCCCCGCGAATAAAGAGCTTTTGCTGTACTTACTAAAGCTAAAACTGCAATTTTTTTCATTTTTGTCTGTCAGTCTGTCTGTCTTTTTATCCTAAAATTCAGCATGGTTCCAATGGGAGAGGGGATGAAATTGAAATTTTGTTGTTTTAGGTTAGCTCACGGCCCTCTTGGGCTGGGGGCCCCTTCCGGCTGGAGGCCCGTGGCATTTTGCCGAAATGCCACCATATAGATGCGCCACTGTTCATAACTTTTTCCGAAATTATTACAGAATTTATTTTTGTAAGACACTGAAAAATCCATGTTTTCCCGTAATTATGAATGATTATAACATTTTCTGAAGAAAAATTAGCGTCCCCGCAAAATGAATGTCATCATTCATTATAAATTGATCAATTTTCCGTTTTCTCAGCATCAGTGTAAAATTTATTTTGTCTGTAGATATATGCGCCTGATATGATTTGTTGCCTTAATTATTTGCGAACTTTGCCATAGGTTTGTCTCATAAGTTTTGTCAAAGAAGTGCAATAAGTACTTCCACTTTTAGAAGTACAATGTAACTGCACAATAAACTAGACAATAACTACTTTTGCGGTTTTACGCAAAATATGTAAAGGATTTTAAGTTTCATTGTTCTTAATAATTATGAATTTTACCATATTGACACAGATTATAGGTTAGGCGTTTTTTTTTTTTTCAATGTCAATTTTCCCACGAGTGAAGCCAATTTCGGCTCGTTCCCACTAGTTCTTTTTTGTCTTTTCAGAAAATTAGGACTTTTGTTCATCTTTAAGTATCCGTACCTAAAGGCAAAACGAAGCTTTATATTATGTGTCACTCTGTTGTCTGTCTGTTTGACGGTATTTCACAGATCTCTATCATGTGAACAGAATGAGTAAGAGATCGGAAATTTTATATTTTGTGTAGAATGTTGACCCAAAACAGAATATTGAAATTAGAAATTCAAATTGTTTGTAAGGGGATACGGAAACCAAAATTTGGATAAATTAAACATCTAGTTAAAAAAGTATATGTACGGAACTCTAACAGACCGAGGTCCAAATAAATTTGCAATTGGCTGATTTTTCACTTTAAAAAATAAACTAGAAGACGTGTTAGATTTACAATATCTTTTTTAAGACAAACATTGACATAAGTGAACCGCATATAGTTAAGTAACGGTTTAGAAATATATTTTCTTCAAATAAAACTAACATGGACAATCGTAATGTACTTATGACTTCTATTTTTATAATTATAAATGTTTTTTGCTTTTTATGAATCTATCAATAAAACATTGATCAATAATCTCACATAAGTGACCTAAATTATGTGCGAAACTTTATCTCAGACATCAGTTCGTAACATTATAAATAACAAAACGTATCTGTCTCTCGGTTATCTTTTCAACGTTGAAGAGATTTTGACAAAAGAATAGAATAGAAAAGGTTTTATTAAAATAAACTTTTACAAGTGATTTTGAATCGTCAATTGAATCTACCACAGGTACGGAATTCCGTTCCTACCAAGAAGAACCAGTAAGAAACTCGACGGGCTAAAGGCAAAAGGAACGATATAGATTGCATCCTAGGGACGGACTATAAATATAAAAATCAAAGAGTTTCAAAAAACCTTTAAAAATGTGAACGAAATATTGGGCATAAGCTAGTGATTTAATGAATATCGCGGGCATAAACTACTTAATTATAAATGAATGAATTGGTATACTAAAATTCAAAAATTCTTTGGTAAAACACTTTACTGTCACAACGCTTGATAACATAATAATTATTCCGATCGAAAACTGATAGTGCCGCACCGCATGGCATTTCAATCGATTATTTGATCGATGTATAATGGACTAGCTGATGCCTGCGACTTCGTCCACTTGGATTCTTATAAATCTCACTTGGGGGTAAATTGGGGGGAAATACGTAAGTCTTTATTTTTAACCGACAATACAAATATCGATTTTCACTGGTATAACTTTAAAAAATCAGCCAAGTGCGAGTCGGGCCTCGCTCTTTCAGGGTTCCGTACATAATTATGAACAATATAATATTTTGGGTCTAAGAAATATTTAATTTCCGAGCTAGACATCGCAACAAACCGTGAAAGAAAAACCCAAAAAAATGTTCGTTTATTTTGGTCACAGCTTATAAACTATTTAATAAATCGTTGTTTTCAGTATTTGTTGTTTAAATAGAGCATATAGTACATAATATACTGAAATATCATATTCCCAACTAGTTTAGTTTTTGAGATAGCCCCCGTCACAAAAATGGTCTAAAACTGACAACTTTGATGGCCTCCCATTCCCTTATTTTTTGAGATAAAAATTAAAAAAATATATATTTGTACTCTACTTAATGAGCTCTAAACAATGATACCCCACAAGCTAGGGTAAAGAAAAAATGTTTTTTTCCGGCTCCTTTTTCATGTATGGGAGCCCCCCTGAAAAATAATTTAATTCAATTTCTAATTCAATATTTGATTTTGGGTTAACGTTTTACACTAAATACCAAAATTTCAGGTTTGTAACTCATTTCGTCTGCGAGCTAGAGACCTGTGACCGGCGGACAGACGGACAGACAGACAGACAGACAGACAGACAGACAGACAGACAGACAGACAGACAGCCGAGTGACATTAATAGGGCTCCGTTTTTACCCTTTGGGTACGGAACCCTAAAAATGACGGACTTTCATACAAACTTTTATCCCCTATTTAACCCCCTTAGGCATGGAATTCGCCATAATCCTTTCTTAGTGTGCGCCTACGTCATAAAAGGAAGCTACTGTGAAAATTTCAAGTTTCTAGCTTCAGTGGTTTAGGCTGTGCGTTGATAATCAGTCAGGACAAGCTACTTTATATTATTAAATAATAGATAAGCATATACCACCACAAGCAGCATATTACAGCTATGTAACTTATTAAAAAAAAAAAAAAAGAGATAATGCAAATAAGCATTGTCTTTTAATAATTTTTTTAGTTAATAATACATATTATTAGTAACTGAAAGTAATAATTACATAAAATGTGTTAAATACAAAAATACACTGGTAGATTCACTTGACGATCGAAAGCACTTATAAAAGTTTATTTAATAAAACTTTTCTACTACCTACCTGCTATTGTAATGCGTTCAAAATGAGAATATTAATGTCAAGCCGCCATTTTCTGTTTCTGTCTTATTACTGTTGATACACATGAGCGAGACAGACAATGAAAATTGTGCTTTATCATTCCTGTTATTTTTTTTTATGATCACATTATTTTATTATATTATTTTAGACTAGTAAATATAACAAAAAAGATGACACACAATAAAAATATAATTGTTTATCTCAAAAATAAATCGAAATTATGAGTTCGATATTCGAAAGATGGTTTTATGGAGACACTTCACACTCACAACGTTTGATAAACATAATCCGATAGTGCCGCACCGCGTGACATTTCAATCGATTAATTTGATCGATGTATCGTTATTATAATCGATATATAAACTCACCAGCTGCATATTGCAATGTGTTAGATCGGGTCGGAGGTGAGCCCACGAGTGATGCTACGACACCGGTACTCACATTTATATATACGCATCGCGTAGGTTACAAAATTCATACCACATTATAATGAAACCACTTTTCCCAATAAATAACTGAACTTTAGAAACTTTTTTGCGTAAGTTTTTTTTTTTCGGTGTGTGGGATCAGGACTTGATCAGGATAGGCTCAAAAATATTTTGATAGTTTGTAAAGTTTCATAAATAAAGGGTGTTGATGACTTTTCTATGGCACCTGCGCGAATGCATTTCCGGGTGGAAGATCTCAGGAAATTTTCTTTAGAGCACAACATATTTGCAAATTGTTTTATACCTTCTTTCTTTTACATTTGCTTGAAATCGGTTTCTCGGAGAGAATTAGGAAAGCGCAGTTTTCCATAATTCACTAACCTATTTCGATTTATCAATCGATCAAACAGTATTGATTAGAGTAGGCATAATTATTTTATTATAATGTTTACACATTCAAAGGTCAGTAATAAATTAATTTTAATATCGATGATGGTCCATGGTTAAGTTATGGTGATAATTATTTTCGTAAACTAAATCTACGATTAAAGGCCAGTTACATAATGCTGGTTCAAGTAAGGTAACGGTTAAGATTAAGGTTTCGAGTCCGGGACTCGAAACCGCGCCCAACGCGTTGGGCCAAAAAAAGACATTGGTTTTTTCTGTCCAGAAATTATCGGAGTTTGGAAGTAGGTAGTGTTAGGAGAATGCCCCTATCTTGGAGAGCACGTAAAGCCGTCGGTCTTGCACCTAAGTTGGCCTGTATATATGATTTTTTTGGATCTGGAAATAGACAAAATTTTGTCGGATTGCCGTCTCATCGGACTATGAGAGTGAGGGAATAGACAGTGCACTTACGTATGCGCACTTTATAATATCTCCCACATTATAGTTGGCTTGTCTCCATCGCAGCCGTTGATATTGGCCGTTGTGGCCTAAATTCGGTCGGAAGGGCATAACTAAACCCATATTAAATCTGTTGGAAAATATGGAATTCAATTTTCGTAAAGTTCAAGGTCTAGCATAGTATAGGAGTCAGAATGTCAAGGTCGTTTCGATTATGATCAGAGAACAATGGGACTCTTACATCAGTTCGATGCTATCTCGTGAGCATTTAACATTATATAGAAGGTTTATATCAGATTAATATATCAACGCCTCTTTATCCGAGTGCACGTCAGCAAAGACAGGGTTATTTATGTTCTTCACACATATTTGGGTAATAAGTTATACCCTCATGAGGATGAATTTTAATCAATGATGTGTCTATCGATTCATTTAAACTGTGTGATGGGTAGTTTTAGATTTTCTTTTTAGTTGGCTTTCTATGGATTTTTTTCAATATCTATCGATCGCACCAATGTCAATCAACGCATTGGTCGGTGTTATCCATGGGTAAGCGATGATGCAATTCAAACTTGGGTAAACCCAATGTTGAAGAACTGTGGTACATTTAGGAGATTTAGGTATAATAGTCGGCAAAATCAGGCTCTGATTCAGATCTTACCTGGGGAGTTATTCTGTAACTTAGTTAGCAACTGAAAATAGTTGCCAACGAATTAGTTCGATATACATTGCTGCTTTACTGTGTAAAATTATGAAAACACTTTATATTTCCCACAGTAAAGCAGCAATGTATATCAAACTAATTCGTTGGCAACTATTTTCAGTTGCTAACTAAGTTACAGAATAACCCAGCTGGTGTCCATTGACAATGCAGAAGATGTAGGTGTCTAACCTGAAAGGGATAGATACAGCTGTTTTACGAAATCCATACCCCTAATCAGTTTCTACGCTTAGCACTAACTAGTCACAATCGAAGCCTCTCACCATACCAGATCTAATCTTATTTATTTAGAAGTTATAAATTACAAATTGCCCTTGTCGGGGATCGAACCCGGGACCTACCAATCATAAAACTGCCGCGCTCACCACTGCGCTTGCCACTGCGCCGAATAGACAATACTTACAGAATATTCGAGAATTCACAGCTCTAGCTCTATACCCCAGTATGTTGAAATTCAGAAGTTTTTCCTCACGTTAATTAAATTCGAATGTTAACACAACCGGGCCGCTTTTGAACGATCTAACTGCAGTTCTGCTCATTTCAAAAGAAATAATGCGTTCGCGTATCAACGCAACGCACAACAAGTTTTTCCGTAAACTTAAGCCAGACTAACTGAATTCTTTGTGATAAGATCATAGAAGTATAACGGAAGCTTAGTTAAATTCACAATGGGTTTTTCTTTATTTAGTCAACTGAATATTTCCGTTTAGACTAAATTGTAAACTCCGTATATAGCCTATAGCCGGGTCAAAATATACATTTCAATTAGCAGTAATTTCCACAGAGCTGAATTTTGGTAGAGACCTTGGCTACACCAGTAGGAATAAAGTGTCAAAAGTCCCCATTGATCCCATGTCTGCTAAAAAAAGTTATTCAAGGTCAAAGTCACAATTTTCGGTTTTTTTGGATTTTTCTCGAAAACGGTAAGTTTTATAAAAATACAGACTAGACAAAAATTGTAGACCATAAAATTATATACAAAAATATTCTTTTTACTTTTTTCCTAAGAATCACCATTCCTAAGATATCGCCATTCTAAAAAAGTTCACGCCTACTTCGAGACACTTTATCAATAAAATTCGTTTAAAGATATTAAATATAAAATTTAAGAAATGCAAAAATTCAGAGGCTTACTGGATAGATAAATGAACAATAATCCGCCAGAAAAATAAAATTATCACTTAGCTATGGAAATTAGCATAAATTATTAGCTATGGAATAGTTAATTTGCTACTTGAAGTTGAAAATTGCAAGTGTGATAATTGTTAAACTATAAATTTCAGTTTTTTTTTCCTTTCTTGAAGCTATTCTTGAAAGGCTTTAAAATAAATCAATTGTATTTGAATTTTTGAAAAAACAAAATTAGATGTTTAATTTAAGTTTCTAATTTTGCATCTACGAAAATTGTTAGTGAAAAATTGAAAAATGACTTTTTTTGAATTTTCCTACGCTATCTATTCTAAAGCTTTTCAAAAAAAAATCTGAAATTTACAGTTTAACAATTATCAGACTTGCACTTTTCATCTTCAAGTCTATTGCATAGCTAATTGAAAAATTCTGATAATTTTATTTTTCTGGCAGATTATTGTTCATTTATCTATTCAGTAAGGTTCTGAATTTTTGCATTTCTTAAATTTTATATTTAATATCTTTAAACGAGTTTTATTGATAAAGTGTCTCGAAGTAGGCGTGAACTTTTTTAGAATGGCGATATCTTAGGAATGGTGATTCTTAGGAAAAAAGTATACAGAATATTTTTCTATATAATTTTATGATCTACAATTTTTGCCAAGACTGTATTTTTATAAAACTTACCGTTTTCGAGAAAAATCCAAAAAAACCGAAAATTGTGACTTTGACCTTGAATAACTTTTTTAGCAGACAAAGACGTTTAAAGATCAATGGGGACTTTTGACACTTTATCTCTACGGGTGTACCCAAGGTCTCTACCAAAATTCAGCTCTGTCGGAATTACTGCTATTTGATAACATTACGTCTATTTTGATTGCGTAACTAGGTAACTGATGACGTAAAAAACAAAACAATGTTTCAGTATACAAAATATAGTCCAGTAACTTTAAAGATTCTGACCTTGCGTCAAATCCAGTAATTCTGATTTTTTGCAGACTAATTAATTATTGATGATGTTGGTCCAATGAATAATAAAAGTTTGTATTTAACCGTCGAACGCAACTTTATCAAAAATCGAAAAAACCACGACGGATTTTTTTTTCAGATTTTGGCAGTTATAACTCTAAATTAATAGTTTTTAAACTACTTTTTCAAGACGTTCTTAAATAAAATTAGATTTAGCAAATGTAATTAGCTTTAATTTAAGCATAAAATGACGTCTCTAGGCCTTATAGTTTACTTACAAATCTTAAAAATCCAAAAATGGGAAAATTTCATTTTTCGCTATAGTTTATTTTGAGGATAGTTTGAAATAAAAAACCATATTATATACAAATTAAAATACAACTTTTATCCGGGTACGAAATTCAAATCAGGTATTTTAGCATTAAAAACACAAAAAAATTAATAGGTAAGTAATAGAGGTTTTTCCAATTATTAATTCATATATAAATCATATGAAAAAATATAACGACTATAATTAACTACGATGATTAACATATTAATAAAAAAATTTAAAGTAAAAAATAAACTGATTATAAAACTACGTTTTAAAAATTTGGTACCACTAATAATACACTTGGCAGCAAATAAATTGAAGCAGTTTTTTTGTCTGCGAAAATCTGTTTGAATTATTTTTTCTGATTTCAGAATTTTAACGAACTTACAAAATATTGGTTTTATCAGCATAATGGAATAAACCTGAAAGTACTTATTATCAAATCTATGTAAAATCATGTTTGTCATCATTGTTAAAATCGAAGCTTTTGCCATACATTTTTTCAAATGTTTCACAATTTGTTTTCACAAAGTTACGAGTATTTGACGACATGTATCATTTCATGATAATTACTATTGCATGCTATGAAATTGCATTCAATTTCGTGTAAAAAACCATCCTTGTCAATCTTTAAAGTCCGTTAAAAATCTCTTTGATTATTTTCGCATCATTTCTCGTGGAAAAAAAACCTGGCTGTGTTTCAATTTATTTGCTGCTTAGTTTATTATAAATCAATATCTAGTTTCGTGTTATGTGATAAACTTAGGACTGTATTTGACCGCAAGAGGTCAAACGGTGTTGCGAAATGATGACAGGTGCCTTGGGAACACCAATTTGTGTCAAACTAGCTGGGCCGATAATGTCTGACTTATTTACTTGAATTGCTAGCTAGGTCCTAGGAAATCCATGTTATTGTGAAATATTTTACTCTGGACGACATTTAAAATCTTCATATTTAAGACCGTCATGATCCGTTAAATGTTCATTGCTAGACATATTATATCTATTGAAGGGATTTCCACTGTCTTGCACCGCTTATATCCAGCGGATCCCTGGGACTCATCTGATATCGTCAGTCCGCCTAGCTGGTACCAACTACCAACACTGTACCTTCCATTGCGAGGTCTGAATACCTGCACCTTGGGGCCCCAACGTCTATCGGTTCTTTGAACTATTTGACCTGTCCATTACCACCCTTCGTACCAGCTTTGTCGCCCGTTGGAATATATCGAAGAATGGTTCTTTCACGGATCTCCTCGTTTCAGATTTTATCGCGTGGTGAAACTACGAGCATGACTCTCTCCATTGCCCGTTGCGTGACACTAAGGTCACTATCTATATTTCCGGAATCATAATCTCAAACCCTTCAATAATATAAACCCTCAAGGGATTTGCCATTTTCATAAGAATAGCAAATCCCTTAAGGGTTTTTAATACCTTGGCAAGCGTGTCGCCGATTTTAGCAACTCACTAATACAAAAATAATCCGAATGGATGTTAAAATACTGAGGGATAAGGGACTCCATCTAACAACTCCATCTAACGGTCAAACAGCCAAACTCAGCTGCTGCTGGTCTACAAACGAAGCTCTGGTGATCGAAAAGCGACGAATGGCGGTATACCATGCCTTGACTGCCGGATAAATGGCACAGACTGATGTAGGGCAGCAGCGACGGCGTTGCAACAGTGAATAGCCCTGCGATGACCATTACGCCCAGCGCGGTCATTAAGCTGCCTACATGTATTACAATACAAAAATATTAGCCTCCTTCTCGGACAGTTGATTAAAAATAAAGCTTTTAAACGTATTAGTACCTAACCTTCACTGCCTTCACGCTACGTTATCTGTGCCTCTAGTACATCTCTCTCAGCATGGAGACCACTGTCTAACTTGTCCGTTGTATGATATGCGAAACAAAAGCGAAACTGCCTGTTCTAACGCAGAGGTTTCATATATATGAGTTTATGTCTTTCCCATGCAATTTTGGCGCTATAGCACAGAATATATAATAGTACTACGTGCTATAGTGAGACGCCAGTCACATCTCCGCGTTTAGTTTCGCTATAGTTTTGGCGGTGGAAGTGTGCTAGGTACATCGCCGAAACCGTTTCGTTTCTGTCATAAAAAAATAAGTCACGGCGGGGCTCCACCGCTTTCGCTTTATTTATTTCGCCGCGGAGGTCTGCTACAGGACTAAAGGCTTGAGCAAACACTACACATGATGGCAGCGCGACGCAATGGCAACATCTCCAATGCGTCTTCTAGAAGATTTAACAGAGAATGTGTAATATAAAGGCGGAATGACACTGCGAAGCGCGCGTAGGTGCCGCGCCGCCTCAGTCGCGCGCCGTGGCCTTTGAGCTGTGAATCTGTATAATGCAGTGACTAACTCTTTGCCGGTGTCTAGAGATAGTCTCAACTCTCAAAGGTTACATACCTCGTACCAGAGAGATTTCATATACTAGAGGCGGCGATTCCGCTCTTTCTCGACTTAACTGATGAGTAAGTGGACTAGTAAATTAGGTGATAGGTTCGGCATCAGTGACTCATAAGTAACTGACGGAACAGAGAATAACAAACATCAGTCATTGCATTAGACGGTGGATTATCGTGAAGTTAATCATAGAAGTGGTTATGGCAAAATTTAAAGCAAGACCTATACGTGCTCTCCGAGGCACGGGGGAGACTCACCGTCGACTACCAACTGCGGGTTGGCACTTAAAATTTCTTGTTGTTTATTTTAAAAAAACCCAATGGGTGCCTAATAGTTTTTGGCCCGACTCGGGAATCGAACCCAAGGCCTCGTGATCCGCAGTTGAACAACTGCTAATCCAACGAGGCGATTGACTTACGACTATTATATTGTGATATTAATAAGTAAATGGAATAAATCCATACATGTACAATTGTACAATGTACATTGTACAAGCATAATATATTAATTTTACTCAAAAAATATTTATTATTTCAGTTACGTCGTTTGATGCTGAAGGTCTGCATCTCTATAATTTATAACTCAATGCCTCGTTTAACAATGAATCGTCTTCAATAATTTTTTATAGTATGCCTTATTGGTAATTACATTTTATACTCATTGCCTTTGTGTAAGGTTCAATGGAGTCTATAAAAATGCACCGGCCTGTAAGATCTCTTCTGGTATTGCAAATTTTCAACCTCGAATGAGACTTAAAGGGAAATATTTCCCTTTTAGTAATTACTAGTGACCCGCCCCGGCTTCGCACGGGTTACCCGTGCTTACCCGCTACTATACTATCCCACCATACATTGGTTTGTTATGTCTCAAAGAGATTAGGCAACGTTTTCGATTAAGCTCCCAGGCGGCTTGATTTTATCCGATATTTTCAACAATTATCGTCATATACCAACCAATTTACACAAAACCTTAACAAATTACACACCTTCCTCATGAATCACTTTGTCTATTGATGAAAACCGCACGAGAATCCGTTCTGTAGTTTTTGAGTTTATCGCGAACAGACAGACAGACGCGGCGGGAGACTTTGTTTTATTAGTGATTAAATAAATTTCCAATCTTGCCTCCCTTCGGTGGCTCATTGACCCGAAGAGGATCTCAAGGCCTCCGATACTAAAAGTTTTTTAATCTTCATTTTTTGACTGGGCTTTATCACTTCCTTAATATATTATACGAAATACACGTCATTATTTATCTATGATTATGTCCCGTAAAATAAATTCAATACCCCCGTAAAACAAACTAACTTACATAGGTACAACTTATATTATGTAATCTGTAACTTAAACTATTTACTAACTTTTAAAAAACGTATACTAATTGAGTGTACAATAATTATAATTTTTTTATTAAATAATTATTGCAGGGCAAAAAATTCCAAACCTTTCTAACAACAAAAAACCGGCCAAGTGCGTGGCGGGTCACGCGCAATGTAGGGTTCCGTAATCACAATTCTCGAAAAACAGATATAACTCCTTAACCTGTGAACCCTACTTAGCCATGATAGTTTTCCTTTAAAATTGATTATATTATACACTACTGTTGTGAATTTTTTCAAACGGATCTAGAAATCGAAAATTGATATTCCCACACCCACAGTATTTTTAAAAGACCTATTCAACGATACCCCACAGCACAAGGGCGTCGCCAGGTAGGGGCAGGGGGGGGCAGCTGCCCCCACCTAGAGATTTGAAAAAATATAAATATATTATTATAGTTTGAAAAGAAAATTCTGATTTTTTAAATAATTATGTTGATAATACCACTACCAGTAGTCTCCAATTAAGCAGTTTCGAAAGACACTATGTATATGTGCTAACTTTGCAGCACTTGAAAAACCACGACAATGTTTTCACTTTTTCGTTTTTTTTCTATAGTAAGTCCTAAACTATTTCTGAAAAATATTTTTTGTACTTTTTTAAAGTAGACTAAAATTGCTACTATTTAAAACTAGAACCAACTCTGTAAATTCAATATTTACTGAGATACAGCTCTCCAAAAAATCACAATTATTTTCAAAAAAGTGATATTTTATGATTTGTTCAATTGTAAACCCCGATATCGGGGAAAATATTCATTTGACGGGTAAAGTTAAATGAAAAAATGTTGTTGTAAATATAATTAGCTTTATTTTAAACATAAAACGACATTTGTAGGCCATATAGTTTACTTACAAATCCTAAAAATTAAAAAAATGGGAAAATTGCATTTTTTTGCTTTATTTTGTTTTGAAGGTAGTTTGAAAGAAAAAACCGTATACAAGAAATATATATTTAAACTATTATTAAGTATTGATATTAAGTATTTATAATCTTATTTATTACAAAAAAGTAATTATATTATTATTGATATTTATCAATTTTATTATGAAACACTGCATTACAAGGACATTATGAGTGCCGAGCACTATAAGTTCTAAACTACGCATTTTTTCAAATTTCTATACAGTTTTAAAGTAGACTAAAATTGTTACAATTTGAAACCAGAACCGGCTCTGTAAGTTCAACACTTACCGAGATGCAGCTCTGCTAAAATTGTTTTTTTTTTTCAAAAAGTGAAATTTTAAGATTTGGTCAAATTTCGACCGCGATCTTGAGGATAATAATCTTTTAACGAGTAAAATTATAGGGGAAAATGTTATAGCAAATCTAATAAGCTTTAATGTAAGGACAGAAAGACCATATGGTCTAGAGACTGAGTTAACTCACAAATCTTAATGAACAGCAAACCTTACTTACTGAAGCTACTAACTTAGACAAATCTTAATGAAGCAGATTAATATTGCTTCATAAAATAATATTATATCAATAAATATCAATAAAATGAGATAAATAAATATTTTTTTCATAAATAACATTATATTTATTACAACATTTTTTGATTTAAATTTACCCGTAAAATGAGTATTTTCCCCGATATCGGGGTTTAAAATTGACCAAATCTTAAAATTTCACTTTTTTGAGTAAGAGTAAGAGTTTTTATTTGCAAAAATGTGGTACAAATATTATAGATCTTAAAACTATTGTCTCCCAACACATTTAACAAATATATTAGTGTGCAAATTCAACTATTGATTGATTTGGAACTAATTGTCAATTTTTGAAAAGCTGTATCTCAGAAAATATTCAATTTACAGTGCTAATTCTGGTTTTAAATAGTAACAATTTTAGTCTACTTTAAAAACGTAAAAAAAAAATCTTAAAAACGCATATTTTAGGACTTATATAGAAAAAAACAAAAAAGTGAAAAAAATTACGTGGTTCTTTGAGTGCTGCAAAGTTAGCACAGGTCTTTCGAAGTTGCAAAATTGGATTTGGACTACTGGTAGTGGTCCTAACAACATACTAAAAAATCAGAACTAGGCGTTTGATTGCGATTTTTTGTGTCAAATATGACTGGCCTATTTTACACATAACATCATCAACTTGCCCCCCCCTTGGCCAGCGGCTGGCGACGCCCTTGCCACAGCACACTATGGGATAGACGAGAAAAAATATTCATCCCCACTTTACATGTAGGCGAGCTACCCTAAAAAAAATATTTATCAAAATTTTATTTCACCACTTTGTCGGCGTGATTAATATTTATAGGTACCCATGCCAAATTACAGATTTCTAGCACTAATAGTCTCTGAGATTAACCGAGGACGGACAGACGGACAGACAGACGGACGGACAGACGGACGGACATGGCGAAAGTATAAGGGTTCCTTGTTTACTACGGAACCCTAAAAATTGCCTCTTGCCTGAAAGCTTATTTCCGTGTATTTATAAAATTGAGTTGTACACTATGGGAAGTGTCCAACAAATTCAAATTCTTAACTTTTGATAACTGTGGTGAATGATATGAAATCCCGGTGATAGACATGTGTTTTGACTGCGATCTCACCTGATGGTAAGTGACGATGCAGTCTAAGATGGAAGTGAGCCAACCTGCAAGAAGCATGGCAGCGTTTTATTAAATCCATAAATCGATCGGTTTCTACGCAGATTCGTTCCGGAACGCTAAATCGATTGGCGGTTTTGCTGGTTCACTAGCCACGACAAGCCTCCCACCAGATAAAACATGCCTTTTTCATATTATACACGTTTACTCAATTTTTTTTTTTTGAACAATTTCCGTAGTGTTCTCCTGAATGTACACTGAGATACGGAATACCTAGGCCCGATGTTCTACACCACTTAGTTGAGATTGTAACCGGTCATGTTTTAAATCCAGCAGGATTAAACCGGATCGATGGCAATCCGACCGGATTTGACCAGATATTTTCGGATTGTTATACTTTGTGATAATTCGAACACGAGAAATTTATTATTAGTTCTTGGCTAAAATAATAGCTACCTAATTAGGTAGTTAATAAAAGCTCGACTCATCGAATTGCAGGCAATTTTTAACGTCAGTTCAATCACTCGACTGAACAATTGTGCGGAGCAAAGTGGTAACTGACGGTAACTAGTAGCTTCTAGTACCATTAATTTTAAATAACCGAATTTCCTTGACTTCATAATTCCATACATCATTATCGCGGTCGTTACGATGTACCTACATTGCATATTTCATGTTTTTTGCATCAACTATTGAGTGCTTTGTTGTTATTTTTTTGCCCGATTACGGGAAGAGTGTGGTTATAGTGGTCAGTGTAAACTATGTGCGTTTGTTGGTTCGACGATTCCCGAATCCCGCACAATCACTGAACTTCCCATTAAATGATAGATGAGCTGGCATTAACTCGTTGGTCTAGTGGTTGGCGTATTCGACTGCGGATCACGAGGTCCCGGGTTCGATTCCCGGGTCGGGCAAATAATTGTTAGGCATTAGGTTTTCTGTCAAGAAATTCTCTGTACCACCCCAGAGTTTGTAGTTGGCGGTGTCTCACCCCCGTGCCTCGGAGAGCACGTTAAGCAGTCGGTCCCGGTTATTATCACTATCATGTGACAATAGTCGTTAAAGCCCGCCAACCCTCATTGGAGCAGCGTGACGGGTCTTAGCTCTAAATCTTTCTCTCCTATGAAAGAAGAGGCCTGTGCCCAGCTGTGGGACGTAAAAAAAGGTGTAGCGGTGGGGTGGTGGGAGTTGGCATTGCTTAGTATTTCGCTTTTACAGGCTATCCTGTATCTATCTGTATTAAGTTGATATTCCTGTAACTCTCTATATTAAGTTGATAAGTTATAGGTAACGTTGTAATTTGTCCAAAAGTTCCATCAATTTTTGGCGTTGCTTGGTTACTTATACTCATACGATGGATTACAGATAGATTGAACATAGGAGCCGAGCTTTAATAACGAATAGAGTAAGTACTTGTCGGCCTATTTTTAACCCCCGACGCAAAAACGACGGGGTGTTATAAGTTTGACGTGTCTGTGTGTGTGTCTGTCTGTCTGTTCCCTCGTAGCGCTCAAACGGGTGGACCGATTTGAATGCGGTTCTTTTTATTTGAAAGGTGAATTAGTCGAGAGCGTTGTTAGCTATGTTTGATGAAAATTGATCCAAGATGGCCGCCGCTACAAAATGGCGGATTACATATTTTTTCACAACTCCCTTAATATGGGTATCAAATGAAAGGGCTTGACTAGTAGAATAGCACTATGCAAATTCAAGATGGCCGCCGCCACAAAATGGCGAATGTCGGGGGTTTTTTAAATTTTTAATTTATACTTGTTGTTTAGTTATTGATCTTTATCCTATAAGTATAACCTAACCTTATCCTGCTTATGTTTACTAAGTTTAAGTTAATTGCAAGAATATCCTAAACCTATGAGGCATCATGCATAACAAATTCAACAGCGCGCGATAAGGTCTTAAATCAAAATTAACGAGTACAATAATTGACTCCGGTGAGACAGCCACGTCTAATAATGTACCCAGAGATTAATGCCGCAGATAAATTATTTATCGGACATTCGAACACATGTCCTGGATGTCTGTCTGTTCGTTCTCAACAGGCATCTTGATTGGAATTGCGTACCTCAGTAGGCTGTAATACAAAATAAATAATAATGTACATAAATACTCGTATAAGAAGTCTTGGAATATTTCAAAGAAGCGTTTTTATAATTCCTATATAACCCTTGTAGTTTTTTAGGGTTCCGCACGTCAAAAGGAAAAAGGAACCTTATTGGAACTATTATAAACATTAAACAAGTGATAATCTGAAAGATTGAATGTACATACATCTATTAAATTTTGTGTATTTATTTAGACGGCCAGATTCGTTCGTTCGTTCGTTTCAACCAATAGACGTCCACTGCTGGACATAGGTCTCTTGCAAGGATCGCCACAGCACACGATCTTGTGCCGCCTGATTCCAGCGGCTGCCAGCGAATCGCTTGAGATCGTCTGTCCAACGAGTGGGGGGTCTACCTGCGCTTCGTTTACTGGTGCGAGGTCGCCATTCAAGCACCTTGGGACCCCAACGTCCATCGGTTCTTCGAGCAATGTGCCCCGCCCATTGCCACTTCAGCTTCGCGACTCGATGAGCTATGTCGGTAACTCTGGTTCTCCTGCGGATCTCCTCATTTCTGATTTGATCCCGCAGGGATACTCCGAGCATAGCTCTCTCCATCGCTCGCTGAGTGACCCTGAGCCTTCTTATGAGGCCCATTGTCAGCGACCATGTCTCAGATCCGTAAGTCATCACTGGCAACACGCACTGTTCGAAGACTTTCGTCTTCAGACACTGAGGGATATTGGACGAAAAGACATCTCGAAGTTTCCCGAACGCTGCCCAGCCGAGTTGAATTCGGCGGTTGATCTCTTTCTCGAAATTGGACCTACCTAGCTGGACCGTGTGTCCCAGGTATATGTACTCGTCTACAATTTCGAGTGCAGAGTTCTCAACGATTACCGGGTGGAGCGGAACATGTGCGTTAGACATGACCTTCGTCTTACTCATGTTCATTTTTAGGCCCACCTGTTGAGAAACTCTGCTGAGATCGTTGAGCATTGTATTGAGGTCTCCCAGAGTCTCTGCCATCACGACTATATCATCGGCAAACCGTAGGTGAGTGATGTACTCGCCGTTTATGTTGATGCCAAGTCCGTTCCAGTCCAGAAGCTTAAATACGTCTTCCAACGCAGCGGTAAATAGCTTCGGGGAGATAACATCTCCCTGACGCACTCCTCGCTGCAATTGGATTGGCCTCGTATTCTGGTCCTGTATACGGACTGACATAGTGGCGTTTTCGTACAAACACTTCAGCGCTTGGATGTACCGATAGTCGATCCGGCATCTCTGCAGTGATCTCAATACAGCCCAAGTTTCCACCGAATCAAAGGCTTTCTCATAGTCCACAAACGCTAAGCAAAGTGGCCGGTTATACTCTTCGGTCTTCTGTATAATCTGCCGCAGCGTATGAATGTGGTCTATGGTGCTGAAGCCTTTTCGGAACCCGGCCTGTTCGGGAGGCTGGAAGTCGTCGAACCTACGAGCGAGACGATTCGTAATGACTCTCGAGAACAACTTATAGACATGGCTCAGCAGCGAGATGGGTCTATAATTCTTCAGCAGGGTATTATCGCCCTTTTTGAAGAAAAGAACCACCACGCTCCTGTGCCATGCCTCTGGCGTTATGCCCTCGTCGATGACGGAATTGAACAGTCGCTGAAAGACTTTAAGTACCGGTTTTCCACCTGCTTTCAGGAGTTCCGCTGTGATTCCGTCATCACCTGGCGCCTTGTTGTCCTTAAGTTGTTTGAGAGCCATACTAATCTCGTATAGGCTGACGTCGGTGATAGTGTCGGGTCAATTTGGCTCTGGGATCTTTAGCCAAATCTTCAACAGGCTTCTGTGTTGACGTGTACAGCTGTCCATAGAACTTCTCAACCTCTCTCAAAATCTCATGTTTAGATGAAATGAGACTACCGCTGTCGGTCTTCAGTCGCGTCAGCTGGCTCTGACCGATAGACAGATCTCTCGCGAACACCTTTGAGCCTTTGTTCCGCTCAATGGTTTCTTTGATACGCTCGGTGTTAAAGTATCGCAGATCGCGTGTTTGTGATTTAGAGATCTGTCTATTAATCCGCCGATAGGCGAGGGCGTCTCTTGAAGACTGCAGTCTCATTTCATGTCTCTGTTCCATGAGTTTAAGAGTATGGTCTGAGAATTTTTTGGTTCTACTTCTACGGTGGGTCTTAAAGAACCTAGACCCAACCGCATGGACAGTTTCCACCAGCCTGTTGTTCAGTTCGTCCACAGAATCGCAATCTGCCAGGCAAGCGAATCGGTTTTGCAATTCGAGTTGGAAGCTCTTGGGGTTCTGGATATGGGCACGAGAAGGTCGGAGCGTTGACTTCATCAGTCTGGCCCTTTCGAGCTTTATGTTTAGATTCAATGTGCCTCGTACCATACGGTGATCACTGAATACTGAACCGATTTGGCTGAAATTTTCAATGGAGATAGATTATGCTCTGACTTAAATCATAGGCTACACAGTTCCCACGGGATTTTGAAAAACCGAAATCTATAGCTACAGCTGTAGGTAGATTACTATAGCAAACTTTCTTGAAAGTAGGTATAAAGGTTGGAAAAGGGAGCGGGAACGGGAACCGGAAATCCACGATTCCCTCGGGATTTGTGAAAAACCGATACTCACGCGGGCGAAGCCGCGGGCATTCTCTAGTCATGTAAATATTTTGCAGTTCCATTAATATTACATACATATCTACTGTCAAATTGACCTCCTTTTTTTTTGAAGTTAGTTAAAAAAACTGAAATCGTTCCAGCCGTTCTCAAGTGATGCGCTTACCAACTAAGAGCATAATTATATATAAGTACGTATAATATTTATTTTTATTTATACATCTAGATAATTTTGCTAAGCAATAAGTTATGCGAAACATTCGACATTTCAACTGATAATAATGTTTATGTAATGTTGCATGTAGGATTAAATGTAGGGTTATTCCGAGTTTTCGCATCTCAACAATGTTGATAGATATCGAGTATATATAACGTCGACGTAAAATGGATCTTAACTGCCTGCTTAAAGGCATGTATTTACCGGCAGTGCCCCGAGAGGAAACATTGCGAAATAAAAATCATTAGTACTAAAAGAGAACTCCCACTATGAAGATGGACGATCTCAAGAGTCTCGCAGCTACCTACTGGATACAAGCGGCACAAGGTCACGTTCTGTGGCGATCCTTAAGAAGACACCTGTGTCCAACCTTGAACACCTATCGGTTGAAACGACGAGGACGAGTACTGAAATTACAATTTTAAAACTAGGGACTTAAGCTCTATTTTTAACCCCCGACGCAAAAACGACGGGGTGTTATAAGTGTGACGTGTCTGTGTGTTCTCTGAAGTTATTGTGTGTTGACGCATCTCTGGATGGACAGACAATATTGTATTATAGTGCCTGGAGTAACATGACGTCGAGAAATGCTAGAGAATAATATGAATTGGAAGCCTCTGGAAAACTGTTACCTAAGTATACCGCAAGACAAGCAGATTTTTAGGAGTATCAAAATTATTATAAGAAACAATATATATTTACAGTAATAAAGGCTATGAATATGGTTATTGTGAAATTTTGATTCTCAAATCTATTAACGTTATCGAGTGTGTTGTCGAGATAGTGAAACTCGTACTACTGGATGGTATTTGCTGCTATAAATCTTGATTTATAAACGGTAAGGCTTGTAAAGGGCTCTTGTCAAGGCCGTGATGGCCAGTGTATATGGAACATCTATGTCCGGGTGAAATAAATTAGAAGTGGTCATACCATGACTATACCTATTATATTTTATCTAATACGCGTTAATTCAATGTAATAAGATTTGTAATTCAAATTTTTTAAACACAATACAATACCAATAACTATTTGTCTTATACTTGTAGTATTAGTGGTTTAGTCTGTGGTTTAGTAGTTAGTATTTTTCTAACCCGCAATGCATAGCGTGCACAACTCGTCGACAACGTTATTTACTTAACGTTAGTCGATCTCTAGCGTTAGCTGATTACATTACATTGTGAACTTTTATAAAATACAGGAAATATTTTAATTTTTGTTTTAGTTTTTTCAGGTGTCTTCTAATCTTGTCAGGTAAATCATCACTACTGTTACCTGTCTTTGTTTCCGACAACGATCGCCTACCGGATATAACCCGATATAAGTTTGCATTTGAACTTCTTAGAGGCATCTCCAAAATGTATTCTGGTAGTTTTTTTTAAATTAAAAACGTTAAATAATTACCAAAAAAAAATAATTTTCAATTTTACGCAGTCTATAAGCTTTTAGACTTTTATCATTATTTTTCAAGTTAATTTTTTTCCCGATATTAAGAAAATAGAAATTACCTACTTATAGTCACTTTTTCCTATAATTGATGTTTTTATGCACATAGGTAGTAAGTATAATAAATTTTCAAGTAACTAAGTATTGTGTATTTTAATACCTCCCTTCAGCTGCTTTAATTTTGTTGATATAACATAACTCATCATTTCAATGTAATATAATATTATACAATTTATAGCAAAGTAAACACTCAATAATATTACAGTTTTAATAGCTTTGGCCTTGGCTTACAAAATAGTTAACATCATGTGTGGTAACTGTTGATAGAAAAACAGCTGTTAAAAGCTATTATCATACATAAAGCATTTGTATAATAACATTGACAATTTCACTATCATCTACGAGTATAAGTACTTACTTACTAAAATAAATTATCACTAATTAACTGATACCCGTGATTTGATTTTATCCACTTTGATTATGGTTCTTCTAGCCTGTGTCTATCTCCGGGATGTAGGCTATCTCCATGTCACATTTCGTCAAAATCACTTCAGGTCGTGACAAGTATACATTAAAAATTTAAAAACCCCCGACATTCGCCATTTTGTAGCGGCGGCCATCTTGGATCGATTTTCATCAAACATAGCTAACAACACTCTCAACTAATTCACCTTTAAAAAAAAACCGCATTCAAATCGGTCCACCAGTTTGAGTGCGTTTGAGTTTGAGCGTTTGAGGGAACAGACAGACACACATACACACACACAGACACGTCAAACTTATAACACCCCGTCGTTTTTGCGTCGGGGGTTAAAAATGTAAATCTTTATATTATGTTGTCCTTAACATAACATTTTTTTACGCAGGAATACTAAATATTTCTGGGATAAAAAACAGCTTATGATACACCTTATATAATCCTCTACCTGCCTGTGGAAATTTCGTAAAAATCAGTTCATCCATTCTGAAGGTAAGCCCGTTACAAACAGAGACGCACGCAAAAATTTTAAAAATGTTTTCTTACATAATAGCTTTATAGGAGGCAGTTATTTTGAAATCACATAGAAAGGCACTTCAATTTTGTTTATTTGTATAGTTTATCAGAATAGATAGGGATTTCATTCTCTTCGTAGATCGACGCAATCCTTTCATAGAACGGCGCCGGCTTTACAACAAAGACTTCTGTTCGGCAAATTGATCAAGTGATCAATTTGAATTTATCGTATAGGTGAATTATTGTCGATGTGTTGATTGTGTTGAACTCTTTTAACAGACTTTCAAGAAGGAGGATTTAGCGCGTATATTTTTTTTCATACGCAGAATACACGGAATTCTCCGAGGTTATTGGATGGATTTGCGTGTGTTTTTACGTATTGCGTTTAAACAACATGCTATTTTTCCATCAGTGTTCATGTGGGCCTACGAAAGTATCTCAAATTTTGGGCAGCAACTTTTGTGTATCACGTGATGGTAACTATAACGTGAAGTGCGGAATGTCACATCCAGATGGGTTGAGTCACCGTATTGGTACTCAAAATATATTCTCCCTAATATTATCATTCAATGAATTTTCATGAGCGATGACTCAAGGCTCAGGTAATAAAGTTGGTATACGAATAATTAAACAGAAGTGTTTGTATGTGATTTCGAAATAGCTGCCTTTTATTAAGCTCATAAGTTTGTTTGAATGTGCTTCGGAACGGTTCAACTTATTTTGACGCGATTTTCACAAGCTGGCAAAGGATTATACAGGGACTAATTAATCTAGGCTACATTTTATGAAATATTTAGGGTTCCTTCGCAAAAAAATTGAAACTGCTAATATGAGGACAACATGGCTACTACATTGGCTACTTTTAATGCAAGAAAACGAAAGTGTTCCCACGAAACAAAAGAAAACCTTAATCTATGCGGTTAATATTACAATTAAGTAATATGTTACGGAAGTAGCTAACTAAGTACTATCGATCTAAAAAACGGTATACCTAGATATAAGTTATAATCCGTTTAGCAAATTTAATAAAATCATAATATCTACTAATAATACTTATATTTATTATCTAAAATTAAAAACTTAGGTAGGTCAATTTAAAATTCTACAGAAATTGTTTATACTATCAAAATTGATCTTCTTAAAATGGTACTGGGGAAAACTTAATACTCATCCATTGTACCTACTCATGTACAATGGATGAGTTTTAAGTTTCCCTCCTGGAATTGAATTTTTTACCCCAGTACGGCAAAGCCAAACGAGAAGGGTTATGATTTTAGCAGTGTATGTATGTATGTATGTATGTATGTATGTATGTATGTATGTATGTATGTATGTATGTATGTATGTATGTATGTATGTATGTATGTATGTATGTATGTATGTATGTATGTATGTATGTATGTTTGTGACCAATTTTTGTATGAAATTCTGTGTGTACCTAGCACCGTAGCGCCTAAGCTACTGGGCCGATTTTGATGAATGAGGTGTCAATTAATTCTTTGTTATTGTCCGGGTGACATAGGCTACATTTTATATACGAAAAAAATCGAGAAGCGACGTCCGAGCGGCAAAAGTAAAATATTATTTAGATTCGGATAGACATAATAGATGGCGTCACTAGCTCCTTGCCCCGCGTTTTCTGCACACTAAATTATTATTTTATATTAAATAAAATTACTAAGCGTAGTCGGGTTTTAGTTTAAGAACTTTATCTCTTGTTTCCATTCCGTTCAAAGTTTCATTATCGTATGGTATACCTACTTAACAATTTTGGGTCACCATTTGACAGTTGAGTATACCTAATTTAAAATTGTCCGACCCCTTCAAACTAAGTTTTTTAACTGCACGTTACGTGTGACTTGTGAATTCGCAAGTGCGCAACTACATCTACTTAGACTTACGCAAAGTAATAGATGTCCATAATTACAGCTTTGGTGTCAGATATCTATTACCAATATTATCAACTCATTGGATTTAATTACTAATTGAATATCGGAGGTAATTAATTTAGATGTTTCGTGTCTTATGGCTAAGTTTATTACATCTAGGTACGTACGTTTTACCATCGGAAAATCATCGGAAAAGGGAGACGGTTTAAAATCAGTATATCTGTATATTAAAAAAATACATCGTTTCGTTATACCATGGTTTTGCTAATGTCGATTGCGGTAATTCCACGCTGTATTACCTACTTACCTTCGTTTCTGGCGTCTTTTTTGGTCATCTTCCATTGCTACTGATAGTAATAAGCATTCTTCATCTGATGATATGATATATCCATATTATAGAAAAGTTTTTAGGACACTCATACAGTCATGTAACCACTCTCAAACTTTCGATAAAACCAAACGTCCTACAAGTACTACTGAGTGCTTAGTCTAAGATCGGAGCACTCGAAAACGAACTCGAAAACTATTGATCGATTTCAGAGTAAAATAGACCTAAAATGGCTTGTATTAAGGTTTGAGTTCGCCAATACATTCAGCATTCGAACACAACGTGCGCCCCAAGCAGAAATGTTGTAAAATACATATTCGAACTATGGAATTACGACTTTAAATTACGAGTATTTGAGTTCATTTTGCTCTGAATTCACTTGTGATTCGATCAATAGTTTCGAGTTCGTTTTCGAGTGCTCCGATCTTAGACTAAGCACACAGGTGTGTGTACGGTTGTTTACGTCCTGATACAAAACATTCTAGAACTCATATCGGAATATCGCAGGACGGAGAATCGCAACGTCCTACTTCCATTGCGGCGTTTTATCGCAGCAGTGTGTAACTACATAACCATCCTAATACAAAATGTACTGGAAACAGATATCGCAATAACGCATGCGATATTATCGACCTATAATAACGCGCCTGTGTGGGGGAGCCTTAACAGATCGACAGATAATTAATCCAAAATTGAAAAGTAACCAATTGTTACGAATGAACAAATTATGTGCAAGCATGCACCGTTTACTCAGAATGAACGAAATACCAACCTGTGTCTAACTTGTAACCCCCAAAATGGGGAATCGGAACTAAAAGTTCATTATGCACTTGGGATTTTCATAACTCCAGTGCTAAAATAAGTCATCTGTTGATTATTATAATCTAATAATATTATACTGACATTAACGACATTTTTGATGCTAGTATAGACAATAACTAACTACTATAAAGACACTAAAATATCTATGCACACTACGTGCTGACAGTACGTGTTGATAGCACTTTAATTAGGTAAGTAGGTACGGTAAGTACATAATTATAATTCACACAAAATCGTAAGAATGAAAGCCGTCTTGCGCCTGATCTCTCTCCCGTCGCATGGTACTGCCGTCCCATCGGACTATGAGAGTGAGGGAATAAATAACGCACCTGTGTTAATGCGCCCACTTATGAGCTATAATATCTCCTGCGCACCTTGCAATATTTTTTCAGCAAAACATCATAATAAAAGGTGATTGCTAGTCATAAAAAGGCAACGATTGCTATGGTCGAAAATAGGTTATAAGTAACGGGTCAAATTAGAAAGATGGTAGTTAACAAAGCAAGGAATAGACAGAATTGAGATTTACATAACACCTAAAGCCGAGCCTGCGTCCTTGCGCCGATGATTAATGATGATTGCATATGATTATCTCCATTTATTTGGGCGCAAACTTGCGAGCGTGTGGCAACTGCGTATTTGTAACGCGTTGATATAAAACGACAACCTGAACTGTTGAGGTGTGAACGCGTCTATGTTATATGAGTTCCGTATATATGTTTCTGCCTTAAAATAATATTATGTTCCATACTAGATTCTGCCCGCGGCTTCGCCCGCGTGAATTTCAGTTTTTCACAAATCCCAAGGGAATCGTGGATTTCCGGCTCCCGTTCCCGCTCCCTTTTCCAAACTTTATACCTACTTTCAAGGAAGTTTGCTATAGTAATCTACCTATAGCTGTAGATATATATTTCGTTTTTATCAAAATCCCGTGGGAACTGTAGATTTTTCCAGGATAAAAAGTGCATACGCATACAGATGCATGCAACTATTGTAATAATGTGCTATGTGAGCGTGATTTACCTAAGAACAGTCAACGCCATCTATCGCGTTTTTGGAAGTCTATATCTATTTTAGTCCCACAGGAATACTTTTCCGGGATAAAAAGTAGCCTATGTTTTAAGACAGGGCATAAGCTATCTCCATTCAAAATTTCAGCCAAAACGGTTCAGTAGTTGCGGCGTGATTGAGTAACAAACATCCAAACATCCACACTTTCACATTTATAATATTAGTAGGACTAGATTCTGCCCGCGGCTTCGCCCGCGTGAATTTCAGTTTTTCACAAATCCCAAGGGAATCGTGGATTTCCGGCTCCCGTTCCCGCTCCCTTTTCCAAACTTTATACCTACTTTCAAGGAAGTTTGCTATACCTACCTATAGCTGTAGATATATATTTCGTTTTTATCAAAATCTCGTGGGAACTGTAGATTTTTCCAGGATAAAAAGTGCATACGCATACAGATGCATGCAACTATTGTAATAATGTGCTATGTGAGCGTGATTTACCTAAGAACAGTCAACGCCATCTATCGCGTTTTTGGAAGTCTATATCTATTTTAGTCCCACAGGAATACTTTTCCGGGATAAAAAGTAGCCTATGTTTTAAGACAGGGCATAAGCTATCTCCATTCAAAATTTCAGCCAAATCGGTTCAGTAGTTGCGGCGTGATTGAGTAACAAACATCCAAACATCCAAACATCTAAACATCCAAACATCCACACTTTCACATTTATAATATTATAGTAGGATTAGTAGGATTGGTATTGTGATTATGTGTGATAGCTTCTGCCCACAGCTTCGCTCGCGTGAATTTCGGTTTTGAACAAATCCCGAGGGAATCGTTGATTCCCAGTTCCCGTTCCCGCTCCCTTTTCCAATCTTTATACTTTCTATCAAGGAAGTTTGCTATAATAATCTACCTATAGCTGTAGATATAGACTTCGGGGTTTTCAAAATCCCATGGGAACTGTGCATTTTTTCCAGGATAAAAAGTAGCCTATGTGTTGCCAATGCATGCAACACAGCAAACTATTGCAATAATGTGTTATGTGAACGTAATTTACGTAAGAACAGTCAGCGCCCTCTATGGCGTTTTTGGAAGATTATATCTATTTTAGTCCCACAGGAATACTTTTCCGGGATAAAAAGTAGCCTATGTTTTAAGTCAGGGCATAAGCTATCTCCATTCAAAATTTCAGCCAAAACGGTTCAGTAGTTGCGGCGTGATTGAGTAACAAACATCCAAACATACAAACATCCAAACATCCAAACATCCAAACATCCACACTTTCACATTTATAATATTAGTAGGATTAGTAGGATTGGTATTGTGATTATGTGTGATAGCTTCTGCCCGCAGCTTCGTTCGCGTGAATTTCGGTTTTGAACAAATCCCGAGGGAATCGTTGATTCCCAGTTCCCGTTCCCGCTCCCTTTTCCAACCTTTATACTTTCTATCAAGGAAGTTTGCTATAATAATCTACCTATAGCTGTAGATATAGACTTCGGGGTTTTCAAAATCCCATGGGAACTGTGCATTTTTTCCAGGATAAAAAGTAGCCTATGTGTTGCCAATGCATGCAACACAGCAAACTATTGCAATAATGTGTTATGTGAACGTGATTTACGTAAGAACAGTCAGCGCCCTCTATGGCGTTTTTGGAAGATTATATCTATTTTAGTCCCACAGGAATACTTTTCCGGGATAAAAAGTAGCCTATGTTTTAAGTCAGGGCATAAGCTATCTCCATTCAAAATTTCAGCCAAAACGGTTCAGTAGTTGCGGCGTGATTGAGTAACAAACATCCAAACATCCACACTTTCACATTTATAATATTATAGTAGGACTAGATTCTGCCCGCGGCTTCGCCCGCGTGAATTTCAGTTTTTCACAAATCCCAAGGGAATCGTGGATTTCCGGCTCCCGTTCCCGCTCCCTTTTCCAAACTTTATACCTACTTTCAAGGAAGTTTGCTATAGTAATCTACCTATAGCTGTAGATATATATTTCGTTTTTATCAAAATCTCGTGGGAACTGTAGATTTTTCCAGGATAAAAAGTGCATACGCATACAGATGCATGCAACTATTGTAATAATGTGCTATGTGAGCGTGATTTACCTAAGAACAGTCAACGCCATCTATCGCGTTTTTGGAAGTCTATATCTATTTTAGTCCCACAGGAATACTTTTCCGGGATAAAAAGTAGCCTATGTTTTAAGACAGGGCATAAGCTATCTCCATTCAAAATTTCAGCCAAATCGGTTCAGTAGTTGCGGCGTGATTGAGTAACAAACATCCAAACATCCAAACATCTAAACATCCAAACATCCACACTTTCACATCTATACTAATAAATAAAATTGAAGTGTCTGTCTGTAATATCGAAATAACTACCTCATATTAAGCTCATATGGTTATTTGAACGGTACCATAACCGAATCACACGTTTTTAAAATTTTTGTCTGTCTGTCTGTCTGTCTGTCTGTCTGTCTGTCTGTCTGTCTGTCTGTCTGTCTGTTTGAACGGGCTAATCTTCGGAACGGCTGAACCGATTTTGACGGGACTTTCACATACAAGTAGAGAATTAACCAGGGAGTAACATAGGCTACTTTTTTAACCGACTTTCAAAAAACGAGGAGTTGTGTTTTTCTACCTATGTACACCGATATCTCCGAGATTTCTGAACCGATTTGCGTAATTTTTTTTTTAATCGATAGAGATACACTGCGACACTGTCCTACAAAAAACTTGGATTCCAACTCCTCAATCCTGATGCTGTAGGGGAACTGATCCCCAAAACTAATGGGATTTAGGAACTGTCGGTTATTTAAATTGATATTGGGGGTACCAATTAAAGACTTTATCGTTGAATGAACTCGAGTAGGTACATATTCAACTCCTCAACCCTGATGCTGTAAGGAATTGCATTCCGAAATCGTGGGGATCCTACGGAATTTTTCCGTTTTGGTGACGGGTTACTACAGATAGGCTACTTTTTGTTCTGGAAAATCAAAAGTTCCCACGGGATTTTTAAAAACCTAAATCCACACGGGCGAAGCCGTGGGCATCATCTAGTAATATAATAAAACTGTAACAGATCCAATTCTGTACATTGAAGATATTTTGAAAATTTTTATTGGAGGGCACTCTATAATCGATACTAAAGCCAAAACTGCAATTTGTTTAATTTTTGTCTGTCTGTCTGTCTGTCTGTCTGTATCTTGGCCGCGCATCACGCCGAAACTACTGAATGGATTCAAATGAAACTTGGTACGATTTGAGTTTATACTCCGAGGTAGGACATAGGATACTTTTTATCCCGAAATTCAGCACGGTTCCCTTGGGAGAGAGGATGAAAGTTAAAACGTGTATTTAGCTGTAATTCATTAACGCGTTGTTCGATTTCACTCATTCTTTTTTTGTTAGAAAGGTAATACTTTATATATTGTTCCGTAAATATTTCAAGGTCATAGGTGTTTTAGTTCAGAAATTACAGACATTTATTGGGTTCAAATAACTTGGGACGCGGATGTTTGTACGTACGGCTTATTTTAAACTGGCGTGCGTTTAAATTTATGTTTGTCGGCCTGTCTATTTGTTCCAGCTAATCTCCGAAACGGCTGGATCGATTTTGATGGAACTTTCAATGGCAGATAGATGATGTTAAGGAGTAACTTAGGATACATTTAGTTTAGGTACAAAAAAGATTTATGGGGTCCGATCCGATTCTATATAAAACCTATATCCATGCGAACGAAGTCGCGGGGGTCGGCTAGTTTATAATATTATAGTAGGATTAGTAGGATTGGTATTGTGATTATGTGTGATAGCTTCTGCCCACAGCTTCGCTCGCGTGAATTTCGGTTTTGAACAAATCCCGAGGGAATCGTTGATTCCCAGTTCCCGTTCCCGCTCCCTTTTCCAATCTTTATACTTTCTATCAAGGAAGTTTGCTATAATAATCTACCTATAGCTGTAGATATAGACTTCGGGGTTTTCAAAATCCCATGGGAACTGTGCATTTTTTCCAGGATAAAAAGTAGCCTATGTGTTGCCAATGCATGCAACACAGCAAACTATTGCAATAATGTGTTATGTGAACGTGATTTACGTAAGAACAGTCAGCGCCCTCTATGGCGTTTTTGGAAGATTATATCTATTTTAGTCCCACAGGAATACTTTTCCGGGATAAAAAGTAGCCTATGTTTTAAGTCAGGGCATAAGCTATCTCCATTCAAAATTTCAGCCAAAACGGTTCAGTAGTTGCGGCGTGATTGAGTAACAAACATCCAAACATACAAACATCCAAACATCCAAACATCCAAACATCCACACTTTCACATTTATAATATTAGTAGGATTAGTAGGATTGGTATTGTCATTATGTGTGATAGCTTCTGCCCGCAGCTTCGTTCGCGTGAATTTCGGTTTTGAACAAATCCCGAGGGAATCGTTGATTCCCAGTTCCCGTTCCCGCTCCCTTTTCCAACCTTTATACTTTCTATCAAGGAAGTTTGCTATAATAATCTACCTATAGCTGTAGATATAGACTTCGGGGTTTTCAAAATCCCATGGGAACTGTGCATTTTTTCCAGGATAAAAAGTAGCCTATGTGTTGCCAATGCATGCAACACAGCAAACTATTGCAATAATGTGTTATGTGAACGTGATTTACGTAAGAACAGTCAGCGCCCTCTATGGCGTTTTTGGAAGATTATATCTATTTTAGTCCCACAGGAATACTTTTCCGGGATAAAAAGTAGCCTATGTTTTAAGTCAGGGCATAAGCTATCTCCATTCAAAATTTCAGCCAAAACGGTTCAGTAGTTGCGGCGTGATTGAGTAACAAACATCCAAACATACAAACATCTAAACATCCAAACATCCACACTTTCACATTTATAATATTATAGTAGGATTAGTAGGATTGGTATTGTGATTATGTGTGATAGCTTCTGCCCGCAGCTTCGCTCGCGTGAATTTCGGTTTTGAACAAATCCCGAGGGAATCGTTGATTCCCAGTTCCCGTTCCCGCTCCCTTTTCCAACCTTTATACTTTCTATCAAGGAAGTTTGCTATAATAATCTACCTATAGCTGTAGATATAGACTTCGGGGTTTTCAAAATCCCATGGGAACTGTGCATTTTTTCCAGGATAAAAAGTAGCATATGTGTTGCCAATGCATGCAACACAGCAAACTATTGCAATAATGTGTTATGTGAACGTGATTTACGTAAGAACAGTCAGCGCCCTCTATGGCGTTTTTGGAAGATTATATCTATTTTAGTCCCACAGGAATACTTTTCTGGGATAAAAAGTAGCCTATGTTTTAAGTCAGGGCATAAGCTATCTCCATTCAAAATTTCAGCCAAATCGGTTCAGTAGTTGCGGCGTGATTGAGTAACAAACATCCAAACATACAAACATCTAAACATCCAAACATCCAAACATCCACACTTTCACATTTATAATATTAGTAGGATAGTAGGATTAGTAGGATTGGTATTGTGATTATGTGTGATAGCTTCTGCCCGCAGCTTCGCTCGCGTGAATTTCGGTTTTGAACAAATCCCGAGGGAATCGTTGATTCCCAGTTCCCGTTCCCGCTCCCTTTTCCAACCTTTATACTTTCTATCAAGGAAGTTCGCTATAATAATCTACATATAGCTGTAGATATAGACTTCGGGGTTTTCAAAATCCCATGGGAACTGTGCATTTTTTCCAGGATAAAAAGTAGCCTATGTGTTGCCAATGCATGCAACACAGCAACCTATTGCAATAATGTGTTATGCGAACGTGATTTACCTAAGAACAGTCAGCGCCCTCTATGGCGTTTTTGGAAGATTATATCTATTTTAGTCCCACAGGAATACTTTTCCGGGATAAAAAGTAGCCTATGTTTTAAGTCAGGGCATAAGCTATCTCCATTCAAAATTTCAGCCAAATCGGTTCAGTAGTTGCGGCGTGATTGAGTAACAAACATCCAAACATCCAAACATCTAAACATCCAAACATCCACACTTTCACATTTATAATATTATAGTAGGATTAGTAGGATTGGTATTGTGATTATGTGTGATAGCTTCTGCCCGCAGCTTCGTTCGCGTGAATTTCGGTTTTGAACAAATCCCGAGGGAATCGTTGATTCCCAGTTCCCGTTCCCGCTCCCTTTTCCAACCTTTATACTTTCTATCAAGGAAGTTTGCTATAATAATCTACCTATAGCTGTAGATATAGACTTCGGGGTTTTCAAAATCCCATGGGAACTGTGCATTTTTTCCAGGATAAAAAGTAGCCTATGTGTTGCCAATGCATGCAACACAGCAAACTATTGCAATAATGTGTTATGTGAACGTGATTTACGTAAGAACAGTCAGCGCCCTCTATGGCGTTTTTGGAAGATTATATCTATTTTAGTCCCACAGGAATACTTTTCCGGGATAAAAAGTAGCCTATGTTTTAAGTCAGGGCATAAGCTATCTCCATTCAAAATTTCAGCCAAAACGGTTCAGTAGTTGCGGCGTGATTGAGTAACAAACATCCAAACATCCACACTTTCACATTTATAATATTAGTAGGATTAGTAGGATTGGTATTGTGATTATGTGTGATAGCTTCTGCCCGCAGCTTCGTTCGCGTGAATTTCGGTTTTGAACAAATCCCGAGGTAATCGTTGATTCCCAGTTCCCGTTCCCGCTCCCTTTTCCAACCTTTATACTTTCTATCAAGGAAGTTTGCTATAATAATCTACCTATAGCTGTAGATATAGACTTCGGGGTTTTCAAAATCCCATGGGAACTGTGCATTTTTTCCAGGATAAAAAGTAGCCTATGTGTTGCCAATGCATGCAACACAGCAAACTATTGCAATAATGTGTTATGTGAACGTGATTTACGTAAGAACAGTCAGCGCCCTCTATGGCGTTTTTGGAAGATTATATCTATTTTAGTCCCACAGGAATACTTTTCCGGGATAAAAAGTAGCCTATGTTTTAAGTCAGGGCATAAGCTATCTCCATTCAAAATTTCAGCCAAAACGGTTCAGTAGTTGCGGCGTGATTGAGTAACAAACATCCAAACATACAAACATCTAAACATCCAAACATCCACACTTTCACATTTATAATATTATAGTAGGATTAGTAGGATTGGTATTGTGATTATGTGTGATAGCTTCTGCCCGCAGCTTCGCTCGCGTGAATTTCGGTTTTGAACAAATCCCGAGGGAATCGTTGATTCCCAGTTCCCGTTCCCGCTCCCTTTTCCAACCTTTATACTTTCTATCAAGGAAGTTTGCTATAATAATCTACCTATAGCTGTAGATATAGACTTCGGGGTTTTCAAAATCCCATGGGAACTGTGCATTTTTTCCAGGATAAAAAGTAGCATATGTGTTGCCAATGCATGCAACACAGCAAACTATTGCAATAATGTGTTATGTGAACGTGATTTACGTAAGAACAGTCAGCGCCCTCTATGGCGTTTTTGGAAGATTATATCTATTTTAGTCCCACAGGAATACTTTTCCGGGATAAAAAGTAGCCTATGTTTTAAGTCAGGGCATAAGCTATCTCCATTCAAAATTTCAGCCAAATCGGTTCAGTAGTTGCGGCGTGATTGAGTAACAAACATCCAAACATACAAACATCTAAACATCCAAACATCCAAACATCCACACTTTCACATTTATAATATTAGTAGGATAGTAGGATTAGTAGGATTGGTATTGTGATTATGTGTGATAGCTTCTGCCCGCAGCTTCGCTCGCGTGAATTTCGGTTTTGAACAAATCCCGAGGGAATCGTTGATTCCCAGTTCCCGTTCCCGCTCCCTTTTCCAACCTTTATACTTTCTATCAAGGAAGTTCGCTATAATAATCTACATATAGCTGTAGATATAGACTTCGGGGTTTTCAAAATCCCATGGGAACTGTGCATTTTTTCCAGGATAAAAAGTAGCCTATGTGTTGCCAATGCATGCAACACAGCAACCTATTGCAATAATGTGTTATGCGAACGTGATTTACCTAAGAACAGTCAGCGCCCTCTATGGCGTTTTTGGAAGATTATATCTATTTTAGTCCCACAGGAATACTTTTCCGGGATAAAAAGTAGCCTATGTTTTAAGTCAGGGCATAAGCTATCTCCATTCAAAATTTCAGCCAAATCGGTTCAGTAGTTGCGGCGTGATTGAGTAACAAACATCCAAACATCCAAACATCTAAACATCCAAACATCCACACTTTCACATTTATAATATTATAGTAGGATTAGTAGGATTGGTATTGTGATTATGTGTGATAGCTTCTGCCCGCAGCTTCGCTCGCGTGAATTTCGGTTTTGAACAAATCCCGAGGGAATCGTTGATTCCCAGTTCCCGTTCCCGCTCCCTTTTCCAACCTTTATACTTTCTATCAAGGAAGTTTGCTATAATAATCTACCTATAGCTGTAGATATAGACTTCGGGGTTTTCAAAATCCCATGGGAACTGTGCATTTTTTCCAGGATAAAAAGTAGCCTATGTGTTGCCAATGCATGCAACACAGCAACCTATTGCAATAATGTGTTATGCGAACGTGATTTACCTAAGAACAGTCAGCGCCCTCTATGGCGTTTTTGGAAGATTATATCTATTTTAGTCCCACAGGAATACTTTTCCGGGATAAAAAGTAGCCTATGTTTTAAGTCAGGGCATAAGCTATCTCCATTCAAAATTTCAGCCAAATCGGTTCAGTAGTTGCGGCGTGATTGAGTAACAAACATCCAAACATCCAAACATCTAAACATCCAAACATCCACACTTTCACATTTATAATATTATAGTAGGATTAGTAGGATTGGTATTGTGATTATGTGTGATAGCTTCTGCCCGCAGCTTCGCTCGCGTGAATTTCGGTTTTGAACAAATCCCGAGGGAATCGTTGATTCCCAGTTCCCGTTCCCGCTCCCTTTTCCAACCTTTATACTTTCTATCAAGGAAGTTTGCTATAATAATCTACCTATAGCTGTAGATATAGACTTCGGGGTTTTCAAAATCCCATGGGAACTGTGCATTTTTTCCAGGATAAAAAGTAGCCTATGTGTTGCCAATGCATGCAACACAGCAAACTATTGCAATAATGTGTTATGTGAACGTGATTTACGTAAGACCAGTCAGCGCCCTCTATGGCGTTTTTGGAAGATTATATCTATTTTAGTCCCACAGGGATACTTTTCCGGGATAAAAAGTAGCCTATGTTTTAAGTCAGGGCATAAGCTATCTCCATTCAAAATTTCAGCCAAAACGGTTCAGTAGTTGCGGCGTGATTGAGTAACAAACATCCAAACATACAAACATCTAAACATCCAAATATCCAAACATCCACACTTTCACATTTATAATATTAGTAGGATAGTAGGATTAGTAGGATTGGTATTGTGATTATGTGTGATAGCTTCTGCCCGCAGCTTCGCTCGCGTGAATTTCGGTTTTGAACAAATCCCGAGGGAATCGTTGATTCCCAGTTCCCGTTCCCGCTCCCTTTTCCAACCTTTATACTTTCTATCACGGAAGTTCGCTATAATAATCTACATATAGCTGTAGATATAGACTTCGGGTTTTTCAAAATCCCATGGGAACTGTGCATTTTTTCCAGGATAAAAAGTAGCCTATGTGTTGCCAATGCATGCATCACAGCAACCTATTGCAATAATGTGTTATGCGAACGTGATTTACCTAAGAACAGTCAGCGCCCTCTATGGCGTTTTTGGAAGATTATATCTATTTTAGTCCCACAGGAATACTTTTCCGGGATAAAAAGTAGCCTATGTTTTAAGTCAGGGCATAAGCTATCTCCATTCAAAATTTCAGCCAAAACGGTTCAGTAGTTGCGGCGTGATTGAGTAACAAACATCCAAACATCCAAACATCTAAACATCCAAACATCCACACTTTCACATTTATAATATTATAGTAGGATTAGTAGGATTGGTATTGTGATTATGTGTGATAGCTTCTGCCCGCAGCTTCGCTCGCGTGAATTTCGGTTTTGAACAAATCCCGAGGGAATCGTTGATTCCCAGTTCCCGTTCCCGCTCCCATTTCCAACCTTTATACTTTCTATCAAGGAAGTTTGCTATAATAATCTACCTATAGCTGTAGATATATACTTCGGGGTTTTCAGAATCCCATGGGAACTGTGCATTTTTTCCAGGATAAAAAGTAGCCTATGTGTTGCCAATGCATGCAACACAGCAAACTATTGCAATAATGTGTTATGTGAACGTGATTTACGTAACAACAGTCAGCGCCCTCTATGGCGTTTTTGGAAGATTATATCTATTTTAGTCCCACAGGAATACTTTTCCGGGATAAAAAGTAGCCTATGTTTTAAGTCAGGGCATAAGCTATCTCCATTCAAAATTTCAGCCAAAACGGTTCAGTAGTTGCGGCGTGATTGAGTAACAAACATCCAAACATACAAACATCTAAACATCCAAACATCCAAACATCCAAACATCCACACTTTCACATTTATAATATTAGTAGGATAGTAGGATTAGTAGGATTGGTATTGTGATTATGTGTGATAGCTTCTGCCCGCAGCTTCGCTCGCGTGAATTTCGGTTTTGAACAAATCCCGAGGGAATCGTTGATTCACAGTTCCCGTTCCCGCTCCCTTTTCCAACCTTTATACTTTCTATCACGGAAGTTCGCTATAATAATCTACATATAGCTGTAGATATAGACTTCGGGTTTTTCAAAATCCCATGGGAACTGTGCATTTTTTCCAGGATAAAAAGTAGCCTATGTGTTGCCAATGCATGCATCACAGCAACCTATTGCAATAATGTGTTATGCGAACGTGATTTACCTAAGAACAGTCAGCGCCCTCTATGGCGTTTTTGGAAGATTATATCTATTTTAGTCCCACAGGAATACTTTTCCGGGATAAAAAGTAGCCTATGTTTTAAGTCAGAGCATAAGCTATCTCCATTCAAAATTTCAGCCAAATCGGTTCAGTAGTTGCGGCGTGATTGAGTAACAAACATCCAAACATCTAAACATCCAAACATCCACACTTTCACATTTATAATATTATAGTAGGATTAGTAGGATTGGTATTGTGATTATGTGTGATAGCTTCTGCCCGCAGCGTCGCTCGCGTGAATTTCGGTTTTGAACAAATCCCGAGGGAATCGTTGATTCCCAGTTCCCGTTCCCGCTCCCTTTTTCAACCTTTATACTTTCTATCAAGGAAGTTTGCTATAATAATCTACCTATAGCTGTAGATATATACTTCGGGGTTTTCAGAATCCCATGGGAACTGTGCATTTTTTCCAGGATAAAAAGTAGCCTATGTGTTGCCAATGCATGCAACACAGCAAACTATTGCAATAATGTGTTATGTGAACGTGATTTACGTAACAACAGTCAGCGCCCTCTATGGCGTTTTTGGAAGATTATATCTATTTTAGTCCCACAGGAAAACTTTTCCGGGATAAAAAGTAGCCTGTGTTTTAAGTCAGGGCATAAGCTATCTCCATTCAAAATTTCAGCCAAAACGGTTCAGTAGTTGCGGCGTGATTGAGTAACAAACATCCAAACATACAAACATCTAAACATCCGAACATCCAAACATCCACACTTTCACATTTATAATATTAGTAGGATAGTAGGATTAGTAGGATTGGTATTGTGATTATGTGTGATAGCTTCTGCCCGCAGCTTCGCTCGCGTGAATTTCGGTTTTGAACAAATCCCGAGGGAATCGTTGATTCCCAGTTCCCGTTCCCGCTCCCTTTTCCAACCTTTATACT
This sequence comes from Melanargia galathea, assembly GCA_920104075.1. Taxonomy (NCBI): domain Eukaryota; kingdom Metazoa; phylum Arthropoda; class Insecta; order Lepidoptera; family Nymphalidae; genus Melanargia; species Melanargia galathea. Next base: position 25,769,309 of record OV049855.1, read on the forward strand.
TTCTATCAAGGAAGTTCGCTATAATAATCTACATATAGCTGTAGATATAGACTTCGGGGTTTTCAAAATCCCATGGGAACTGTGCATTTTTTCCAGGATAAAAAGTAGCCTATGTGTTGCCAATGCATGCAACACAGCAACCTATTGCAATAATGTGTTATGCGAACGTGATTTACCTAAGAACAGTCAGCGCCCTCTATGGCGTTTTTGGAAGATTATATCTATTTTAGTCCCACAGGAATACTTTTCCGGGATAAAAAGTAGCCTATGTTTTAAGTCAGGGCATAAGCTATCTCCATTCAAAATTTCAGCCAAAACGGTTCAGTAGTTGCGGCGTGATTGAGTAACAAACATCCAAACATACAAACATCTAAACATCCAAACATCCAAACATCCACACTTTCACATTTATAATATTAGTAGGATAGATCGCGCGATGCTTTTAACTTCGCTGATCCGAAGTTAGCATCTGGGAGGCTTTTCGCTAGCTTATTTGACTTCTGATCATGAGATGCCGAGAGTCTGTATATAGGGCCGGAAAACTTTAAACTCTTCTTGAGGCGAACTCAAACCTTAATACAAGACGTTTTAGGTCTATTTTACTCTGAAATCGATCAATAGTTTTCGAGTTCGTTTTCGAGTGCTCCGCTTTAGACTAAGCACACTGAATATCAAAGTATCTACTATACAGAAAGTTTTATTTGTATGAAGTTGCTAAGTACTCGTACCACGGATTCCTAAACATGTAGACGATGATATTTAGATGGACCGTGTTGGATTTGAACTTTATATTCTGCATACTTGACTTTTTGAAGTTTGTTATTAATTTCTCACCGCAGGGCTCTGTCAGTTATGATGCTGGGTAACGTACTATTTAGGTACTTATAAAAGTTTTTGTTGGCGTCCTTGTTGTCAAACAAGACAAAAAATTAAAATCTCACGAACTGAAGAGCCCCACAGTGGCCTATATAACCTGTATTATATAAAATCTGTTACCCAGCAGTTTTCGGGAAAATGGTGACAAAAAAAATATTTTTAACAATTATTGCCCCCTTATGACCTATAGCCTAATTCACATACATACATAATTATATACATACGCCTGAAAATAAGGCTTTACTTATTGCGGTCTTCTTTGCGGTCTGCCAATCAATTAAAATATTAGATTGAATCTTAATAGTTACCCCATGTATGGATACACTTTCTGTCACAGACGAAAAAATCTGCGATCAAAGCAAAGATATTATGATCAAAGGGATCCACACATTGTCATCTTATGCGTCAAGATCATCAAACTTCAGAACTAAATTATGTGAAAGTAAAAGTTCATAAGACTTTAGGTATTCAAAGTAACTCCTAGACAAGAAACTAGGTCAAAGTCACAAAACAATATTAAAGAAGGTATCAGCACTGAATAACAATGACATGAGTAATCCTGAACACACTTCGATTTCAATCCTCGAATGTGGGATAACGTTCTCGCCGAATTTAAACCGAGACCTTGCGGTGCGAAGCCGCGACTGTAGATAATGGTACTGTTCAATTAGATCTCTTAAGTTTGCGCAAGATTTGTTTTAAAAAACTTATAATTTTAATATTTAATCTTTATTATTATTATTTTTATATAATCGTTAGGTACATCTGAAGTACTATAACGGTCTTCAATAGTTCCTAAAAAATCGAGAATCAAGCATAATATTTAATTAATTAATGTAAGCGGTGATAGCCTAGTGGTAAAGACTTAACTCCTATCCGAGGGTATCAAGTTCTATCTCAGGAGCGCACCTCTATTTTTCGGAGTTATGTGCGTTTTAAGCAATTTAATATCACTTTAACGGTAAAGGAACACATCGTGAGGATACTTGCATGCCTGAGAGTTCTCCATAATTTTCTCAAAGGCGTGTGAAGTCTGCCAATCCGCACTTGGCCAGTGTGTCTCATTCTGAGAGGAGACCCGCACCCTGTTGTGGGCCGGTAATGGGTTGGTAATGAATGAAAATGACAAATGAATATTTGATCTAGGGTCTGTTGCACCTGGAGCATTGCATCCTGGAAACGGACATAGGATACTTTGTATCACGGAAAATCTACGAGTTCTCATGCAATTTATTTAAGGTTTTTTTTAAAACACCTGGTAACTCTTTTCCGTGATAACAAGCAAGAAACAAGTCTGTCTGCAGGATGCAGCTGTTTTTCTGTGCCAAATTTCGTCAAGATCCTTTCAGCAAAGGTAACAGAGAGACGGACTGATTGAAAGACAGTACTTCTGCAATTATAATATTAATAGAGAAGATAACTCTATAAGTTATTAGGTATTATTTTATATTATTCAGTACAGAAAATTACAAATATTCAAAGTCACCAGATCAAAGTGAATCAAACCATCAAAGACACGAGGAATGTCGTGATTACACATCACAATGGATGAAGTGCGTAGGATTACACTGTTTACTACGTAGGAGAATCTTCACGGTAGTGATTTGTACACACATTTGTACATAATAATTGAGATGGTATGCTAAATTTATGAGATTCCATTTCCCGTTATGCACTTCGTTTATTGTTTTCTCATGCCTGAATATCTGAATGCTTTCATATCGAACTGATTTTTAACCGACTTAAAAAAAACAGGTTCTGTATTCGATCCGTATATGTATGTATGTATTATGTATATATGTTCGCGATTATTTCAAAAACCAATGAACCGATTTTGATGTTTTTTTCATTATCGTAATCTACATACTTTCAGGGAGGTTTAAGTGTATAACATACCTATAGTTATCATTCTTATGTACGACGAGCGGATACCCGCGACTTCGTTCGCGTGGATATTGATTTTAATATTCCCGTGGGAATCATGTTGTTTTTCCTATGCTCCTTTGAGCTTAAACCTTGCTAAAAACTGTTAAAAGTTCACTGGCGGATGTTTAGGTACATCAAAATGTAAATATTCGCCAGTGAAAGTCCCATCAAAATCGGTCCAGCCTTTCGGAGATAAGCCAGTAGTCTTTAAAGTATCTACTTTCTAACAAAAAAAGAATGAATGAAATCGGACCACCCGTTAACGAATTACAGCTAATTACACAATTTGCCTTTCATCCCCTCTCCCAAGGGAACCGTGCTGAATTTCGGGATAAAAAGTATCCTATATGTTACTCCGTAGTATAAACTTAAATCGTACCGAGTTTTGTTTCAATCCATTCAGTAGTTTTTGCGTGATGCGCGCACAAACATACAGACAAACAGACAAACAGATAAACAGACAAACAGATAAACAGACAAACAGACAAACAGACAAACAGACAAAAATTTCAAAAATAGCTTTTATACGTTCTATTACTTATCCCTAACATCCACCAGTTATTATTTTGCAAAAATCTTCAATGTACAGATACGGCAAGTCTACGATTTTATTAATATATATATATATATATATATATATATATATATATATATATATATAATATATAATATATATATATATATATATATATATATATATATATATATTATAATATATATAGCTCAATTACCACTCACTCACTGACTGACTGACTGACTCATTGACATAATTGTTCTCCTAGAAAGAGACAGAAAACGATACAATAATGTATAAGAGATATGTTCGGATGCGGAAGTCGAGTAGGGAAAAATTATGACATTTCAGAAAAACAAGATGGCGGCCGATGTGATTTTTGTAACTTTTTTGTTTTCCAACCGATTTTGTTACAACTCACAACTATTGAAGAAATTAATAAACAATTAATAGAAAAAGTGAAAAAAATTGGAAAAACAAGATGGCGGCCGAGATTTAGGTTTTTAAAATTTTTGATTTTTCGACCCCAAATCGCGGCACCACAGCTCCGAAACGGGGTAATTGACGATAATATTTTTTTTCTGTATTCGCCCACAATTACCCTTAATTTTGACAGAACGAGAGTGGTTTTTAAAAATTCAAGATGGCGGCTGTCGTGGCGGCCATTGGGTTTGAGGTACGAAAAAACCCAATTTTAAAATTCAAATTTCTCACAGTTGGCAACATCGGAACGTTTGGACTTCTATGAAGCGATTGTTTGCATTGACTCGAGGTATAAACTGGCGATAAAAAAAATACCCCACTTTTGGGGAAATTTCAAGATTTACCCCAAAAATAAAAAAATCGAAATACGGACTTTTTGCAAAATCCGAGTATGAGCAACCATGTGTTTTACTTGTACCAATGACATTTGAGTATTTTTGTCCTCGGGGACTGGCAACACTGGAATTCATCAAAGAAAATGTGATTTTCGCGACATGGTCTTTTGTCAGGGGCAATCATTTCGCCTGGGTGCGAGCGAGAAAAAAAATTAAACGTCATCAGGAGCGGTATATACTATATTTATTGAAAAAATTATAAAACTATGTGAATTATTTATATAAAACGAGTTGGCGGCCATTTTGTATTGTTGTTGGGTGTTTTTGAAAATTTTGATCATGTTTTTGAGGCAGTTGGCAACATTTTGGAAAGTTGACATGTATGAATCGATTGTGTAACTCAACTGGCAGTATCGAAGTATGTACACAGTGTTGCCACATTTAGGGTAGTTTTTGAGATTTCCCCAAAAATTTCCTCCTGTAAAATTTTGTATGAAAAATTTTTTTTTCACTAATGGTTTCACAAAGAAGACAAAAATTTATTCCGAAAAAAATATGGAGAGAGCTGATGATTGAGGGTTTCGGAGACGGGTGAAGGGCACGCTGAAAGTATAGAAGATAGGTGGGGGGTGCTCGAGCAAATGTCATTCGAAACGTCGTCCAATTGGGAGTGAACTGAAAAAAAATTCAAAATGGCGAAAAAAAGATGGCCGCCATACATATTTCATCGGTATCCATCTCGGAGGGTATAAAAGATGGAAGAGTGGTTTCTTAGCAAAAGATTATCAAAATCCGAAGGTCTACTTGATGAATAGAAAAAAAAATCAAAATGGCGGAATTCATTTTTTCATAGCAAATGCATGGTGAATATTGAATTGCCTTTGATGCGGTTCTTCAGCGAATTCTCACAGAAAAATATGGGAAGACATGATGATTGAGGGTTAGTAAGATGGTTGGGGAGCCCGGGAAGTGTATTGTAGATAGAAAAGGGCTGCTCAAACAAAAACAAGATGGCGGCCGACGTGATTTTTGTAACATTTTTGTTTTCCTACCGATTTCGTTAAAACTCGCAATTCTAGAAGAAATTAGGAAACGATTAATAGAAAAAGTAGAAAAAATTTAAAAAACAAGATGGCGGCTTAGCTGTATGTAGTCTTTCAAATTTTCGATTTTTCGACCCCAAACCGCGGCGCCACAGCAGAGAAACGGGTTAGTTGAGGATAATATTTTTTTCCTGTTTCCGTCTACAATTACCCTGTATTTTGGCAGATCGGGAGTGGTTTTTAAATATTCAAGATGGCGGCTGTCGTGGCGGCCATTCAGTTTGAGGTACGAAAAAACGCAATTTTAAAATTCAAATTACTCACAGTTGACAACATCGGAGCGTTTCTACTTCTATGAAGCTATTGTATGTACAGACTTGAAGTATAGATTGGTGAAAAAAATACCCCATTTTTGGGGAAATTTCAAGATCTACCCCAAAAATTAAAAAATCGAAATACGAACTTTTTGCAAAATCCGAGTATGAGCAACTACATTTTTTACCTGTACAAACGAAATTTGGATATTTTTATCGCCAGGGACAGGCAACACTGAAATTTATCAAAGAAAAAGTTGTTTTCGCGATACGGTCTTTTTTCAGGGGTGATCATTTCACCTGTGTGCGAGCGAGATGAAAACTTGAAACGTCATCAGGAGCGGTATCTCCTGTACTTAATGGAATAATTATTCAACTTTCTAAACTAAATCTGTAAAATGAGTTGACGGCCATTTTGTATTTTATTTGTTTTGGAATTGATTTTCAACATGTTTTTGAGGCAGTTGGCAACATTTTGGAAAGTTGAAATGTTTGAATCGACTGTGTAACATTACCGGCAGTATCGATAAATGTAAACAGTGTTGCCACCTTCGGGGTAGTTTACGAGATTTTCCCCAAAAATTTTCTCCCGTAAAATTTTGTATGAAACATTTTTTTTTTCACAAATGGTTTCACAAAAAAGACAAAAATGTATTCAGAAAAAAAAATGGATAGAGCTGATGATTCAGGAACTCGGAGACGGGTGAAGGGCACGCTTAAGGTATTGAAGATAGGTGGGAGGTGCTCGAGCAAATGTCACTCGAAACGGCTTCCAATTGGCAGTGAGCTGGAAAAATATTCAAAATGGCGGAAAAAAGATGGCTGCCATACAAATTTCATCAGTGTCCATCTCAAAGGGTATAAAAGATGGAAGAGTGGTTTCTTATCAAAAGGTGATCAGGACTTTCGGATCCTGATCACTAGAAAAAAAAAATTCAAAATGGAGGAATTTATTTCGGACTGACTAGGGACCGACTGCGGACCGACTAGAGACCGCCTACGGAACGACTACGGACCGACTAGGGACCGACTAGGGTCCGACTAGGGACCGACTACGGACCGACTAGGGACCGACTACGGACTGACTAGAAACCGACTACGGACCGACTACGGACCGACTAGGGTAGACCGACTAGGGACCGACTAGGGACCGACTACGGACCGACTACGGACCGACTAGGGACCGACTACGGACCGACTAGAGACCGACTAGGGACCGACTAAGGACCGACTAGGGACCGACTAGGGACCGACTAGGGACCGACTACGGACCGACTAGGGACCGACTACGGACCGACTAGGGACCGACTACGGACCGACTAGGGACCGACTAAGGAACGACTAGGGACCGACTAGGGACCGACTAGGGACCGACTAGGGACCGACTAGGGACCGACTAGGGACCGACTAGGGACCGACTACGGACCGACTACGGACCGACTAGAGACCGACTAGGGACCGACTAGGGACCGACTACGGACCGACTACGGACCGACTAGAGACCGACTAGGGACCGACTATAAACCGACTAAGGACCGACTAAGGAACGACTAGGAACCGACTAGGAACCGACTAGTGACCGACTAGGGACCGACTAGGGACCGATTACGGACCGACTATAAACCGACTAAGGAACGACTAGGGACCGACTAGGGACCGACTAGGGACCGACTAGGGACTGACTACGGACCAACTACGGACCGATTAGGGACCGACTACGGACCGACTACGGACCGACTATGGACCGACTACGGACCGACTAGGGACCGACTACGGAACGACTAGAGACCGACTACGGACCGATTAGGGACCGACTAGGGACGACAACGGACCGACTACGGACCGACTACGGACCGACTAGGGACAGACTTAGGGACCGACTAGGGACTGATTACGGACCGACTAGGGACTGACTACGGACCGACTACGGACCGACTACGGACCGACTAGAGACCGACTACGGACCGACTACGGACCGACTACGGACCGACTACGGACCGACTAGAGACCGACTAGGGACCGACTATGGACCGACTAGGGACTGACTAGGGACCTACTAGGGACTTTTCGAGATTTCCCCAAAGATTTCCACCTGTAAAATTTTATATGAATTTTTTTTTCACAAATGGTTTCACAGAGAAGACAAAAATTCATTCGGAGAAAAAATATGGCGAGAGCTGATGATTGAGGATTTTGGAGACAAGTGAAGGATACAGAAGAGTAGAGTGCAGCCCCATGTTGTTGGTACCCAAACTTCTTATCTTGGTCTTTATGCTCACGTGGTCAGATTTTTAAAAGCTTATGTCCGAAACTATATGGTGAAGCCCCATGTAGTTGGTACTCAAACTTCTTATTTTCGCGATGTATGTGTGCTTACGTGGTCAGATTTTTAAAAGCTTATATCTCCGAAACTATAGGGTGCAGCTCCATGTTGTTGTTACTCAAACTTCTTATTTTCGCGATGTCTGTATGCTTACGTGGTCAGATTTTTAAAAGCTTATATCTACGGAACTATAGGGTCGAGCCCCATGTTGTTGGTACTCAAACTTACTTTCGCGATGTCTAGATGTTCACGTGATCAGATTTTTAAAAGCTTACATCTCCGAAACTAACCCCATGTTGTTATTACTCAAACTTCTTATTTTTGCGATGTCTATGTGCTCACGTGATCAAATTTTTAAATGCTTATATCTTCGAAATTATAGGGTGCAGCCCCATGTTATATAATGTCGTACGTCCCCGCGAGCTGCTTTAGCAGCTCGCGCACCGAGCAACTAGTTATAATATATATAGCTCGATTACCACTGACTCACTGACTGACTGACTGACTGACTCATTGACATAATTGTTCTCCTAGAAAGAGACAGAAAACGATACAATAATGTATGGGAGATATGTTCGGGTGCGGGAGTCGAGTAGGGAAAAATTATGACATTTCAGAAAAACAAGATGGCGGCCGACGTGATTTTTGTAACTTTTTTGTTTTTCAACCGATTTCGTTAAAATTCGCAGGTTTTTAAGAAATTAGTAAATGATTATTAGAAAAAGTAGAAAAAATTGAAAAAACAAGATGGTGGCCGAGATATAGATTTTTAAAATTTTTGATTTTTCGACCCCAAACCGCGGCACCACAGCTCCGAAACGGGGTAATTGACGATACTATTTTTTTCCTGTATTCGCCCACAATTACCCTTAATTTTGACAGAACGAGAGTGGTTTTTAAAAATTCAAGATGGCGGCTGTCGTGGCGGCCATTGGGTTTGAGGTACGAAAAAACCCAATTTTAAAATTCAAATTTCTCACAGTTGGCAACATCGGAACGTTTCGACTTCTATGAAGCGATTGTTCGCATTGACTCGAGGTATAAATTGGCGATAAAAAAAATACCCCACTTTTGGGGAAATTTCAAGATTTACCCCAAAAATTAAAAAATCGAAATACGGACTTTTTACAAAATCCGAGTATGAGCAACCATGTGTTTTACTTGTACCAATGACATTTGAGTATTTTTGTCCTCGGGGACTGGCAACACTGGAATTTATCAAAGAAAAAGTGATTTTCGCGACATGGTCTTTTGTCAGGGGCAATCATTTCGCCTGGGTGCGAGCGAGATAAAAAATTAAAACGTCATCAGGAGTGGTATATACTGTACTTATTGAAAAAATTATAAAACTATGTGAATTATTTATATAAAACAAGTTGGCGGCCATTTTGTATTGTTATTGGGTGTTTTTAAAAATTTTGATCATGTTTTTGAGGCAGTTGGCAACATTTTAGAAAGTTGACATGTATGAATCGATTGTGTAACTCAACCGTCAGTATCGAAGTATGTACAAAGTGTTGCCACATTTAGGGTAGTTTTTGAGATTTCCCCAAAAATTTCCTCCTGTAAAATTTTGTATGAAAAATTTTTTTTTCACTAATGGTTTCACAAAGAAGACAAAAATTTATTCTGAAAAAAATATGGAGAGAGCTGATGATTGAGGGTTTCGGAGACGGGTGAAGGGCACGCTGAAAGTATTGAAGATAGGTGGGGGGTGCTCGAGCAAATGTCATTCGTAACGTCGTCCAATTGGGAGTGAGCTGAAAAAAAATTCAAAATGGCGAAAAAAAGATGGCCGCCATACAAATTTCATCGGTATCCATCTCGGAGGGTATAAAAGATGGAAGAGTGATTTCTTAGCAAAAGATGATCAAAATCCGAAGGTCTACTTGATGAATGGAAAAAAAATTCAAAATGGCGGAATTCATTTTTTCATAGAAAATGTATGGTAAATATTGAATTGCCTTTGATGCGGTTCTTCAGAGAATTCTCACAGAAAAATATGGGAAGACATGATGATTGAGGGTAAGTAAGATGGTTGGGGAGCCCGGGAAGGGTACTGTAGATAAAAAAGGGCTGCTCAAACAAAAACAAGATGGCGGCCGATGTGATTTTTGTAACATTTTTGTTTTCCTACCGATTTCGTTAAAACTCGCAATTCTAGAAGAAATTAGGAATCTATTAATAGAAAAAGTAGAAAAAATTTAAAAAACAAGATGGCGGCTTAGCTGTAGTCTTTCAAATTTTCGATTTTTCGACCCCGAACCGCGGCGCCACAGCACCGAAACGGGTTGGTTGAGGATAATATTTTTTCCTGTTTCCGTCTACAATTATCCTGTATTTTGACAGATCGGGAGTGGTTTTTAAATATTCAAGATGGCGGCTGTCGTGGCGGCCATTCAGTTTGAGGTACGAAAAAACGCAATTTTAAAATTCAAATTACTCACAGTTGACAACATCGGAGCGTTTCTACTTCTATGAAGCTATTGTATGTATAGACTTGAAGTATAGATTGGTGAAAAAAATACCCCATTTTTGGGGAAATTTCAAGATCTACCCCAAAAATTCAAAAATAGAAATACGAACTTTTTGCAAAATCCGAGTATGAGCAACGACATTTTTTACCTGTACAAACGAAATTTGGATATTTTTATCGCCAGGGACAGGCAACACTGAAAAAGTGGTTTTCGCGATACGGTCTTTTTTCAGGGGTGATCATTTCGCCTGTGTGCGAGCGAGATGAAAACTTGAAACGTCATCAGGAGCGGTATCTCCTGTACTTAATGGAAAAATTATTCAACTTTCTAAAATAAATCTGTAAAATGAGTTGACGGCCATTTTGTATTTGATTTGTTTTGGAATTGATTTTGAACATGTTTTTGAGGCAGTTGGCAACATTTTGGAAAGTTGAAATGTATGAATCGACTGTGTAACTTAACCGGCATTATCGATAAATGTAAACAGTGTTGCCACCTTCGGGGTAGTTTACGAGATTTTCCCCAAAAATTTCCTCCTGTAAAATTTTGTATGAAATTTTTTTTTTCACAAATGGTTTCACAAAAAAGACAATAATTTATTCAGAAAAAAAATATGGATAGAGCTGATGATTGAGGAACTCGGAGACGGGTGAAGGGCACGCTTAATTTATTGAAGATAGGTGGGAGGTGCTCGAGCAAATGTCACTCGAAACGGCTTCCAATTGGCAGTGAGCTGGAAAAATATTCAAAATGGCGGAAAAAAGATGGCCGCCATACAAATTTCATCAGTGTCCATCTCAAAGGGTATAAAAGATGGAAGTGTGGTTTCTTATCAAAAGATGATCAGGACCTTCGGATCCTGATCACTAGAAAAAAAAATTCAAAATGGAGGAATTTATTTCAACAACGGACCGACTACGGACCGACTAGGGACCGACTAGGGACTGACTACGGACCGAATAGAGACCGACTAGGGACCGACTAGAGACCGCCTACGGAACGACTACGGACCGACTAGGGACCGACTACGGACCGACTACGAACCGACTAGAGACCGACAACGGACCGACTACGGACCGATTAGGGACCGACTAGGGACCGACTACAGACCAACTACGGACCGACTACAGACCAACAACGGACCGACTACGGACCGACTAGGGACCGACTAGGGACTGACTACGGACCGACTAGAGACCGACTACGGACCGACTAGAGACCGACTAGAGACCGACTAGGGACCGACTACGGACCAACTAGAGACCGACTAGGGACCGACTAGGGACCAACTACATACCAACTAGGGACCGACTAGGGACCGACTACGGACCGACTAGGGACCGACTACGGACCGACTATGGACCGACTAAGGACCGACTAGGGACTGACTAGGGACCGACTACGGACCGACTAGGGACCGACTACGGACCGACTAGGGACCGACTACGAAACGACTAGAGACCGACTAAGGACCGACTAGGGACCGACTACGGACCGACTAGAGACCGACTAGGGACCGACTACGGACCGACTACGGACCGACTAGAGACCGACTACGGACCGACTACGGACCGACTTAGGTAGACCGACTAGGGACCGACTACGGACCGACTAGGGACCGACTACGGTCCGACTTGGGACCGACTACGGACTGACTACGGATCGACTACGGACCGACTAAGGACTGACTACGGACCGACTAGAGACCGACTAGGGACCGACTATGGACCGACTAGGGAGCGACTAAGGACCGACTAGGGACCGACTAGGGACCGACTAGGGACTGACTAGAGACCGACTAGGGACCGACTACGGACCGACTACGGACCGACTACGGACCGATTTAGGTAGACCGACTAGGGACCGACTACGGACCGACTAGGGACCGACTACGGTCCGACTTGGGACCGACTACGGACTGACTACGGATCGACTACGGACCGACTAGGGACTGACTACGGACCGACTAGAGACCGACTAGGAACCGACTATGGACCGACTAGGGACCGACTAAGGACCGACTAGGGACCGACTAGGGACCGACTAGGGACTGACTACGGACCGACTAGGGACCGACTAGGGACCGACTGGGGACCGACTAGTGACCGACTAGGGACCGACTAGGGACCGAGTACGGACCGACTACTGACCGACTAGGGACCGACTACGGACCGACTATGGACCGACTACGGACCGACTAGGGACCGACTAGGGACCGACCGGGGACTTTTCGAGATTTCCCCAAAAATTTCCTCCTGTAAAATTTTATATGAAATTTTTTTTTTCACAAATGGTTTCACAGAGAAGACAAATATTCATTCGGAGAAAAAATATGGGGAGAGCTGATGATTGAGGATTTTGGAGACAAGTGAAGGATACAGAAGGGTAGAGTGCAGCCCCATGTTGTTGGTAGTCAAACTTCTTATCTTCGTCTTTATGCTCACGTGGTCAGATTTTTAAAAGCTTATATCCGAAACTATAGGTGAAGCCCCGTGTAGTTGGTACTCAAACTTCTTATTTTCGCGATGTCTGTATTCTTACGTGGTCAGATTTTTAAAAGCTTATATCTCCGAAACTATAGGGTGCAGCCCCATGTGGTTGGTTTTCAAATTTTCGCGATGTCTATATGCTCACATGGTCAGATTTTTAAAAGCTTATATCTCCAAAACTATAGGGTGCAGCCCCATGTTGTTGATACGCAAAATTCTTATTTTCACGATGTCTGTGTGTTTACGTGGTCAGATTTTTAAAAGCTTATATTTACGGAACCATAGGGTCGAGCCCCATGTTGTTGGTACTCAAACATCTTATTTTTGCGATGTCTATATCTTCGAAATTATAGGGTGCAGCCCCATGTTATATAATGTCGAACGTCCCCGCGAGCTGCTTTAGCAGCTCGCGCACCGAGCAACTAGTTAATATATATATAGCTGCTCGTGCTGATTCATTCACTGACTGACTGACTGACTGATTGATCACCTCTCCTGAACAATTTTGTATGAAAATTTTTTTTTTCAATAATGGTGTCGTAGAGAGGACAAAAATTCATTAAGAGGAAAAATATGGAGAGAGCTGATGATTGAGGATTTCAGAGACGAGCGACGGGCACGCTTAAGGTATTGAAGATAAGTGGGGGGTGCTCGAGCAAATGTCACTCGAAACGTCATCCAATTGGCAGTGAGCTGAAAAAAAATTCAAAATGGCGAAAAAAAGATGGCCGCCATACAAATTTCGTCGGTCTCCATCTCGGAGGGTATAAAAGATGGAAGAGTGGTTTCTTCGCAAAAGATAATGAGAATCCAAAGGTCTACTTGATGAATTGAAAAAAAATTCAAAATGGCAAAATTTATTTTTCCATAGAAAATGTATGGCGAATGTTGAAGAGACTACAAGCTGTGAACTATGCAAGGCTTCAATGCGGTTTTCTGGAGAACTCTCAAAGAAAAATATGGGAAGATATGATGATTGAGGGTTTGGAAGTTGGTTGAGGAGCCCGGGCAGGGTATTGAAGATACGAGGGAGGTGCTCAAACAAAAATTACTCGAAACATCATCCAATTGGCAGTGAGCTGAAAAAAAGTCCAAAATGGCGGATTCAAGATGGCGGCCATACAAACATCGGTGTCTATCTCACCAAGTATAAAAGATGGAAGAGTGGTTTCTTAGCAAAAGATTATCAAGACCTGAAGGTCTACTTGATGAGCAGAATGATTCGAAGAAAAAATATGGAGAGTGATAATGATCGAGGATTAGGAATATGGGAGAGATAGGTGGAAGCTGCTCAAACCAAAATACCCGAAAGCGAAACCTCGCGGTCCGCTTGCGGGCCGCGCACCCACGCGCACTACTAGTTATATGTATAGAAGTTACACCCATAAATGTACCCATATATTATGACTAATTTTTTTGATTGATACACCGATTTCAGATTGCATTCTGATGAGAAAACATCTCATGCCTGAATATCTGAATGCTTTCATATCGAACTGATTTTTAACCGACTTCAAAAAAAGAGGTTCTGTATTCGATCCGTATGTATGTATGTATGTAAGTATGTATGTGTATATGTTCGCGATTATTTCAAAAACCAATGAACCGATTTTGATGTTTTTTTCATTATCGTAATCTACATACTTTCAGGGAGGTTTTAGTGTATAACATACCTAGTTATCATTCTTATGTACGAAGTTACACCCATAAATGTACCCATGACATATGACTAATTTTTTTGATTGATACACCGATTTCTCTGAAATTGCTGGACCGAAGATTGTTCAATTTGCTTATTTATGTATATTACGATCTGATGGTGTAGAAAAATCACTCTACATAGTAATCCTTGAGAACTTTGTACTCCAAATTCTAGATTATTTATCTATATGAGTGGCCTCATGGCACAGCTCATGGTCTAGTTAGATAGTTCTAATTTCGATAAAGTTGTCAACTAGCCAACCAACCAACCAGAAGTTTCGAGATCTTGTTCAAAATCCCTCAGTGCCTAAAGACAAAAAAGTTTGTTGTACCGAAAATTACATTAGTAACAACAACAAAACAATCCGAGTCGAATTTAAATCTTCCACCTTTTTTGAATTAAATTAAAAATAACAATAAATTAATCTTCTTTACAAAGTAGCCGAGCGCATTATTATTAAATAGCTATTACCCTACCTACTGCGTACTTAAATGGGCTTATTTAGTTTACATAAATTTTTATGAATCTTAATTTGTACTTACATTGAATAATTTAGGCAGATTTTTGTGGTAGTAATGTTCCGGTAAAGATAGCGGTGGATTCATTTATTTTCATAGTATAGAGACTACAGTATGATAAAAAATAAAAATAAAACAAGAATTATTATAAGTAAATACCTCTTTTTATTAAAGTAAATAACAACAATAGGAATAACAGCAGGAAACTAGACATAATAACAAAATGTTTTGGTACAAGCCATTAAATTTCTAAGGAGACTAGCTTTTTACATATCTAAAAAAATAGTACCTACACTTTCACAACCGATTAGGGAAAAGTCACATACATCATACATAGAGAAAGGAAGATTATGTTAGGTCCAAAAGAAAAAATATAGGTTTTAACAATGCAAAAACACTAATTAACAAATAGTACAACTTGAGTTCTTAAGAATAAACTTGAACCTAACATTCGATCGTTTATTTACACAGACATTTTGATTTCATTGACTTGAAAGATGATTCAAAGTAAAAAAAAGAACACCAAAATGTTCGCATAAACTTAACATAATTAAAAAGAACACAGTCTAACTAAACTTTAGCAGATGATTCACAGTTTAAATAATCTATTAAAGATCTAAACAGTCTGAATAGTCTACAGGTTAATGATGGTACCCAGCATCGCCTGACACCGCTTGAGCTGGCGCACCATGATAACTTTCCTGTTGGTAGGCATCCACCTGGTAGTGCTGACCTTGCTGATGTGGCTCGTGATAGGAACCTGTAAGATAAGAAAACAAGATTTTAAGGAACATCCGCAAAGTAAACTCTCGATTATAATAATTTTTGTTTAACACTAAAGGCCTGTTTCACCACCTTCTGATAAGTGTCGGATAGACTAAATGTTAGTTTTGCCACTTTCTTACTTTATGTCAAAAATGACAATGACAAAAGTTGCGAATAAGCTATCTGACACTTATCAGAAGATAGTGAAACATTCCCTACCGAATCTAAATTCACAGCAAAGGTTAACAGATCAAAACTAAACATTGCAAACTTTTGTAGAAGTGATGCTATGATACATGTTAGAGCCTGTGGTTGGTATTTAAATACTGTGGATATTGATAAAAAAATATTGAGCTAAAATAAGCCTTTTTAACATCAAGCATTCCAACGACATCATCTAGATAGCATTCTCGTCTAAAGCCTGGATAGAAACAGGGATTATGGATGTTGTACTCAGATTATAGGCTCTAGAAGCTCTAGTATCTCTGCTCATTAGAAAGGTAGTTCACTGTGAGTACGTGGTCATCGTAACCTTTTTACGAGAAGGGAAGTTGATGAACGTTCATTCACTCATCCACTCTGTAGCGTACAACTACAACAGATTTTCTTAGCATTGGTCGTACAATGCTAAAATATCTGTTGTAGTTTTACGCTACTCTTACAAGTCTTCAAATAAAAACATTTTTCCCCAGCAATTTAGTTTTGATATAAAATAAATTCCACGTTGTTTGGTATTCCTAGTTGTTAGTTGGTTTTTTGCACAACTTACCATCGTCAATGATTCCAGCGGCCTCATCCTTAGCATTCTGTTCCAAAGCCTTCAGGATAGCTTCAGGGATAGGGGGAGGTGTGGGCAGGTGAGCCCCAAATGCCCTAAAGCCGTGCTCGTCAGCAATGTAGTTCACTGTGTAGACATGGCCGTCATCACCCTTATAGGAAAAGCCACCTTCTGCTTGCGTGCCTTTGTTCACCATGCCCGCTTCTTGAGCTTTGATACCTGGACATTAAAAAATAAATATTAAATTGGTAGTCTGTAAAGTCGGTTTACGGACGGTAATTTTACATGATAACGTCATAAGAAAACAAAGAGAAATAGATGCGTCACAAGCCGAACGCTTAGGCCGATCGTGCCTTCTCTATCGCTTGTTCCACCTCACCTGCTTGCACGCGGTACGTGACAATGAGTCATGCTTTTTGTCTTACCATTTTCAGTTTCATAAGCGTACTGGTAGTGGTGTCCATCGCTTTCAGAATGGTACGCCAAGATCTGTGCATGAGCGTCCTTGGAAGGTCTCTCCTGATACGCTAGATCACCACCGCCATGACCTGAGAAGACCTGGGGTTGGCCCTCGAAGGCGCTCGGAGTTTCTAACTCGACGTTTGATTGGTAGACGTCCGCCGCTTGGGCGTAGTGCTCGGCCTGTGGTTGGCTGTATATTTGACCAGCTGACGCCACAGCTATGATGGCGGTGAAAGATATTATCTGAAACATAATGGATATTAAGTATTTTGCCATTTTTCACACCGAGAATCTATGGACCCAGTGGTAACCACGTTGAAATAAACAATCGTGATCAACCAAAAGACGTCCACCGCTAGATATAGTATTTTCACACGTCGTAGTATTGCGCTCGTTGTATCCAGCGGTTCCTTACGACTGGTCTGATGCCGTCCACCTAGTGGGGTTCTGCCAACACGCGCTTTCCGGTGTTTTAAGCCGAAAAGCGCGTTCAAGCTTAGAAATGATATATGTATTTCAAAATTTTGACAAATTAATTAATGAAGTGTAAAAAACAAATTATTGGTTGATATATGGTATTCAAATAGAGCGAGTTCCGAATTGCTATTGGGCGAATTTTTAATTTACACACCAGCACACAAATACATAAATACACCAACACACACACACGCAAGGGAAAAAATCCAATTTCACAAATACACAAAGTACATGATTGTTTTGTTTTTTAATAATTGAAATAGGTCGTTATTGAATAGTGAGATATATATTTTTGAAATAAGGACGTACCAATTTCATTTTTGACTATTTTTTCATTAATGGACGAGACACGAATGCGTATCATAAATTTCTCCGTCGGTTTTTATACTAAAAAGTTTCTATATACGCACGATCTTATTAAGTCACACCTATTTGCGGTTAAACCACGAACAGTGCGGAGTTATGCCGAGTCTCCGCCTCCATTGCAAGTAGCTGCTTTGGTCTATGCGGTCGGGAGGACATTATTACCGTTCATTTATCTTGCACACAAAAATATACATACACATAAATATATGCATGCACATGACCATAAATTATACTACTAATAATTCATATGGGTAACCAAAGGAATGCTATTTTGAATGATACCAAAATATAACATTACATTATTAGACAGCTGAAAATTTTACTCGTCCTAAATGACAACATTTGAATTCAATGTTGCTAGTTGCTACGTGGTATACCTAATAGCTTTACTAGTTCGTTATGTATTTTTAAGAAAAGGTTGGCCAAAATTGTACTATTATAAATTTAACCGTAAATTAAATTACAAAAAAAATAAGGGTAGAAGAATCGTTGT